>OU343221.1:193276753-193781816 GCA_910596185.1 Chrysanthemum makinoi
TTGAAACACAATTTATCATCACAAAGAAATAAGCATAGTATCAATCAAACATATATTGTCCAAATAAAACATTTAAACAACATTTAGGCACAAAGTATAAAAAAAAATGCTTAAAACATCATTTGAAAATTTATTTCCCAAGGAAAACATTATGAAAAGTGGGTACGAGAACCTCACCTCAAGATAAGCAACTGGCAAGAATCAAATAGAATTAAGTGTATGGCACCGAAGACCCTAAATATAGTATGGCAAGTTTATATTTACAAACTTATGTTTAAGACTCGATAAATAAACTTAAAATTTTTAAAGTGTTTTGTGTTGTTGCTTGTGGGCATGATTGAGTTTAAATATGTTTTCTAGCGGTAGTGCATTGGCTCTGGAAGTGTATAAGTATATAAGCACAAATAACTAAAGTATCAAGAAAATAAGTCTCCTCGTCTGAAGTAATCCCAGAGACGAAAATAAAAGTAATCACAAATAAATATTAGATACGGCCGAAATATAAGAATGTTGTTAATCTATTAGTATATATAGTATATATATACATATAAGTGTTTAAATGAAAAGTATAGTATATATAAGAAAAGTATCCATGTATATAAAATAAGTTAAATGAATGATAAATTATGTCTTTAAAAGTGTTATTTCTCATTTGTTTTAGTGAAGTTTGATAGAAAAATAAGTTAAGTGTGTATTTTGACTAAAACCGGGCATGACCCGTGTATATGTTTTAGTGTTTCTCGAGATAACTAAATGTTACAATTTCTATTTTAGAACAATAAACCGCTAGATATCGCTCTTTTTAACTCTAATAAGTTTTCGTAAATTAAAATGAGTTATATTAGGCTAGAATAAACTAATTTAATCAAAATATTAAAAATGAGTTAAAACTTATATTTTTAGTTTCAACATAAGTTATGATTTCAAACGGATATAAGTCGTGTCAAATAAGTAAAATAAGTGGGAATTAATAAGTCGAAATGAGTCGAAAATTCACTCATCTTATCAAATGGTTTTATTACTATTGTAAATCTATACTTGGTGGCATAAACACAAATGCAACCGACTGTGGTTCTTGGTTTTCTTCCTCAACCTCAACTCAAGGACACAACACAACACACGCAATACAACCCCTCAAGTCCGAACAAAGTTTACCCGCAACCCTTTAACCCAAACACATTTAAGTCCAAATGAATCCAACCCATGACATTTAGTCTAGTTGCAAGGGAAATGACAAACCAAAATTCACTCATGTTAGTGCAGGATGGGTCGACACCTCAACTATACAAAAATACCCATTTTAACTTAACTAAATGCAAACATAATTTGACCCTCGAGCTAAATAAAAACCATTTAACTTTCACTCTATTAAGTGTAAAATTTGACCCTTGAAGACGAGATAGCAAAATACTAGCAACTGTTGGGGTGTTCACCCAAAAAAAAAACACAAACCAAAATGCAAACCAAATGTAACTACTTCATCCTAATAAGCAAAATAAAATAAGTACTTCCAATCCATTGAGCCAATCAAATTTTAGTTTTCTTTTGTTCTTTTTGTGTTCATTGATAGATTGAAATTCTTAGTTGCCACACAAGACCAACAAAACAAAACTAATCACACATCTATAACTCAAAAATTTGTGAACTTACACAACCATAAAAAAAAATAACAAATTTAACAACAACCAAAATCAAAGATAATACATAGTGAAAAGAATCAAGATTCTTACAAAGGGGTGTGCAAGTTGATTTATTTAGAAGAAACCAAAACTAGATGAAACCCGAATACAAGTTTGCCATTAACGAATCCAAACAAGAGCCCACTACAACTCTTATCCCTGATTTTGATAGAATTTTTTTGAGGTGTGTGTCCACTTTGGATCGGGTATGCTTAAAAAGAAGAAGAAAAAAAGAAAGATTTGACTAGCTTTCCTTTGGTGATCTTGTGAATGGGCGAGTTGGCAAAGATCACTATCCATCTTAAATTTCAAGTCTCTCACGTATACCTTGGGAGGAAGAGAGTGAAATGACTTATCATCTTTGTCCAAAGGAGGTTGCATCAAAGAAGAAAGAAAGAAGAAATGTACAGAGAGAAAGGTAGAAAGAAGGTAGACACAAGGAGAAAAAGGTGTGTTTGTGTGAGTAGAGAAGGCAGATAAGGTATAGGTAGGGAAAGTATGTTTTTATTTATTTTTATTAACATATAATATTATTATAATTAGTTTTATTAAGTGTATTAAGTGTACCCTGTCTCGTTAAGCTAGACACCAAGCGGTATCTCGTTTGCCCTAAAAGTGAAAAAAAATATTTTTAAACGCTTTTGTAAAACTAATACAAAAAGAAAATTATAGACCCAGAAATAATTATTGAATTCATGCCATTACTAATGCGTTGTCGGTACTGCGGCCTCTTCTTATCTGCCTGCATTTCGTAAAGGTTACGCATAAAAGTGAATATGTAACTTAAAAAATAAATTACTTTGAGTTTTGGGTTGAGTAAGGACCTATAAAATTGCGGGTTGTTATAGTCTACCCTCGTTAAGAGAATTTCTTCCACGAAATCAGCCTAGTACTACTCATGGGATTCATTTCTCAAAAAGGTGTGGGTACTTAAGTCTCATCGATCCTCGCTCCGTGTAAACTCAGGTCCTCGCTTAGAATTCCACCGAACCTTGACGATAGGAATCTTTCTACGCTTCAACTTTTGATCTCATGTTCCATGATTTCTACCTGGTTCTTCTACAAAGTGAAACTTAGGATCTATCTCATTTCTTCCAAAGGTATGTGTAAGGTCATCGCAAGACACTTGAGATCGACACACGTGAAAGCGGTCATGAACGCCACTTAGCTCTCGAGGTAGTCTTAGTCGGTAAGCTACCGGACGATTCTCTGTGATCTCAAATGGTCCCACATATCCTGCTAATTTACCACTCTTACCAAAACGCATTACACCTTTCCAAGGTGACACTTTAAGTAACACATGATCAACGCAAAACCTCTAGGGGTCTTCGTCGATTATCGGCATAGCTCTTGACGGCCACGCTACCGAGCCCAGTCTATCCTTATTTGGATTAGCTCTTTGACGGTCACGCCGACATCTTTTCAGTGGTTTCTAGTACTATCTCGTGTCCGTCAATTGACTTCACCGCTCGCCTGCAATGCAACTAACCACACTCCGGTCCGCATGCTGATTTGAATGGTGCCATATCTATGCTAGAATGGTAACTGTTGTTATACGAAAACTCGACCAATGGAAGATGAGTATCCCAATTTCCACCGAAGTCGATGGCACATGCGCCCAAGCATGTCTTCTAAGGTTGGTATAGTATGCTCACTCAGCCCATCACGGATGGTAGGTTGTACTCATGTCCAATCGTGTTCCCATGACTGCAATGCTTCGCAAAAGTTTGACGTTAAACGGCTATCACGATATGATATTATCGATATCGGCACTCCATGTCTTGCCACACCATCTCATTAATGTACAGCCTTGCCAATTTCTCCATCTTATAATCCTCCTGATGGGTAGGAAATGAGCGAGACTTAGTCAATCTGTCTACAATAACCCGATTGAACTGCCACCGGTTCTTGGCAACTTCATGATGAAGTCCATGGTTATCCTTTCCCACTTCCATTCGGGAATCTCCGGTTGTTGTAACATACCATGGTATTTGATGTCAGCCTTCACCTTCGAACAAGTCGCATTTGCTAACGAGATGCTATGTCCTTCTTTCTTCATCCAGTGCCACCAAGACAAATCTCTGGGGTAATACATTTTATCTCCGCTTCCTGGTGACAGAGATCTCGACATGCTTCGCCCATGACTAGGTTCTTACGCCACCACTTAAGGTACCCAAATTGGCTCTACAAAGTACGTCCACCGCCACCCTTTTTTCTCCAATTGACTATCACGACTAGTTTCTCCGGTACATCCATATCCTTAGATGCTTCTCTTTGAGCCGCTAGTATCCTATCCTTGATACCCGGATCGTATGTTATACCCATGGCTTTTACCTTCCTCGGCTTGAGTCCTTCCTACCAAAGCATCAACACTACATTCGCCTTACCGGGTGGTAGAATCTCGCAGAGCATAATCGCACAAGAGTTCTATCCATCTCCTGGCGATATTCAACTCTTTTTGATCAAGATATGTTGGAGACTTTGTGATCAAGATAGATAATACTTTTCGCCCCGTACAAGTAATGTCTCCATATCTTGAGAGCGAATACTACGTAACTAGCCTCTTAGATCGTGGTATAGTTTTCTCATGAATCTTCACTGCGGGATGCATAGGCAATCACTTTGCCTCTTTGCATTAATACGCACCCAAGACCTTGACATGATGCGTCAAGATACTACAAAATCTTCGGTCCATCGGGAGGGCCGAAATGGAGCATTACACAGATTGTTCTTTAAAGTTTTAAAGGCTTCCTTTTGTTCTTCGCCCCAATCGTACTTCTTATTCTTTTGAGTTAGCAAGGTAAGAGGTTTGGCAATCTTGGAGAAATTCGCATGAATGTCGATAGTAACCTCCAATCCTAAGAATGAGGACTCCGTTGGGACTTGGGGCTTCCCTTCTTCACAGCCTTCGATCTTGCTAGGATCCACATGAATTCCATCTTTGTTAACCACATGTCCAAGGAATTGACTCTTGTAGCCGAATTCACATTTTGAGAATTGGCGTGCATGCTTTCTCCTTCTTGAGTAACTCTAGGATTAACTTATGATGCATTTCATGTTCCTCTTTCGCCTTGGAATAGATCAAAATGTCATCACGAATATGATAACAAATTTGTCCGTGTGGCCTGCACACTGGTTCATCAAGTCCATGAAAACCGCAGCGCATTTGTCACCCAAAAGGCATACCCGTAACTTGAAATGACCATATCGAAGTTCTAAACGCGGTTTTGGGATGTCGCCTTCGTACTGTGAACGATGGTAGCCGAACGAAGATCTATCTTGAGAAGTATCGGAGCCTTGTAGTTGATCAAACAAGTCATCGATTCTAAGAGGTAACGGTTCTTAATAGTTAGTTTGTTCAATTCCGTGAGTCAATGCACATTCTAAACGAACCATCCTTCTTTTTGACAAACAATACTGGTGCCTCTATGGCGAAGAACTAGGTCGAATGAAACCATTGTCTTGGAGTTCCTTGAGTTGATTAGACAACTCCTCCATTTCGGTGCAAGCGATAGGGAGTTTGCAACCGGCATTGCTCCAAGAATTAGGTTTATCCAAATTCAACTTCTCAAGGGGTAATCCGCAGGTCGTCGGAAATACTTATGGGAAATTTTGAATGACTAGGATATCTTCTAGTTTCTGACGCCTACTTTCATGCTCGTGAGGTGCTTCACTTTTTCTTCAAGTGTCTCTCCATACACCTTAAGAAACTCACTATTTGGTGGTGGTATCTTAACCATCTTCTCATGACACACTATTTCATTCTTATGCTTTAGACAACCAGTCCATTCCCCCCAATTACGTCGAAGCCCATATCCGGTATTAAGTCGATCCTAAAGGTACGGTCTTCTAATTCTAGTGTGCACCCGCGAACGATCTCATTTGTTTCTACCCTTTGACCACTTGCTATTTCAATTTCAGAACTAAAGTCTAGTCTATCTGTTCCATATTTTACAAAGGCATGAATTTAGTGGAGACAAAACTATAATCGGCACTGTAATCAAATAGCACAAGAGCATAGTGGTCATTTAAAGAGAACGACCCGCCACTATGTTCGGTCCCCGACTTCTTTAGCGTCCATCACAAATGCCCAACCACGAGCTGGGTTACCATTGTTACCTGATTTGCATTATTTCCACCCGGTTAGGGCCTTATCCTACCAATGAGCTTGCAACACACCTCACCCTATGGTGAGTTGCACACTTGCTTATGTCGATCACTGCTTCCATCTTCCCGATCCACTGGTATACACCAGCGCTCGTCCATTTCGTCAAAATCCACTAGGTTGGCACCGCGGTAAATTCCTTGTCACGAACACCACTTTCCACGGTTATTACTTCCATTTCCGCCATTGTCGTTGAATTGTTGTGGATTTCTCGCATTGTCGTTCCTACTATTATTTGTTTACGGGGGGTTAGCGGTCGATCTCTATCCGGCGTCGATAGTGGGAAACGTTCTGCCCGGTGTTTGGGCCGATGAGTCGTGGAAATTCGGGGTTTCGCGTTGTTGACATTGTCGTTCCTATTGTCGCTGATTTACCATTTCTTCCCCGTATGCGCGGTCCTTCCACTCTACGGGTTGCACCACTTCGGTTAACTCGAGTAGATCTTCTTGGGGGCATGGTTTCCTCAAGGGAGGATGTTTGGTGAACGTTAGGTAGGAGTTTATGTAGAGCGATCGGTAGTTGTGTGTCTAATTCTCGTCGTAGTCGTCCTATTTCTATGTAATGCATGTCCTAGTGACGATCCATGAATTTGATATGTCTATGTGCATCATGTTATTGTAAAAGCGTTGGCGGCGTTTTTAGAATAACATCATGCTACATTTTCTTATCATCATCACTTCACGCCATCTAGCCTATATTATCCTTAGTCAATTCCTCAAATCCATTAAGTTAATTAACAGCACCCATATAAATTTCTTAACAATCAAACAAGAACAGTCTTGAAATTAAAGTGCAAGTTGTTTAATAAACTTAAGGGATTTGAAAATAAATCGACTCAATTCAAGAGGGGTTCCTAAGGCAAATACTAGGCACTAACACATAACAGCATGTAGGTCCTATAATGCAAACTATATGAAGGTTCCTAGGTTATAGTATAGGTTAAACCACCAATTCTCTATATTTACGCTCACGATTGCGTCTGTCACACCCAAAATGGCGCATGGAATGACATTTACGGGGTATGACTTCATAACAAAGAACACAAGGTGTCAAAATAGAGAAATACTACATGCATTCATCACAATGCAAATCAAGTTACAATGATCCATAATCACGGATACAAGTCTTACTACATAAGTTCACAATAATTAAGTCTTTAAGGGGGCATTTCCAAATGCACAACTCCTCGGGAACCGGCCCGGTAGAGTCTTGTCTTATGTGCGCGCTAGGCCGGGCCAATACTCAACCTTCTAATGCAACTTCATTCTTAACACCTGAAAATGGATACTCGAAAATCTCAACATAAAGTTGGTGAGCTCGTAGGTTTAAGAGTTAAACCACAAAGTCATTGCTTAGTAGTGTAGGACAATAGTGAGCAAGATATGCGAATATGAAACAGTGCTAGCGACAAGCTGAACCTACCAATAATGTTACACACATGTTACCAATTGTGGGAGCTACCCAGATAGTACTATCAACTTGTTTCGGCTCCAGGAGTTAAGCGATTAAGCATATATGAAACACAATTTATCATCACAAAGTAGTCACATATATCAATCAAACACACATATTGTCCAAAACATTTAACGGTTTACACAGGCATAAAGCAGTTAAAACATCATTTGAGTACCATTTTCCCCCAAGGAAAACATTATGAAAAAGGGCTACGAGAACTCACCTCAGTATAAGCAATCTGAGCATAATCAAATAGAATTAGTGGATGGCACCGACACGCGACCTAAATTAGTATGGCAAGTTTAGTTTACAAACTTATGTTTAAGACTCGATAAATAAACTTAAAATTTTTAAAGTGTTTTGTGTTGTTGCTTGTGGCATGATTGAGTTTAAATATGTTTTCTAAAGGGTTGTAAGTATTGGCTCTTGGAAGTGTATAAGTATATAAGCACAAATAACGAAAGTATCAAAGAAAAATAAGTCTACGGTTCGTGATAACAGAGACGATGTCTAAAAGTAATCACAAATAAATATTAGCGTCGTAAATATAAGAATGTTGTTAACTATTAGCATATATGTAAGTAGGTATATATATACATATAAGTGTTTAAATGAAAAAGTATAGTATATATAAGAAAAAGTATCCATGTATATAAAATAAGTTAGTGAATGATAAATTATGTCTTTAAAAGTGTAGTTATTTCTCATTTTTGTCTTTTAGTCGAGTTTGATAGAAAAATAAGTTAAGTGTATATTTTTGATGAAAACCGGGCATGACCCGTGTATATGTTTTAGTATTTCTCGAGATAACTAAATGTTACAATTTCTATTTTAGAACAATAAACCGCTAGATATCGCTCTTTTTAACTCTAATAAGTTTTCGTAAATTAAAATGAGTTATATTAGGCTAGAATAAACTAATTTAATCAAAATATTAAAAATGAGTTAAAACTTATATTTTTAGTTTCAACATAAGTTATGATTTCACAAACGGGATATAAGTCGTGTCAAATAAGTAAAATAAGTTGGGAATTAATAAGTCGAAATGAGTCGAGTACCAATTATCAGTTATCAAATGGTTTTATTACTATTGTAAATCTCATACTTGGTGGCATAAACACAAATGCAACTGACTGTGGTTCTTGTCTTTTCTTCCCTCGACCTCAACTCAAGGACACAACACAACACACGCAACCACAACCCTCAAGTCGAAACAAAGTTTACCGCACCCTTTAACCCACATTTTAAGTCCAAATCGAATCCAACCCGACATTTAGTCTAGTTGCAGGGAAATGACAAACCAAAATTCACCCATGTTAGTACAGATGGGTCGCGACACCAACTATACAAAAATACCCATTTTAACTTAACTAAATGCAAACATAATTTGACCCTCGAGCTAAATAAAAACCATTTAACTTTCACTCTATTAAGTGTAAAATTTGACCCTTGAAGACGAGATAGCAAAATACTAGCACCCTACTTTTTTGGGTGTTCGACCGACTAAAAAACACAACAAAATGCAAACCAAATGTAACTACTTCATCCTAATAAGCAAAATAAAATAAGTACTTCCAATCCATTGAGCCAATCAAATTTTAGTTTTCTTTTGTTCTTTTTGTGTTCATTGATAGATTGAAATTCTTAGTTGCCACACAAGACCAACAAAACAAAACTAATCACACATCTATATAACAAAATTTGTGAACTTACACAACCATAAAAAAAATAACAAATTTATTAACAACCAAAATCAAAGATAATACATAGTGAAAAGAATCAAGATTCTTACAAAGGGGTGTGCAAGTTGTCGATTTGGGAGAAGAAACCAAAACTAGATGAAACCCGAATACAAGTTTGCCAATCGAATCCAAACAGAGCCCACCACAACTCTTATCCCTTGATTTTGATAGAATTTTTTTTGAGGTGTGTCTCACTTTGGATCGTGGATTAAAAGAAGAAGAAAAAAAAAGAAAGATTTGACTAGCTTTCCTTGGTGGTGATCTTGTGAATGGGCGAGTTTGGCAAAGATCACTATCCATCTTAAATTTCCAAGTCTCTCACGTGCTACTGTCTTGGGAGGAAGAGAGTGAAAATGACTTATCATCTTTGTCTTGGGAAGGAGGTTGCATCAAAGAAGAAAGAAAGAAGAAATGTACAGAGAGAAAGGTAGAAAGAAGGTAGACACAAAAGGAGAAAAAGTGTGTTTGTGTGAGTAGAGTGGGCGGCAGTGATAAGGTATAGGTAGGGAAAGTATGTTTTTATTTTTATTATTATTATTATTATTATTATTATTATTATAATTAGTTTTATTAAGTGTATTAAGTGTACCCCGTGTCTCGTTAAGCTAGAGCCAATTCGCGGTATCTCGGTTTGCCTAAAAAGTGAAAAATATATTTTTGGAAACGTTTTTGTAAAACTAATACAAAAAGAAAATTATAGACTCCGAGAAATAATTATTGAATTCATGCCATTACTAATGCAGTGTCGGTACGCGTGCGACCTCTTTCTCTTTTATTCGTTCAGTTTCGTTAAAGGTTACGCATAAAAGTGAATATGTAACTTAAAAATAAATTACTTTGAGTTTTAAGGTTGAGTAAGGACCTGTAAAATTGCGGGTTGTTATAGTCTACCCCGTTAAGAGAATTTCTTCCACGAAATTCAGCTAGTACTACTCATGGGATTCATTTCCTCAAAAAGGTGTGGGTACTTAAGTCTCATCGATCCTCTCGTTCCCGGGTAAACTCGGGTCCTCGCTTAGAATTCCATCGAACCTTGACGATAGGAATCTTTCTACGTTTCAACTTTTTGATCTCATGTTCCATGATTTCTACTGGTTCTTCTACAAAGTGAAACTTAGGATCTATCGAATTTCTTCCAAGGTATGTGTAAGGTGCGTCGCAGACACCTTGAGATTCGACCGTGGCGTGTCATGTGAGCTTAGCTCTTGAGGTAGTCTTAGTCGGTAAGCTACGGACCGATCTCTCAGTGATCTCAAATGGTCCCACATATGCGGGTGCTAATTTACCACTCTTACCAATTTACACCTTTCCAAGGTGACCCTTTAAGTAACACATGATCACCAACGCAAAACTCTAGGGGTCTTCGTCGATTATCGGCATAGCTCTTTTGGCGATGGCGTCGCACCTTGAGTCTATCCTTTATTTGGATTAGCTCTTTTGACGGTCACGTCGATTATCTTTCGGTGGTTTCTAGTACTATCTCAGTCCATCAATTGACTTTCACATACGCCCGCGCAATGGGTGAACCACACTTCCGTCCGTCTGATGATTTGAATGGTGCCATATCTATGCTAGAATGGTAACTGTTGTTATACGAAAACTCGACCAATGGAAGATGAGTATCCCAATTTCCACCGAAGTCGATGGCACATGCCCGAAGCATGTCTTCTAAGGTTGGTATAGACGCTTTCGCTCATCCATCATCTGCGGATGGTAGGCTGTACTCATGTCCAATCGTGTTCCCATTGACTTCTGCAATGCTCGCCAAAAGTTTGACGTGAAACGGCTATCACGATATGATATTATCGATATCGGCACTCCATGTCTTGCCACTATCTCATTAATGTACAGTCTTGCCAATTTCTCCATCTTATAATCCTCCCGGATGGGTAGGAAATGAGCAGACTTAGTCAATCTGTCTACAATAACCCAGATTGAATCGTGTCCGCTACTGGTTCTTGGCAACTTTGTGATGAAGTCCATGGTTATCCTTTCCCACTTCCATTCGGGAATCTCCGGTTGTTGTAACATACCAGATGGTATTTGATGCTCAGCCTTCACCTTCGAACAAGTCAGGCATTTGCTAACGTAGACAGCTATGTCCTTCTTCATCCCAGGCCACCAGTACAAATCTCTAAGGTCGTAATACATTTTATCGCTCCGGGTGGGACGAGTATCTCGATTTATGTGCCGTCCATGACTAGGGTTCTTACGTCACCACTTACGGTACCCAAATTGGTCTACAAAGTCAGATCCACCGTCACCCTTTTTCTCCAATTGACTACCTAGACCTCGTAGTTTCTGCGTGGGTACATCCATATCCTTAGATGCTTCTCTTTGAGCCGCTAGTATCCTATCCTTGATACCCGTACGTATGGTTATACCCATGGCTTTTACCTTCCTCGGCTTGAGTCTTTCCTTCCTACTCAAAGCATCAGCTACTACATTCGCCTTACCTGGGTGGTAGAGAATCTCGATCATAATCGCTGAAGAGCTCTATCCATCTCCTTTGGCGCATATTCAACTCTTTTTGATCGAAGATATGTTGGAGACTCTTGTGATCAGTATAGATAATACTTTTCGTCCCGTACAAGTAATGTCTCCATATCTTGAGAGCGAATACTCTGAGAACCTAGCTCTAGATCGTGGGTGGTATAGTTTTTCTCGTGAATCTTCAGCTGTCGGGATGCATAGGCAATCACTTTGCCTCTTTGCATTAATACGCAACCAAGACCTTGACATGATGCGTCACAGTATACTACAAAATCTTCTGGTCCATCGGGGAGGCCCAGAAATGGAGCATTACACAGATTGTTCTTTAAAGTTTTAAAGGCTTCCTTTTGTTCTTCGCCCCAATCGTACTTCTTATTCTTTTGAGTTAGCAAGGTAAGAGGTTTGGCAATCTTGGAGAAATTCGCGATGAATCGTCGATAGTAACCTGCCAGTCCTAAGAATGAGCGGACTTCCGTTGGGGACTTAGGGGCTTCCCAATTCTTCACCGATCTTGCTAGGATCCACATGAATGCCATCTTTGTTAACCACATGTCCAAGGAATTGGACTTCTTGTAGAATTCACATTTGAGAATTTGGCGTACAGTTTCTCCTTCTTGAGTAACTCTAGGATTAACCCGGATGCATTTCATGTTCCTCTTTCGTTTTGGAATAGATCAAAATGTCATCAATGAATACGATAACAAATTTGTCAGTGCGGCTGCACACTTCGGTTCATCAAGTCCATGAAAACCGCGAGGCGCATTTGTCATCCAAAAGGCATACCCGTAACTTGAAATGACCATATCGAGTTCTAAGCGGTTTTGGGATGTCGCCGTGTACTCGTAGCGATGGTAGCGAGCGAAGATCTATCTTGGAGAAGTATCGTGAGCCTTGTAGTTGATCAAACAAGTCATCGATTCTCGGAAGAGGGTAACGGTTCTTAATAGTTAGTTTGTTCAATTCCCGGTAGTCAATGCACATTCTAAACGAACCATCCTTCTTTTTGACAAACAATCTTGGTGCTCCCATGGCGAAGAACTAGGTCGAATGAAACCATTGTCTTGGAGTTCCTTGAGTTGATTAGACAACTCCTCCATTTCAGTGGGTGCCAAGCGATAGGGAGACTTTGCAACTGGCATTGCTCCAGCAATTAGGTTTATCCGAAATTCAACTTCGTGAAGGGGTAATCCGGTAGGTCGGTGGGAAATACTTATGGGAAATTTTGAATGACTAGGATATCTTCTAGTTTCTGCACGTCTACTTTCATGCTCGTGAGGTGCTTCACTTTTTCTTCAAGTGTCTCTCCATACACCTTAAGAAACTCACTATTTGGTGGTGGTATTCGGACCATCTTCTCATGACACACTATTTCATTCTTATGCTTAGACAACCAGTCCATTCCCACAATTACGTCGAAGCTTCCATATCCGAATGGTATTAAGTCGATCCTAAAGGTACGGTCTTCTAATTCTAGTGTGCACCCGAGCGATCTCATTTGTTTCTACCCTTTGACCACTTGCTATTTCAATTTAAGTAACTAAAGTCTATCATGGTTCCATATTTTACAAAGGCATGAATTTAGTGGAACAAAACTATAATCGGCACGAGAATCAAATAGCAGTAGCATAGTGGTCATTTAAAGAGAACGTACCCGTCACTATGTTGGTCTGACTTCTTTAGCGTCCATCACAAATGCCCGACCACGGTGGGTTACCATTGTTACCACAGTTTGCATTGTTTCCACGGTTCGGGGCCTTATCCTACAATGAGCTTGCAACACACCTCACCCTATGGTGAGTTGCACACTTGCTTATGTCGATCACTGCTTCCATCTTTGATCCACCGGTATCACACAACGCTCGTCCATTTCGTCAAAATCCACTAGGTTGGCACACAGTAAATTCCTTGTACGAACACCCTTTCCCACCGTTGTTGTTACTTCCATTTCCGCCATTGTCGTTGGTGTTGTCGTTCTCCATTATTGCGTTCCTACTATTGTTGTTTCGGGGTTCTGGATGCGATCTCATCCGAAGCGTCGATAGTGGGAAGCAAGTTCTGCATTTGTTTGGGGATGGTCGTGGAAATTAGGGGTTTGCGTTGTTGACATTGTCGTTTCTATTGTGCGTTACCATTTCTTCCCCATATGCGCCCGGTCCTTCCACCTCTACGGGTTGCACCACCTCGGTTAACTTCAGTAGATCTTCTTGGGGGCGTGGTTTCCTCAAGGGAGGATGTTTGGTGAACGTTAGGTAGGAAGGGTTTATGTAGAGACGATCGGTAGTTGTGTCCTAATTCTACGTCGTAGTCGCGTCCTATTTCTATGTCGCAGATCCTAAGCGGCGATCCATGAATTTGATATGTCTATGTCGCATCATGTTTTGTAAAAACGGCGAGGCGTTTTTAGAATAGCATCATGCCACATTTTCTTATCATCATCACTTTATCTCAGCCTATATTCTATCCTTGAGTCAATTCCTCAAATCCATTAAGTTAATTAACAACTTGCACCCATATAAATTTCGCAACCCAATCAAACAAGAACAGTCTTGAAATTAAAGTGCAAGTTGTTTAATAAACTTAAGGGATTTGAAAATAAATCGACTCAATTCAAGAGGGGTTCCTAAGGCAAATACTAGGCACTAACATAACGCGCATGTAGGTCCTATAATGCAAACTATATGAAGGTTCCTAGGTTATAGTCTAGTTTAAACCACCTAATTCTCTATAACTGGCTCGATACTGTCTATGCACCCAAAATGGCGCAGTGAATGACATTCGGGGTATGACTTCATAACAAGAACACAAGGTGTCAAAATAGAGAAATACTAAATGCATTCATCACAACACAACACAAGGTTGCAATGTTCCATAATACGGTGGATACAAGTCTTACTACATAAGTTCACAATAATTAAGTCTTAAGGGGGCATTTCCAAATGCACAACTCCTCGGGAACACAGCCCGGTAGAGTCTTGTCTTATGTCTGCTAGGCCAGGCCAATACTCAACCTTCTAATGCAACTTCATTCTTAACACCGAAAATGGATACTAAAAAATGTCAACATAAAGTTGGTGAGCTCGTAGGTTTAAGAGTTAAACCACAAAGCTGTGCTTAGTAGTGTAGGACAATAGTGAGCAAGATATGCGAATATGAAACACAGTGCTAGCGACAACTGAACCTACCAATAATGTTACACACATGTTACCAATTGTGGGGAGCTACGGATAGTACTATCAACTTGTTTCGGCTCCAACCGGAGTTAAACATTTGCGCATATATGAAACACAATTTATCATCACAAAGTAGTCACATATATCAATCAAACACACATATTGTCCAAAAACATTTAAACAGTTTAGCACAGCATAAAAACAGTTAAAACATCATTTGAGTACCATTTTCCCCCAAGGAAAACATTATGAAAAAGGGGCTACGAGAACTCACCTCAGTATAAGCAATCTAGCGTAATCAAATAGAATTAGTGTATGGCACCGACACGCGACCTAAATTAGTATGGCAAGTTTAGTTTACAAACTTATGTTTAAGACTCGATAAATAAACTTAAAATTTTTAAAGTGTTTTGTGTTGTTGCTTGTGTGGCAGTGATTGAGTTTAAATATGTTTTCTAAAGGGTTGTAAGTATTGGCTCTTGGAAGTGTATAAGTATATAAGCACAAATAACGAAATTAAGAAAAATAAGTCTCGGTTCGACAGTAACCGAGAGACGATGTCAAAATAATCACAAATAAATATTAGACGTCGATGAAATATAAGAATGTTTTACTATTAGCATATATGTAAGTAGGTATATATATACATATAAGTGTTTAAATGAAAAAGTATAGTATATATAAGAAAAAGTATTCATGTATATAAAATAAGTTAGTGAATGATAAATTATGTCTTTAAAAGTGTAAGTTATGTCTCATTTTTGTCTTTTAGTCGAGTTTGATAGAAAAATAAGTTAAGTGTATATTTTTGATGAAAACGGGCATGACCGTGTATATGTTTTAGTATTTCTCGAGATAACTAAATGTTACAATTTCTATTTTAGAACAATAAACCACTAGATATCGCTCTTTTTAACTCTAATAAGTTTTCGTAAATTAAAATGAGTTATATTAGGCTAGAATAAACTAATTTAATCAAAATATTAAAAATGAGTTAAAACTTATATTTTTAGTTTCAACATAAGTTATGATTTCACAAACGGGATATAAGTCGTGTCAAATAAGTAAAATAAGTTGGGAATTAATAAGTCAAATGAGTCGAGAGTACCAATTATCAGTTGAAATGGTTTTATTACTATTGTAAATCTCATACTTGGTGGCATAAACACAAATGCAACTGACTGTGGTTCTTGTCTTTCTTCCCTCGACCAACTCAAGGAACAACACAACACACGCAACACAACCCCTCAGTCGAACAAAGTTTACCGCCAACCCTTTAACCCAAACACATTTTAAGTCCAAATCAGAATCCAACCCACGACATTTAGTCTAGTTGCAAGGGAAATGACAAACCAAAATTCACCCAATTTAGTACAGATGGGTTCGACACCTCAACTATACAAAAATACCCATTTTAACTTAACTAAATGCAAACATAATTTGACCCTCGAGCTAAATAAAAACCATTTAACTTTCACTCTATTAAGTGTAAAATTTGACCCTTGAAGATGAGATAGCAAATACTAGCACCCTACTGTTGGGGTGTTCGACCACTAAAAACACAACCAAAATGCAAACCAAATGTAACTACTTCATCCTAATAAGCAAAATAAAATAAGTACTTCCAATCCATTGAGCCAATCAAATTTTAGTTTTCTTTTGTTCTTTTTGTGTTCATTGATAGATTGAAATTCTTAGTTGCCACACAAGACCAACAAAACAAAACTAATCACACATCTATAACTCAAAAATTTGTGAACTTACACAACCATAAAAAAAATAACAAATTTATTAACAACCAAAATCAAAGATAATACATAGTGAAAAGAATCAAGATTCTTACAAAGGGGTGTGCAAGTTGTCGATTTGGGAGAAGAAACCAAAACTAGATGAAACCCGAATACAAGTTTGCCAATCCGAATCCAAACAAGAGCCCACCACAACTCTTCCCCTGATTTTGATAGAATTTTTGAGGTGTGTCTCACTTTGGATCGGTGGCGGTTAAAAGAAGAAGAAAAAAAAAGAAAGATTTGACTAGCTTTCCTTGGTGGTGATCTTGTGAATGGGCGAGTTTGGCAAAGATCATTATCCATCTTAAATTTCCAAGTCTCTCACGTGCTTTGTCTTGGGAGAGAGTGAAAATGACTTATCATCTTTGTCTTGGGAAGGAGGTTGCATCAAAGAAGAAGAAAGAAGAAATGCAGAGAGAGAAAGGTGAAAGAAGAGGTAGACACAAAAGGAGAAAAAGTGTGTTTTGTGTAGTGAGTAGAGTGGGCGGCAGTGATAAGGTATAGGTAGGGAAGTATGTTTTTTTTTTTTTTTATTATTATTATTATAATTAGTTTTATTAAGTGTATTAAGTGTACCCCGTGTCTCGTTAAGCTAGAGCCAATTCGTGGTATCTCGGTTTGCCTAAAAAGTGAAAAATATATTTTCGGAAACGTTTTTTGTAAAACTAATACAAAAGAAAATTATAGACTCAGAAATAATTATTGAATTCATGCCATTACTAATGCGATTGTGTCGATACGCGTCGACCTCTTTCTCTTTTATTCGTTCGGTTTCGTTAAGGTTACGCATAAAAGTGAATATGTAACTTAAAAAATAAATTACTTTGAGTTTTAAGGTTGAGTAAGGACCTGTAAAATTGCGGGTTGTTATAGTCTACCCCCGTTAAGAGAATTTCTTCCACGAAATTCAGCTAGTACTACTCATGGGATTTATTTCCTCAAAAAGGTGTGGGTACTTAAGTCTCATCTGATCCTCTCGTTCCCAGGTAAACTCAGGTCCTCGCTTAGAATTCCATCGAACCTTGACGATAGGAATCTTTCTACGTTTCAACTTTTTGATCTCATGTTCCATGATTTCTACTGGTTCTTCTACAAAGTGAAACTTAGGATCTATCTGAATTTCTTCCAAAGGTATGTGTAAGGTCTGATCAGCAAGACACTTCTTGAGATTCGACACGTGAAACGTGTCATGAACGCTACTTAGCTCTTGAGGTAGTCTTAGTCGGTAAGCTACCGGACCGATTCTCTCAGTGATCTCAAATGGTCCCACATATCTGGGTGCTAATTTACCACTCTTACCAAAACGCATTACACCTTTCCAAGGTGACACTTTAAGTAACACATGATCACCAGCCAAAAACTCTAGGGGTCTTCGTCGATTATCGGCATAGCTCTTTTGTGGTCACGTGCAGCCTTGAGTCTATCCTTTATTTGGATTAGCTCTTTTGACGGTCACGTCGATTATCTTTTCAGTGGTTTCTAGTACTATCTCAGGTCCAGTCAATTGACTTTCATTACGCCCGGGCAATGGGCGAACCACACTTCCGTCCGTACAGTGATTTGAATGGTGCCATATCTATGCTAGAATGGTAACTGTTGTTATACGAAAACTCGACCAATGGAAGATGAGTATCCCAATTTCCACCGAAGTCGATGGCACATGCCCGAAGCATGTCTTCTAAGGTTGGTATAGTACGCTCACTCTGTCCATCAGTCTGCGGATGGTAGGTTGTACTCATGTCCAATCGTGTTCCCATTGACTTCTGCAATGCTCGCCAAAAGTTTGACGTGAAACGACTATCACGATATGATATTATCGATATCGGCACTCCATGTCTTGCCACTATCTCATTAATGTACAGTCTTGCCAATTTCTCCATCTTATAATCCTCCCGGATGGGTAGGAAATGAGCAGACTTAGTCAATCTGTCTACAATAACCCAGATTGAATCGTGTCCGCTACTGGTTCTTGGCAACTTTGTGATGAAGTCCATGGTTATCCTTTCCCACTTCCATTCGGGAATCTCCGGTTGTTGTAACATACGGATGGTATTTGATGCTCACCTTCACCTTCGAACAAGTCGGGCATTTGCTAACGTGAGCGGCTATGTCCTTCTTCATCCCGGCCACCGTACAAATCTCTAAGGTCGTAATACATTTTATCTGCTCCGGGTGGACAGGTATCGATTTATTGCCGTCCATGACTAGGGTTCTCACGTCACCACTTAACGGTACCCAAATTCGGTCTACAAAGTACAGTCCACCGTCACCCTTTTCTCCAATGACTACCTAGACCTCGTAGTTTCTCTATGGGTGCATCCATATCCTTAGATGCTTCTCTTTGAGCCGCTAGTATCCTATCCTTGATACCCGACTGTATGGTTATACCCATGGCTTTTACCTTCCTCGGCTTGAGTCTTTCCTTCCTACTCAAAGCATCAGCTACTACATTCGCCTTACCTGGGTGGTAGAGAATCTCGCAGTCATAATCGCTGAAGAGTTCTATCCATCTCCTTTGGCGCATATTCAACTCTTTTTGATCGAAGATATGTTGGAGACTCTTGTGATCAGTATAGATAATACTTTTCGTCCCGTACAAGTAATGTCTCCATATCTTGAGAGCGAATACTACAGAACCTAGCTCTAGATCGTGGGTGGTATAGTTTTTCTCGTGAATCTTCTTTGTCGGGATGCATAGGCAATCACTTTGCCTCTTTGCATTAACATAACCAAGACCTTGACATGATGCGTCCAGTATACTACAAAATCTTCGGTCCATCGGGAGGGCCGAAATGGAGCATTACACAGATTGTTCTTTAAAGTTTTAAAGGCTTCCTTTTGTTCTTCGCCCCAATCGTACTTCTTATTCTTTTGAGTTAGCAAGGTAAGAGGTTTGGCAATCTTGGAGAAATTCGCGATGAATCGTCGATAGTAACCTGCCAGTCCTAAGAATGAGCGGACTTCCGTTGGGGACTTAGGGGCTTCCCAATTCTTCACAGCTTCGATCTTGCTAGGATCCACATGAATGCCATCTTTGTTAACCACATGTCCAAGGAATTGGACTTCTTGTAGCCAGAATTCACATTTTGAGAATTTGGCGTACAGTTTCTCCTTCTTGAGTAACTCTAGGATTAACCGGATGCATTTCATGTTCCTCTTTCGTCTTGGAATAGATCAAAATGTCATCAATGAATACGATAACAAATTTGTCGGTACGGCCGCACACTCGGTTCATCAAGTCCATGAAAACCGGCGCATTTGTCATCCAAAAGGCATACGTAACTTGAAATGACCATATCGAGTTCTAAACGCGGTTTTGGGATGTCGCCTTCGTGTACTAAACTGATGGTAGCCGGAACGAAGATCTATCTTGGAGAAGTATCGTGAGCCTTGTAGTTGATCAAACAAGTCATCGATTCTCGGAAGAGGGTAACGGTTCTTAATAGTTAGTTTGTTCAATTCCCGGTAGTCAATGCACATTCTAAACGAACCATCCTTCTTTTTGACAAACAATACTGGTGCTCCCCATGGCGAAGAACTAGGTCGAATGAAACCATTGTCTTGGAGTTCCTTGAGTTGATTAGACAACTCCTCCATTTCAGTGGGTGCCAAGCGATAGGGAGACTTTGCAACTGGCATTGCTCCAGCAATTAGGTTTATCCGAAATTCAACTTCTCGTGAAGGGGGTAATCCGGGTAGGTCGTCGGGAAATACTTATGGGAAATTTTGAATGACTAGGATATCTTCTAGTTTCTGCACGTCTACTTTCATGCTCGTGAGGTGCTTCACTTTTTCTTCAAGTGTCTCTCCATACACCTTAAGAAACTCACTATTTGGTGGTGGTATTCGGACCATCTTCTCATGACACACTATTTCAGCCTTATGCTTAGACAACCAGTCCATTCCCCCAATTACGTCGAAGCTTCCATATCCGAATGGTATTAAGTCGATCCTAAAGGTACGGTCTTCTAATTCTAGTGTGCACCTGAGCGATCTCATTTGTTTCTACCCTTTGACCACTTGCTATTTCAATTTCGTAACTAAAGTCTAGTCTATCGGGTTCCATATTTTACAAAGGCATGAATTTAGTGGAGACAAAACTATAATCGGCACCAGAATCAAATAGCACAGTAGCATAGTGGTCATTTAAAGAGAACGTACCCGTCCATATGTTGGTCGACTTCTTTAGCGTCCATCACAAATGCCGACCACGGTGGGTTACCATTGTTACCACAGTTGCATTGTTTCCACGTTCAGGGGCCTTATCCTACCAATGAGCTTGCAACACACCTCACTATGGTGAGTTGCACACTTGCTATGTCGATCACGCTTCCATCTTCCCGATCCACTGGTATACACCAGCCTTTCGTCCATTTCGTCAAAATCCACTAGGTTGGCACACAGTAAATTCCTTGTACGAACACCCTTTCCAGTTGTTGTTACTTCCATTTCGCCATTGTCGTTGGTGTTGTCGGTTCTCCACATTGTCGTTTCTACTATTGTTGTTTCGGGTTCGTGCGATCTCTATCCGAGCGTCGATAGTGGGAAGCAAGTTCTGCAGCTGTTTGGGCGATGGTCGTGGAAAATTCAGGGTTTGCGTTGTTGACATTGTCGTTCCTATTGTCGCGGTTACCATTTCTTCCCCCATGTCTGCCAGTCCTTCCACCTCTACGGGTTGCACCACCTCGGTTAACTCGAGTAGATCTTCTTGGGGGCATGGTTTCCTCAAGGGAGGATGTTTGGTGAACGTTAGGTAGGAAGGGTTTATGTAGAGACGATCGGTAGTTGTGTCCTAATTCTACGTCGTAGTCGCGTCCTATTTCTATGTCGCAGTCCTAAGCTGACGATCCATGAATTTGATATGTCTATGTCGCATCATGTTATTGTAAAAACGTTGGCCAGGCGTTTTTAGAATAGCATCATGCCACATTTTCTTATCATCATCACTTTACGCCATCTAGCCTATATTCTATCCTTGAGTCAATTCCTCAAATCCATTAAGTTAATTAACAACTTGC
This sequence comes from Chrysanthemum makinoi, assembly GCA_910596185.1. Taxonomy (NCBI): domain Eukaryota; kingdom Viridiplantae; phylum Streptophyta; class Magnoliopsida; order Asterales; family Asteraceae; genus Chrysanthemum; species Chrysanthemum makinoi. Next base: position 193,298,266 of record OU343221.1, read on the forward strand.
ACCCATATAAATTTCGCAATCAAACAAGAACAGTCTTGAAATTAAAGTGCAAGTTGTTTAATAAACTTAAGGGATTTGAAAATAAATCGACTCAATTCAAGAGGGGTTCCTAAGGCAAATACTAGGCACTAACACATAACCGCACATGTAGGTCCTATAATGCAAACTATATGAAGGTTCCTAGGTTATAGTCTAGGTTAAACCACCTAATTCTCTATAACCTGGCTCGATATGTCTGTGCACCCAAAATGGCGCAGCGGAATGACATTTACGGGGTATGACTTCATAACCAAGAACACAAGGTGTCAAAATAGAGAAATACTAAATGCATTCATCACAACACAAGTCAAAGTTACAATGATCCATAATACGGTGGATACAAGTCTTACTACATAAGTTCACAATAATTAAGTCTTAAGGGGCATTTCCAAATGCACAACTCCTGGGAACACAGCGGTAGAGTCTTGTCTTATGTCAGCTAGGCCAGGCCAATACTCAACCTTCTAATGCAACTTCATTCTTAACACCTGAAAATGGATACTCGAAACGTCAACATAAAGTTGGTGAGCTCGTAGGTTTAAGAGTTAAACCACAAAGCTGTGCATAGTAGTGTAGGACAATAGTGAGCAAGATATGCGAATATGAAACACATTGCTAGCGACAACTGAACCTACCAATAATGTTACACACATGTTACCAATTGTGGGGAGCTACCCCAGATAGTACTATCAACTTGTTTCGGCTCCAACCGAGTTAAACAGTTAGCATATATGAAACACAATTTATCATCACAAAGTAGTCACATATATCAATCAAACACACATATTGTCCAAAAACATTTAAACAGTTTAGCACAGCATAAAAACAGTTAAAACATCATTTGAGTACCATTTTCCCCCAAGGAAAACATTATGAAAAAGGGGCTACGAGAACTCACCTCAGTATAAGCAATCTGAAGCAGTAATCAAATAGAATAATTGTATGGCACCGACACGCGACCTAAATTAGTATGGCAAGTTTAGTTTACAAACTTATGTTTAAGACTCGATAAATAAACTTAAAATTTTTAAAGTGTTTTGTGTTGTTGCTTGTGTGGCAGTGATTGAGTTTAAATATGTTTTCTAAAGGGTTGTAAGTATTGGCTCTTGGAAGTGTATAAGTATATAAGCACAAATAACGAAAGTATCAAAGAAAAATAAGTCTCTGGTTCGACATGTTAGAGAGACGATGTCTGAAAAGTAATCACAAATAAATATTAGGCGTCGTGAAATATAAGAATGTTGTTAACTATTAGCATATATGTAAGTAGGTATATATATACATATAAGTGTTTAAATGAAAAAGTATAGTATATATAAGAAAAAGTATCCATGTATATAAAATAAGTTAGTGAATGATAAATTATGTCTTTAAAAGTGTAAGTTATTTCTCATTTTTGTCTTTTAGTCGAGTTTGATAGAAAAATAAGTTAATTGTATATTTTTGATGAAAAGGGCATGACCGTGTATATGTTTTAGTATTTCTCGAGATAACTAAATGTTACAATTTCTATTTTAGAACAATAAACCGCTAGATATCGCTCTTTTTAACTCTAATAAGTTTTCGTAAATTAAAATGAGTTATATTAGGCTAGAATAAACTAATTTAATCAAAATATTAAAAATGAGTTAAAACTTATATTTTTAGTTTCAACATAAGTTATGATTTCACAAACGGGATATAAGTCGTGTCAAATAAGTAAAATAAGTTGGGAATTAATAAGTCGAAATGAGTAAAGTACCAATTATCAGTTATCAAATGGTTTTATTACTATTGTAAATCTCATACTTGGTGGCATAAACACAAATGCAATGACGTGGTTCTTGTCTTTTCTTCCCCGACCTCACTCAAGGACACAACACAACACATAACACAACCCCTCAAGTCGAACAAAGTTTACGCAACCCTTTAACCCAAACACATTTTAAGTCCAAATCAGAATCCAACCCACGACATTTAGTCTAGTTGCAAGGGAAATGACAAACCAAAATTCACCCACTGTTAGTACAGATGGGTCGACACCTCAACTATACAAAAATACCCATTTTAACTTAACTAAATGCAAACATAATTTGACCCTCGAGCTAAATAAAAACCATTTAACTTTCACTCTATTAAGTGTAAAATTTGACCCTTGAAGACGAGATAGCAAAATACTAGCACCCTTACTGTTGGGGTGTTCGACCAGCTAAAAAAAAACACAACCAAAATGCAAACCAAATGTAACTACTTCATCCTAATAAGCAAAATAAAATAAGTACTTCCAATCCATTGAGCCAATCAAATTTTAGTTTTCTTTTGTTCTTTTTGTGTTCATTGATAGATTGAAATTCTTAGTTGCCACACAAGACCAACAAAACAAAACTAATCACACATCTATAACTCAAAAATTTGTGAACTTACACAACCATAAAAAAAATAACAAATTTATTAACAACCAAAATCAAAGATAATACATAGTGAAAAGAATCAAGATTCTTACAAAGGGGTGTGCAAGTTGTCGATTTGGGAGAAGAAACCAAAACTAGATGAAACCCGAATACAAGTTTGCCAATCCGAATCCAAACAAGAGCCCACCACAACTCTTATCCCTTGATTTTGATAGAATTTTTTTTGAGGTGTGTCTCACTTTGGATCGGTTGGCATTAAAAAGAAGAAGAAAAGATTTGACTAGCTTTCCTTGGTGGTGATCTTGTGAATGGAGTTGGCAAAGATCACTATCCATCTTAAATTTCAAGTCTCTCATGTTACTCTTGTCTTGGGAGGAAGAGAGTGAAAATGACTTATCATCTTTGTCTTGGGAAGGAGGTTGCATCAAAGAAGAAAGAAAGAAGAAATGTACAGAGAGAAAGGTAGAAAGAAGGTAGACACAAAAGGAGAAAAAGTGTGTTTGTGTGAGTAGAGTGGGCGGCAGTGATAAGGTATAGGTAGGGAAGTATGTTTTTTTTTTTTTTTATTATTATTATTATAATTAGTTTTATTAAGTGTATTAAGTGTACCCCGTGTCTCGTTAAGCTAGAGCCAATTCGTGGTATCTCGGTTTGCCTAAAAAGTGAAAAATATATTTTCGGAAACGTTTTTGTAAAACTAATACAAAAGAAAATTATAGACTCGAGAAATAATTATTGAATTCATGCCATTACTAATGCGATTAATGCGGTGCAGCGTGCGGCCTCTTTCTTTTTATTCGTTCAGTTTCGTTAAAGGTTGCATAAAAGTGAATATGTAACTTAAAATAAATTACTTTGAGTTTAAGGTTGAGTAAGGACCGTAAAATTAGGGGTTGTTATAGTCTACCCCTTAAGAGAATTTCTTCCACGAAATTCATCTAGTACTCATGGGATTCATTTCCTCAAAAGGTGTGGGGTACTTAAGTCTCATCTGATCCTCGTTCCCGAGGTAAACTCGAGGTCCTCGCTTAGAATTCCATCGAACCTTGACGATAGGAATCTTTCTACGTTTCAACTTTTTGATCTCATGTTCCATGATTTCTACTGGTTCTTCTACAAAGTGAAACTTAGGATCTATCTGAATTTCTTCCAAAGGTATGTGTAAGGTCGTCGGCAAGACACTTCTTGAAATTCGACACGTGAAACGTGTCATGAACGCTACTTAGCTCTTGAGGTAGTCTTAGTCGGTAAGCTACCGGAGATAGATTCGATGATCTCAAATGGTCCCATATATCGGGTGCTAATTTACCACTCTTACCAAAACGCATTACACCTTTCCAAGGTGACACTTTAAGTAACACATGATCACCAACGCAAAACTCTAGGGGTCTTCGTCGATTATCGGCATAGCTCTTTTGACGGTCACGTGCAGCCTTGAGTCTATCCTTTATTTGGATTAGCTCTTTTGACGGTCACGTCGATTATCTTTTCAGTGGTTTCTAGTACTATCTCAGGTCCAGTCAATTGACTTTCACCGGCTTCTGCCCAGGCAATGGGCGAACCACACTTCCGTCCGTACAGTGATTTGAATGGTGCCATATCTATGCTAGAATGGTAACTGTTGTTATACGAAAACTCGACCAATGGAAGATGAGTATCCCAATTTCCACCGAAGTCGATGGCACATGCCCGAAGCATGTCTTCTAAGGTTGGTATAGTACGCTCACTCTGTCCATCAGTCTGCGGATGGTAGGTTGTACTCATGTCCAATCGTGTTCCCATTGACTTCTGCAATGCTCGCCAAAAGTTTGACGTGAAACGGCTATCACGATATGATATTATCGATATCGGCACTCCATGTCTTGCCACTATCTCATTAATGTACAGTCTTGCCAATTTCTCCATCTTATAATCCTCCCGGATGGGTAGGAAATGAGCGGACTTAGTCAATCTCTCTGATAACCCAGATTGAATCGTCCGCCTCACTGGTTCTTGGCAACTTCGTGATGAAGTCCATGGTTATCCTTTCCCACTTCCATTCGGGAATCTCCGGTTGTTGTAACATACGGATGGTATTTGATGCTCAGCCTTCACCTTCGAACAAGTCAGGCATTTGCTAACGTAGACAGCTATGTCCTTCTTCATCCCGAGCCACCATACAAATCTCTAAGGTCGTAATACATTTTATCGCTCTGGGTGGGCCGAGTATCTCGATTTATGTGCTTCGTCCATGACTAGGGTTCTCACGTCACCACTTAACGGTACCCAAATTCGGTCTACAAAGTACAGTCCACCGTCACCTTTTTTCTCCAATTGACTACCTAGACCTCGTAGTTTCTCTGTGGGTACATCCATATCCTTAGATGCTTCTCTTTGAGCCGCTAGTATCCTATCCTTGATACCCATTTGTATGGTTATACCCATGGCTTTTACCTTCCTGCTTGAGTCTTTCCTTCCTACTCAAAGCATCGGCTACTACATTACCTTACGGGTGGTAGAGAATCTCGCAGTCATAATCAGAAGAGTTCTATCCATCTCCTTTGCGCATATTCAACTCTTTTGATCGAAGATATGTTGGACTCTTGTGATCGATTATATAGATAATACTTTTCGTCCCGTACAAGTAATGTCTCCATATCTTGAGAGCGAATACTCTGAGAACCTAGCTCTAGATCATGGGTGGTATAGTTTTCTCGTGAATCTTGGTGTCGGGATGCATAGGCAATCACTTTGCCTCTTTTGCATTATCGCAACCAAGACCTTGACATGATGCGTCGAGTATACTACAAAATCTTACGGTCCATCGGGGAGGCCGAGAAATGGAGCATTACAATTGTTCTTTAAAGTTTTAAAGGCTTCCTTTTTGTTCTTCGCCCAATATACTTCTTATTCTTTTGAGTCAGCAAGGTAAGAGGTTTGGCAATCTTGGAGAAATTCGCGATGAATCGTCGATAGTAACGATCCTAAGAATGGCGGACTTCGTTGGGGACTTAGGGGCTTCCCAATTCTTCCACCGCCGATCTTGCTAGGATCCATGAATAATAACTTTGTTATCCGAGGTGGACTTCTTGTAGCCGAATTCACATTTCGAAATTTGGCGTGCAGTTTCTCCTGAGTAACTCTAGGATTAACGGATGCATTTCATGTTCCTCTTTCGTTTGGAATAGATCAAAATGTCATCGAATGAATCACGATAACAAATTTGTCAGTACGGCCGCACACTTTCGGTTCATCAAGTCCATGAAAACCGCAGCGCATTTGTCATCAAAGGCATACAGGTAACTTGAAATGACCATATCGAGTTCTAAACGCGGTTTTGGGATGTACCTTCGTGTACTCGTATCGATGGTAGCCGGAAGCGAAGATCTATCTTGCAGAAGCATCGTGAGCCTTGTAGTTGATCAAACAAGTCATCGATTCTCGGGAGAGGGTAACGGTTCTTAATAGTTAGTTTGTTCAATTCCATTGGTAAGTGCATTCTAAGAACCATCCTTCTTGACAAACAATACTGGTGCTCCCCATGGCGAAGAACTAGGTCGAATGAAACCATTGTCTTGGAGTTCCTTGAGTTGATTAGACAACTCCTCCATTTCAGTGGGTGCCAAGCGATAGGGAGACTTTGCAACTGGCATTGCTCGGCAATTAGGTTTATCCGAAATTCAACTTCTCGTGAAGGGGGTAATCCGGGTAGGTGTGGGGAAATACTTATGGGAAATTTTGAATGACTAGGATATCTTCTAGTTTCTGCACGTCTACTTTCATGCTCGTGAGGTGCTTCACTTTTTCTTCAAGTGTCTCTCCATACACCTTAAGAAACTCACTATTTGGTGGTGGTATTCGGACCATCTTCTCATGACACACTATTTCGACTTATGCTTAGACAACCAGTCCATTCCCCAATTACGAAGCTTCCATATCCGAATGGTATTAAGTCAATCCTAAAGGTACGGTCTTCTAATTCTAGTGTGCACATGAGCGATCTCATTTGTTTATACCCTTTGACCACTTGCTATTTCAATTTCGTAACTAAAGTCTAGTCTATCGGGTTCCATATTTTACAAAGGCATGAATTTAGTGGAGACAAAACTATAATCGGCACGGAATCAAACCAGTAGCATAGTGGTCATTTAAAGAGAACGTACCCGTCACTATGTTCGGGTCCTGACTTCTTTAGCGTCCATCACAAATGCCCGACCACGAGCTGGGTTACCATTGTTACCACAGTTTGCATTGTTTCCACCAGTTCAGGGCCTTATCCTACCAATGAGCTTGCAACACACCTCACCCTATGGTGAGTTGCACACTTGCTTATGTCGATCACTTTGCTTCCATCTTCCGATCCACGGTATACACCAACGCTCGTCCATTTCGGTCAAAATCCACTAGGTTGGCACCACGGTAAATTCCTTGTCTGAACACCCTTTCCACCGTTGTTGTTACTTCCATTTCCGCATTGTCGTTGGTGTTGTCGTTCTCCACATGTCGTTCCTACTATTGTTGTTTTACGGGTTGCGTGCGATCTATCCGGCGTCGATAGTGGGAAGCAAGTTCTCCCATTTGTTGGGGCGATGGTCGTTGGAAAATTCAGGGTTTGCGTTGTTGACATTGTGCGTTCCTATTGTCGCTGGTTACCATTTCTTCCCCATTATGCGCGATCCTTCCACCTCACGGGTTGCACCACCTCGGTTAACTCGAGTAGATCTTCTTGGGGGCATGGTTTCCGTTTGGTGAACGTTGGGTAGGAAGGGTTTATGTAGAGACAATCGGTAGTTGTGTCCTAATTCTACGTCGTGGTCGTCCTATTTCTATGTCGCATGATCTAGTGGCGATCCATGAATTTGATATGTCTATGTCATCATGTTATTGTAAAAGCGTTGGCGGCGTTTTTAGAATAGCATCATCCACATTTTCTCTATCATCATCACTTTACGCCATCTAGCCTATATTCTATCCTTGAGTCAATTCCTCAAATCCATTAAGTTAATTAACAACTTGCACCCATATAAATTTCGCAACCCAATCAAACAAGAACAGTCTTGAAATTAAAGTGCAAGTTGTTTAATAAACTTAAGGGATTTGAAAATAAATCGACTCAATTCAAGAGGGGTTCCTAAGGCAAATACTAGGCACTAACACATAACCGCACATGTAGGTCCTATAATGCAAACTATATGAAGGTTCCTAGGTTATAGTCTAGGTTAAACCACCTAATTCTCTATAACCTGGCTCTGATACCAATCTGTCACACCCCAAAAATGGCGCAGCGGAATGACATTCTGGGGTATGACTTCATAACAAAGAACACAAGGTGTCAAAATAGAGAAATACTAAATGCATTCATCACAACACAAGTCAAAGTTACAATGATCCATAATACGGTGGATACAAGTCTTACTACATAAGTTCACAATAATTAAGTCTTAAGGGGGCATTTCCAAATGCACAACTCCTCGGAACACGGCCCGGTAGAGTCTTGTCTTATGTCGCTAGGTGAGCCAATACTCAACCTTCTAATGCAACTTCATTCTTAACACACGAAAATGGATACTCCGAAAGCGTCAACATAAAGTTGGTGAGCTCGTAGGTTTAAGAGTTAAACCACAAAGTTGTGCTTAGTAGTGTAGGACAATAGTGAGCAAGATATGCGAATATGAAACACAGTGCTAGCGACAACTGAACCTACCAATAATGTTACACACATGTTACCAATTGTGGGGAGCTACCCCAGATAGTACTATCAACTTGTTTTGACTCCAACGGAGTTAAGCGATTCGCATATATGAAACACAATTTATCATCACAAAGTAGTCACATATATCAATCAAACACACATATTGTCCAAAAACATGTAAACAGTTGATGAGTCTCTAAATACTCATCATTTTTGTACTATATAAACTGCAAAATCATCTGAAAACACTCAAAAATGCTTTAAAATGATCAAAATATCACAAATCAGTGTTTTATGTGTTTTAAATGCAAAATTATCAAAATCAGATGAAAAACGTATCAAATTTGCAAAATTGGCAGTTTTAGTCCCCAAGTTTATAAAATTGTCAACAATAGTCCCTGAGCCAAAATTTCAAAAGAAAAGTCACCAAAGGTCTTTTTAAAATCATAAATTGTCATATTTAATCCTTTGGTGGAAAATCTAAAAGTTTTGAGAAATTTACAGTTTAGTCCCTGAAAATCCAAAAATGTCATGTTTAGTCCTTGGACTTTTCAAAAATGGCAAATATGGTCCTTATAATTATTTGAGATTGGCATGACTAAACATTGGGTAATATTTCAGAAATCTCAGCTTTGGTCCTTGGAGTTTCTAATTTACATGTTTGGTCCTTATTGTTATTTACTAAACCAAATGGACCCTAGTTGCTACCCTTAGCCCAAAACAAAACCCAATCCAATTCCTAAGCCCAATACCCGGTCCTATTACAGGTTTAAACCCGTCAACAAACCACCCACTGTGGTCAAACAAACACCTTCGCGCCTTTCCCTCCTTTCCTCACCCACCATGTCTGCAACTCAACAATCCATCCCCCTCCTCTCCACATCACCCTCCTTGTCCCCCACCTCATCACAACTCCAAAAACAATTAATGCACCCTTTCTCCATTCACTCAACCCTAACAGAAAAAAGAACTTTTTGGCGCCAAAATGATCAAACGGCTAGAAATGCTCCAAGTCATCCAAATTCTATTTTTATTGGTGGGAAATGCTAAAGTCAAGAAGAGGAGTTGATTGAAGTATAAAAAGGGAAGAGAGAAGCAATTTGAAAGGGTAGTTAGTTTTTATAAATTACCTCAATGTCGTTTTTTTATTTAATGTCTTAAAGTAGTTTAGAATTTGTAATATTGTGTTTCTATTATCAAAACTCAACTTTATTTACCTTTGTAATCTGTTCTTAAAGTAATTTCAAGGTTTGGATAAAATATTTGATTCTGTGTTACTGTTGAAACTTTCAGTTTTGAATTCTAAGTTTAAGCTTCCTATAAGCTTTTGTTAAAGTCAAACAAGCTTTGATAAGCTCTCTACAGTCTTTGAGAAGCTCTGGAAAGCATTTTAAGTATTTTCACTCATTGGTCAACAAAAGTCAACCATAAGCTTATTTGGGTGTGGATCTGGAAATGCAGTGTGGTTGAGGGGTGTTAGAGGGTTGGAATAGACTAGGATTAGTGTAGTAATGGGTTCCGGTTTGGCCTGCACACTTGATTGGACACATGTGAGTATATGTCTCACTTTTAATTTTCAAGTTTATTTACATTTTACTTGATAGTGTATCTGTGGTCACAAAATGTTTTCTAAGTGTTTATATAGTTGTAATATGATCATATAAACTCATTTTGATCAAAGGTACATTTGCTTGGTTCAGTGTTAGTTCTCATTTTAGTTTGTATTTCAGTTTTAAGAGGGTGTTTGGTTTGACTGCAATTACTGTGTTTAAGGCTTTTTAAGTAGTTAAGATCTTTTGGTTTATGCTTGTCTAGTTTATTTGAACCCATTCCTGTCTTATTATTGAGTCTGCAAACCAAGAAAGTCAAATTTTCATTTCATTTGATCTTGCAACTTCACTGTTGGATTTTTGAACAATCCAATTCTTATTTTGTGTTTAAATTTCCTAGATTAAGCTAGCATTAAGCTTATTACATCTATTAAGTCCATTATCAGTCATAAAATTAGCTTCAAATCTCACAAAAGTCAATTTATCAGTTTTAAGAAAAAGTCAAAAGTTAAAATACTCAGTTTTGGGTCAAAAGAAAGATTTTCATTCACTCATTTCTGAGCCAATTTTAATGAAAATGGTAGGTTTAGAAAGCTCAGCTGGTCTTGTGTCTTATTAGTATTTTTCCATAATTTTATCAAATTTTTAGAAGCTCCTAATGAGCTTGGCTTTAGGGTCTTAGTTGCCCGTGCAACAGGAGCAGTTGATGACACTCCTTACCGCACAGTTTGTGCAGAGCTTGTATCTAGCTCAATAAAGCTCACTGTGGTCTCTTCTTTGGTTTACAAACTCTCAACCAGGTCTAGTATAAGTTGCAAGTTTTAGTTTTAGGTTGTTAGCTTATTTGGTTGCTTATTTGGTGACTGCAAGAGGGCACCCCTTTCACTGTTTTGGCCCTTTTGTTCAAATCCTCAAATCTGTAATAGCTTGTATTCAGTAGCTGTATCTTGTTGATTCTTGTTCCATTTCAGTTAATTTAGCTTATTAGAGCTTTTCTATCAGTTTGGTTGCTTTTGGACTTCATTAGCTTTTTGGAAGTGCTTATTTTCAAGCACTTTCCTCATCAGTTCTAATCCTTCCACAAGCCCTGTTTTTCTAATTTTCCTAGCTTCCCAATAATATTTTAGAGTTTTCCTGAATTTTTCAGATTTTTCCTAGCTTATTTACTATTTTTCTTAATTTAAACTAGTTTTTAAGTACTTTTAATTAGCATTTAATACAAAAATTAGAAAAAGTTCAAAAAAATAAGTTTTCATTTTTCTTAAGTTTAGATAAATATAAATAGCTTAAAAAGTATTTTTCCTTATTTTTCTCCTTTTATTTGGTATTTTTAATAATTTAAATTAGTTTTAAATAGTTTTTAATTAGTAATAAATACATAAAAAGTCCAAAAAAATATATTTTCAGTTTTAAAATTAGTTTTATCATATTTTAGATTTTTCTAAGTCTTAACTTTATTTTTCTAGTCTTATTTCATATTTTCTTTTATTTTAGAGTATTATTAAATAGTTTAAAATAGTTTTTAATTAATAATAATTAGATAAATAGTTATAAAAATAATTTTCCTTTTCTATAAATTTTCTTTTATCATCAGGTTTGTAAAAATGTATTTTTCATATTTTTAGGATCTATATTGTATTATTTTCACGTTTTATTTTGTACGTTTACGTATTTTAATTTAAACGTAAGTTTTTCGTTTTAGGTTTTAAACGTTCATCACTTTAAATATAGTGATAGCGTTTATTTAATATCTTTTATCTTTTTAACTTTCTTAATTTGCATTTAAGTCGCTTTTGTTTATTATCTTTTTCCTTAGTTATAATTATCCATCCATATCCTTTCGATCCTTATCATTAGTGGTCATTCTATCGTCGATCTAGTGTTTATTTTACCATTGAGTCTCCGTGGGACATAACGACGAGGAATCCTGTATTCTCTGATCTTCATTGTATTTGCGTGCACATTTGTTTTGATGCAATAAAGACTTGCGGTTTCTTGAATTAAATTTCCTGGCGCCCGCCTCTTGTGATGATTCTTCTCCTCCTCTTGACATTCCATATGATCATGTCGAGATGTTCTCCGTCCGATACGCGATTGTACTTCGGTACGATTCTTTATCCTTTGGAGACATCGATTATGTCGAGGAGCTACCTTCTGAAAGCTAGTAGCTTAGAAGTGAGAAGATTGATGATAAAATTGAGGGCGAAGATACTTAAATGAACAATTGTTCAATATACATCTCCTCGTTTCTAAGATCGAATCATTTTGTGCTAAGTCAGCTTCATCTCCTATCCCGTTGTGGATAGTGACTACATTGGACAAGCCGAGGCTTGAGGCTTTTCAATGATTCTCTTCATGAAGAGAGTTCTCCGGTGAACTCTCTCGACAGACATATCTCCTCCGAATAGATGAAATTTCTATTTTGATCTTGAGGATGATATTAGCTCGGAGGAAGGTGTACTCTATCATAAGAGTTTGCTTAGTGATGATACTACATTCACCTTCTCGACATGTCTACATTTGAGGAGGAAGAATGGATCTTGATTGTTATCAACATCTTTCTTCCATTCCTCACTTATGATGTGTCTTCTTCTCTTCTTCACTCCTTCGGGAGTGAGGACACTATCTTTGACCCGGCATTTCATTTACATCATCGTGAGCGGGTCTTTCTCATATATCTCAATCGGTGTGGAACTTTCACGTACTTCAATGTTTATCCAAACATCTTGGATGTCCGATGGAGATTGTTTTCCACTTTGCTTCCCCATGAACCAATTAATTCGGGGTCGAGTCAAGCTAGCGACTCGGTAATCAAAAACAATAGCACACAACATATGGGTTTTCACCCATATTTCTGACTTCTTTCTATTTTCTACCACTACAGTGTGGGGGGTTGCCCACATGTAAAATCTTTCAAATAATGGCCGTAGTATTTCCTTTTACGTTCTTTGTTTGGCATAACGCGGTACTTTGAATATTGAGGGCAATATTCATTTCTAAGTGTGAAATTCTCACGAATTTCATATATATATTATCCAATTCCCGTTTTGGCCAAAATTTTTTTGGAGTAAGTGTTCTACTTACTCATTTGGTTATCATCATACATGTTTGATAAACTAAAGGATTGGCTAATCCAGGAGCAAACGGCTCTTGGTAAAGATATTTCAAATCCGTTTATATGGCTTGCAATTTGCCCAAAATTGTATGGTTCTTCAGCTCCCCATCATCCTCAAAAGATAATGAGTTGGCTAGCCCGCAAGATTATGGCTTGTGGTAAAGGCAGTAGAAAATCCATAATTGGTAATCGGCTCACCAAAGATAATATTGATAATTTATCTAAGAGTTGGCTAGTCCGAAGTACGGCTTCGGTAAAGACAAAATCAAAACCGTTGAAAGCGGGTGGTTTGCTCAAAATCACATGGTTATCGGTGTACCATGGTTCTTACTTGAACTGAAACATTTGGCTACTCCAGAAGTAATGGCTTTTGGTAAAGAGTTTAAAATCCATTATGTTTTCTCAAATCATTGCTAGGGACTAGCAATATCTCGATGTGGGGATTGATGAGTCTCTAAATACTCATCATTTTTGTACTATATAAACGCAAATCATCGAAAACACTCAAAAAATGCATCAAAATGATCAAAATATCACAAATCAGTGTTTTATGTGTTTTAAATGCAAAATTATCAAAATCAGATGAAAAACGTATCAAATTTGCAAAATTGCAGTTTAGTCCCCAAGTTTATAAAATTGTCAAAAATAGTCCCTGAGCCAAAATTTCAAAAGAAAGGTCACCAAAGGTCTTTTAAAAATCATAAATTGTCATATTTATTCCTTTGGTGGAAAATCTAAAAGTTTTGAAATTTGATTTAGTCCCCGAAAATCCAAAATGTCATGTTTAGTCCTTGGACTTTTCAAAAATGGCAAATATGGTCCTTATAATTATTTGAGATTGGCATGACTAAACATTGGGTAATATTTCAGAAATCGGCTTTGGTCCTTGGAGTTTCTAATTTACATGTTTGGTCCTTATTGTTATTTACTAAACCAAATGGACCCTAGTTGCTACCCTTAGCCCAAAACAAAACCCAATCCAATTCCTAAGCCCAATACGGTCCTATTACCGGTTTAAACCGGTCAACAAACCACCCCTGTGGTCAAAACAAACACCGCGCCTTTCCTCCTTTCCTCACCCATGCGCTCAACCAATCCATCCCCCCTCCTCTCCACATCACCCTCCTTGTCCCCCACCTCATCACAACTCCAAAAACAATTAATGCACCCTTTCTCCATTCACTCAACCCTTAACAGTTAAAAGAACTTTTTGGCGCCAAAATGATCAAACGGCTAGAAATGCTCCAAGTCATCCAAATTCTATTTTTATTGGTGGGAAATGCTAAAGTCAAGAAGAGGAGTTGATTGAAGTATAAAAAGGGAAGAGAGAAGCAATTTGAAAGGGTAGTTAGTTTTTATAAATTACCTCAATGTCGTTTTTTTTATTTAATGTCTTAAAGTAGTTTAGAATTTGTAATATTGTGTTTCTATTATCAAAACTCAACTTTATTTACCTTTGTAATCTGTTCTTAAAGTAATTTCAAGGTTTGGATAAAATATTTGATTACGTATTCTTGTTGAAACTTTCAGTTTTGAATTCTAAGTTTAAGCTTCCTATAAGCTTTTGTTAAAGTCAAACAAGCTTTGATAAGCTCTCTACAGTCTTTGAGAAGCTCTGGAAACAGTTTTAAGTATTTTCACTCATTGGTCAACAAAAGTCAACCATAAGCTTATTTGGGTGTGGATCTGGAAATTGTGGTTGCTGAGGGGTGTTGAGAGGTTGGAATAGACTAGGATTAGTGTAGTAATGGGTTCTGTTTTGCTTTGCACAGTTGGACATGTGAGTATATGTCTCACTTTTAATTTTCAAGTTTATTTACATTTTACTTGATAGTGTATCTGTGGTCACAAAATGTTTTCTAAGTGTTTATATAGTTGTAATATGATCATATAAACTCATTTTGATCAAAGGTACTTTGGTTCATGTTAGTTCTCATTTTAGTTTGTATTTCAGTTTTAAGAGGGTGTTTGGTTTGTGCAATTCTTGTGTTTAAGGCTTTTTAAGTAGTTAAGATCTTTTGGTTTATGCTTGTCTAGTTTATTTGAACCCATTCTGTCTTATGTGAGCTGCAAACCAAGAAAGTCAAATTTTCATTTCATTTGATCTTGCAACTTCTTATTTGGTTTTTGAACAATCCAATTCTTATTTTGTGTTTAAATTTCCTAGATTAAGCTAGCATTAAGCTTATTACATCTATTAAGTCCATTATCAGTCATAAAATTAGCTTCAAATCTCACAAAAGTCAATTTATCAGTTTTAAGAAAAAGTCAAAAGTTAAAATACTCAGTTTTGGGTCAAAAAGATTTTCATTCACTCATTTTAGAGCCAATTTTAATGAAAATGGTAGGTTTAGAAAGCTCAGCTGGTCTTGTGTCTTATTAGTATTTTTCCATAATTTTATCAAATTTTTAGAAGCTCCTAATGAGCTTGGCTTTAGGGTCTTAGTTGCCTGTGCTGGCGGGGCGATTGACAAGCTGCAGTTTTGTGCGAGCTTGTATCTAACTCAATAAAGCTCACTGTGGTCTCTTCTTTGGTTTACAAACTCTCAACCAGGTCTAGTATAAGTTGCAAGTTTTAGTTTTAGGTTGTTAGCTTATTTGGTTGCTTATTTGGTACCGCAAGGGGCACCCCTTTCATTTGTTTGGCCCTTTTGTTCAAATCCTCAAATCTGTAATAGCTTGTATTCAGTAGCTGTATCTTGTTGATTCTTGTTCCATTTCAGT
This sequence comes from Chrysanthemum makinoi, assembly GCA_910596185.1. Classification (NCBI taxonomy): domain Eukaryota; kingdom Viridiplantae; phylum Streptophyta; class Magnoliopsida; order Asterales; family Asteraceae; genus Chrysanthemum; species Chrysanthemum makinoi. The sequence continues at coordinate 193,313,755 of OU343221.1, forward strand.
TAATTTAGCTTATTAGAGCTTTTCTATCAGTTTGGTTGCTTTTGGACTTCATTAGCTTTTTGGAAGTGCTTATTTTCAAGCACTTTCCTCATCAGTTCCTAATCCTTCCACACAAGCCCCTGTTTTTCTAATTTTCCTAGCTTCCCAATAATATTTTAGAGTTTTCCTGAATTTTTCAGATTTTTCTTAGCTTATTTACTATTTTTCTTAATTTAAACTAGTTTTTAAGTACTTTTAATTAGCATTTAATACAAAAAATTAGAAAAAAGTTCAAAAAAAAATAAGTTTTCATTTTTCTTAAGTTTAGATAAATATAAAAAGCTTAAAAAGTATTTTTCCTTATTTTTCTCCTTTTATTTGGTATTTTTAATAATTTAAATTAGTTTTAAATAGTTTTAATTAGTAATAAATACATAAAAGTCCAAAAATATATTTTCAGTTTTAAAATTAGTTTTATCATATTTTAGATTTTTCTAAGTCTTAACTTTATTTTTCTAGTCTTATTTCATATTTTCTTTTATTTTAGAGTATTATTAAATAGTTTAAAATAGTTTTTAATTAATAATAATTAGATAAATAGTTATAAAAATAATTTTCCTTTTCTATAAATTTTCTTTTATCATCAGGTTTGTAAAAATGTATTTTTCATATTTTTAGGATCTATATTGTATTATTTTCACGTTTATTTTTGTCGTTTACGTATTTTAATTTAAACGTACGTCTTAGGTTTTAAATGTTCATCACTTTAAATATAGTGATAGCGTTTATTTAATATCTTTTATCTTTTTAACTTTCTTAATTTGCATTTAAGTCGCTTTTGTTTATTATCTTTTTCCTTAGTTATAATTATCCATCTATCCTTCGATCGCTATCATTAGTGGTCATTCTATCGTCTGATCTAGTGTTTGACACACCATTGAGTCTCCGTGGGACATAACGACCCGAAATCCCACGTATTCTCTGATCTTCATTGTATTTGTGCAGTACTTTTGAGTCCATAAAGACTTGACGGTTTTCTTGCGAATCAACAGTTAACCGCATAAAAACATTAAAACATCATTTGAGTACCATTTTCCCCAAGGAAAACATTATGAAAAAGGGGCTACAGAACTCACCTCAGTATAAGCAATGCAGGCAGTAATCAAATAGAATTAGTGTATGGCACCGACCGCGACCTAAATTAGTAAGCAAGTTTAGTTTACAAACTTATGCTTTAAGACTTCGATAAATAAACTTAAAATTTTTAAAGTGTTTTGTGTTGTTGCTTATTATTAGCGGTGATTGAGTTTAAATACTTTTAAAAGGGTTGTAAAGTATTGGCTCTTGAAGTGTATAAGTATATAAGCACAAATAACTTGAAAGTATCAAAGAAAAATAAGTCTACGGTTAAATGAGGTAGCAGAGAGCCCGATGTCGAAAAGTAATCACACAAATAAAAATTAGAAGCTGACAAATATAAGAATGTTGTTAACTATTAGCATATATGTAAGTAGGTATATATATACATATAAGTGTTTAAATAGAAAAAATTATAGTATATATAAAAAGAAAAGAAGTATTCATATATAAAATAAGTTAGTGAATGATAAATTATGTCTTTAAAAGTGTAAGTTATGTCTCATTTTTGTCTTTATGAGTTTGATAGAAAAATAAGTTAAGTGTATATTTTGATGAAAGCCGGGCATGACCGTGTATATGTTTTAGTATTTCTCGAGATAACTAAATGTTACAATTTCTATTTTAGAACAATAAACACGCTAGATATACTTTTTAACTCTAATAAGTTTTTGTCAAATTAAAATGAGTTATATTAGGCTAGAATAAACTAATTTAATCAAAATATTAAAAATGAGTTAAAACTTATATTTTTAGTTTCAACATAAGTTATGATTTCTTTAAGCGGGATATAAGTCGTGTCAAATAAGTAAAATAGGTTGAATTAATAAGATTTGAAATGAGTTAAAGTACCAATTATCGGTTATCAAATGGTTTATTACTATTGTAAATCTCATACTTGGTGGCATAAACACAAATGCAACCTGGCTGTGGTTCTTGTCTTTTCTTCCTGACCTAAACTCAGGACACAACCAACACCGCATGACACAACCCACCGAGTCGAACAAAGTTTACACTTGTGCTGCTTGAACACATTTTAAGTCCAAATCCGAGAACCCGGCCATTTAGTCTAGTTGCAAGGAAATGACAAACCAAAATTCACCCCGCAATTTAGTCGAGATGGGTCGACACCTCAACTATACAAAATACCCATTTTAACTTAACTAAATGCAAACATAATTTGACCCTCGAGCTAAATAAAAACCATTTAACTTTCACTCTATTAAGTGTAAAATTTGACCCTTGAAGATGAGATAGCAAAATACTAGCACCCTTACTTTGGGGTGTTAGACCGATAAAAAACACAACCAAAATGCAAACCAAATGTAACTACTTCATCCTAATAAGCAAAATAAAATAAGTACTTCCAATCCATTGAGCCAATCAAATTTTAGTTTTCTTTTGTTCTTTTTGTGTTCATTGATAGATTGAAATTCTTAGTTGCCACACAAGACCAACAAAACAAAACTAATCACACATCTCATAAAAATTTGTGAACTTACACAACCATAAAAAAAATAACAAATTTATTAACAACCAAAATCAAAGATAATACATAGTGAAAAGAATCAAGATTCTTACAAAGGGGTGTGCAAGTTGTCGATTTGGGAGAAGAAACCAAAACTAGATGAAACCCGAATACAAGTTTGCCAATCGAATCCAACAAGAGCCCACCACAACTCTTATCCTTGATTTTGATAGAATTTTTTTGAGGTGTGTCTCACTTTGGATCGGTGTGCTTAAAGAAGAAGAAAAAAAAAGAAAGATTTGACTAGCTTTCCTTGGTGGTGATCTTGTGAATGGGCGAGTTTGGCAAAGATCACTATCCATCTTAAATTTCCAAGTCTCTCACGTGCTCTTGTCTTGGGAGGAAGAGAGTGAAAATGACTTATCATCTTTGTCTTGGGAAGGAGGTTGCATCAAAGAAGAAAGAAAGAAGAAATGTACAGAGAGAAAGGTAGAAAGAAGGTAGACACAAAAGGAGAAAAAGTGTGTTTGTGTGAGTAGAGTGGTGGCAGTGATATAAGGTATAGGTAGGGAAAGTATGTTTTTATTTTTATTATTATTATTATTATTATTATAATTAGTTTTATTAAGTGTATTAAGTGTACATTCGATTAAGCTAGAGCCAATTAGCGGTATCTCGGTTTGCCTAAAAAGTGAAAAATATATTTTTTGGCGTTTTTGTAAAACTAATACAAAAAGAAAATTATAGACTCCGAGAAATAATTATTGAATTCATGCCATTACTAATGCAGTGTCGGTACGCGTGCGGCCTCTTTCTCTTTTATTCGTTCAGTTTCGTTAAAGGTTACGCATAAAAGTGAATATGTAACTTAAAAATAAATTACTTTGAGTTTTAAGGTTGAGTAAGGACCTGTAAAATTGCGGGTTGTTATATCTATGAACTTTGTATGGATTTCTATTCTCTTGAGTTATTGGAATTACTTTGTTATTTCTTGTGTTTTGTTATTATTATCATGGAGTAGTTTTTGAATATACTTGTGTGTAGGATGTAGGAAATCATACTATGATCTTGTTTAAATGAGTTTGTTGGAAAAATACTAGTCTTGTTTGATTTATCGGTAAAACATGTTTTAAGAAAAAGGACCGAAAGGATTTCTCTTGTGTTTTATTCCAAAATGTTAAGTGACAAACTAGTATGGGGATATGGTGATTGACAACCACCATGTTTACTTATTAAAACATGACTAGAAACATTTTCATCACGAAAGGTCGAAAGATTCGTAGGAACGAGTTTAATAAGAACATTTACAAACAAATGGATTTTCTAAAGGATAATCATTAGGATAAGGACGAAATGATATATGTTTTGTTCTTAGAATGATTTTTGCAAACATAAACCATGGTTGGAAATCATTTGCTTATGATTTGTGCATCACATCAAGAGTTTACACCAAGCTTTCATGAACACTTACTATGATTGCCTATAGACTACTACACCTGAAGTATATATATTTCTTTATATTGAATTTCACTATAACATCACTTTTGGAGAAGCCGTGACAAAGCTTTCTTGTTACTAATCTTTTAAAACAATTTCAAACACAAAATCTCTTGGGACGATCTCGACTTACCCACCTTTGCTATCGCGAACGAGTATACTTGCTCGTATGTGTTTATAGTATTAGACGGATAAAATCGTGTTAATAAATTTTTAAAACACCTGCACCGTAAGCACATCAAGGCCATACTCTTGGTGAATACTCTAGACCAAGCCACCTAGGCTATAGGAACACCATTGACCTCCTCGACCAAGCTCAAACTACTTCATGATTTGACACCATCCGGTTGGTGCAAAATAGATGTGCATTCCATGGACTTCATTCCGAATATCCAAATCAGCATCTTAAGGATTTCCTTAAAATCGTCGACTCCATCGACCTTGATGCTACTACTCAAGAGACCACACACTTGCGTCTCTTCCAATTCTCTCTACGGGGCCAAGCTAGTAATTGGCTTGAGCGACTTCCTGCCGGCTCCATCTCAAGTTGGGATGATCTCACTACTCGTTTCCTTGCCCAATTTTTCCGACCGGGGAGAACTACTAAGCTTAGGAATGAAATCTTGATGTTCCAACAACGTCAAGGTGAATCTCTCTAAGAAGCATGGACTCGATTCAAGGACTTGCTCCATAAAGTCCCTCATCACGACATCGATCTTTGGCTTCAAGTCCAAATATTTTATGATCATGTCAACTTCTCAACTAAGCAATCCATCGACTAAGCGGCCGGTGGCAAACTTAATGATCTCACCACGGAAGAATCGTGGGGTACAATAGAGGATCTTGCTCTCTAAGACAACGAAAGTTGGAATGACCCCCGTGAGTTGCCCAAAACCGTCAAGGCAATCTCTTTGCCTCCTATTGACTCACAAACTTCCGATCGTAGGATGCTCGAACTTGAAGATCAAGTCAAATTTCTAATGAGCTCTTACGACAATCCTAAGTCTTCGCATCAAGTGAACAAAATCACTCTACCTTGTGAGTTGTGTAGTGGTCCCCACGACACTCGTGATTGCACAAGACTCCCCGAATAAGATTTTGCGGACTACGCCTCACGCGTGCAGACGGAGAGGAAAGTGGCACTTTTCAAGCCCGAACAAAACAACTTAGGAAACTCCTACAACCCCTCATGGAGTCATCACCCTAACCTTAAGTGGAACCAAAACTCAAACCCACCCCAAAGCTCATCTAGTCCACCTAATAGGTTCAACCCTCCAAATACGGGAACTCCGCTAGTCTCGAGGCAATTGTGTCTAGATTCATGTCATCTCAAGAAACTCGATTGACTAAGCTTGAAGCTGATTTCAAGCAACGACAAGGCGAGATGACAAACAAGCTCGACGCCCTCTTAAAAGCCTTCAATGACCGGGAAATTGGAGCACTACTAAGTGACACTATAAAGAACCCAAAAGTGAATTCGATTTCATCGAATTCATGTTCTTGCTCACCTTAGGAGAGTGCATATCCATGCCCTTCACACCCGAAAGTTCATCCGGTTAACGCCATCAACACGGGTTCCAAGCGATCCCTCATGAAGTACCAAGGACCCGAACCATTGGTCTAACCAACTCTTGAGAAACTCATCAACCAAGAACCCAAACTTAATCTAGAGGAGTAAAAGGAACTCCACCAAGAAAAACCGGTTCTTGAAGTCTTGGCTCATGCGCCTTATTACAATGCTTTAAAAGAAAAATATGAGCAAGAACTAAAGCTAGGAGAACGTGGGTCCGCATTTATGCAAAATAAGTTACCTAAGAAGTTAGATGATCCCTGATAACATCAAAAAGTCCTGAATATTAAGTGTCAATTTCCCCCGATAATGCTTGTAATTTATATAATTTATATGGATTTACGCTTGTTTTCCATTGTTTTCCACTTTCAGGTAAATTACGAGCATTGGAGCTAAAAGAGACGCGGAATTGGAGAAATATCAAAGATTTATCATAGTATGCTAACTTTGAAGAAGTTACGTTAACTCATATTCGCACGTAACTAAAGCGTGACTCAGAAAACTAACTCATCAGAAGGTTACGGCGTAACTCTCCCCAAAGACTACGACGTAACTATATTAGGTCAAATGAGGTTCCGCGCCCTGATAATTACGCCAGTAACTATTTCACCAACTATGGCGTAACCAAATAATATTGAAGATACGGTGTAACCATTCATAAGGTTACGAGCATATCTCGTGCAAAATACAAAGGAATTGAAGATTACGGTAACTCTTATTATTCTTAGCGTAACCCATATCCGCCTATAAATACCCCACGATTTCCAGCATTTCAAAGCATCCCTTTTCACACACCACAACCAAAGACGTTGGGAAGTAGCCAAAGCGTCTAGAGGAGCATCACGGTTGTCTCCAAAGGAGAAATCACTCCCATACGATAAGCATTAGCATTTTATCTTTTCTTTACTTTCGATTCATGTATTTCGTAACTTTGAATATTGAATTAATTTGTATGGTTAATATGAGCGGCTAAGCACCTCTTGATGCTGGCCTAGTTATGATTCCTTAATTGTTTTGTTTGCGTTTACATTACTTCCGTATAATTATTTCTAAGTGTAGCATTATTTATTGTAGCTACCCTTGTTTCGGTAGTTTTGAATGGCAGTAGAGGCTAGTTGCTTAGGAGATATGACCAATGACCTAAGTGAGTAGACCGAGACGGGAAGGGTAAGATATGACCAACTGACGACCCTTTCTACTTGTGCGATTGACCAACCTGATCCTTACCGTTTGGATGAACTTAAGAATTAGGGGTGGTGTTTAAGTTGCTAACGCTTGGGTACTCACTATTATAAATCTAGCATGTAGCGGTACTTAATGACTTGGCTTAGGGGACCAGGAACAACTGGACTTATGAAGGGACACGACTTCTCCGTGGTGGCATCTTTGTTGTTGATAGGTTAGGTGACCAAATGTTGTCTTCTTGAATTTGACCCCACCTGAAGTAATTGGAAGTAAGTAGACGTAGACATTACTTGCTAGGAGGAATAACTAGGTTAGCACCACTCTCCTCTATTGATTAAACCTTTGCCTTTTATCTGCTTTAGTAGTTAATTAATTAATTCTTTATCGAAATCATTATTTAAATCTGTGACACCTAGACTTAGTAATAATCCCACGCACATAGCTCTTGGGACGACCTCGGTTTTACCGAATACTACACTACACACGACCGGGTACACTGCCCGTTAGTGCATTAGGGTAGACCATAGGTATAACGAGACTATATAAATATTAAAACCTGGTCAGTAAAACCTGCATCAATCCCAGGCTATTCATTCTTCTGTGTAGGCTTGGAAACTCCAAACCTTTCGACACTTTAGCCGACTTAGGATCGAGCATCAATCTTCTTCCGTTGTCCCTCCATATAAGCCTTAACCTAGGTAAGATAGAGCCAACGGAAACCATCTTAGGTATAGCGGTGGTGTATTGCATATCCGGTAAGGATAATAAAAGACATGGTAGTACATGTAGGTGAATTGACTCTTTTGGCGGATTTCCATGTGTTAGACATGAATAAGGACCCGACATGCCCGTTGTTAGTAGGAAGGGGATTCTTGGCTACCGCTAGTGCCATCGTTGATGTGGGGAGGAGGTTTGGTGGTTTACGGGGACCAACCGCGGCAAGAGGGAGGATGGCGGGGATTATGGGAGCAGATTTCGAAGGGCCTTTGCCAACTTGACGTTGTTAGGAGGAAGATGGCAGGTTTACAGGAAGCTTGCGGATTAATCTTGTCATGAATAAGTGGAAAGTTGAGAGTGAGAAACCTAAGCATAAGTGGAATTGGGATAGACCACCTAGTGATGGTAATGGAGAATGACACATTAAGATGACAATCTATGAATGGATGGAAAAAGTTTGAAAAGGCATACCGGACTAAGCGTACCACTAGGAACTTAAAGGATAAGTTTGATCCTTATGACATTCTTGAGGATAAACTTACTTATATAGGTGCGGTAGGGGCACGACGGAGTCTAGCTACAAGACTCATAAATAAAGAAAAGCGCGTGGGAGCAACCCATGCTTAATTGTTTGCTTATTTGTGTGTCATATATCTTTTCATTGATTGTTTATTATCATTTTTGAATTTGTGAAAATGTTTTATTTTGTCTTTAACCTCGTCTTAATTACATATAAAGGTATTTTACAAAAAGGATAAGTGTAGGGAAGATTACACATTTTTAAAGAACGTGAACATGAGAATTATGATTGAAAAAAGATATATATCTGTGTTTGTTAGAGTCAAATGCTTGTATCGAGTCATAATGGATGTTTTGCGGAATTTTTCCACATTTTAAAGGTGTAATTTTTCCGAGAAAAAAGACGTTTCTGTCAGGATAACGGCGTTGTCGACTTCGCTACCTAACGGTCGGAGGAGCAGAAACAGCTTATCTAACTTTCTCTCGTTTTCTATGCTACTTATAAATTTTTGGAATTTCTCATGTATTAATTTTCGGAAAATGCAAACATCCATTCCACAAGCATTATATCCTAGTTTAGTATAGTCATATATAGTTTTACGCGATTTTGGCGAAGGTTTCGTCTACTTTCTTAAAGTGTGCAGGTTTTATTTATCAAGAAGAAGATACATAAGATTGGATGGAGATTTTCACGCATACATTGTTATTGGAGAAGAATTTAACCACTACTTCACACGGATTCTACCGAGCTAATTAGGGAAGTATTAGTTTCTTTCTCTTTTAATTACCTTCCGTTATTATAACTTGATACTTTCGGGGAACATTGGGGACAATGTTCAGTTTAAGTGTATGGAGGGAGAATAAAACGGGAACTTTGAAACTATGCTTATCCTTGATCATTTGTCTTGTCCTATTTTATTTGTGTAATAAACCATGAGAAATATTGGTTAGGGTAATTTTAGCACCAAATTTAAAAATTTTCATGACTTGTAGGAGTGGGTCTTTAGTCTTAATAAAGAGTCTCATGGATAAGAAGTTATATGACTAGCACAAAAACCCTTTACCACTCAAATTCCACCCCAAAAATGTGAGCTTCGCCCCTAGATTTGTAGGAATTAAAGCATTCATATTTAATGCTTCGAGAGTGTACCGGTAGTATAATAACCCCTCAGAGCCTATCCTTTTCGTGGTTCTCGTGATGTCTCGATTTTCGGGAATATCAATGAAGAGCATTGTTTACAATCCACCCCAAATGTACACCCAAATCTCCTTAGCCTACCTTATATTCGCTCACTTTTAGTGCATTATTGTTATTATACTAAACCCTTAGTTCAATTATCTAGTAACTTGCATGGTTGCTAAGTCGAGTCATATCCTTTGTATGATTTTGGGGCGATTGGGACTCATGGGTAAAGTTAAATTTTATGGGTATTGACGGAAAGAACGTTAAATTCAAATTCCCTTTATCTACGTAATAATGTACTCCACGTGTTTTGATCTTTTCAATTCGGGTCAAATTAGTGTTAGAATAATAAAAACTCAAGTGTAGGGATGTGCCTATAAATCCCTTATATTTTGATGTTATCGTAGAGAATGGTAGAGTAAAAGTGTATAAAAAAAAAAAAAAGAGTGTTGAATAAAATAAAAAAGTTGAAAAATGAAAAAAAAAAACATAGGGCTACCATCACATCTATCTTTATATTTATGTTTGTTCGTTTCAAAGTTATCTAGAGTTTAGAGAGTCGAGTCTTGGCTTAGGCATATTCTTCTCATGCTTGTAACATAAAGATTTTTGACTTGCCACCACTAAATCGCCTATCCAAAAAAACCCTTTGTTTCCCTACCGTAAGCCTAACGTTATAACCCTTTAAAAGACCTCTTAGATAGTTTTTCATAGGTTACGCCAAGCGTGGAGGTTTGATCTAGTCTCAAGCCTATGGTAATCTATATGACCGATTAATGAGTGTTTATCTTCCATTTCCGTTTGATATATTTCATATACACCGAGAGATGAGTATCCAAACACTTGTGAGGTGCTAGTATATAATTTCCGTGCTTGTTATGACTTTTGCGGGGCTTATACTTGTTATGAACTATGTTAAATCATTGCTTTATGCCCCCTAACTTATAAATTGATTGGCCAAAAACATATTTGCTTGAGGACAAGCAAATACCAAATGTAGGGATATTTGATAAGGATTTAAAACGTACAATTTTAAGGGGTTATTTAAGCCCTTAATTGCCCACTTTTATATCCGTTTTAACTTAATTCGCTTTTCACTTTTAGGTCTCTTGAAGGCAAAATCTGGAATGATGCTTATTTGGACGAAAATAAATGTGATATGAAAATGTCTAAAGTCAAGATCAAGATACTGTCGCTAGAAGTGCACCAACGCCATAAACAAAAGCGGCGCGTCCCTATATTTGTAACGACTTAGGAGTGAAATTGCTATTTTACACGGACGGTCCGAGGCTTTGAAGAGTGAGGCGTCACGAAGACTTTTCTCCTCGGCGGCCTAGATCCCGATTCGACGACGTCAAAAGCTGAAGCTGACGGCGTCACAACCACAACGTGACGCCGTCCCAAAGTTGACTTGCTGAAGCCGAAACCTAATGGCGAATTCTGGTCGCGGTTAACTCAACTCTATATAGAATTAATTTTCGGACTTTAAGGAGATAGACTTGTGGGTAAAAACCTAAAACGATTGTAGTCCGTCTAGGATAGTATTTTAGGGTTCTAATACCCTATTTTACATCGAGATAACTTATTTATTCCCTTGATTTCATTATGTCTTCAATTGAATGTGTTTATGCTTGCATATTTAACATGTCCGGCTAATTTACTTGTGTGTTTGCTTAGATCTATGAAACCTAGTTATTAAATATTGATTGGTTGTCTCTTATCTTACTTGTAATTGGCTTAGGAGTGCTTAGAGCCATCGTTCATTTTAATGCTTGATTAATCTTTGTGAACCTTAGTTTATAGTTACTAGTGGAATTGTAGACTAAATATCCAAAGAAAACCTTAGTGTTAAGTTTATGAATCCTAGAGATTTCGTAGTCATTAACCTTAGGTAGCTTCAAAGAGTTAGGGATAAAAAACACCTACAACCTTAAAAAACACAACGTTAAGAATAAGGACGTGAAATTCAACCATCAATAAAAGATAACAGGGGTAATAGTATATAGGTAGACACATCTTTAATCATCATACGAGCACACTTCAATAGACATAAACTACCCCTAGCTTAGATAATTAGATAATTCGAGTGTCTGTAGAAGTACCACCCCCAAATCCAAACCCCGAGATCGTACCTTATTTTCTAAAAACATATAAAAAGAATAAAAAATAATCTTCCTCAACCCCAACCTTAGCGTAGTAATTTCTCACTAGCATTCCTATTCCCGTAGAGAACGATATCAATCCCGAGGCTTACCCTAATACTACACTACAACGATTAGGTTCACTGCCTAGGTGGTTGAAAAACTTGCTCGAAGAAAGGAAGTTTCCTTTGACCGACGCTGCGTTATGCAGTATCAGAATCTATGATGAACTTTTACTCTTGATGAATCAAAGAGTATTATAAGAAAAACGAGATCTTGTTCTTGATTGTCGATTTTGATTCGAGTCAAAGTTTAGGTTAGAAGATGGGTTGTTATTGTCGTGAAGGAGGATAGGAAAGTTTAATTTGTGGAGTTGATTGTGGGATATGTATACACTTGTAGATTTTAGATTCGATATTTTGATTTGGTTGAGTTTGTATTGAGTTTTTGATTTTCATATGATGGTGGAATAATCGGTCAAAACATGATGGTGGTGAAGATGGTGATAATTTGTTATTTATAATCTTCAAAATCCAACTGAAAAGTCACATTTAAAGACATATTAATGTAATTACTTGTAAGCGAAAAGATGAGAAGATTTTAAACAATTATTTCGGATGAAGTGTTTTAAGATGGTTTTAAATCCACAACCATAATTATGTGTGTTGAGAGAGAGCGAGCCGAGAGTTTGGCGGGTGCTTTCGGCCCCTAACTGCTCAACTAACCCATTTTTCTTTTGATTGGTGATTTTTGTTTATCTTTTTGGTTAAAAGTGTGCAGTTTAGGAAAGTTGCGTTTTATTTTAATAAAGAAGGAGAGAGAGAGAGAGAGAGAGAGAGAGAGAGAAAGAGAGAGTATATGGAGTGTAGTGACATAAATGTTTCTTATCAATCTCATGATTAAGTTATTTCACTATGATATTAAAATAAACAAATTAAATTAGAATTGCATTATAGGGATATTCATTTTATCAACATGAAAATGTCATATATGCTTAAAATACAACTTTTGAATCATGATGTACAATGTATTTAAGCATGTTTTAAATATGACATTATTATCATATAGTTGTAAATATGCTAAATATAACTTGGTACTTCATTTTTTTACTACACTTGTTTCACTTTTACTACTTGACTATTTTATTACCTTTATAGCAATTGGAATATACATGTTTCTTTTGTTTCTATTTTTTAAACAGCATATTATGTAAAATTTGTAAGTCCATATAATAATTTGTGGTCAAATCAGTAGAAGAATGAAATGTTATTGGATTCTAAAATTCTAAATATTCAGATGGTCGCAAATGTAAGATTTGGCGCCAAATTGTAGTTGATTACATGTACGTGTGAGTTCTTTATTTGTGGAATTCATTGTTTCGCGAACAAGAGAAAAATGATTGATTCTTTTCTTTGAATCAAATAACATCGTTATCAATGACTAGCAGTCACATTTACAACCATAAATACAAGCTATAAAAAATGCAAAACTTTGTAATTCAATAGTACATTACACGTAATATTTTGGTTACTGTTTCAAGACAAAGTAACGAGCCGACTCCCCATAACCTTAAATTAAAACTCCGTCCCTGATAGTTGACGTGAATTTTACCAACCTTTGTGTCGGCTGATTTTGGCAAGAAATGGATGCCAGCTTTTATTTGATAAGAAAACTTATAGGTGAAACATAGATGAGGTCGCACTAACTTCTAGCATAATCAATATATCAACCATTAAGCACCATGCAAGAGATTTAAGTCTCCTCCAAAAGGTGAAGATGGACACCCTGCCCATGAATCCTTGGATGTCATCACCGGGATCTCCCTGCCGGACCACAAGAATACGGCCCTAATGAGCTGTCACCAGTGACATCTTATCGGAGGTGGGCTTTGAACCCTAATTTTCTTCAATAGGCCCTCACCGAGGTCAATCGAGCATTTCGGATGGGGGATGGTACCAAATGATCTTTAGTGCAATGGAAGAGGTTTGAACCCGGGTCTATTGACCCAAGCCCAAAGCTCTTACCAATGGTAGAGATTTAAGTCTCCTATTAGACAATTATGTAAGATATCTGCAATGCGTACTGCGAAATTGATAATTGACTTTAACAAACAAAAAAAAATTCGTATAAAGAACAAAAATAAATACGAGTAGTTGACAAGCTACCAACTTAGCTTAAAAGGAGGTTAATTGATAAGATTAGAGTTAACTACATTTTTTTGTCCTTCCGGCTATTTCATTTTCAGTCTATTTTAGTTCTTCACGCTTTACTGAGTCACACAAGAGAAAAACTGTAATATGATTCAATCATGAGCAAATTATTGTAATTTTACATATTTACATTTATTTCTCCCTAAAACAAATTATCTACATCAGCAACCTTTTTCCTCCTAGAAAAAAATAGAATCACTAAAAAGAGAACAAAAAGAAAATTTATGTAAAAGAGGATCCATGTACATTTCTTCCTAGTTGAATGGTAAAACAATCTAGTAAAAAACCTGAGGAGATGTATAGAACTCGCTTTCGCTAAACATTGGTCTTAGATCTTCTTGACACATGAAGTGTAACGGAAATGAAACAAGAAACCCTCGTACTCGCTTTAATACCTCCATTGTCTCAATGTGTCCATCTGTTAATGAATCGAGTTTCTCAGGAGCTAGTCCTAAATCAATTGTGGTATGCCCGAGTTTCTCTTTCCAGTAGTTCATACTTTGTCTAAATGCATATCTGCATTATACAATAATCCGATTAATAAAGGGGTCAACCTGGATTCTAAAAATATCTATTCTAAAATGATTTGTTCCATGTATTCCTCTGTACTAAAAATTACACCGTCACTGTTATTTATTAGTGTTGGCAAATGGCCAGGTTATGTACGGGTCAAAAGGGACAATCTTTTGGTTCTGTTCCGCAAACAGCGTGTCTTATATACATAGTATTTTATGTGTTATATATCTTATTATCTTTACAGAGACTATATCATTAGTAAAAAAGGATCTGCATATTTAACGGGTCTTAATGACCCATTACCATATCATCCTACCTCGAGTGTATAGAATCATTTGGAATGCATGAAAACACATCCTGGTATATCTGGGAGTTTGCCTGTCAATACATTAAGAAAATTACTTGACGGTTGAAGTAAAAATACAAAGAAAATAGTATCCATATGTTGCCATGTGTTTTACCATTGCAGTTGCCAACCACAGATCTTTGTAGGTCTTGTCAGATATCGGGTCTCTAATCTGATTCACCTGAAACATTAAAAAAAAAAAAAAAAAAAAAAAATGAGAAAAAAAAAAGATGTTCATAACACTTTTAAAGGTAGTAAAACGGTACTAACCTCTTCACCGTGAAGACCAAGATGTTCAGACCATAATGAAAGGCGAAGGCTATTAGCAAATTTCCCAGAACTCCAAGGCTCTTCATTCATTGTTGATTCAATAAATTCTCTGTCTTCAATGATAACCCCAATCTGACGCGGCAACTTGTGTTAGCAATATATTTATTTTACAATATACCAAGTCATATTAAATATACTAACTTAAAAGATTACGTGGATTTGTACCTCAGAATCCCTGTGCCCAAGCAAACTCCGGTCGTTTATGTTGGATGATCCAATTAAGGTGATGCGGTCATCAACTATCATCACTTTACTATGCACATACACCTGCATGGTAATAATGGATAATTTTTTTGGTTATATTATAGTCACTGCAAGTATGACGTATAAATTGCTAAAGACTACGAAAACATTGTGTTACCTGACTTGTAACAATGGGACCATCGTCACCAAGCCTGCCATATGTTCTGAGACCATAAAATGATATATAGTCATCTGTTTTAGGACCGAGAAGTTCATTGAGTTTATTTAATATTGAGTTCTGTCCTCTGGAAATGGTTCGATACTGCCAATGCATTATAGCTCTCACAGTTGCAGCCCCACCATCATCCAGTCGCCCCTGTTTATTCACATGTTAAATATTTTTAGTCACAAATAAGGCACTTCACTTTATCGCCGTTTCAATATAAGACTCTTAACACTTATTATCTTCGTGTTTTCAGAAACCACAAAAAATCATGAAACATATTTCCGTTTTCTATCTAAAATGCCGCTTCACGGTGGAACAAATAAAATGGTCCCTCAAAAAAGTATGACTGTATGACATAGTGTATGCTCCCTTGTATGTGCTTTCGGAAAGTACTAGGCCTAAAACAAATATGAGTATAAAGTACAATACTTTTTACTAAATATAACTATATTCATTGATGTTTTAGACCAAAACTCAAAAGGAGATTACATCAAGAGCATGAAAATTACCTGGAATCCTGGTAAGAGAGGCATGACAATGATAACTCTAAAGCACGTTCCCTCTTTATGTGCACGCAGGATGCGTCTATATAAAGCTTCCGATACTCGATTTTGTATGACATCGTCACCTGAGAGGCCTGATATGAAAAACTGGTTCTGCGAGAAACAAAATCACAAACATAAAAAGGTTAGCATTAGAGATATTGATCATAATAGGTTCTTCATGCTTCAAATTTAAAAGAAAATAGAAGTAGTAAAGTGTCAAGATCTTGCTGTATATGACCATTATGGGTCCTATATACCAAAAGGTAACCAGTCGTCAAGTTATCACAAATTGCTAAAGTTACATGTACATATATTTCCTATGAGTTACCTCAATGTAAATAAACTTTTCTGCGTTTTCAATAAGATGACAATAAGCTTTATGAATGCTGTCTTCAGTTTGACTTGTTCCACCAGACCACTGGCTGACACTTCTGATAACCTAAAAATCATACACCATAAACATGAATACATGTGAAAAAGGTCAGGTATGAGAGCTAAGCAACACTTTAGGTAGACTGGTGTTTTGTAACTTCTAAACAACCATGAGAGCTAACCATGATTTGTACATGGACTTCAAATGATTGTTGTAGATTAAAGGATTATTACACAGTTAACAGGGTTATTACAAGTTTACAACATATGTTATCACCGACTAACATAAATCAATAAATTTGCCAAATCCAAAAAGTAAAAAATAATAGTAATGATAGTGCAAAAAATATAATCAGAATCTTTGAATAAAACTATCTACGAACTTTGGGCTACTTTTAACCCTTATGACCCGTTTTGTTTAGCGATATATTTTTTATTTGACCCATTCACCTGTTTGAGATAAAAGACACCCAAATCGACCCGCTCAAGTGAGCTAAACACTATTTTACAAATAAAACTCAAATTATAACTGCATGAGCTTTACTATAATAGCTAACCTGACAAGAGCATGCCGTACGAGGGCCGACTTGTGAAATTTCACCACTAGAAACTTCTTGCCTTTCACACCCCTCATCTGACAAGTCAGATCCAAAACTAGTTGTCCCTGTGGTATTTTCATGCTGATGATCCAACGAATCAAAATCATCTGCTGAATCTGTTATTTGCATGGCTTGCCTTAAATGTTCATCACGTGAAAGGTCCAGATGGTTTCTAAGGTGCAGCCCATTCAACGTGTCATTGACCTTTTTAGAATCTATCCCATCAGCTTCTTGAGGCAAAAGAAACTGTATGTCTTGTGATGGTGACTCATAGGAAATAGAACCCTGTGTCATGTCTCTCTGGTTTTCATTAGTAGGTTTACTCTTGATGTCTAACTTTTGGCTTCTTCCCATGTAGTGCGGCAGAACCATGTGTTGTTGTGGCATAAGTAGTGGTATTTTTTGTTCGTTTGGTGCTTTGTTTCTCTGAATAAAATGGTGAATGTATTAGTGAAAGAAAAACACCTTTTAAGACAGCAAATAGTTAAAAAAAAAAGGTCATTGTCCTGTGATTCAGACCGTCCATTCAGAACACTAAATCATAATGCTTTATTAACAAGGGCCTAAATAAGCTTATGTAAGTTGAACCTTAGCATGGTTCCAACGTTGGACAAAGTGTCTTGCTACATCTCGACATGGAGGTCCCCAAAGAGCACAGTGAACATCATGCCATGGCATTCGAGGATATTTTATGCGGTCTAATTCATCTGTCATAGTGTCCACCCACGAATTTGGTTCAGATTCCCTAGCAAATATAGATGATGGTAAGTAGCAATTCCTTCTTCTTTTTTGGATAAAGTGCTATAGTTTTAATTCAAATTGGAATCCATTAGATTATTGTGTCTCGGTGTTTCATTATATTCCTTGTTTGTCACAATTATTCATTTTATGCTGCTCCTTAAGATCACATGAACTAGCTCGTTACCATGTTGTATTATGACTTAGTGGTGGCAAAATGAGCGGGTTAAGGTCAAGTTGGTTTGACCCAAACACTTACTTGTCTAAAAAGTTTCAGATTATAACGTATAATTAGTATGTCAAATGTGATTACAGACATCCCGTTATCTCAATAACTATCTAGTTTTCACGACTAACACGAGGTGTTTTGCATTGAGTATGCCTTTTGGACTACTTTCGACCAGCTCAACACATTTGACCATTTTCCTTTTCGCCAACTTCTTATCTTACCCGTTTAGAAACGTTAGAGTTGAACAAATGAACCCAAATTGACCCATTCATAAGTAAATGCTTCAGAATTGCCACCACTTCGGTTACTTAAAGAAAGAGGATTTACCTGGGGTTGTAATAGTCCTTTCCAGGCCACATGAAAGGGGGGTTATCACCGACTTTGTGCTCAATTGTGTCATAACGACCAAAACATAGATCTAATCCCCCAAGAAAGCAAATTTGGTGATCAACAACTACAATTTTTTCATGGTGTGACCTGCATTTCGAGAAATTAAGATCAAGACAAGATAAATAGAATCAGTGTCCATTAAAAAATATATCTTTAATATCACAGCATGTAACTGATATTTGTAAGAAATTTAAAATTGGTAAAATGCATACCACAAGTAGATGCCGGCTGCAAAGTGGTCAGGATAGCGCATCACTTTCACATTCTCATGAATCTTGAGAAGCCTTTTCTGGCTATATGAACTATTTATTTTCAAAGCAATTGAAACCTCCTTGTAGATAAGAATGTATATCTGCAAGAAAGTAAATTTCATATATTAAAAAACATTAAATCATGCACATTGGTTAACTCGTAATTGGGGTCATCTAAGTGTCAGAAAAAAGGTTGCAAATTAGAAAATAAATGCATCAGAAACCTAACACATCAATGACAAGATAATAGTCATTATACCTTTACACCTTCCTTGGCTTTAGCTTCAAACAATGCATCAAGACGAGAAGAACTATTTGCTCGGAATGGACGTTTTAAATATAATTCTGGGCAGAGCCACCATCCGGTCACATAGATCTGCGTGAAAGGTTGAAGGGTCTATCAGTTAACTGATTATTTGGGTATTTGGATTTAAATTTTGGAACTAATTATCTAATTCAGTTTCTGAGTTTGGATAACAAAATTGCTTCTGATTATTAGCTATATATGGGGTTGATATTTCATATCAGCTCCTTAAATAAGACTGAAAAACTTAATCCCAAAAAAGTTTATTCCCAATTCACAAGCTGTCTACTTTTTCACTAAAGAAGATATAGCTTTTGCTCACTTCATTTATTAGTTTCGCAACACATACTACTTGTTCCTCGTCAAGCATTATAACAGCTTCAAACCACAAAATCACATCCAAAACTATATTTTGTCGCCGGTTTATTATGACTAATCATGTGTTAGTCATTTTAATATCACAAAACTACATTCAAATTCAAACAACCCCTTATGTTAAGGAGCCCAAATATCAAAGACTGAAGACATAGTGTACCTCTGATTTTGCATTTGCTATTGCCAGAGCAATTGCTTCAAATGCTACTTCTCCATCTACGAACCATTGAGCTTGACTACCATCATCTGTTAGTCCCCTTTGTGGAGCAAATGAACTAAACCTGTGAGAATTGCACCAACCTTCAGTTGGCTTTTGACTTGCATCATAAATGGCAGATATCCAATCTCTGGTTTTTGCACTACTTGTGGTTCTTATCTTTGTAATTCGGTTCCCACATGTAACCTATCAAGAATCACGGATAACAGGAATAAGGAAAAAACCAACGATAAGCCCAGACGCCAATCATTCTTAACAACCATGTATTATACTACTAAAACAATCAACGAAATAAGCTAAAGGGCAGAACAACATAATAATAACAGTGAGGTGATTCCAAAATCAATGAACTGATTAAAAAAATTACAGAAAGATTTGAAGACCTTGAATGCATAACGCAGAGGGTTCCTTTCCTTTATTTCTTCTGCCAAAAGTACTCGATCCTCTTTATCTCCATTTGAAGGTGGCAGCACATCGAAAACAATGATATCTAAGAGCTTGGTATTATAAGGATCTTCTAATAAAGCCAAGAATCCAGGCTTTAATACTGCCCAAACCTGAAACATACAAAATTTTAAGTAGGGTAACTTACGGAAGTAAAAAAATATCTTATTCTCAGAAACATACCTTCTGCCAATTATTTCTACAGCAACAGCACATAAAACATCCTACATTTGTGTCATCTCTTTGGATGTGATTTAAATGTTGAACCATAACATAGTCCTCTTTCAACTTTGGACCATACTCTGGAGAAAAGGATAACTTAGAGACTTCCAGAAATTTGCAAACCTGTCCAAAGTTATAAGAATACCAAAGTGTTAAAAAACAAATTAACCATCAAAATTGTAAACAATTAAAAAAAGATGAATTTGGAAACCCACATATTGATTGCTTTATGATCAGAACACAAAACAACAATAAGGATTTACCTCACGAGTATTCACAATATCAATGTTCCCAAGGAAGTGATTAAGATAATTCTGCATTGCAACTTTTGCTCTTTCTGAGACCGTGGACCTCCCAATCGATGGCGTTATGATTGGAAGAGCAGCCCTTGTTGGGACGGATCTGCATCGGCGAAACATGGTAAGAACACACTTGATAGAAAAATTTGCATCCATGTACGCATTACCTCTTTCTAACGCTGTCCTCATTATGCACAGGAATAGCTCCATCATCAGGTTCATCATTATCATGCACAATTGTTGTCTGATCTCCTATTCCTATGTGGTGAAGCCAATCCTTAACCTTTGATGTTCATAGTATTCAAAATATTAACAGAAAATAAAGAAATTTGAAAAGCATTTTCCGGGATCTAATATAAGGTGTCTAAATTGACTCACCAAACTTCATTCAAATTTATATGCCTACAGAAATATTAAGTAATAAGTATATATGGAAAGTACCTGCTCTTGCTTCTCATGAATTTCCTCAACTAGTGCACGTTTCTTCAATGCAAAGTGCAAGTATATAACTTGTGATGCCTTCTTTAGTAAACACCACTTGAACTGTTGGAGTACAATTGGTTAGTTAGTTCAAATTATTTATCAATTCAGGGCTAATAAAAAGTATTTTGAACCACATAGAAGTGTGTTCAAGAGTAAAAGTAAAGTAAAGTAAAGTAACGCCCAATGCCGTCTTCCACGGGTTATGGGTACCCAATACCGTTTCCGGTGTATGGGGAGGTTAAGATGTAGACAGCCTTACCCCTACCTAAAGTAGAGAGGCTGCTTCCAGTTCTACCAAAGGTAGAAAGGACCTGCGGCCTTTTGTAGGGAGTGAGGATCGAACCCCTGACCTCTCGGTTGAGAGGCAAGGGGTTTTTCAACTGATCCAACCCTACTTGTTTAAGTGTGTTCAAGAGTAATATCATTAAATCCGAAAGATTCTTATCAACAGTTATCCTAAATAAGATTTAAGGCCACCTTAATATTTTACTAGTAGTAAACTTTCCACCAGTTGCTAACAAGAAAGCTACTATTATTACTATACTAAAAACACATAAACAGAACATATAGTACAGAGTATAATTATTCATAACCAAAGCTATATATATAAATGACTTAAATCGAACACAATAGGAAACGTTTTTGAGTCGTAAATTCCCAACTCACAGAAACTTTTCCTCAATATTTATGGATTTATGACACGTTTCCAACAAAAAACTTGCATAGCTTTGGTTATCAATCATTACACTAATAATTATTAAGAATGTTTTTCACGTACAGACTAGTATTACAGTATTTGAATTGAACTAGGCTCATGGTAATATAAATATTACAGGAAAAAGGAGCTGATGCTCTGTTGTAGTACCTCGCAAGTATGACTTATATTAATAACATTGAAACCTAAATCGCCTCATTTTAGGCCTACATGAATACAGCGTACCTGCGCAAAGCGGTGACGACTAATAGTTTTCGGCAGTTTTTTGATGTATTTGGCAGTTTCAAGTGGTGGTTTTGTAAGCCAAGGTGATGTGTCACATTTGGTAGTATATATAACATAGCTCAAAATACATTCTAGCAACCTTTACATTTTTTTTAGAACGGCACCACACTTGAAATCCGACCCCCGAGTTAAACCATCCAAACGGGCAGTCCCAGGGACCCGAACCACTAGGAGAGACCCGCGAAGGGAAACCCCTAGAACTCACGGCTTCTAACTAAGAGGAAATTAGCTAATTAATTAGCACTATCAATGCTACAAATAATTATCCCTCCTCACCTTCCCTAAATAATAATCGGCTCAAACTAAATCCGGATTGAATTTGTTTCTCACAACCTCATATTCCTTAAACTATCAATTATCGCCCACATTATCCCCAATATATCTATGCAAGTTGATTATTCCCCTCATTTTTCTTGTATGATTTTGTTTGGGAGTAGATTGTCTAATAATTGTGTTTGCAAAACGTGGATAACCAAGAAGGCAAGTCAACCGTAAAAATAAACGATTATGTGCTCTTTCATAGAGACAAAACACATTTTGAAAACCCAGTTTGAGACATGTTTTTAAGAAGAAAAACATTGATTTGCAGACGCATAATCAGTTCTGCAAACGCAATCCCAAATTTCCCCTCAATACCTAAATGCTTCAATTTGTAACATAGTTTTACATAAAGTTTCTACAATCTAATAAAACCACATTCTTCCATCCAATAAATCAAGTAACTACATCAAATCAAATATATAACTTCATTATGCATTATAAAGTCAAATATAATTGGTTATGCCTTGTAACATAGTATAACAAAAAGTTTTTTTCTAGATGACCCACCAACCAAAAACATTAAACAAATCCAACAAAGTTCTAAAAAATAGGTACCACATACAAATAAGTAACTCTTAATTACGTACACACAAACAAATATGATATAAAAAATAGGTACCACATACATACAATGACATATTAACTAAACATTTTCATAAACTTAAAAACATACCTGTTTATATTCTAGTTGAATTGTGTAAGACAGCAGCAAAGGTCCAATGTCACTAGCATCGGGTCGAGAAACCGAAAGAATCGTAGCCTTCGGTAGCTCATCGAATATTCTGATCGAGTCGACCAAATGAAACGATGAGCCTTTCGATATTAACGGCTCACTTGACATGCTAGCTGTTAGCTAGTTCCTTTGCATGTAAAATTTATATATATCTCTGTGTGTGTGTTTATAGGTATAACGTATAAGTATAGAAGGAAATAAAGAGATATAGGGGAGTACGTAAGTGTAATAAATATATATAGTTAATGATGATGATGATGATATGAAATGCTTGCTTGGAAGTTTGGTTTTGTGGGAGATGAGATATATAGTGGCTGAGAGAAGAAGGGTGAGTTGTGACAAATGTTTATAGTTTAAGGGTTGGTTATGAACTTTTGTGGGGCTTGTTTAATGTTTTGGGAGGAATATTTTGTTTGGATCTCTAGATTTATGGAGTACCTTTTTCGTTGAAGAAAAAAACATAACACTTGTGTTAGACGGCGTTTTACATTTTCACGTATATACAAAGGTTTTGATGAATTTAAATTATGCGAGTATCCGCACCTAGCGTCACGTCTAATTATTTTTTTTACGATCAACGAAAAATATGTACTTACCCGCTTATAAGAAACTGTATTAGATTAAGATTGCATTAAACTTATAAAAAGTATATATAAAATCATCCGCGTGTATTGTAAGTTTCATAAGTTATCCAGTTGTGTTGCTAATTATACTAATCAAATTGGCAAAAATAACTTTTCAACGTTTCCTTAATTTCTGCATAGCTTGACTTACAATTACTATATTCCATATTGATTGCTTGACTTTTTTTAAATATTAAACATTCAACAATTCATTTTAACATATAACCTTACTTTAAACTTTCAACTTTCAATTTTCACTTTCACCTTTGACCATTTTCTATTTTATTTAGTTAAGATTAAGATTGACATACAGTGAAAAAATTAAATTCATAGAGTTTATATAAAAGTTATTTTTTTATGACTTCATTGAAAGGATGACTCAAAATATAAAACGATAATTAAAAGATATTCGTATTAATTTAGCTTTTATTTAAATGACTTAATGGGAAATTTAAACAAACAAGCCTTTACTATGCCATCCTTAAACAATGTACGTTTGATATTATACAAGTATAAAACTACCATTTGCTAATAATTGCAGCCATTTTCTCATTAAAACACTAGTCGGATACTCGCGCACATCGGCGGCGATAAGTATAGTTATATGTGTTTGCTACTTACCCGTTTAGTGAATTCGTTTCACAACACTTCGAATGTATATGTGTTAGTTGTAAGTGTTTGTTTGGGTTACCCGTAACTTTCCCGTAGCTTTCCCGCGACATCATTATTCCCGCATATAGAAATACCCTCGAATCTCTTACGTCAAACACTACCCCAAAAGTATATGATTTTGACAAATCAAGATTATATTGATTGAAATAAATGAAATAAAGGTTAAAGTTGTAAAAATTTGAATTAAAATAAAATAAACCCATTAAAAATATAAAAACTAAAAACTCATAAAAATATATCAAAATGGATGTTGAATTAAAGAGCATAAAATTTTAGAAAATATGGTGAAATTAGATTATAAAAAAAATAAGTAGATAAAAAGATATTTTAATTTAAAATTAAAAATGAATTTTTAGTTGAGAAATGACACATGTCATTTTATAATTGGAGCTCTTTATCTTAATTTTTAGTGGTTAGGAGTTAGGTTTGGAGTTTGTTAGAAGTTATACTTGGAGTTTGTTAAGAAGTGACACATGTCATCTCATGATTGGAGCTCCTTATCTTAATTTTTGGTTAGAAAAACTCTTTCCATAATAAACAAGTAAAAAAGTCTGAATTTTTAAGCCTTCTAATTTTAGAAGGCCTAAATGCTTTATAAAGTAGTATAGATTACTTATTACAGAAAAGACATATAACCTTTTTGTGATGTATCTTTTAGCACATTACATCGATGACGTAGATCATCCGAGTCTTTGAAAGTCAAGCACGACAAAGGATAACTCAAGGAATTGCATGATAGTCATATATGCGGGACGGACTGGTCTTGCTGTATCATGAGATTTTGATAGAATTTTTTTTCGTAATGTTAATTATCGTGAAAAATATCAATTTTTTTAAAATGTTACCTAATTTTTGTGGACTGTGTTTTTAGACATGGTTTAGTTAGTCCATCACAACAACAACAACAACAACATACCTCCAATACAAGGTATGGAGGAAAATGTAGACAGATCCCATCCCTACATCGGGTAAACCCGGTATGTAGAGAGCTGCTTCAACGAGACTCGGCCGTGCATGTGTAACGGATGCGATAGATATAGCATACGACAAAACACAAGGCAAAAGCGAAGTAAAAATTGTAACAAGAAACAGGCAATGCGAGGCACATCTTTGGAAAAAAAGAACCATGCACAAGCACAAAAAAAAAGCCAATAAAGCGTTAATTAGATAAAACCAAAAGTTCTTTTAAGCACACCAAAAGCTAATTCAACAAAAGGCAGGCAACACATAAGCAAAGAAAATAAGCACGAGGCATAAAGCTAATGTAAAACACGTAGCAAAACCAAACATGAGGGCAAGACAAAGTTGCAAAACCTAAGGGGCAACAACAGAAAACGCAAACCACGAGGCCTAAGACTTCAAGCAAAAGAGATGCCACAAAACAAAACACGAGGAGGCAAAAGGGGACACCTAAAGCCAAGCACCTAGCACCACTATAATCCTAATTTTATCCCTCCACCTTTATGAGATCATGTTAATAAGTCTTATTTCAAACTTAAGTCTATCCTCCACCGATACCTCTCTCCTTCACGCCATCTAATCAAGCGAATTTAACTAATATCCTACATGTCCGAACCACCTTAACCTTCCTTCTCTCATTTTCAATACACCTCAAGTTTATCTCTCAAAACTCCGTTCGATCATGTCAAGCAAGGTTTTACCACAGTCCATCTTAGCATCTAGTTATCTTACCTAGCATGTGCCTTAATATCAACATTCAGAGTCGCATAAGATTCTAATCGCCACCTTATAGAATTTTTTTATTTGATGTTCTTTCAACTCAATCTTCAAATCCGTGGGTGACGTCATCTATCCTGATTTATGTATAATCGATCCCTGATTTAGTTAGTCCATCAATAAGTGAATATTTAAAGCAATTTTCGCTAAATTCGATTGTTTTTATTAAATATCGTACTTTTTGTTAATTTTTTTTTTTTTGGCCTACTACTTAAAAATATTGTGACCCCGATAGGTTTTGCTCGGTACGTAGACGCATTTAGCGAATCAAGTAAAACTATATATACAATCTAAAGTGATCACGTCAACCTTTAAAAAGAAAAGTTAGAGATTTACTTGATTTTAATGTATATGGCGGTGGGCTTAATTAAGCCGCATAAATTAGCGAGTTAAAAGATAACTTGAAGAAAATATAAAATTATTATGTGACATTTTAATAAGATTAATACTTATTTCAAATATATGAAAAAACTAAAGAATCATCTTATTTAACTATACTTAATAAGTTACATACTATCTTTAATCAGCGTCACAAACACATATTTATTTCGTACAAAAATAAATCATTTATATTTTATGATGTCTCGAAGTATATATTTTATTTGTGTTTCAATCAATCAAAAGTGATTTTAATGTGTATGAATTATATATTATCGGTAAAGAGTATAATTAATGAGATTTTTTAAAATTTTGTTCAATGTGAAGGTGATATATATATATATATATATATATATATATATATATATATATATATATATCTATACTACATAAAAAAGAGAAATGGTCAAATAATTGAATAATTGGAAAAGTGAAAGTTGGAAAAGTGGAATATGTAAATCTCATGCCATTGAATGCTATCTTTGTAATTTTACGTAAATGAGATGTTGTATCTTTCGAAAGTATTGAATGTCTCATACCATGTCAAACTTGATAACTTTGAAAAATATGCATGATTTCTTCAATCTCAATCTTAAATCTTCAAAGCGGGATTTAATTATAATCATTCAAATTTGATTTCTTAATCGTACTAAAACTTTGTCGAAACTAGACATGGCCGCGCTAGTACATCTTTATATCTATATATATATATATATATATATATATATATATATATATATATATATATATATATATATATATATATATATTATTGTTTTTTTTTTATCTTACCTCTCTTTTAATTATAACTTCAGAGTCAAGTAAAAAATCTATTAATCATTTATTTATTATTTTAGTTTCACAAACTTTATGAACTTATATAGTATAATTTCCAAATCTCAAATTTAATGTGTTTTTATCAAGTTATACACCAACCTTTCAAGCAATTATGAAAATATTTGAACAAAGTGGTCTACAAGGGTGTTGTGGTATCAATCATTTGGTAGTTTTAGGCTTTTAGCATATTCTTGTTTATGAGCACAAAACTAAAGAACAACCGGATATTCTAAGTGGGATTCCTCGTGGTGCCGTGCTCTTGCATTATTTGTTTTATCATTTTCAATTATATTAATGACCCCTAATGTTACATAAACCCACCCTTTACTATGAAGCAATTACATAACACTCTCCAACATGATAAAGTGTTAACTAGTATTTTTCTTTTTTCTTTTTCTTGATCCGACAATTTGTTGGTGTGTGATGTTACAAGAGTATATAGGAATGGTATGAGGTTGAATTTCTAACTGTGATAAGGTTTGAAAATAGATATCAAGTGTAGTCAAACTTATACGAAGAAGATACACGCATAGAAATTCTAATGGTCTAATGGTCCTTAGGCTGCATGCAGTAGAGCCAATCTTGTGTCGATCGTGGGTGCCTCGATCGAGTGAAGGATCGATCGTCCTTGATGTGGCGAATCGATCGTCCAATGTTTTTCACACAACTTGGTCACAGGTACGATCGAGTATTTCAAAACGTTTTCATATAAAAAACTAACCGTTTAATGCAACGGTTTAAAAAAAAAAAAAAAAAATTACCTTTATAAATACACAATACAAACACACTTCAATCCACAAATCTATTTCACACAATTCAAACTCAAAATACTTCTCAACACAAGATTTAATATGGCTTGCCGTCTCCCCCATTCCGTTGAAGATATGCAAGTGTACGTTCAAAATCAATGCCATAACGACGGTGAGGCTCGAAAAAACGCTATTATAAGCGTCATCGAATTGTTTGACCAGGCGAAGGCGGAGAAGGAACATATGAGAAAAACTACAAGTTAGCGACATTACACACGAACGAAAAGATCGACAAATTTTTGAAAGATCAAGCCCGCAAAGATGAGGATTGCTTGACAAGTTGTGGCGGTGTGTTCAAAAGATAACGGACAACGTCAGCACCAAAATCAATTGGAGCTATCGGAGAACAAAAGCGATGGTGTAGGTGCATCAACTTCGAGCTACGGGGAACCTCTGCTAAGACGAGGAAGATTTGGCTCGCTTCGAGGATTTGCGGTTCGTACTCCTCGTATGACTCTGCATGCGGGGAGTATTCAGATTATATTTATGATTTATGTATTTCGTATCGTTTTTATATTTAATATATTATTGTTTTTATTTCGTATCGTTTTTATTTATGTAACGTTTTAATTATTAATGAAATTTTATTTTGTGTTAAAAATGTTTAAAAAAAAAAAAAGAACTTGGTCGCCCTTACTGGGGCACCTAATCGCCTGAAGGTCGCTGAAGAGAGAAAGCTGGCGTGACAGGAAAAATGAGATGGATTGGGGCTCCTTACTGGGGTAGCCTTAAGCCCACATTCGAATTTGGGCAAACCTACATAGTCTAATATAAGGAACTGAAAAGACTATGGCATCGTATGCCAACTGGTCTTTAAAAAAAAGGGTATATGAGGATGGGCGAAGTATGCCACTGCACCAGATTTTAAATTTTTATGAGCCATATACCGAGTTATAGATTTGGGCCCTCAAAGTTTATTTCAAACAAAACTTGTTAACATTGTACAAGTAGTATGTTGTAAATTTATGTTAAAACTTAAGATAGATCATCAAAATAGTACTACCTCCATCCTAAATTTTATGTTCATTTTAACTTTTTCAATCAAACTTTGACTTTAACCTTAAATATATTTTTTTGTATTACATAATACGTGATGAAAGTTATACCAATGAAAATATATTTAAAACTTAATTTCATTTATATATTTTACAACAAGTATTATATAATACAAAAAAGATATATTTAAGGTCAAAGTTTAATGGAAAAAGTCAAAACGGACATAAAATTTGAGACGAAAGGAGTATGTTTTCTATTTTAATAGTTGGAATAATTTTTTTGATCAATGTATTTAGTTATCGTCTAAGCTTTTGCACAGGTCTCACGTTCGCTCAATCAAGAAGACACTGTTCTTACAACCAAAATGTAAGTTAAATTATGTAACACAATAATAAAAGAATAAACGGACGAGAATTGAACCTGTAACTTTCGTATTGTGCTACATATCCTCCGACATGAGTTTACCATCGCGACGACATTCATCTAAATTATGAAATGGTAGAAGAAAATGAATTTTGAAGTAAATTTGGGAGGATAGATGGACGTTAAAGACACATATATGTCTTAGTGTTGTTGATGTGTAACTCCCAGAACAGGTTTAGATAATCAATGTTAGCAGAAACAAATACCAAGTCAGCAGAAACAAATAGCACTAGGTGGTTACCGGATATCACTTGGAATCGTGTGATCACTTTCCAAAGTAAACTACTCGACCCTAATGCCTGGGTTACACGAATATCTACTTGGGATAAGACCAAATGTAGTTATAGAATTAGGCACAATTCAATAACCCTTTTGCTTAGAAGTGTTTATCGTTTTCTGTGTATCCATCACGCATAATCAGATCTCCTATTTATAGGAGATTACTTTTAGCTAGTCAAATGGAATTATGAGTATTAATCGGCCCATTAATAGCCTCATAATTATCCCCATTATAGCCGTTAGTGGTTACATGACCAATTAAACGTGGTCATTATGCAGTTGTAACTGCCACTTGAATAGGTCAAAGAAGCGTTACAAGCAGTACTTTCATCTGTACTTTCATAGCACTAGCAGTGGAAATCGCCGAGTGGAAATCTGTGCCGATTCAGTGGAAATCTTTGCCGGTGGAAACAACGCCTTGGTGGAAGAGCACTACCAATACAAACCACTATTAGAGTCGGTGTTGAGGGGACCTTATGGGTGTAAACTCCGTACCTCCTAACCCATTACAAGGTGTGAACTAATCCCACAAGTGCACTAAATTTCCAACAATCCTCCCCAAATTTAGTTCACTTCCTTTGCATGAAAACAAACATTAAACAAAACATGTGCATAAACGAAAATGTCATGAGGATTGAATTTTCATCTTAGTAAATTACACGTTCAAATATTCGAGAATCGGGGTGTTCTAAGAATTGAACCCTTCAACCCATTTGAATACCTGAAGATAAAATACACACAAGTTTTCAAACACTTATCAGCTCCTGACACTATACAAGCCATGTGTCCATATCTAAATTCATAAATGTTGTAGAAGCTAAAAGTCCAAAAGCTCTTTGAAGCGGCAAAACTTCAACATTTACATAGGTGGTTCTTCTTTTATTCATGCTCACTTAAGCACTTTTCAAAGAAAATTAACCATTAAGAAGTAAAGACTTCATCCTCCTTTCAGCAGGTTCGAAGCACAACCTTGGGATGTAAATAAAACATGTGCTCCAGTCCATGAATGTTCATTTCCACATTGAACTTAACTCCCAAGTTTCCTTAGGAGGGAGTTGGGTGTCCTAGCATTCAGTGACTAAGTTGGACTTAAACCTATCCCTTTAGCAGACTTTACAACCAAGTCTCTAGCCAGACCCTTCGTCAAGTGATCACTAAGTTACTTTGAGATCTAACAAACTCTAGATACCACCCCATTCATGATAAGCTCACGAATCATGCTATGTCTGACACCTAAGTGTCTAGACTTACCATTGTACATCGGGCTATAAGCCTTAGCCAATGTAGCTGCACTATCACAACGGATAGAAATAGGTGATATAGGTTTAGGCCACAATGGAATCTCAAGAAGCAAGTTTTCAACCATTCACTTCTTTACGGCAGTTTGCTAAAGCCACAAATTCAGATTCCATTGTTAAACTGGTGATGCAAGTTTGTTTCTTGGATGCCCAAGAATTTGCACCTCCACCAAGTAGGAATACCCACCTTTGGTAGGCGAATTGTCTTGATTATTCTTGATCCAACTTGCATCGGTGTAACCTTCCAACTTGATGGGTAACTAGTATATGAGAGACTATAATCCATAGTTCTCTTTAAATACTTCAGTACCCTCTGAACTGCTTGCAGTGATGAGCACTAGGATTACTAGTATACCTGCTCAATTTTCCCCTTTACAAAACCAATATCAAGCCTTGTACAAGTCATGGCATACATCGGCGTACCAATCACCCTAGAATACTCAAGTTGAGATACAACCTTGCCATGATTAGGCATCAGCTTCTCACAAGTATCCATAGGTGTACTCAGTGGAGTACAATCAAAGTAATTGAATTTCCTCAGACACCTTCTCAATATAATGAGGCCGAGAGATAAAAATTAGTTACTTTCATGTTTAATCCTTATACCAAGGATAACATCAGCCTCCCCATGTCTTTCATGGAGAACCTTGATGACAAAAATTCCTTTGTCAGGTTAACCTGATTTTGGTGTGCCAAAGATCGACATGTCATCAACATATAGACAAATGATGACTCCTTTACCAGATTCATCAAATTTTCTATATACACATTTGTCAGCTTGGTTAAGAACATAACCACTAGACAAAACCACTTCATCAAATTTTTGATGCCATTGCTTAGGTGCTTGCTTAAGTCCATAAAGAGACTTAATCAGTTTACACACCTTGTTTTTATTGCCGAGGCAAGATGAAGCCACGAGGTTGGTTCATATAAACCTCCTCATCCAGTTCACCATTCAAGAAAGTTGCATTTTCACATCCATCGATGAATAACCAGATTGTGAATAGATGCCAAAGCAATCCAGTCTTATGGTAATCTGAGCCAGGGGAATAAGTATCAAAGTAGTCTATCCCTGACTTTTGTTTAAAGCCCTGAATAACTAGTCTAGCCTTGAAATTTTCAATAGTTCCATCTACCTTCATTTTCCTTTTGAAGATCCATTTGCAACCCAAAGGTTTGCAACAGGAGGTAGATCAACCAACACCCAAGTGTTGTTCCCCATGATGGAATCCATCTCATCATTGATTGCCTCTTTCCAGAAAGCAATATCTTGGGACTTCATTGCTTCTTCAAATGTCTTGGGATCATCCTCAACAATGAAGCAATAGGAATATTGGTCTGAAACCTCATCCCTTGTTCCTTCAACCAAGTATAGTTGAAACTCAGGTCCAAATGACTTTGGAGTCCTGACCCTTTTGCTCTTCCGAGCACGAGGTTCGAGTTGTTGAACCACAACCTCATCAAGGACCATGATGGTTCATCATCGAGACCTCGATACACCAGTGTCATCATGAGTTCCATTAGGAATCCTCTGACTTGGTCTAGGGACTGATGAGAATCTATTTTCATCAAAGTTTACATCCCTTGATTCAATTATTGAGTTAACCGAAACATATTCATTAGGTTCAATAACATAGAACCTAAAAGCCTTGGAATGCTCAACATATCCAACAAAGATGCAATCAATGCCTCTTTCACCCAAAGTCTTTTGCTTTGGATCAGGGAGTCTTACAACACCCTACAACCCCGGACCACTGAGATAGTTCAGGATGGGTTTCCTTTTAGTCCAGAGTTCATAAGGGGTAACCTTGTTCCTTTTGTTGGGAACCCTATTTAATAAATAGCAAGTTGTTAACATAGCTTCACCCCAGAACCCTTGACTCAATCCTGAATAGGACAACATGGAATTAACCATCTCCTTGAACCACATGTTTTCCTTTCGAAATACCATTTTGCTGAGGAGTATAAGGGGCAATCGTTTCATGGATTATACCAACAGTGATGAAAATGAGTATCCATGTACTCACCTCCCTATCAGGTCCTTAATCTTTTGATCAGGGACCCAAGTTGTAATTCAACTTCACTTTTAAACACTTTGAATTTATCTAATGCTTCATCCTTGGTATGTAACAGATAGACATAACAAAACCTTGAAGCATCATCAATAAATGTCACAAAGTACTTCTTATTCTCCAAAGAAGGAGTGACATGCAAATCACACAGATCACTGTGTATAAGCTCCAAGACCTTAGTCTCACGACTAACACCCTGAAAAGGTTTCTTGGTTATCTTGGTCAACATGCAAGTTTTACACTTTTCAGGTGTCATGCATGTCAAAGATGGGATTAACCCATCCTTAGACATATCTTGCATTCTTTTATAGTGTACATGGCCAAGTCTAGCATGCCAAAGGGTAGAGTCAGTCAGGTCAATGGTGGTCACAAAGGCTGAATTAACACTATCAGTGGAAATATTAAGCCTGAACATTTGATTATATAAATAACCAAAACCAATAAACACACCATTCTTAGAAAGAACAAATTTATCAGACTCAATAACTTGTTTATATCCATGATTATTCAACACACTACTTGAACCCAAGTTCTTCCTGATATCAGGAACATGAATAACATTAAACAAAGTTACAATCTTTCCATAACTAAAATTAAGATCTACACAACCATGACCATGCACCAAGGCTGTTGACTCATTTCCCATGTGAAGAATAGAACCATCATTCAGTGACTCATAAGTCTTGAACCAGCTTCTATCTTTACACACATGAAATGTTGCACCAGAGTCAACCCACCACGCAACATCATCATCACGCACATAATGAGATTTAGATACATATGTAACATAATAAATCTGAAAAGACTTATTAAACATATTCGACCTTTCATTGAGTTGGTTGAACCACCACTCCCGAACCATTAGTGCGATCCATTGGCTTTACCACCAACCTTAACACCTTTGCAATCCTTTTAATGTGACCGGTTTGCCACATTTCCAACAAGTAGGTGTTGTCTTCTTGTTAGGACTCGCCTTGTGTTATCATGGTATTTGCGTTTGCCTTTGTTGTAATTGTACCTGGTGGAGTTGTTATGCTCCACCATATTGACAACAGATGCACCAGCAGCATTGCTTTGCGGCTTTGCTTGTGATTATCCCGCACCTTGAGAGATTCCTCAATGCCAGAATGGTTGAACTCAACCAGAGTTAATTCTTCCTTTTTATGTTTCAAGGTATGCTTGAAATCTTTCCAAGAAGGAGGAAGTTTATCAATAACACAAGAGACTGAAATAGCCTCATCCATGTGCATATTGTGTTGTGTAAACCTTCCAAGTATACCAAGAAGTTCATTGTATTGTTCCATGACTGGTCTTGAATCAGTCATTTTGTAATTTGTGAAATTACTAACAAGAAACTTCTTACTTGATGCATCCTCAGCCATATATTTGGCATCCAAAGAATCCCACAGTTCTTTGGAAGATTCAAAGTTCTGATAAATATCAAAGAGTGAATCAGACATACCATTGAGAATTAAGCCTCTGCAAATGTAGTCATCATTCTCCCATTTGATCCTTCTCCTGATCTGCTCCACAGTAGCATCATCCCCATCATCAGGAATAGGAGTGGTTAGCACATAAACCACACTCATGCTTGGATGCAAGAAGTGCATCTTCTTCTGTCACCTCCTAAAGTCCACCCCTTCAAACTTATCAAGCTTGGCAAAGTTTGAAGCCATGTTTCATTGCAGCTACCATTGATTATCACAAAATAGTTTACTTTGATTGTTGGTGTGTAACTCCCAGAACATGGTTAGATAATCAATGTCGCGAGAAACAAATACCAAGTCGTGAAACAAATACCACTATATGGTTACCGGATATCACTTGGAATCGTGTGATCACTTTCCAAAGTAAACTATTCGACCCTAATGCCTGGGTTACATGAATATCTACTTGGGATAAGACCAAATGTAGTTATAGAATTAGGCACAATTCAATAACCCTTTTGCTTAGAAGTGTTTATCTTTTTCTGTGTATCCATCATGCATAATCAGATCTCCTATTTATAGGAGATTACTCTTAGCTAGTCAAATGGAATTATGAGTATTAATCGGCCCATTAATAGTCTCATAATTATCCCCATTATAGCCGTTAGTGGTTACATGACCAATTAAACGTGGTCATTATGCGCTTGTAACGCCACTTGAATAGGTCAAAGCCCGTTACAAGCAAGTACTTTCATCAGACTTTCATAGCACTAGCAAGGGAAACACTGCTTATCAGTGAAAACTGAGCACTACCAATACAAACCACTATTAGAGTCAGGGTGTTCAGGGACCTTATGGGTGTACACTCCGTACCTCCTAACTCATTACAAGGTGTGAACTAATCCCACAAGTGCACTAAATTTTCCAACAAGTGTATCGAAGAATAGATGGATCGTTTAGTGTATTGAAGAATTGATGGATATAAAACTGATTTAGGGAAAATAAACTTAAACCAGTATGTCATCTCAATCGTTGGACGGATTGTTCTAATCAACATGATAAGTTATGTTAAACCTTTGAGAAACAAGATATATGAATGTGAAGATCTTTTTTATCATAAAGAAAAAGAGCTCATATTATTCTTTACTCATATAATAACATTACCAATATGATCCATCGTGTTCAACTTAAACATGTCTATCCTAGTCGAATACTCTTAAGCGAAGAAAACAACCTATAAACTACCAAAAGTCCCGAGCACCTACAATTCATTTGGCAACTTCAAACTGTAAGACTTTTTAGTAAAACCAACACAGATTTGTCATTTGTATATAGCTTTCAACAGAATATCATTTTGGCAACTTGGCCACTGTAGTTCAAATTATGAATAATCAATTAGGGTCAACTTTTTGAATCTCTGTTGATGTTAGTTTTACAAATTCTTTTCTACCTACATGATTCTTAAAGTTTTATTTATCCTCAATACTTATTATTTGCGTGAGTTGATTTATTTTTGCTTGCATATGATTGAGTTAGGATCAAATGCGAAGAAAACCTAAAATCATAATGACGAAAAGTAATTACATCACAAATTTGAGAAGCTGAATCGAGTTAAATTAGATGCACATGCACCTCTATTCATTTAGATACATCATAATATTTTTTAGCTCAAAATTATATACATATACATAGAGGTGAGATCAACAAAGAACATTTTTTTTCTAAAAAACAAATGAGTGAATCCTAGCAATTTATTCTTTTCATCAAACAAACAAAACCCATTTTTCACATTCTTTTTTAAAACAACATATCTTCGAGCTACGAAAATTACATCATCACGACGAGAGTTAAATTATTTTTTTTATAGATATGCAATTCTATATACTTTCGACGGAATATTTTTTTTTTTTAAATTTTCGTCTAGAAAAATTACACGTGATTTGTAAAATCACTTGTGATTTGTTTTTTTTTATTTGTAAAAATTCCGCCTAGAAAATCACTCGTGATTAGTTATTTTTCTGATTTGTAAAATCACTTGTGATTTGTTATTTTTCATAACTCACATGTGATTTTTAAAGTAATAAATCACATGTGATTTTTTGAATTACACGTAATTTTTCTAAGAGGAAATTTTGAAAAAAAAAATAATAAAAAAAAAATAAAAAAATAAAAAATCGTCAAAAGTATATAGAAGTGCATATCTATAAAAAGATAATTTAATTCTCGTTGCGATGGTATAATTAATGTCAAGTAATGATAGACGGTTTGCGAGATATTTTAATTTTAAAAAAATGATGAAAGCGGGGTTTATTTATTTGATAAAAAAATGGATGACTGAGATTGCATAGTTTAATTTTTAGATAAAAACTGTTACGTATGAAACTTTTCTCATACATATATTAGATGCATTTCATCAAATTAGATGAATCATGTGCATTTTTGTCCTTTACATGCCCAATGTGATTCTAGTGCTACTTTGCATCTTTTCAATTCAAAATCACTTTTGAAACGATATGCAATGCATCTAAATAAATTAAAATACATCTCATTCAAATCGATATCTATACTATATAAAATGGAAAAATGGTCAAAGTGGAAAAAGTGAAAAATGTTGAAAGTTGAATGTTGAAAACATGGTCAATGGAGAGAGAAATAAATAATATAATTAATACTCCTATTAAAACACCCCATTACTTAAAAGTACAATAATTTATTCACATTGTATACCCAATTAAAAGCACATCTACCAAATTAAAAACAACCATTGAAACCGATCGGGTTGACCCGTTGAAAACGATACGGGTTGACCTGTTGAAACCGATACGGGTTGACCGGGACGCTTCAAACGTGGTCGACGGGTTTAATTTGACATTTTTTTCAATCCAACCTATCGGTTTGACTCGGTTTAAATCGACCTGTTTTTTTTATCGGAACGGTTCAACCGGTTGAACCACCCGGGTGAAATCGGGTTTCAAATTTGACAAAATTATATGAGAAATGATGAAGTAGTTGTGGAACCCGTGACAATTGTTTTGTAAGAGAACCAAGTAATTGTAGTGAATGGTTTATTTTGCTTTGACACATGTTATTTGCCATTTGTATAATGTTATTTTAAAAAATGTTGCTCTTGCACCATTTAAGGACTAGGTATATATGAATCGTCGCTTAAAAGTTAATATATAATGTATAGCCCTTTATTCCAAATAGTATCAATAATTTTATGTAAGTTTATTAAAATCACAAAAAATAAATAGTATTGTTATCTTTAGCGATAATTATTTGTACCTCAAACAAATAGCTTTGAACAATGCATAAATATCTATACAAATTGATAGTACAAAATAAACTTATATGGTGATATCCAATTTGCAAAGTTACAATTTTAAAAGCCACACACCAAATGATAAACGTTACACATGTAAAAAAATAGTTATATCACTTGCTTAAATTATCGACAAAATAAGAAAAAGCGGTCACACGTATTGCTATACCTTAAACTACAATATAATATTGCCAACTACATAATACCGTTGCTTTTTTAATGCTTGAATCTATTATTACTAAAAATCTTAATAACTTAAAACAATCCTATTAGAAAATATACTCACACACTTAGATCGACTCCACATAATTTTTTAAAAAACTACATATTTATGCTGCTATGCAACCACGCATCAGAATTGTAGTTATTCGAAAACGATTCTCTAATGCTACAAATACAGTTTGTTGAAAGAAACTTATGGGTCATCGGAACTTTGCAGAAAACTAGAAATCGCTGCCGCTAGGCGCGGGTACTCGTCTAGTATCTTAAATATGTGTACAAGATCTCTATCATGTGATTGCATTAAACATTTGAGAAATTACATATGTGTGCATTGTGCTAATCACTCATGTCTAAGTTTTCAACAATTATGTTTTTTCATTGGTCATTTGATGAGTCAATGGGCTTGTTTCTAGGCTGCTTATAATAAGCCCGTGTTCTAGGGTCTATGTTTTTATTAATTGATTCGGTCTTTACGGGTGTTCGAGTTTTGTGGTACCAAAAAAAAAAAAAAAAAACGGTGTTGGTAATTACTGATTTTTATTGTTGAAGATATGTCGTTCGTTATTGCAATGAAGTTCCGCAACTCTGAAACCTACGCCTTTAAACTACTAAATTATTGATTTTACGGTTTCCCACACCATGCGTACGTTGGAATGAAATACCATAAAAACATACAAATTTGTTCAATTAATTTTCCACGGCTTCTAGGAAAAAGATCTATGGATGGAATGTAAACGATATCGGACATGAGTCTTTTAGCCTTGTTAGAGAGTTTGGATATGAGTTTTTTTAGTCTTGTTAGAGAGTCAGGTGCAGTCTAACTCAATAATATGTAATTGGGTTGTCACTTTAAAACACACCAAATAACATCACTGTGGTTGTCACTTTAAAACACACCAAATAACATCACTGTAGCTAAAACACTCTCTCCAGCTCTAACTGTTATAGGCATAAATGAGTCCCATAATGTGACAACTGACAATTTAGGGAGTTTATTTTAGGTAACCGCATTACGTTAAACTAAACCGAGCTTTTGCCTTTATCACTATTTTCATCGACCATGACTTGATTTGATATCGTTTATTGGTTTTTATGATTTATTTTGTTATTGAATGAGTTATCATGTGAGTTTTAACTCTTTTTGATAGGTATTATTCGATTTGGCACTATAAAAGCCTAAAACAAGAAATAATGTAACTTTTAAACCGTAACTCGAAATTTGGCAAATAAATAGTCAAAACTCGTGGAAAAACATAAATAAACATAATAGAAGGTCGAATGAACGTCGTGGGACACTCGTAGGACAATATATGAACTCGGGAATAGGTAAACGGGATAGTTTACAAAAAATTACGACTCCGACCCCTCCCTTTTCACCTTGGCCGACGCCCCCTCCTCCCATTTTATTTATTTTGAGGTCCCTCTTCCCAACTATAAATAACCCCCTCATACATCATAACTCTCTTTTACTTCTCTCTCTAAAACACACACACCCTTCTCTCTCACTACTTTCTCTCTCTACAAACCCTAACCCACATGAGGATACCGAACGCTAGAACTAAAAGGTGAAACAAGATATTTTTGGAGATAAAGAAAAGGAATACATTGGGGTAGATAACGTTGATTTTGGAAAATATATATTAAAATTAGTTTACATTAATAGGTTGTGCCGAGTCGATAATTGCTGTGCCGTGATTAGCTGTTATCTTCTACTAGTGTTTATTTGTGCGTTGCTTGCTTGAGGTGAGTTTCATAGCCCCACTTTTATCTATGTTTTTAATTAAATTGGGGTGAGAATCATGCTACTATTTTTAGACATTCTAAACTATTTTGATTTGCTTATATGCTTGACTGATTAGATAGATATGTGGTAGTTGTTGCCTTAGTCTAGGGTAGCAATCCTAATTGCTATAACACTTGCCTAGCTAAGTATAGACTTCTACCTCGACCTAGTCCAGGGTTAGAAATCGTTCTAGACTTTGCTACGACTGTGCTGGCTAGTGTCGCTAGGGGCCCATTATGATATCGGATATGATATTTGTTTGTGATTGATGTGTATCTATCTTAGGTCTCGCATAGCAAATTAACTCCTACAGGTCCACTATTTTTAAACTTGAACTTAAACCTATGAACTCACCAGCGTTAGCTGACCTTTTAACATGTTTTCTCAGGTAATTAAGTGA
The DNA here is from genome assembly GCA_910596185.1 of Chrysanthemum makinoi. Taxonomy (NCBI): domain Eukaryota; kingdom Viridiplantae; phylum Streptophyta; class Magnoliopsida; order Asterales; family Asteraceae; genus Chrysanthemum; species Chrysanthemum makinoi. Next base: position 193,353,762 of record OU343221.1, read on the forward strand.
TGTTTGGAGTACGTGTTTTGTGGAAGCTTGGCAAGGAGGCATGGTTCAAGGATCATTATCGACTTAGATTTATGGGGACCTATTTTATTGAATCATGTTTGGGCCTAATATTTACATTTTGGGATTAATGTTTTGAATATTTAAATTTGGATTGGTTTTGAATGATAAATGACTATATTGTTTGCTATACTTTTGTGAGATACCAATCCAATTGTAATGCCCCGAAAACTTGATTAAGTCTTTCACTGTACCGAGATTTTGGGGTGTTACAGATTGGTATCAGAGCTCAAGGTTATAGAGAACTAGGTATTTAATAAAACCTAAACTATAACCACTTTTTAAGAAAATTGATCCTCGACTGACGCATGCCCACCTGCCAAGCAGAAGCTTCTTATTTGATTATGGTATGAACTGCGATTTGATTTATGAGATATTATGAATTGTGAATTGTTTATTGAGATGTTATGTGTCACACCCCCAAAATACCTGTTTTGCAGCGGAATGGAATTCCTGAGGGATGACTGCCATAGCATCACAGTTACAGTTATATTGAACGACCTAAAGTGTCGTTTTGAAAACACATCGTTTGATATAATAAAACATTCAGAGTTTACAAAAGATAGGTCCCAAAAAGGTAGTCAACATTTGCGGAAATAAGTTTGTTACAATCCAACGATGTTTTTAAAGTGCATAAAATCCATGTGAGACGCTTCGTCACCGCGACTCTATGATAAGTCCTTATGTATGCCATGATGAATATGCCTTAGATACCTGAAAATACATTGCTAAAAGTGTCAACACAAAGGTTGAGTGAGTTCATAGAGTTTATGTAAATGTTTTATACGACCACCACAAGTATAAGTTATGTATGACAAATATGTCACATAAAAATGATACAATTGCTATAAGCACATGACACCGAAGCTAGACTGATTATGATGTTCGCCCCAACAGAGTGTTTTGCCAAACACTCAAATAATGATATGAAATGAAATGCATCCATTTGACCAGTTGGGACCACCAAACCGGATGGAGGAGTCACCCTCAATAGATCTATTCACTCACCCTGGCTTCTTCCGGAATTAATGGTTCATGATTATGAAATGGGGACATTCAATTGGCAATGAGGTAACTTAAGCAATGTAATGAATTTGAATATACTTTGGCTCGTAATAAAATGATGTGCAATGTATTCTCCCCCGTAGGTTTGAAATGAATTATAAACTTGAATAAAACGGGGCTATGAAAACTCACTTGGTAAAATGATGCGATGGCAAAAGTGAGTACACTGAAATGTAGCGCAAATCTCTAACCGTGACCTATTATGAATGACATGATCTATAATAAGTTATGATGTAATGTTATGCATGCATCTCATATGATATCTATACAACTTGCGAAATTTTGAAAATAAAGTTTATCGTCGAAAACCAATCTTATAACGTCTTGACAATTTATAAATTAGTTTACAAGTATTTTCATTGAAATGATATCCTACGATAATCATTTAGCGATTTATTATGAAATTATAGTTTTTCGTTGCAAAACAATATAATTTGACAATTCATGAAAGTGACTAAATGGCCTCGAAAAGCTAGTCGTAAAATAGTGAATATCGAGTGTTAGAAAACAAACTCAACGGTTTTGGAAAGCTTGTAACATTATCTCAAAGTCTTAGCATTTAAATTTTCATCATAGAGGTCTCGATCATGGAGAAAAACATAGGTAAATGAGGGTACTTGTACCAAAAATATTGTTTAAGGGTAGTTTTCGGCAAAGTTTGAGTGACCGCATTTTATTCGTTACAACTTCGTTTGACGAACGGTTGGACATTTTGGAAAATAGGCTAGGTGAACTTACTTTTACTAGAAGACATCGTTTTCTAAAAAGTATTCCATCGATGTTAAAAACGATTCTCAACATGGTCACTCGTGACAATAATTTTTGTCTAATAGGAACAATATATAAGTGTTTTATACTTGTATAAAAAGTTACGATAACCTTGTTTAAAATGTGAATAACTTAGTCGTTATAAGTCCGTTTTCTACGTTTTATATGTCTTTAGCTTCGTGTTAAAGTATAATAATATATTTTTGATAACTCGACTCATTTAGATAACGCTTAAGACTCATTTTTTACCCTTAAAAATCTGGACAACATGCTGATTTTTCCTAAAAATGTAGTTTTCGTCGTTAAACTTGAATATAGCATAACTTCTTCGTTATAAATCCGTTTTAACCCGTTCAAGCGACCACGTTTTCGTTTTAAAGTATATTTTCTGAATATCTATCCCAAAATATTTTACAAACTCTCGAAATTTCTAGACTTAGCAAAAATGATCAGACCCTTATTTATTGTTGTCGAAAGTGATTTCTCTCGCGTAATACTTATTCTAACCACTTCAAATCAACACCAAAGTTATTCTAAACTTACCATACACCTTCTTAGGGTGTCATGGGTTCCTAGACATCATCAAAAATGATATGTTTCAAGGGATTAATTATAGGATGGTATATACGAATTATAAGTACTAAAAACATTAAAAGTGGTATAGATACTCATATAACTTGCATGTTTTCTTCAAGCATGATAAAAACAACCAAAGTATGAATATGATAGATTAAAAATGATCATGAAATGCTTACTAGTATAGTGATGAGGTTTATAGAACAAGGTTTTCCTAAATACTCTAGTGTTTTTATTTCAAAACCCTTAAAGAGAGTATACTAGTGTGCATAATTTAGCTTCATCTTGAAATTTTTTGGCTTTCTTCCCTTCTTTTCTTCTTGGCCGGTTACAATAGATGAAGATGAGAGAGTTTTATTTTTTTTACACCTTAGTAATAAGTGTATGTATGTGTATATGTATGTGTATAACATAGTATATGTGTTAGTCTAGTGTAGATATTTGTGTATAAATTGTTGTGTCATGGTCTTTTGGTCGACAAGAAGAAAAGAAAAAGAAAGGTGGTGAGTTTTGTATGACAAAAACATTTAAATGTAAGTATATTAGGTAATTTGTGTGTATAATTAAGTATTTAGGGTAGCGTTAGCTAGAAATAAATTTTAACGGAATAAAATAAAATATATCGATGTCATAAAAATTATAAAAATACATTTCTTACAAAATTTTTGTGAAATAATAATTATAGAGTAGTATTTACGAAAACCGTCGTAAATATATATATATAACAATTTATATACAAAATAAATTTAAAACATCGGGTAAACTAATAATATAATTTTTATAGTCTTAATATGAGTATAAAAATATATCAGAATAAATTTTGGAAGTGTCGGATCAAATGTTCAAAATAAATGATTACGCGATAGCGTTTATTTAATAGGAAATTATACGTTTAATGAAAAATGCAAATCCATGCATGAACTAATATGACGATGATGTTGCTAATGATATGTAGACTAAATCTAGTCTATATGAAATGTCCTCAATGATTGTTCATGAATTCGCAGCTAAACCCTTACGGTTACTCGAATTTGATACTCGTAAACCTAGTTTACGATAAATGATAAATAGTGAAGCATGAATAGTGATTTTCTCCGGGAATGAATAGTGTTTTGTGAATAGTAAAATTTTGAAATACGTTTTCAGAATATCAAATCGACTTCGAAAACGATGAATAGTAAAATGATGAATAGTAACAGATGAATAGTAAATTCCCGAGATGAATAGTAAATTTGAGAAATGACCTGAAATTACGAGTTGTCACATTCGCCCACCCAAAAAGAAATTCAGTCCCTGAATTCAGTCCATGTTGGGTTCTACGGTGTTGTCGGTGAAAAGGTGAGGATATTTGAGTCGCATCGGGTCTTCCCGCATTTTTCTGAATCGTACTACACCTTTCCAAGGCGAGAATTTCAACATAACTCTGTTGCCAACTTGAAATTCTAATGGTTTGCGACTTATGGAACATATTTCCAATATTTTGCGTCGTATATCGACGTAGATTTTCTATCTATATGTTGTTACTTGTAACTGATTCTTAATCTGTACGATTACTTTGTTGTTTCATGAATGAGTTATGGACTAATGAGTTGGACTTTCCTATTTTTACCCGTGAATAAGTGATTGACACCTCATCCATAGAGTGCCTCAATTGGTGTAGTCAATATGTTCATGTGCTAACTTTTGTTGTAAGGCAACTTGTTTGATGAAGTATGATTTGCCTAATCATTTCTAGAAAATCACACATGCTTTGAGCATATTTTATAATGTTGGAATTGTTCTCTCGCTCTGACCATTGAGCTGAGGATAATAGGCGGTACTCATGTTACAGTAGGTTCTATGGGAACCTTGAAATAATTGTCAGAAATCTAAGGTGAATCGGCTACCTTATATTAGGTATAATTGAAATTGACTCCATGTGTCTCATGACAAATTCCAAAATGTCAAGTCTGTCGAAAAGGGAATTATTGTAAAGAATAGATTAAGGGTAACAGTTGTGATTCCTCATATTTCTAGTTCTAGCGAATATCATGACTTGAGTCTTCCTTGCCTAAGGTGCTTAGTCTCCATTACTAAGATGTTTATTGTTTGATGGAGTCTTTCTTATTTTACCTTATCAAAGTTTTTCCATGCTCTATGTTGTCAAGTCACAAAGCCTTAAATATTTAAGTGATGTGGTATGGTGGTTGATTTTCAAGATTTGTTCCGATATTGAGTGCTTCTAAAATAGTTCATCACCGAGATTCTTATCATGCTAGCAAAAACTTAGATATCAGTTCATACTACGTCGAAGAATGTTTGTTCTGATTTCCCTTGTAAATGGAGAGTCATTGATTGTCTGATATTTTCAGACCTGTTGCATCTCTTGATATGGAAGTGAGGTTATCTGTAATTTCTAGGGAACACAATGCCTTAGGGGAAGTTTATATCGATAACCTTAATTTAACTCAATTTTTCCTTTAAGGGAAATCATTGTAGGGAAGTTTACATATTGTTGAGGCCGTGTTTAATAGAATGTTCTGTAGTCCCAGTTAGGAGGCTTGGTTTATTTCTACAATGTTGCTTAGTGTGTATTTGCTTTGCACTAAATCTCGTAACTCGGTCTAACTGGTACCTTTGAAATAATAGAATTTGGCTTCTAGTCCAAATATAGTGGTTCATATTGTCTTGTGATGTCTTAAAATTTCTATTGAGTTTTGAAACATCTTACTACCTACTTCTAGTCTTTGTTGGTAGTTCTGAAATCCTTTCATTGTTTTCTTGTATCGAGGAATCCTCCTCATAGATGGTATGGAAAATCTTTCCTAAAAAGGTCACTGGTAAAATTTCAACTTATCGATTGAGTGAGTGATGAATGGCGTAGGTATCTATAGAGTATTAACAAAAGAGATGTTTATGAACAATTTATCTGATTACAAAGCTTTGCTTTTGAATGAAGATTGTTTTAGGAAGTTTGAAATGATGCTTGTTTCTTTCATGACATAATTCTTCCTGAATTATACATAGGTGATCAGGCTATGTATAATCGAGGACAAATGATGTGATGCTTGGTTTTGTTGAAATGGTATTATGTTTCTCCGAAGTTATAGATGGTATTCAACATTTTGTTTTGTAAGATAATGGCTCAAACAATTTTTTTTTCAGAGTAACATGAAAATCGTTTCGGGTAATGATAGTAAATAGTTGATAGAATGACTGAAAGTCAATTTATAGGGTGGTAACAAAACAAATTGTTTTAGAACTCTGTGAAACAATTTTCCTATGATAGTGGTAAAATAGCTTGAAATAAAATTATGTGAAATAATTTCATAAAGTGGTAGCAAAATAACTTGAAATAAGATTGGTTGAATGGTTTGTAGGGTACATGGGAGAATCTCAAGGAATGGTAATAGTCTCCTAATTGGTCAAGAATAAAATTGGCCTAATCCTTAGTAAGATAACGGTATATTGTTGTGAAACGATTGAAAAATTGGTAATTGGAATAGGGAATGAAATAATTGAAGGTTGTGATTATCGTGGAGATAAGAAAAGATCAAGATTACATTAGGTAGTAAGGTACTTATTATCTGCTCCTGTTGATGGTCTAATCATGTCTCAAGTGTAGAAGCAGTAGGCTGTCTAGCAGCAACAACTCTGAAACTCTCACCGTCTTCAAACCTATAAGATGGTGTAGTGTCTATGGTCTTAGTGATGGATGGTAATGGTGTGTCAAATCATGCACACTTCCCAGGCGGCAATTCAAATGTATAAGTAGTGTCTATGAGATGTGATGGTACGAATGGTGCTCTAGATGATAATGATGATGATGATGATGATGGAAATCCTAGTGGTAAGTTAGGAGATGATGGTGAATGAAATACTACTCTCTTTCGTGTTGTCTCGCGACGTTTCAGAGGTAAAGCTAGAGTATGCACCATTGGACGACTAATAGTGGTATGAGTAGCTAATGGTGGCTGTATTACATGAATAGTAGGTAATCTAAGAATGAGGGTAAGAGAATGTACTATCTTCCTTGCAGTAAGCATCCTAATAGGTCCATTAGGATTAAGCCTATAAGTCCTACCAAATGATATAATCTGTCCCGACTGAATGATAGAAACTGTCCTGATCCTACGGCGAATCGATGGTGACAGTGGTGGTGTAGGTGCAACTTTGTCCTCCTAAAAGGGTTCAGTCTCCACATCGGATACTATGTGTGGTATGTCTGGTGTAGAGTCAACTGATGTTAAAACTATAGTAGGGAATGACAAGGTATCCTTCATGTCAGAGTCTGATGTGAGTATGATGGGATGGGTATCTGACGACATCAATGTGACAATCGATTTGAAATGAAAGTAAATGACCCGCATAATGTGCGTATAAAACCGCATGTAAAGTGAATATGCACTTATGATGAAATGATGAGATGCTATGATGATGTAGTTATAGTCTAGGGTTAATGATACAACCTAGTTCTCTATAACTCTTGCTCTGATGCCAATCTGTCACACCCCCAAAATACCTGTTTTGCGGCGGAATGGAATTCCTGAGGGATGACTGCCATAGCATCACAATTACAGTTATATTGAACGACCTAAAGTGTCGTTTTGAAAACACATCGTTTGATATAATAAAAAATACAGAGTTTACAAAAGATAGGTCCCAAAAAGGTAGTCAACATTTGCGGAAATAAGTTTGTTACAATCCAACAATGTTTTTAGAGTGCATAAAATCCATGTGAGACGCGTCGTCACCGCGACTCTATGATAAGTCCTTATGTATGCCATGATGAATATGCCTTAGATACCTGAAAATACATTGCTAAAAGTGTCAAAACAAAGGTTGAGTGAGTTCATAGAGTTTATGTAAATGTTTTATACGACCACCACAAGTATAAGTTATGTATGACAAATATGTCATATAAAAATGATACAATTGCTATAAGCACATGACACCGAAGCTAGACTGATTATGATGTTCGCCCCAACAGAGTGTTTTGCCAAACACTCAAATAATGATATGAAATGAAATGCATCCGTTTGACCAGTTGGGACCACCAACCCGGATTGAGGAGTCACCCTCAATAGATCTATTCACTCACCCTGGCTTCTTCCGGAATTAACGGTTCATGATTATGAAATGGGGACATTCAATTGGCAATGAGGTAACCTAAGCAATGTAATGAATTTAAATATACTTGGGCTCGTAATAAAATGATGTGCAATGTATTCTCCCCCGTAGGTTTGAAATGAATTATAAACTTGAATAAAACGGGGCTATGAAAACTCACTTGGTAAAATGATGCGATGGCAAAAGTGAGTACACTGAAATGTAGCGCAAATTTCTAACCGTGACCTATTATGAATGACATGATCTATAATAAGTTATGATGTAATATTATGCATGCATCTCATATGATATCTATACCACTTGTGAAATTTTGAAAATAAAGTTTATAGTCAAAAAATAATCTTACAACGTCTTGACAATTTGTAAATTACTTTACAAGTATTTTCGTTGAAATGATATCCTACGATAATCATTTAGCGATTTATTATGAAATTATAGTTTTCGTCGCAAAACAATATAATTTGACAATTCATGAAAGTGACTAAATGGCCTCGAAAAGCTAGTCATGAAATAGTGAATATCGAGTGTTAGAAAACAAACTCAACGGTTTTGGAAAGCTTGTAACATTATCTCAAAGTCTTAGCTTTTAAATTTTCATCATAGAGGTCTCGATCATGGAGAAAAACATAGGTAAAGTAGGGTACTTGTACCAAAAATATTGTTTAAGGGTAGTTTTCGGCAAAGTTTGAGTGACCGCATTTTATTCGTTACAACTCCGTTTGACGAAGGGTTCGACATTTTGGAAAATAGGCTAGGTGAACTTACTTTTACTAGAAGACATCGTTTTCTAAAAAGTATTCCATCGATGTTAAAAACGACTCTCAACATGGTCACTCGCGACAATAATTTTTGTCTAATAGGAACAATATATAAGTGTTTTATACTTGTATAAAAAGTTACGATAACCTTGTTTAAAATGTGAATAACTTAGTCATTATAAGTCCGTTTTCTACGTTTTATATGTCCTTAGCTTCGTGTTAAAGTATACTAATATATTTTTGATAACTCGACTCATTTAGATAACGCTTAAGACTCATTTTTTACCCTTAAAAATCTGGACAGCATGCTGATTTTTCCGGAAAATGTAGTTTTCGTCGTTAAACTTGAAAATAGCATAACTTCTTCGTTATAAATCCGTTTTAACCCGTTCAAGCGACCACATTTTCGTTTTAAAGTATAGTTTCTGAATATCTAGCCCAAAATATTTTACAAACTGTCGAAATTTCCAGACTTAGCAAAAATGATCAGACCCTTATTTATTATTGTCGAAAGTGATTTCTCTCGCGTAATACTTATTCTAACCACTTCAAATCAACACCAAAGTTATTCTAAACCTACGATACACCTTCTTAGGGTGTCATGGGTTCCTAGACATCATAAAAAATGATATGTTTCAAGGGATTAATTTTAGGATGGTATATACTACTTATAGGCACTAAAAACATTAAAAGTGGTATAGATACTCATATAACTTGCATGTTTTCTTCAAGCATGATAAAAACAACCAAAGTATGAATATGATAGATTAAAAATGATTATGAAATGCTTACTAGTATAGTAATGAGGTTTATAGAACAAGGTTTTCCTAAATACTCTAGTGTTTTTATTTCAAAACCCTTAAAGAGAGTATACTAGTGTGTATAATTTAGCTTGATCTTGAAATTTTTTGGCTTTCTTCCCTTCTTTTCTTCTTGGCCGGTTACAATAGATGAAGATGAGAGAGTTTTATTTTTTTTACACCTTAGTAATAAGTGTATGTATGTGTATAACATAGTATATAATTAAAAATAAAACAAGTGTAGGCCTAATATGGTATATGTGTTAGTCTAGTGTAAATATTTGTGTATAAATTGTTGTGTCATGGTATTTTGGTAGACAAGAAGAAAAGAAAAAGAAAGGTGGTGAGTTTTGTATGACAAAAACATTTAAATGTAAGTATATTAGGTAATTTGTGTGTATAATTAAGTATTTAGGGTAGCGTTAGCTAGAAATAAATTTTAACGGAACAAAATAAAATATATCGATGTCATAAAAATTATAAAAATACATTTCTTACAAAAATTTTGTGAAATAATAATTATAGAGTAGTATTTACGAAAACCGTCGTAAATATATATATATAACAATTTATATACAAAATAAATTTAAAACATCGGGTAAACTAATAATATAATTTTCATAGTCTTAATATGAGTATAAAAATATATCAGAATAATTTTTGGAAGTGTCGGATCAAATGTTCAAAATAAATGATTACGCGATAGCGTTTATTTAATAGGAAATTATACGTTTAATGAAAAATGCAAATCAATGCATGAACTAATATGGCGATGATGTTGCTAATGATATGTAGACTAAATCTAGTCTATATGAAATGTCCTCAATGATTGTTCATGAATTCGCAATTAAACCCTTACGGTTACTCGAATTTGATACTCGTAAACCTAGTTTACGATAAATGATGAATAGTGAATTTCTCCGGGAATGAATAGTGTTTTGTGAATAGTAAAATTTTGAAATACGTTCTCAGAATATCCAATCGACTTCGAAAATGATGAATAGTAACCGATGAATAGTAAATTCCCGAGATGAATAGTAAATTTGAGAAATGACCTGAAATTACGAGTTGTCACATTATGTTTTGAGATATGATTATTGATGTTGGGTAAATGTGATTCAATTTTCGAGATATTATGAACTTGATTTGGATTATTGATACATTATGATTTTGGGATTTTGAGCGTGATTATATGATTGATTTGATTTGGGATTATATGATGCGTGGATTATGTGATAGAACAGAACTTACGTGTTTTATTTAAAGACATATTTTGAGTAACGTGGTACCTCTATTTTAAATCTTTCATTATGTGATATACCTACCTTATGCCATTGTCACAGACTATGCCTTCACTAGCTTATGATGTGTCTGAGGATGTCCTTACTGCTGCTAGTTCCCCAGCATTGACTCTCATGATCATGCGCAGGGTGATCCCTATGTGATTGCCATCACTCTAATTCATCATCATCATATCGCCCTCAGCTCATCTAGGCACCACTTTGCATCAGTCTTAGCACGAGCCCGCACTCCTAGACTTACTCGTGGTACTGCCCGCATGTCCATGCAACCACCATCATCACCTATTCACCTAGTAGCTCACTCTCTTCGTCATCACCACAAAGCATCACCATGTCTTAGAAGACCTAGATCCCTTACTGTACCACCTCAGGATTCACCCACACAGAGACTCCGACTCATGGACTCTTCCTCTGAAGATGAGGGCGAGGAGGAGTATGTAGATGAGGATCCTCAGGAGGAGGACGATGAGGATATGCAAGAAGGGGGTACTCCTCCATTGCAGAGTCCTGCGCATTCTACGCATTCTCCAGGACCAGGCTCTCCTTTACCTTTGCCTGAGCCTGATTCACCTGGGCAGCCTTTTGATTTTTGTTCACCTCCACATTCACCTGAGATAGGTAGCCCATTAGGTTCAGAGATACCATCGGAGATTGCTTCAGACCCCGAGGAGTATGGAGGTACGAGTTTGATTTGGGAGAGGATTATATCCCAGAATATTAGCCTTATTCGGTTGACGGATCGATTAGATGGAGTGACGAGGACTGGTGTAGAGGATTTGAGGATAGATATGACTAAGATAGAGAAGAAGTCGATGGCCTTGAGGGAGGGTATGTCGGAACTCTATGAGCAGGTAGGGAACCGACAAGCAGAGTATTCGATAGCCCGGGAGGAAGACCAAGCGCTTCAGCGCAAGGTCGACGAGTTGGAGGAGGAGGTCGTGAATCTTAAGAAAGATCGCGACTCTCAGCGTCTGGGGATTTTGTCACTATGGAGAGTGATGGACGATGTCTGGAGATCATTTAGGAGTGCTCGTAGTCGTGGCTAGATTGTGTTAGATTCATGGCTTTGTACCATCTTGAAACTGAGTAGTCTCTAGTTCGAGATGTAGATCTATCCTAGTTATCTTATTAGTATCGTTGTTAGGATCATTTTTGATTTCTCCGTATCCTTTCATGTATTTCACTTTGGAACCTATGAGTTATGGTTATTAGAACGTGCATCATTTAGTTGTGATTCGATCTCTAATTGTTTCGTTATGGTATAACGTTATCCTTGTTAACCTTGATTATGTATTCGAGCGTTATTTGGTGATTCTTGGAACCAAAACTCGGTCTTTTAGAGCGTGAATTGTGAACTTATGAAACTTGTTAATACAAATAAGTCGTAAAAACGTTTATTTATATTTTACGATCTTCTAATGTTTTGTCGATAACAAACGTAAAATCATTTTAACGAAACAAATAAAATACGTAAATAGTTTGAGTCAATAGTTTCCTAACACACTTACGTATTTACATAAAACACTAAAACAAGTATAAGTGATTTTATGATTTAGATACATATGTACAACAACTAGTGTTTACATATTGGGTTAACATATTCTTAAACTAAGTATACTAAAATGGGTAAAAACAAGTATATACTAAAATGGGTAAAAACAAGTATATACTAAACGGGTAAAAACTAGCAAATGGTATTGACCCATAAACCATGGTTTTATATATACCACTTAAACAAGTTCATTGTATCCTTGAGATACATTGTATCTAGAAAGAAAACCATGGATCAACCCATAATCCATGACCCATGACCCATAACCAAAAATACCCATGGGCAAAGAGGAGCGTTCCACGGATCCCTGGCTTTGTGCTAGCCGGATCCTTGTAGGAGGGATCCGTGGGAACAATAGAGAATTTTCTCTATAAATAGAGAGCCATTTCTTCCTTTCTACTCATCACTTTACACACATACTTCCCTAAGTATTATAACCCTCTAACCTCAGATCCAAGTGATCTATGTAGTTTGTCTTTTGTTTTTGTATGATTCTCTAGGTTCCTCTTAAAGGCGAGATCACCACTTCTTGAAGACGAGCAAGCTCAAGTCCATGAGTTGCCATGCTTCGTCATCATCAAGACAACTAAGGTTCTCTTGTTGATAGTTCTTTCTTTCTCCATAGTTGTTGGGTTGAAGGCATTAGTGAAGGATGCCGAAAGTGTCAAGATGAAAGCATTAGTGAAAGGTGCTTATCGTCCATGTCAAAGCATTAGTGAAGAATGCTAAAGGTGTCAAGAAGAAGGCATTAGTGAAGGGTGCCAAGCGTTGTGTCAAAGGCATTAGTGAAGGATGCCGAAGAATCAAATCAAGTAGCATTTGGGAAGAATGCCTAGGTCATATAATCGATGAGGTGCATCGTTATACATATAAGTATTTGTTTATTTCCAAGGATGGTGATATCCTTGATGGTGTTGTAACAAGGAGTGGATCTCCTTGACATTAGGTGTTGTGTTATGAAGGGTAGTAGTTCCTCCATAGTAATGGAACTAGGTTCTTAGCTTAGTACCTAATAAAGGGTAGGCGACGTTGTGATAGGATTAGTTCTCCTTGGTGTGTAAGAACTCGGTGGTTAGCCTAGCACCGTATAAAGGGTAGGCGACGTTGTGTTAGGTGTGGTTCGCCTTGGTGTGAAGGAACTCGGTATTTAGCTTTGTACCGGAAAAAGGTTAAGCGACATTGTGAAGGCTTCTCCGCCATAAGGAGTTGGTGTAGTGCTTACGAACTCTCGAGTAGGTGACTCGGGGAGTGGAGTAGGGCAAGGAAGGTGTCCTTGTAGCCGAACCACTATAAATACTTGTGTCGTGGTGATGTGCTTCTTACTCTTTATCTTTAATTACACGTTTATATATCTATCTATCAACGTCCAACATAAACAACCAAATAGATTGACATAAGTCGATCTAAATATTTAAAAGGAAGTTTAAAATTGGTAAAACTATTCAACCCCCCCTTCTAGTTTTCCACAATTGGCATCAGAGCTTCGTTACCAAGTTTCTTAAAGTATGTTGTACTTTAAAAATTTGATACGATCCGTGTATGTTTGAAAACTACAAAGAAGGATTTTTTAAGGTCATATTTTCTTTCAAATCATTTTGTTGGACAATGATAGAATGCTCTAACATTTCTTTTGTTAAGCATTATCCATACTTGGATTTGGAGTTACCAAGATCATAAAGAATCTATCTAAATATTTCTTTTCGCAAAAAGAATGTTTAGTACTCTCACAACATAAATCTGGAGATTCCAAGAAGATCACAAAAACATCTAAATACTTCTTTTCTTAAAAAGAATATTTAGCAAAGGTATGATCGTTAATTACTTACTTTTATTTTATTATTAAAATCTTTGTTGTATGATTCATTAGTAATTGTTCAAGTAGTTATTCATATTATAGTCATCATCAAAATAGTATTCTTCGACTCATTTGCATAGACTACATTACCAACTCGTAATAATGATTTATTGGTTATTCGATAACCTCAATAATTAGTCATCACAAAGGATTTATTGACACTTCATCTATATCAATAAATATCCATGTAAAACTTCTTATATTATGATAAAATGGGATTTTATTATAATGTTTGAAAAGCTTCCCAAGAATTATGACTAATTCTTAAAAAGGAAACCTCGTCTAATAGGAATAGTATTAAATCTTCAAAACCACAAACCACAAGTTTTAAAGCCTTAAAATTAAAACACTAGGCTTTTTAGAACTCCCAAACCAAAGTTATCAAGGAATGTTTGAGCTGACTTTTGCTGTCATGCCGGATCCCAAATAAGAGGGATCCGCGGGATCCGTGCAACAGAAGACAATATATGCTCAAGAATGATCACTGTGGATGTTCCACAATTATACTCACCTCAAAGACTACGAACAAAAACTTTGTTCATAGAGCAATTTGATCATTTCTCTCAAGTTTAACAATCACTTGTGTAAGTACAATCTTCACTACATTGTTAATTTAATTCCTTGATTTCTAAGATTACAATTTCTTCATCTTTAAGAGTTGGGTTCAAATGGGTTTACCATAATTTGTCACCACATTGTTTTCTAAGATAATCTAAATCAAAGAATTAACATTGTTAATACAAATTAAATACATTTCTTGAACTCAACAAAGATGATGAGAGAAACATTGTGATCAAACCCTCTAGGTTACTATTCACAATTAACACCACATTGTGGTTGTGTTGTTTAGGAACATCATGCCAAGCAACAAGCAACAAGATTACCAAGACACCGCTCACTACATACCCATGTACCATAGGAAAAATGGATTAAGTCCGGACGATAGGAAAGCCTTTAAGTTGCTTGAAAGGAGACTTTTTCATGAAGGTAGAGTTGTTGATCCATCATTTCTTGCAAATATCGACATGAGGGAAGTATTTGGAACTATTGGGTTTGATTGTTTATTGGATATAAACGAGCAAATTTTCCCTGTCTTTGTGCTTGAGTTCTACAAGACTATGGGTATAATTAGAAATGATGATGGGTCCATCTCAATTGAATTCACCATAAATGAACATGAGTACACTCTTTCACTTGAGGAGCTTGGAAGAATAATAGGGGTTCCATATGATGGTGTTTGCATGTATTCTAATGAGTGGTCGCTTGGAGGAGATACAATCTATGGTTGATCATCACGACATTTATCACGCAACAATCCCGAAGCAAACCACGGTAAGGGACAAATGTTTTATGCCAAGAGCATCCCCATCAAGGTTTACTAGGAAGTCGAAAGTCATCTATAGGGATCCTTTCCAAATGGAGCTCTCGGAGATGTACCCGTTGTATAGAAAATGGGAAGATGTGATAAGGGAGAATGTGGTGTGTCTAGTAGGAAACAAGGATCACCCCAACGCATGTCTAAGATTCATGATCTATTGTTTAGTGACCGAGACTCGCTTCAACATTGCCTACTACATGGTCAAGAGAATGGCAAGTGTAAGAAGCATTGACAAGATGGTGCTCCCGTATGCAATGCTCCTAACCCGTCTTGCTAAATTCATCTTTGCATTAGATACTTCTCAACAAACCTATGACCATAGTTTTTGCAACAAGGTTATGGTACCATTGACCGAGGGAAGAACCACGAGGTTTATGGTAGATGGAAAGAGACCTCACCCACCCACGGATTCCTCGGAAGAAAGGGAGAGACCAAGAGAAGGTGAAGGAAGTAGCAACCCACCTCGAAATACCGAACTCGACCCCTTAGAGTATATCAACCAATTGCCGGATGTTCCTGGTGCATCACCCGAATGGCAACAAACCAAGGGAATCTTCAAGTGCTTTGCCAACTTCTTGAAGAAAAAGACGTAGAATGGAGGACGGGTGAAGACGGGATGGGAAGGATAAGAGAGGTAAGGTCTTAGGACCCAAGTGTATGATGAACAATTTCAAACAATGGTTTGTAACACTTTAAACTATGCTCGTAGTATGTAGGTATCGCCATAACTTGGCACTAAACAACTCTAACTTAGGTATTTGAAAAATGAGATTTTACGACCCCTTGAGTGGTCGTCGTCACTCATTCTAGGAATTTTAGCTCTTCCTACTTTGCTATACATTATAGTAGTTGTGTTCCTGCATTTAGTCCCCATAGAAACAACTAGGAGAAGCATTTACTAAAAAGTGCAAAGTTGGACATTTTGCTGAAAGCCTTCGATCTGCAGAGGATCCCAGCATTTGAACTAGCCGGATCCCTCCTAGAAGGAACCGGGATCCGTGGCATCTGATAAGCAATACAGATTTGCCTACATCAAAATAGTCTACTAGATCACCTCACACGAGTCAAACATAAGATACTAGAGCCAACTAAGTCTTCCTCAAATAGTTGATAACCTCACTCTCATCCATAGCTTAAGTAGAATATATTTTTGAAATATTTTTGATCTATCAACTAGTCAAAACTCACCATAATTCCGCTCCAACACTCACACATTATCTATCACGTTTGATAGCACTTAGTTTGGTCTATCCTTCAATTTTAGCAAATTGATCTCAATCATCTTTGACTCAAAATTAGGCTCAAAAATAGTTTTTCATTTCTTTTTATTTTTAAAGATTTTAGTAAATTCCTCTTAGGACATCATCTGACTTCTAGGACTGGTTACCACCATTTCTCCATATCAAATTAAATGATATCATTGTCAAACATATAGTTAGACTACCTAAAGTCAATTTTCTTGCCCAAAACCATCATTAAGCACATTCACTTATTATGGTTGAAGATTTGAGATATCCAACAGCTAAAGACTTCTAAATTAAGTCAAAACCTCGAAATCCATTGATAATAAACCTTACAAAAGCATAATCATTTCACCTAAAAACCTGTCTGACCGATCCACGGTATTTAACTGACGGATCGCTGCGAGAGGGATCCGCTGGATCAGAGCTGCGAAAGCCTCAATCAGCTTCCATATT
The DNA here is from genome assembly GCA_910596185.1 of Chrysanthemum makinoi. Lineage (NCBI taxonomy): Eukaryota > Viridiplantae > Streptophyta > Magnoliopsida > Asterales > Asteraceae > Chrysanthemum > Chrysanthemum makinoi. The sequence goes on from OU343221.1 coordinate 193,370,678, forward strand.
CAATTCTAAGTCATCTTTTGGTTCTCTAAGCACTTTTAGCATTCAATTATTATCCTCCTAGAGCTGATCAAAACCTTAAGAGCATGCTTAGTCCTCTAAGTGGCCAAGAATTTAATTTCCTAATTCAAATTATCCTTTATAAACCAAACAACCTTAGGTTTAAGGCACCATCCTCACTCACCTTTCGAAAATCAGCAATTAGAAGCTCACATTAGCATCATCATCACCATGACTAAGAATCTTAGCAACAACTCCTCAACCTTAGGATCATCCAAAGGAAAGGGTCAAATGATCCATGAAATCTCTTCAACCGAAACATCCCCCATTAGAGATAATGATACTAGAACCCCATCTCATCAAACTCATCCAACGAAGGCTAAGAGAACCGCAAGGATTAGCATCAAACCTTTCGGACTAGAGAAAGGATCCTCTAGCTCAAAACCAAGCTTAACTAGTTCTAGCAAGCCATCAAAGCCATCATTCATTGAGCATGGACTACACCCCTTGAATGAGCCTCTCCCTCACCTAAACATCTATTCATTGTTTCATTCACCACCAAGAAACTCCCATTCACCAACCTTTTCATTGAATAGGGAACCACCAACAACGCCAACTAGCCCATCATGGGAGACAAGGAATAATCTTGATCATATGGAAGAAGTTCCATTACCACCCTTATTTTTAGAACCTCATCCTACTTCTCAAAATGAAGACCCACAATCACATATAGAACCTCCTCAAAATATCCATTTTCCTCCGGGTCCAAACCAAGGCAATAATTGTCCAAATTGTCTAAACACTCAAGGACTTGTTCAAGAAGCACGAAATGAGATACATTTCATGTTTAATCATCTTCTTGCAAAGTTGGATCAAATCATCAAGTCCACTCATCCCTAGACTCAAGCACATTGTTGCATCTTAAGTCTAGCAACTAGTTAGTATTAAGTGGTACTTGTATGTCCTAGTTCATTCTCTTAGTTTTAGAGATTTGTTTGGTTATCTCTTGTTTTATCGAATGAATATTTATATGCTATGATTACTTTGTGCGTTGTGCTTGTTATTTCACACATATATCATCTCTTTATTAGCATTGTTTGACACATCTTCATTGCTGAAGAAACTGTCACCAGATGGCCGGATCCCTCCAAAATGCCTAGACGGATCCCTCCAAGAAGGGAACCGTGGGATTCGTGGTACAGAAGCACAAATTTCTACTAACTTGAGTTTTATTTGCAGGAAATTATGCACTATACTCTTGCTTTCTAACCTTTACTTTGTAGATTTTCAAAATACACATGAAGATTTTGACACCATAAAGCTAGGGGGAGCTTTGTGTCAAACGATATTGCAAAAATATTTTCAACTTAATCCAATTTTGGATTATACTTCATGACACCCCATTGCAACTTTGCAATCTTCAAGGGGGAGCACGTTGTCGTCATTTAGACGAACCATTTGCAAACACAATTAGTTTATTTTACGCTATGTCCTTGACGCCCTCTCAAAGGGATGGACTCGTCAAGGGGGAGTTAAGACGAGTACCATTTCCTTCACTTGCTCTCTTTACATTTTCTTTTACATATTTTTCTTATAAAAATCTTGTTAGTTTCTTTTAACACTTTTTGTTTCGACAAAAAGGGGGAGAAGAAAGTAAAAACTACTAATTCAAATTTGCTACGAATTTTAGTTTTTCTTAAAATAATTTTATGTTTTGTCATCAACAAAAAGGGGGAGATTGTTAATACAAATAAGCCGTAAAAATGTTTATTTATATTTTACGATCTTCTAATGTTTTGTCGATAACAAACGTAAAATCATTTTAACGAAACAAATAAAATACGTAACTAGTTTGAGTCAATAGTTTCCTAACACACTTACGTATTTACATAAAACACTAAAACAAGTATAAGTGATTTTATGATTTAGATACATATGTACAACAACTAGTGTTTACATATTGGGTTAACATATACTTAAACTAAGTATACTAAAATGGGTAAAAACAAGTATATACTAAAATGGGTAAAAACAAGTATATACTAAACGGGTAAAAACTAGCAAATGGTATTGACCCATAACCCATGGTTTTATATATACCACTTAAACAAGTTCATTGTATCCTTGAGATACATTGTATCTAGAAAGAAAACCATGGATCAACCCATAACCCATAACTAAAAATACCCATGGGCAAAGAGGAGCGTTCCACGGATCCCTGGCTTTGTGCTAGCCGGATCCCTTGTGGGAGGGATCCGCGGGATCCGGGGAACAATAGAGAAATTCCTCTATAAATAGAGAGCCATTTCTTCCTTTCTACTCATCACTTTACACACATACTTCCCCAAGTATTATAACCTTCTAACCTCAGATCCAAGTGATCTATGTAGTTTGTCTTTTGTTTTTGTATGATTCTCTAGGTTCCTCTTAAAGGCGAGATCACCACTTCTTGAAGACGAGCAAGCTCAAGTCCATGAGTTGCCATGCCATCATCAAGACAACTAAGGTTCTCTTGTTGATAGTTCTTTCTTTCTCCATAGTTGTTGGGTTGAAGGCATTAGTGAAGGATGCCGAAAGTGTCAAGATAAAAGCATTAGTGAAAGGTGCTTATCGTCCATGTCAAAGCATTAGTGAAGAATGCTAAAGGTGTCAAGACGAAGGCATTAGTGAAGGGTGCCAAGCGTTGTGTCAAAGGCATTAGTGAAGGATGCCGAAGAATCAAATCAAGTAGCATTTGGGAAGAATGCCTATGTCGTATAATCGATGAGGTGCATCGTTATACATATAAGTATTTATTTATTTCCAAGGATGGTGATATCCTTGATGGTGTTGTAACAAGGAGTGGATCTCCTTGACATTAGGTGTTGTGTTGTGAAGGAGAGTAGTTCCTCCATAGTAATGGAACTAGGTGCTTAGCTTAGTACCTAATAAAGGGTAGGCGACGTTGTGATAGGATTAGTTCTCCTTGGTGTGAAAGAACTCGGTGGTTAGCCTAGCAATCAGATAAAGGGTAGTTGACGTTGTGTTAGGTGTGGTTCGTCTTGGTGTGAAGGAACTCGGTATTTAGCTTTGTACCGAAAAAGGTTGTTTACGCTGTGAAGGCTTCTCCGCCATAAGGAGTTGGTGTAGTGCTTACGAACTCTCGGGTAGGTGACTCGGGGAGTGGAGTAGGGCAAGGAAGGTGTCCTTGTAGCGAACCACTATAAATACTTGTGTCGTGGTGATGTGCTTCTTACTCTTTATCTTTAATTACACGTTTATATATCTATCTATCAACGCCCAACATAAACAACCAAATAGATTGACATAAGTCGATCTAAATATTTAAAAGGAAGTTTAAAATTGGTAAAACTATTCAACCCCCCTTCTAGTTTTCCACAATTGGCATCGAGCCAGTAGTTACCAAGTTTCTTAGAGTATGTTGTACTTTAAAATTTTGATACGATCCGTGTATGTTTGAAAACTACAAAGAAGGATTTTTAAGGTCATATTTTCTTTCAAATCATTTTGTTGGACAATGATAGAATGCTCTAACATTTCTTTTGTTAAGCATTATCCATACTTGGATTTGGAGTTACCAAGATCATAAAGAATCTATCTAAATATTTCTTTTCGCAAAAAGAATGTTTAGTACTCCCACAACATAAATCTTGAGATTCTAAGAAGATCACAAAAACATCTAAATACTTCTTTTCTTAAAAAGAATATTTAGCAAAGGTATGATCGTTAATTACTTACTTTTATTTTATTATTAAAATCTTTGTTGTATGATTCATTAGTAATTGTTCAAGTAGTTATTCATATTATAGTCATCATCAAAATAGTATTCTTCGACTCATTTGCATAGACTACATTACCAACTCGTAATAATGATTTATTGGTTATTCGATAACCTCAATAATTAGTCATCACAAAGGATTTATTGACACTTCATCTATATCAATAAATATCCATGTAAAACTTCTTATATTATGATAAAATGGGATTTTATTATAATGTTTGAAAAGCTTCCCAAGAATTATGACTAATTCTAAAAAGGAAACCTCGTCTAATAGGAATAGTATTAAATCTTCAAAACCACAAACCACAAGTTTTAAAGCCTTAAAATTAAAACACTAGGCTTTTTAGAACTCCCAAATCAAAGTTATCAAGGAATGTTTGAGCTGACTTTTGCTGTCATGCCGGATCCCAAATAAGAGGGATCCAGGGATCCGCGTACAGTGAAGACAATATATGCTCAAGAATGATCACTGTGGATGTTCCACAATAATACTCACCTCAAAGACTCACTGAAACAAAAACTCAGGTATCTTGCTTCATAGGAGCAATTTGAGCATTCCTCTCAAGTTTAACAATCACTTGTGTAAGTACAATCTTCACTACATTGTTAATTTAATTCCTTGATTTCTAAGATTACAATTTCTTCATCTTTAAGAGTTGGGTTCAAATGGGTTTACCATAATTTGTCACCACATTGTTTTCTAAGATAATCTAAATCAAAAAATTAACATTGTTAATACAAATTAAACACATTTCTTGAACTCAACAAAGATGATGAGAGAAACATTGTGATCAAACCCTCTAGGTTACTATTCACAATTAACACCACATTGTGGTTGTGTTGTTTAGGAACATCATGCCAAGCAACAAGCAACAAGATTACCAAGACACCGCTCACTACATACCCATGTACCATAGGAAAAATGGATTAAGTCCGGACGATAGGAAAGCCTTTAAGTTGCTTGAAAGGAGACTCTTTCATGAAGGTAGAGTTGTTGATCCATCATTTCTTGCAAATATCGACATGAGGGAAGTATTTGGAACTATTGGGTTTGATTGTTTATTGGATATAAACGAGCAAATTTTCCTGGTCTTTGTGCTTGAGTTCTACAAGACTATGGGTATAATTAGAAATGATGATGGGTCCATCTCAATTGAATTCACCATAAATGAACATGAGTACACTCTTTCACTTGAGGAGCTTGGAAGAATAATAGGGGTTCCATATGATGGTGTTTGCATGTATTCTAATGAGTGGTCGTTGGAGGAGATACAATCTATGGTTGATCATCACGACATTTATCACGCAACAATCCCGGAAGCAACCACGGTAAGGACACCGTGATTATGCCAAGAGCATCCCCATCAAGGTTTACTAGGAAGTCGAAAGTCATCTATAGGGATCCTTTCCAAATGGAGCTCTCGGAGATGTACCCGTTGTATAGAAAATGGGAAGATGTGATAAGGGAGAATGTGGTGTGTCTAGTAGGAAACAAGGATCACCCCAACGCATGTCTAAGCTTCATGATCTATTGGTTAGTGACCGAGACTCGCTTCAACATTGCCTACTACATGGTCAAGAGAATGGCAAGTGTAAGAAGCATTGACAAGATGGTGCTCCCGTATGCAATGCTCCTAACCCGTCTTGCTAAATTCATCTTTGAATTAGATCCTTCTCAACAAACCTATGACCATAGTTTTTGCAACAAGGTTATGGTACCATTGACCGAGGGAAGAACCACGAGGTTTATGGTAGAAGGCAAGAGACCTCACCCACCCACGGATTCCTCGGAAGAAAGGGACAGACCAAGAGAAGGTGAAGGAAGTAGCAACCCACTCGGAAATACCGAACTCGATCCCTTAGAGTATATCAACCAATTGCCGGATGTTCCTGGTGCATCACCCGAATGGGAACAAACCAAGGAATCTTCAGTGCTTTGCCAACTTCTTGAAGAAAAAGAAGTAGAATGGAGGACGGGTGAAGACAGGATGGGAAGGAGAAGAGAGGTAAGGTCTTAGGACCCAAGTGTATGATGAACAATTTCAAACAATGGTTTGTAACAATTTAAACTATGCTCGTAGTATGTAGGTATCGCCATATCTTGGCACTAAACAACTCTAACTTAGGTATTTGAAAAATGATATTTTACGACCCCTTGAGTGGTCGTCGTCACTCATTCTAGGAATTTTAGCTCTTCCTACTTTGCTATAAATTATAGTAGTTGTGTTCCTCCTGCATTGCCAGGTGGTTGCCCCTCGTCTCACGAGGTCGCCGCTCGACCCTCACCACTCCACCCTGTAAGAACCTGAACACTACTAACCAAGATGTAGAGAACCCGAATGTAAACGACTGTGCTGAGAATGGTCCTGTTCCACCTAACCCGCAGCATTTGAACCCAGCCCATATCGACCACTTGTGACGCAATGCGATAGCTGAACTGCTAGTTGAGTCTAATCTCTCTAACACCTCTGGTGGAACCCCACTGCTTAATCGAGCTCGAGGTTGTACCTATAAAGAGTTCCGACTATGTGGTCCCATCGAGTTCGGAGGAACCGAAGGAGTGGTTTACCTAACTAGGTGGATGGAGAAAACTGAGTTTGTGTTTATCGTTAGCAACTGTAAATAGGATTATAAGGTTAAGTATGTAACATTTACCTTGAAGGACGAAGCGTTGACCTGGTGGAACAACTATCACAGATCCGTAGGGAGTGATGTAGCTTATAGCATGACTTGGACCCAGTTTAAGGCTCTCTTGATCAAGACTTACTGTCCTAGGAATGAAGTTAAGAAGCTAGAGATTGAGTTCTGGAACCATAAGGTTAAAGGTACCGACATGACGACTTACAATCGTCGTTTCCAAGAGTTGTCGCTGATTTGCCCTAATATGGTTCACACTGAAGCCCTTAAGATTGAGAGGTATACTGATGGATTGCCTTTAGCTACTCGGAATAATGTCATCGCTGCGAAGCCAGTTAATTTGCATGAGGCAATTACTGTGGCTTAGCGTTTAATGGAATCTTATGTATTGGAAGTAGGAGACAATGGTATGAACGATAAGAGTGATAAGAGGAAGAGGAATGAAGTTGTTAAAGGGAATGGCAACAAACGGCAAGAAACAGCCAGGGTGTTCGCCATAAGAAATGGAGAGAATAAGGGATATGAAGGTAGCAAGCCCTTGTGTGGTCGTTGCAATCGACACCAACATGGACCGTGCTCAATTATGTGTAGGAATTGCTCTAAGGTAGGACACATGGCCAAAGAATGTAGGACCCGTCCACTTGCTGCGGCTCAAACTGCACAAGGAGCGGACTGGAAGGCCACTGTTACCTGTTTTGCATGTGGAAGGAAAGGGCACTACAAGAATGAGTGCCGAGAGCCGTAGATGAAAGGAAACCCCGGTAATGGAGGAGGATTTGTTAACCGAGGTGTGGGAAGTAATGGCTTAAACCTTGTGAAGCGTGAGGTTGTGGAGAATTAGGGAAATCAGAGTGCTCGGAATCAGCAGAGAGACATGGGAACAGCGCGTGTATATGCTATTGGGAAGGAAGCTGGTGAGGACCCTAACGTAGTTACAAATACGTTCCTTCTCAATAAATCGCTATGCTTCCATACTGTTTGATACTGGTACCGATATGAGTTTCGTATCCACCAACTTTATGCCAATACTAGGAATTTCCCAAACACCTCTAGGGTTCAGTTACGATGTGGAATTAGCTAATGGGAATTGGGAGAAGATAGACACCATAGTCCGAGGTTGTACCTTAAGTTTCCTAGACCACCCGTTTAGGATAGACCTATTGCCGGTTACCTTGGGAAGTTTTGACGTCATCATCGGAATGGATTGGTTGTCGAAGAACGGTGCACACATCATATGCAATGAGAAGATCGTGCGTGTTCCGTATGGCGGAAAAGTTCTGAGCATACAAGGAGATCGGAGCGACTGTGGAAGTCCTTCTCGGTTGAGAATCATCTCTTGTATCAAGGCCCAGAAGTACATCGATAGAGGAGGTTGTCTTTTCTTGGCTCGAATTTCTGAAAAGAAAAGCGAGGAGAAGAGTGAAAGACACCTTAACGATGTACCCGTCGTTAGAGAGTTTCCAGATGTGTTTCCCAACGATTTGCTAAGGATTCCACCTGTCCGACAAGTGGAATTCCAAATCGAGTTGATACTCGGTGCTGCACCCGTAGCCCGGGCACCCTATCGACTTGCTCCAAGAGAATTGGAGGAACTGTCTAAACGGTTGGCAGAATTGTTAGAGAAGGGATTCATTCGACCAAGTTCGTCACCATGGGGAGCACCGGTGTTGTTTGTAAAGAAGAAGGATGGATAGTTTCGGATGTGTATTGACTACAGGGAGTTGAATAAGTTGACGGTGAAGAATCGATATCCGTTACCTAGAATAGATGACCTATTTGGTCAACTCCAAGGAGCTAGTGTCTTTTCCAAGATCGACTTACGGTCTGGTTATCACCAGCTTAGAGTTCGAGAGGAGGATATCCCTAAGACGACGTTTAGGATTTGTTATGGGCACTATGAATTCCAAGTGATGTCGTTTGGTTTGACAAACGCGCCAACGGTATTCATGGATCTCATGAACCGAGTATGTAAGCCATACCTGGATAAGTTTGTGATAGTATTCATAGACGACATCTTGATATACTCCAGGAGTAAAGAGGAGTACGAAGAGCATTTGAGGCTCATTTTAGAATTGTTGCGAGAATAAAAGTTGTATGCCAAATTCTCTAAGTGTGAATTTTGGATTCCGTCCGTGCAATTTGATTCGCTCCGAACGGTCTATCTTTTATTAGTCAACCACTTGTGAATGGTCAACCATAAAAGTCAAACAGCTCAGAACAGAATGCAATAAAGTCCAGAGGAGTATAGTGTTTCCCCGGGTCGTTAAGTCCCAACGAGGTGTGAACACTGTAATACAACGAATCTGTGATCGAGTGAATATTGAACAGGAAAAGGTTATGATTGATTACACTAAGGAAATTAAATCTAATCAAGACTTTGAAGTCATTTTAATTCTATATTTAAAATCGTTTAACGATTAAAACCTAAAAACGTAAAACTTAAACTAAAACAAACGTAAACGTGTAAAATAAAAATGTGAAATCAGAAAACTAAAAGACTCATGAAAATGAAAATTACTTTTTAACAATTCTAATAATAAAAGAAAATTTTAAGAAAAAGAAAATTATTTTTAAAACTATTTATCTAATTATTATTAATTAAAAACTATTTTTAACTATTTAAAAATATATTAGAATACAAGAAAATAGGAAATTACCCTAAAAAAATGAAATTATAAATTGGAAAAATCTAAAATATTATAAAACTAATGTTAAAACTGAAAATATATTTTTTAGACTTTTTATGTATTTATTATTAATTAAAAATGATTTAAAAATACTTAAAAACTAATATTAAATAAGAAAAGGACTAAATGAGCTAGGAAAAATCTGGAAATTTTATGGAAAATCTAAAATATTATACTAAGCCTGGGAAAAATATAAAAAGTTAAATAAGCCCACTAATAAGCTGAATTGGGCAAATAAGCAGTTTGAATAAGCACTTCAAATAAGCAATAAGCTATCCAAAAGCTACCATAAGCTACTACAGCCTAAATCTAACCTAAAATGAGCTAATGCAACTGATTGGAACCTAAAAAGCACAAGCTACAGAAAAAAAGCTCGAGACCAGATTTCAAGTCTCAACACGCCAAACGGCCGTACAACAGCTACTTTAAGCCCCTATTAAGCTAGCTAGAAAAAATCAAAAAAATAAACTGAAAATACCTACTTAACAACCACCAACCAAAGTGCTTAAGTTCAAAATTTTAGCTGATTTGAACTAAAAACGAATCTGTGAAAATTCCACAAAGTTTTGCAAAAATCAATATTTCACTTTTGACTTTCAAACAGATTTTTGCAAAGTTGACTAATATGAGCTTCTGAGCTTATAAACTTGACTGAAAATGATGTTTAATGTTAATATGGACCTAATGCAAGCTATATTAACTAAAACTAAACCTGTGAGCAAGAATCTGGACCACTGTTTCAAACAGATTTGCACACAAGAAAATGATTTATGCAATTTTGACTATAAGTAGGTACAAATGCAGAATTATGACTAAAGTGACTATAACTAACCTATATGAAGCTAAAGCAATCAAACTTATCAATAAGAATAACCTCCAACTTAAATAACAAACTTGATCCAAACACCCATTAGGATCTTTTATATGCAATCATTCTAACAGTCCCAAGGATATCTTGAGCTAAATTCTCAAAGTGACATATTCTAAAATGATATCAACTGAGCTAAATTCAATGGAGAGACAGGTAAAAAGAGGAAACAACAAGCAATCTTGGAAAATCCTAGACTAACTAAGATGAACTAAGCATACGAGGGAAATTAGCCTAGGGGATATTAAATAAACTACAACCTAAGTTTTCTTAATCCGACTATATCTAAAAGTACCCTACAATTTCCTAAATTAACTAAAAAGCTACTGATAAGCTACTGAAATAATAAAAAAAAATAAGTGACCTGTGGTGCTTAAGGCAAGCTGCAAACAGCCTCAAGGGCCCCTGTTTGGAGCTTATTCTGAATAAGCTAGAGAGTGAGTGAGATTTCGAGCTTGTGGGCACTTGAACTCAACCCAACTAGCTCCCTTTTGCCCCCCATATCTGGTCCAAATAAGTCGTTTACAGTTTATAAATAAGCTGATCAAAACTTGCACATTTGAACTAAGAATGAAAACAAATTAACTCTTCATTGATTGAAACTGAATATTACAACTGGAAAACTAATTTCAAAATTAAAAACTACTTTTTAAAACTAAAATTTTGACTAAAAACTGACTTGAGAGTATTACCAAGAACACATGAAGCTTAAACAAAATTATTCAAACACTCAAAATAGCAAATTAGAAATAACAGATTCTAAGAAAAGAAAAGCAGGACTGGAAAAACTTAAATTGAAACCAAACTTGTAATTAAATTGAAATTTTAAAGTTACATGTAAATGAAAAATTGACAATGAAAATAAACTGAGCTAGAACAAGAAAAATTCTAGACTGCTTTACACTAGTTATCTAATGTCTATATATACTAAAAAGATAAAAAGTCTTCCTTTCTTCTCTTGTGCTTCTTTGGATTCATCTCAGCCATTGATTTGGCTTGGACACAAAGGGAGTAAATCTGAGCTGTCCATCTTGAGAGCTCCAATGGGGTTTGTTGGAGATTGCCAACGTGGAAAACAGCCCCATGTGGGTTGTGGGGTTTCACTGCTTCGTGGTTATCAGTGAGTTGAGAGTGACCATGGTGAAGGGATTGGGTAATGGGGGTTGAGTGTCTGGGAGGGAATCAGAGAAACAGGGAAAAGGGAAAAGGGTGGTTGAGTGTTTGGTGGTTTTTTTTTATTTGTGTTCTGGTTTGGATTTGGAAGTAATACACAAGGACCATATTTGCCATTTGACCAAACTTGAAGGACCAAAACTGTAATTTTCCAAATTTCATCATAAGGACTAATTATGACAAGATTAATATTCCCAAGGACCAAAAATGATAATTTTCAAATTAAAAATGTCCCGGGGTAATTTCTGTCAATCTTTAAAATTCCAAGGACTCAAGTTGTCATTTTGCAAACTAGACTTTATAAGGCTAAATTTGACAACTTAAAAATTCCTGAGGGCCTTTTATGAAAAATTACATGTTTTGAATAACCAGGGACTAGATTTTTACAATTATTGAATAAAACACAGTCTAAATATTTTTCTGTCTTTTTGAGACTTTTTAAAGTGTTTTTGACTGGTTTTGCATGAAGGAACAAAAATGATGAGTATTTAGACACTCATCAATCCCCCACACTAAACCATTGCTACTCCCTAGCAATCTTTTGAGAAAACTTAATGGATTTGAATCTCTTTACCAAAAGCCATTACTTCTGGAGTAGTCAAATGTTTCAGTTCAAGTAAGAACTATGGTACACTGATAACCATATGATTTTGAGCAAATCACCAGCTTTCAACGGATTTGATTTGTCTTTACCAGAAGCCGTTTGCTTCTGGACTAGCCAACTCTTTAGATAAAATATCTTTGGTGAGTCGATTACCAATTATGGTTTTCCAACTGCCTTTACCACAAGCCATAAACTTGCGGGCTAGCCAACTCTTCACTAATTAAAGATATGGTGAGCTGAACACCATACAATTTTGGGCAAATTGCAAGCCGTCAACGGATTTGAGATATCTTTACCAAGAGCCGTTTGCTCCTGGATTAGCTAATCCTTTTGTTTATTAGACATGGCGGACTGATAACCGTAAGCTGAGTAAGTGCAAAACACTTACTCCAAAAAAAATTTTTGCCAAAAATGGGAGAATTGGGTGGTATAATTGCATGATAAAATTCGTGAGAATTCCCCCCCACACTAGAAATGAATATTGCCCTCAATATTCAAAGTATCGGCGGTTATGCCGAAACATAGAACGTAAAAGAGAAATACTACGGCCATTATTTTTGTGATGATTTTTTTTTTTTTTTTTTTTTTTTTTTTTAATGAAAACTTATATACAACAGCGGGGAGCAACTCCCCCACACTAGGGTGGTAGAAAGTAGAAAGAAGTCAGAAATATGGGTGAAAACCCATATGGTGTGCTACTGTTTTTGATTCCCGAGTCGCTAGCTTGACTCGATCCCCGCATTCATTTGTTCATGGGGAAGTAAGTGGAAGAGACAATCTCCATCGGACTTTCATTCAAGATGTTTGTACAAACATTTGAAGCACGTGAAAGTTCCACACCGATGAGATATACACAGATCCGGTTCACAAATAATAAATGAAAATGCCGGGGTCAAAAATAATGTCTTCATTCCCGAAGGAGTGAAGATGAAGAGAAATCACAAGATATTTGAGGAAAGGAAGAAAGATTTTTATAACAATCAAGATCCATTCTTCATCCTCAAATGTAGACATATCGGGAGGAAGGGTGAGGGTAGTATCATCAATAAGCAAACTCTTATGATAGAGTACACCTTCCTCCGAGCCAATATCATCCTCAAGATCAAAAGAGAAATGATCATATTCCGGAGGAGATATGTCATGAGAGAGTTCACCGGAGAACTCTTCATGAAGAGAATCATTCACATGAAGTGAATTTGTGAACTCTTGTTCCATTGTGGGCTCATCACTATCCTCGTCAAAGATTGGATTGTTAGAAATCCAAGTGAATTCAGATTCGAATTCAAATAGAGGATTGGTGAAAGTAGCTTTGAATGTTTCGGGAACAAAGTGATCAACATTCTCTATTGGACTGTTAGGGTGAGAAGTGAGTGAACGATCATTATAAAGGAGACTTTCAATTTCTCCTAGGTCGGCTTCAAAATCAAAGAGATCATCATCACTTTCCGATGAAAGTGGATTGATGTGAGCGAGTTCATCGGTGAACTCCTCAAGAAGAGGATCAGACTGTGGGAGTGATGCCTCAACATACCGATGTTTCCATAAGAAGCATAATCGTCGCTAAAATCGGAGAAAGTTTCAAAATGATCTAGAGAATACTCAAGAGGGGAAGAGAATCACACATATGCTCGAAGTTCCCCTGTGACTCTCTCTGGATTGGGACAAGGTTCTCAACACTAGACTTTATGAATTCGTCCGATTCCTTTTCGGAACAAGTGTCAAGATGCTCACCCCCCATGTTTAGAGAGTGAGTGGGAGCTTCGGGTGTGATAGCAGTTGTTTAAGAATGAATCTCAACTGCTGGGATATCAACTGATGAACTTGATGAATCTTTATAGAATTGAAGGATATCAAGTGTATCCTCATCATCATTGTCATCAGGAATAAAACGAAATTGAGAGCTAGATCTGGCTGCTTTTTTTTTTGCAATTGATTCCCTAATAGATTTTTCAAACGCAATTTGGGAATTTATTTTAGCAGCTTGCTCTTCAGCTAGCAATTCTTCCATGGATTTCTCATGTGAATTTTGAATGACGGGACATTGTGGGAGTGGAGATTTGTCAAAACCGGAAGGTTGACATTGATAATCATCATGAGGACCCCAACAATATACACAAGAAAAACGGGAGCATTTCAAATGTTGTTTTACTCAATTCCTCAGTTCTTTTCACTAACTCCTGAAGCTCTAGATAAGTGTCTTGTTGGGTTTGCTGAGGAGTTTGAGTCATTTGGCACCGTGGAGGTTGGTCGTGATATGGATAGTCGTAATTGTTACAAGGAAATGGATTCCCGTTTAACAATCAGAGCTGAAATGGGGACCTCCACAGTTCTCACAACAAAATGATTGTTGTGACTGATTTGGTGAATAACATGGATATTGATCATTTCCAAAGTTCAGTGTTATCGAGATTTGTTCATAGAAAACGTGTCTCTGGTCTGACACTCAAATCCTTGGTGAGGACCTCCACAAAACTCACACAAATATGTCAATATCTCATGATGTTGGGCTGGTAGAATGAATCATATGTGTCATGGTAAGGATAGGGAGCTTGGTTATAGACAGACCCATCTCCTGATTCTACCATGCTAAAACTGAGACAATTATCATCATTATGAGGGTCACCACACCATTGACAACCAAGAAGGTGAGGATAAGACATAGAAAGAATCAAAGGGTTCCAGAGGGTAAGAAATAAAGAATCAAAAAGGTAAGAGGGTAAAGAGGAATATTTTTGGTATTTTTGAAAAACATTTTGGAAATATAAGAAAGAAAATCTTTTTGGGTTTTTGTGTTCGTTGAAAACTGATTTTAAAATGTTTTCGAAACCGTTGTTTTTATATAATAATAATAAGAAAATATGAACAAGGATGGTAAATATACAATGGATGTATATTCAAAAACACTGATGCTTCAAATTCGTAGTACGCAGCACACCTCCCCAGCAGCGGCGCCAAAATTTGATTCGCTCCGAACGGTCTATCTTTTATTAGTCAACCGCTTGTGAATGGTCAACCATAAAAGTCAAATGTAACATAATGCAATAAAGTCCAGAGGAGTATAATGTTTCCCCGGGTCGTTAAGTCCCAACGAGGTGTGAACACTGTAATACAACGAATCTGTGATCGAGTGAATATTGAACAGGAAAAGGTTATGATTGATTACACTAAGGAAATTAAATCTAATCAAGACTTTGAAGTCATTTTAATTCTATATTTAAAATCGTTTAACGATTAAAACCTAAAAACCTAAAACTTAAATTAAAACAAACGTAAACGTGTAAAATAAAAATGTGAAATCAGAAAACTAAAAGACTCATGAAAATGAAAATTACTTTTTAACAATTCTAATAATAAAAGAAAATTATTTTTAAAACTATTTATCTAATTATTATTAATTAAAAACTATTTTTAACTATTTAAAAATATATTAGAATACAAGAAAATAGGAAATTACCCTAAAAAAAATGAAATTATAAATTGGAAAAATCTAAAATATTATAAAACTAATGTTAAAACTGAAAATATATTTTTTAGACTTTTTATGTATTTATTATTAATTAAAAATGATTTAAAAATACTTAAAAACTAATATTAAATAAGAAAAGGACTAAATGAGCTAGGAAAAAACTGGAAATTTTATGGAAAATCTAAAATATTATACTAAGCCTGGGAAAAATATAAAAAGTTAAATAAGCCCACTAATAAGCTGAATTGGGCAAATAATCAGTTTGAATAAGCACTTCAAATAAGCAATAAGCTATCCAAAAGCTACCATAAGCTACTACAGCCTAAATCTAACCTAAAATGAGCTAATGCAACTGATTGGGACCTAAAAAGCACAAGCTACAGAAAAAAAGCTCGAGACCAGATTTCAAGTCTCAACACGCCAAACGGCCCTACAGCAGCTACTTTAAGCCCCTATTAAGCTAGCTAGAAAAAATCAAAAAAATAAACTGAAAATGCCTACTTAACAACCACCAACCAAAGTGCCTAAGTTCCAAATTTCAGCTGATTTTAACTAAAAACGAATCTGTGAAAATTCCACAAAGTTTTGCAAAAATCAATATTTCACTTTTGACTTTCAAACAGATTTTTGCAAAGTTGACTAATATGAGCTTCTGAGCTTATAAACTTGACTGAAAATGATGTTTAATGATAAAATGGACCTAATGCAAGCTATATTAACTAAAACTAAACCTGTGAGCAAGAATCTGGACCACTGTTTCAAACAGATTTGCACACAAGAAAAGGATTTATGCAATTTTGACTATAAGTAGGTACAAATGCAGAATTATGACTAAAGTGACTATAACTAACCTATATGAAGCTAAAGCAATCAAACTTATCAATAAGAATAACCTCCAACTTAAATAACAACCTTGATCCAAACACCCATTAGGATCTTTTATATGCAATCATTCTAACAGTCCCAAGGATATCTTGAGCAAAATTCTCAAAGTGACATATTCTAAAATGATATCAACTGAGCTAAATTCAATGGAGAGACAGGTAAAAAGAGGAAACAACAAGCAATCTTGGAAAATCCTAGACTAACTAAGATGAACTAAGCATACGAGGGAAATTAGCCTAGGGGATATTAAATAAACTACAACCTAAGTTTTCTTAATCCGACTATATCTAAAATTACCCTACAATTTCCTAAATTAACTAAAAAGCTACTGATAAGCTACTGAAATAATAAAAAAAAATAAGTGACCTGTGGTGCTTAAGGCAAGCTGCAAACAGCCTCAAGGGCCCCTGTTTGGAGCTTATTCTGAATAAGCTAGAGAGTGAGTGAGATTTCGAGCTTGTGGGCACTTGAACTCAACCCAACTAGCTCCCTTTTGCCCCCCATATCTGGTCCAAATAAGTCGTTTACAGTTTATAAATAAGCTGATCAAAACTTGCACATTTGAGCTAAGAATGAAAACAAATTAACTCTTCATTGATTGAAACTGAATATTACAACTGGAAAACTAATTTCAAAATTAAAAACTACTTTTTAAAACTAAAATTTTGACTAAAAACTGACTTGAGAGTATTACCAAGAACACATGTGAGCTTAAACAAAATTATTCAAACACTCAAAATAGCAAATTAGAAATAACAGATTCTAAGAAAAGAAAAGCAGGACTGGAAAAACTTAAATTGAAACCAAACTTGTAATTAAATTGAAATTTTAAAGTTACATGTAAATGAAAAATTGACAATGAAAATAAACTGAGCTAGAACAAGAAAAATTCTAGACAAGTTTTACACTAGTTATCTAATGTCTATATATACTAAAAAGATAAAAAGTCTTCCTTTCTTCTCTTGTGCTTCTTTGGATTCATCTCAGCCATTGATTTGGCTTGGACACAAAGGGAGTAAATCTGAGCTGTCCATCTTGAGAGCTCCAATGGGGTGTGTTGGAGATTGCCAACGTGGAAAACAGCCCCATGTGGGTTGTGGGGTTTCACTGCTTCGTGGTTATCAGTGAGTTGAGAGTGACCATGGTGAAGGGATTGGGTAATGGGGGTTGAGTGTCTGGGAGGGAATCAGAGAAACAGGGAAAAGGGAAAAGGGTGGTTGAGTGTTTGGTGGTTTTTTTTATTTGTGTTCTGGTTTGGATTTGGAAGTAATACACAAGGACCATATTTGCCATTTGACCAAACTTGAAGGACCAAAACTGTAATTTTCCAAATTTCATCATAAGGACTAATTATGACAAGATTAATATTCCCAAGGACCAAAAATGATAATTTTCAAATTAAAAATGTCCCGGGGTAATTTCTGTCAATCTTTAAAATTCCAAGGACTCAAGTTGTCATTTTGCAAACTAGACTTTATAAGGCTAAATTTGACAACTTAAAAATTCCTGAGGGCATTTTATGAAAAATTACATGTTTTGAATAACCAGGGACTAGATTTTTACAATTATTGAATAAAACACAGTCTAAATATTTTTTCTGTCTTTTTGAGACTTTTTAAAGTGTTTTTGACTGGTTTTGCAGTGCAGAAGGAACAAAAATGATGAGTATTTAGACACTCATCACAATTCTTAGGTCACGTGATTGATAGTCGAGGAGTTCATGTTGACCCATCTAAGATTGAGGCCATTAAGGAATGGGCAGCCCTTAAGAACCCATCAGAAGTCCGCCAGTTTCTAGGTTTAGCAGGCTATTACCGGAGGTTCATTGAGGGATTCTCCAAAATAGCTAAGTCGCTGACCAAACTGACACAGAAGGACGTTAAGTATGAATGGGGAGAAAAGGAAGAAGAGGCATTCCAACTTTTGAAGGAGAAGTTGTGTAGTGCGCCCATCTTAGCTTTGCCTGAAGGAAGCGAAGACTTTGTCGTATACTGCGACGCTTCGCATAAAGGCTTAGGTGCTGTTTTGATGCAACGGGAGAAGGTGATAGCTTATGCATCCCGACAAATTAAGAAGCATGAGAAAAACTACACCACCCATGATCTGGAGTTAGGTGCTGTAGTGTTTGCTCTTAGAATCTGGAGACATTATCTATATGGAACCAAGTGTGTAGTGTTTACCGACCGTAAAAGCTTGAAGCATATCTTAGATCAGAAGGAGATGAATATGAGACAGCGTCGTTGGTTAGAGTTGCTCAGTGATTATGACTGTGAGATTCGTTATCATCCTGGTAAGGCCAATGTTGTTGCTGATGCACTTAGTCGTAAGAAGAACATTCCACCATTACTCGTTCGATCCCTAGGAATGACTATTAGTTCGCCTCTACCATCTCAAATCTTAGCCGCCCAAGCTGCAACATTGACGGAAGAGAACCGTCCTTATGAGAATCTGCATGGAATGGTAGAAAGTGAAAACGGCTTCTTGAAGCATTCCGACGAAACCTTATGCTTCAAAGACAGAAGTTGGATACCATTTCATGGCGGAATCCGTGAGTTGATTATGCACGAGTCGCATAAGTCAAAATACTCTATTCATCCCGGAGCCGATAAGATGTATCAGGACTTGAAGAAACTCTACTGGTGGCCTAACATGAAAGCCGACATAGCTCAGTATGATAGTTGGTGCTTGACTTGTTCTAAGGTAAAGGCCGAACACCAGAAAGCCTCAGGACTCTTAGTTCAACCCGAACTCCCAGAATGAAAATGGGAGTGAATTACCATGGACTTTATCACCAAATTACCAAGAACAGATAGCGGCAATGACGCTATCTGGGTAATCATAGATCGCTTGACTAAGTCTGCTCACTTCTTAGTTATTAGCGAGGTTGATAGTCTCGACAAGCTCGTTCGGCTGTACATTAAGGAGATAGTATCGCATCATGGAGTACCGGTATCTATCATTTCCGATCGAGATAGCCGTTTTACATCCCAGTTTTGGAGATCCTTACAGTCAGCGTTAGGAACAAACTTGGATATGAGCACTGCATATCATCCTCAAACCGATGGTCAGAGCGAGAGAACCATTCAGACCTTAGAGGATATGCTTAGAGCTTGTGTTATCGATTTCGGCAAAGGCTGGGAGAGACATCTCCCTTTGGCCGAATTCTCCTACAACAATAGTTATCATTCTAGCATTAAGGCCGCTCCATTTGAAGCACTGTATGGCCAAAAATGTCGTTCTCCTGTTTGTGAAGTTGGCGAGAGTCAACTTACCGGTCCCGAACTTGTCCTAGAAGCCACTGAGAAGATAATTCAGATTCGTAACCGTTTGCAAACCGCTCGAGATAGACAAAAGAGTTATGCCGATAGGAGACGTAAACCCTTAGAGTTTCAGGTTGGAGATCGTGTTATGTTAAAGGTTTCTCCTTGGAAAGGAGTGATTCGTTTTGGAAAGCGTGGAAAACTCAATCCCCGATATATTGGTCCCTTTCCAATCCTGGAAAGAATCGGACCAGTAGCTTACCGTCTTGAGCTACCATCGGAATTGAGTAGTGTACACAATGTCTTTCATGTTAGGAATCTTAAGAAATGTCTTTCGGAGGAAAACATAGTTGTGCCTTTAAAAGATATCCGAATTGATGAGAAATTGAATTTCGTTGAGGAACAGATAGAGATCATGGATCGTGAGATTAAACGGCTGAAGCATAGCCGTATTCCGATTATCAAAGTTCGTTGGAATTCCCGACATGGACCGGAGTTCACTTGGGAACGTGAGGATGTATTCCGTAGGAAGTACCCTAAACTCTTCATGCATCAAGCAACTCGGAGTGAAACCCGGGACGGGTTTCTTCTGAGGCTGGGAGGTTGTGACAACTGAAAATTTAGGGAGTTTATTTTAGGTAACCGCATTACGTTAAACTAAACCGAGCTTTTGCCTTTATCACTATTTTCATCGACCATGACTTGATTTAATATCGTTTATTGGTTTTTATGATTTATTTTGTTATTGAATAAGTTATCGTGTGAGTTTTAACTCTTTTTGATAGGCACTATTCGATTCGGCACTATAAAAGCCTAAAACAAGAAATAATGTAACTTTTAAACCGTAACTCGAAACTTGGCAAATAAATAGTCAAAACTCGTGGAAAAACATAAATAAACATAATAGAAAGTAGAATGAATGTCGTGGGACACTCGTAGGACAATATATGAACTCGGGAATGGGTAAACGGGATAGTTTACAAAAAATTACGACTCCGACCCCTCCCTTTTCACCTTGGTCGCCCCCCCTCCTCCCATTTTATTTTTTTGGAGGTTCCTCCTTCCCAACTATAAATAACCCCCTCATACCTCATAACTCTCTTTTACTTCTCTCTCTAAAACACACACACACCCTTTCTCTCTCACTACTTTCTCTCTCTACAAACCCTAACCCTAAAATAAACCCTAGCCGCCCCTTATAAAATCCGGCCACTTCCGGCCATTTTCCAGCCAACTTCCGGTGAGTGAACATACACCTCCAGCACCATTTTGTTGATCTCTCTTTCCTCTTTCCATCCATATAAAAATCTCTTACAAAAGCCTACATTAACACCTCTAAATTTACAAATATGATTCATGATTCTAGGGTTTTCATTAAATCTTGTAGATCGGGTTGTAAAAAGGTAAATGGAACATGGGTCAAGCTTGTTTAAGCTATGACAAGCCTCGTATGGCTTCTTTATGGCTCGACCATGGTGGGTTTTGGGTGAAACATGATATTAAAACTAATTTACACTTAAATAAACATGTAGCTAGTGATTTGGTATCATGTGGTGTATCATATTGTTGGGTTTTTGCATTTTTGGTTTAGGTTCATGAAATGGGTCTAGATTAGTTGTGGGTTTGATGTTTGGATGATGATTGGAGGTTGATTTATTGTGTTTGGTTGTGGTAGAAGCCATTTGGTAGCGTTTGGGAGTGTTTGTTGAGGCGTACGAGCCACCAAACCCACATATGGGTTGTGGTTGGTGGCGTACGTGACCCTCATGGACCACGGGTCCGGGTCAAGTTGTTGTGGTAGCTTGTTGGTTGATATTATTGGTGTTTGGATGAGACGCGTGAAGCCGAAAAGCTTCTAGAGCTTGTTTGGTTCACGTGGTCTTAACCGTGACCGTGTCATGACCATTAGGGTCATAACATTGGTTTCGGGTATATTTGGTTGGTTGATTGGTTGGCGAGATTGAATTGGGTTGATTTGAGATTGAATTGCGCTATTATGAATTTTACTTGGACTTATTATATAAATTGTCAACTTTGAGCAACATCGGTGTTACTTTGACTTTTTAGTCAATAGTTGACCCCGACAACGTCGTAACATGGACTTTAGTATAGTTTGGACTATTGATTGATTAAAAGCCGAGAAGTCATGACTCGTGCTTGTGGACTCGAAACGAATAACGATATGAAACTAATATTGAAATTGACGAAATATATATATATATATATATATATATATATATATATATATATATATATATATATATATATATATATATATATATATATATATATGAAAATGCTAATAAACTATGAAACATAAATAATAAAAAGGCTTTTATACCAAAAATATCGATAACAAGACTTGTCTTGTTATTTACTATTTTAAATGGAAACTAACGACTAAAAATGGAAAGCTTTTCTAATTAATAAGTATTTAATGTTTCGAGTGCACGTTTATCGAAATATGCCAATTATGAGCATTTAATACTAGTTTCAAGTATTTAAATTGTTTACGTTGTGTGCATGGGTTACGGATGACCTAACATTAATAGCGTCGAACCACGTGGGTAGCCGACTTATCAGGTTAACGAATCTAATAAGAGACCGCTAGGTACGTAGGATAACGTTATTGATGGGTGAATTATCCTTATGACTCGTTAGGATGTGACCGGTTTATGGGATAATAAGCGACACGAATAAATAATTGAGTTTATCGAGTTGACGAATTCGATAAGGTCTACTATTTATTCCGAAACTTATTGGACTATGGAGCTCATCGCTTAGACGTCTCATTGTGTTGCATTGAGTCAGATATTGGTTGTTTGAGTGCATTCATGATATCATATTGAGTCGATACACCCGCATGAGGATACCAAACGCTAGGACTAAACTGTGAAATAAGACATTTTTGGAGATAAAGAAAAGGAATACATTGGGGTAGATAACGTTGATTTTGGGAAATATATATTAAAATTGGTTTACATTAATAGGTTGTGCCGAGTCGATAGTTGTTATGCCGTGATTAGCTGTTATCTTCTGCTAGTATTTATTTGTGCATTGCTTGCTTGAGGTGAGTTTCATAGCCCCACTTTTATCTATGTTTTTAATTAAATTAGGGTGAGAATCATGTTACTATTTTTGGACCTTTTAAACTATTTTGATTTGCTTATGTGCTAGACTGATTAGATAGATATGTGGTAGTTGTTGCCTTAGTCTAGGGTAGCAATGCTAATTGCTATAACACTTGCCTAGCTAAGTATAGACTTCTACCTCGACCTAATCCAGGGTTAGCAATCGTTCTAGACTTTGCTACGACTGTGCTGGCTAGTATCGCTAGGGGCCCATTATGATATTGGATATGATATTTGTTTGTGATTGATGTGTATCTATCTTAGGTTTCGCATAGCAAATTAACTCCTACAGGTCTACTATTTTTAAACTTGAACTTAAACCTATGAACTCACCAGCATTAGCTGACCTTTTAGCATGTTTTCTCAGGTAATTAAGTGATGTTTGGAGTACGTGTTCTGTGGAAGCTTGGCAAGGAGGCATGGTTCAAGGATCATAATCGATTCAGATAATTTATGGGGACCTATTTTATTGAATAATGTTTGGGCCTAATATTTACATTTTGGGATTAATGTTTTGAATATTTAAATTTGGGATTGGTTTTGAATGATAAATGACTATCTTGTTTGCTATACTTGTGTGAGATACCAATCCAATTGTAACGCCCCGAAAACTTGATTAAGTCTTCCGCTGTACCGAGATTTAGGGGTCTTACACATAACACATCACCAAAAATACCCCACTCACTCACCAAAAAATGGCTGGCGAAAGGACGGATGACACAACGATGGCACAACCTCATGTGCAGTTTGACGTGTTATAGGGTGAAAAAAATTCCTAATGGAATACCATTAGGAACTGCACCGCTTACTCTTAGTGTGTTATGTTGATATAAACATGTGTACTAACTAAAGTGTATTTCCACTTAACTTTATTTTATTTTTTCCTGAAAAGCATACATTTTTATAAAAAATTATAACCAACAAGATGCAAAAAATTACAACCACATTGATCATAATGGTTCTCAACAACTACAACGACTTTGACACGAAACAACATCGCGCTATACTATTTGACGAATCTAAACATCTACATTGACCCCAAATTTGATCCAAACGGATCGTGAGAAGATTTAACAATCATAAAAAAAAAATCCTTGATAACTAAGAATAACACGACACCGAACCAATTTAGAGCATCGACCGTGTATTTCCACCGAATGTTCTTCTTGACCACTCATGTGGCATTGTTCTACATCATCCGGATAACTTCCTTAACTACTCATATTCATAGTGTAACACCCCGTGAACGACACGACTTTAAATCATAAAAAATTAAAAACTTTTACGCGGAAACGACTTGACTTAAAACTAACCTGCTGTTACTAATCGTTAAAATGATATAATTCTGTAACAAACTGACCATTGAAAGTATTTTTACATGAAACTAGACTCAATTACTTTCGAAATTTCGGGTGGCACGACCCGTGATGACTTACGGTTAAAAAGATGTGATTTTTCGAAAACTAACTTTGACTAGTTCTCCAACTAGTTCTCCACTAGTTCTCTAACTAGTTCTCCAACTATTTTAACCACTTTACAAACACTTAACATATACATTGTTTTCCAAAACATTTTTGACCCAAAATGGGTTAAAATAGACCTTGTCCCAAACACCCCTTTTTTCTGCATAACCCTTTCGTGTACTTTTGACCCATTTTCCGGAAAACAACTTCTATAACATGACATACCACCAAAACTTCCAGAAATAATTAGGTCATTATAAACATCAAATATATGCATAAACTTTGTCATAATGACCCGTAAAAACGTGCTTTACAAAGTAACGTGTGTTATGTCAAACACCCGTTTTGACCCGTTTGCATACACCACTTAAACATAACTCTTTAACATGCTTTAAAACCTATAAATTGACTTTTAACCATTACAAAGACTTGACACTATAAACATTAAACCTTTTATGACTCTCGGGGGACAACTTTGTCATGAGCTCGGTATCTACCTAAGCTCTACCTTCTTATCAATCTTCTAAACTTTCGCATAATCCAACATTAACCCTTAGTTCCAAGCAATCTTTTCCTTCACATTTAAACCTACAAAACATTAACTTCTTAAACCGTAAGCACAAGGCTTAGTAAGTAAAATGTTCATAACATGTTATCATAGACAATCATACATTATGCATCATAACTCATTAACCATTGCAAATCATTGAACATTAACACGTACCTTAATTCACTTAAGTAAGACATTTCCTATGGGTCAAACATCAACATACCTTAGCCTAATCCACATTGCCTAACCTTCATGACTAGTTAAGCTAAACTAGTCTCAACCACATTTAACATAAACATATATATTCAATTATCCCATTTCTTAGCATAAAAAAATCACATAACATATAATGTGTGAAATCATATAACAACATATAATGATCGATTTACTTACCTTGATTCCAAGCTAGTGAAACCAAAGACACCATCATCATCCTCTAACATCATCATCACCTTCCACTCTTGTCATCTAAGCCATAATCACTAAAGGCACATATGCATAATCAAAATACTAAACCATGATTATCCCAATCATAGATTTTCCTTAAACTCATCTAATTATCATATAATCATGCCATGATTATATGATAATTGGCCCCATCAATTTATTAGCTTAATGCAATAATACTTACACCAATTTCATAATAACTTCTTAATTAAGCTTATAAACATAATTTACCCAATTCCCCCAATTAGGGTTCATAAACCCTAACCTTCCAATCATCAACTAAACACTAATTAGAGGTTACTTACGTGCAAGGAACACTGCTAGGCACATTACTCTTGGATTGGAACTCTTAAACCTCATCAATTTGATCATCAAGACCGTCTTGTCTTTTCCCTCCTTTTTCACTTCACGACACACACATACACACCTAAATTATTCTAGAAATCTAATGATACAAGGAGGAGGATCCAGACATATGTAGGTGGTATGTTTGCCTAATTGGCACATTAGGTCCTTCAAGTCTCATTCCTTCTATTTTGGTCACACCATACTTTATAACATGTTTAACACTTGGCAACTTAGGTCCCTTAAGTACCTTTTTCTTATAAATGTGATATGCCATATTTTCTATAATCATTTATATAACGTTAACACTTATAATTTGACTATCGGGTTTGACTAACCAATCCCGTAAGTCCTTAAAACTTATAAAAGTCATAGTCAACCATTCAAATGGCATTCTTGTAATAAAATGCTTAGGCCCGGTTTCAGGGTGTTATAATTCTACCCTCCTTATATAGATTTCGTCCTCGAAATCTCTTGCTTAAACTAACCTTGACTTGGTCATTTAGTACCCTCATTCTTAGTATTAAGCACACTTTCATTCAAACATTTCGTTGCAATGATCTAAGTGATCTTGCAACACAAGGTAACACATTGAAAATCTTTGATCCATTCTACTTTTCATTTAACTTTCTATAACCATACGACTCTTACTAAGGTCATTATGTCATTCGAGGTACATTTACTATGATTAACGTATCATTAAACCAACTTACTATCATTACGTCACATTCTTACTTGCGTTATTCTTACTTTTTAATCATGGACGATGTGTCACTTGAGTAAATTTACTCTATTTTGACTTTACATAAGTCAAACATTAGTTAATACCAGTTATCCTTCTTATTTAACCGTAGTCATTCTACTATCATTCCTTACCTTTTCCTTCAACACCTTAAATTCTCTATTCATTTCTAAGAATTTCTGCCAAGTATTAAGGTTTACTCAGGAGATCTTACGTTATTTTAATTTCACAATTCAATGTTGACTAAGATTTTCACCTTTTAACATTGTTATTCCTTTATTCCATTAACATTTTCATTACAACGTCTCATTTTATATGCATCTTTTATAAATGTCGCGTCAAAGACAATAAGTCTCATAAGAAGTTTCAATACTTTTACTTCATAAAGCTAAACTTAACTTACGTTACCACATTTACTATAAAGGTGCCAATAATAATTAGTATCCATTACCTTCATTACTCACATTTTGTACCACGCCTCTGAGCATGTTATAACATTATTACCAATTTCTTAATCTTTTCGAGTTATACTATAGACACCTAATGGTTGGTTTTACTTAATATCTTAGTTTAAAAACTCGCATTCTAATTCTACCCCACTTATTTTAGTTCTTAAAGCTTCTAACTAATTCTAGGCTTTCGTTTTCTACCCTTTCTACCTTACTCATGCCATGTAAGGAACACATAAGCCCACTCATTTGTATTTCCTCATTTACATGGAAAGGCATCCCAGTCGATGTAAATCAAGAAATATAACCTCATGGTTCAGAGATTCACAATTTCTTTAATTAAATGAAAAGGCGTCCCAATCCATTTAATCAAGAAAATCATAAATCGTCCTACTTATATGCTTCCAACACAACACTCACACCTATTCATTGCACATTTAACCTTTCTTTCTTTTCATTACTTTATAACTTTTTAGACTTGAATCCACACATTATCACATTCACTTTGGAGATCTTTTAATATGTCTAGGATGTCGGCAACCCCTTGCCGGTGAAGGCAATACTTTTTATCCTTAAGGATGTTTAACATATCCCGAAGGATTTTTTATCATTCATCATTTTGGTCATCCCGCAGGATACCATCATTAACATCATTCACTTGGTAATCTCTAAAGATACCACCATTAACTTGGTCATCCCGAAGGATACCATCATTAGATATCATTAACTCATTGGTTAAATGATAGTCACTTTAACCTTTCACATCTAACATTGGATCTAAGTCGTTATCATTTTAACACACATACACTTTTCCATTACTTTTACTTAATTTAAGAAAGCATGATTAGGAAACGATACTTGCTTATTATTTACACATTTTATGTGTTTACACATCTTACTTTCTTATTTATTTTTCAACTCTTTTTGACAATTTACATCATCTTCATTCTTCACCTTGTTAGTCCACGTGACTCTTTTTACACATCTAACCTTGCATGGGTTAGTTTGATATTACATTCCTTAGCGTTATTCATTTCTCCTTCTTACTTATCTTAAACATGTTTTACCAATCAACATTTTCATTTTAAATGATAGCCGCTAATGGAACACATTAGCCACGATATAATAATTTCACGTCATTGTCTTAACTTTATACATACTTATCACTTTTAACTACAAGAAATGTCATTACATTCTTACTTAAATTCTCAACTCACCTCTTCTTTAGTTATTAGCTCATTAGCTATACCATTCTTATCTCATCATTACTTGTCATCGTTCTTAGTCTCATTTTATACATCTCATAATAAAGACACCTAACAATTAGCGTGTCAACTCTCATCTTGCTTCCACACATTATACTTTAGCTCACTTATCATTAATACGTTCTATACTTTAAGCATCATATGCTTTTATTCACTTTTAGTCCATCTCTAATACCACTTACCATTTTAATCACATTCTATTACCACTCCTCTTAAAGCACGTTTTTATAATCACAAAGCAATTACCGACACTAACCAAGGTGAACGGTGGTTCAAACACTTAAACATTTCAACTCCTACACACACTTATATCACATACAAATTAACATCATAAAGCACATTCATCATTTGTAAACTTAGATTCACATAATCTATCTCATATTTCATTCCAAACTTAAGCATTTACCTTTCCACATTACATACTCTTACATTTAACGCATCTAATAGTGGTTTAAGTCTAGGAAACCCAAAGTGGAAACCTAATTCACTTAAACCGAAGCTCTGATACCAAGTTGTAACACCCCGTGAACGACACGACTTTAAATCATTAAAAATTAAAAACTTTTATGCGGAAACGACTTGACTTAAAACTGACTTGCTGTTACTAATCGTTAAACTGATATAATTCTGTAACAAAATGAGAATTGAAAGTATTTTTACATGAAACTAGACTCAATTACCTTCGAAATGACGGGTGGCACGACACGTGATGTCTTACGGTTAAAAAGATATGATTTTTCAAAAACTGACTTCGACTAGTTCTCTAACTAGTTCTCCAACTAGTTCTCCACTAGTTCTCCAACTATTTTAACCACTTTACAAACACTTAACATATACATTGTTTTTCCAAACATTATTGACCCGTTTGACCCAAAATGGGTTAAAATAGACCTTGTCCCAAACACCCCTTTTTCTGCATAACCCTTTCGTGTACTTTTGACCCATTTTCCGGAAAATGACTTCTATAACATGACATACCACCAAAACTTCCAGAAATCATTAGGTCATTATAAACATCAAATATATATATATATATATATATATATATATATATATATATATATATATATATATATATATATATATATATATATATATATATAAATAGATATTATATATATAATATCTATATATAAACTTGGTCATAATGACCCGCGAAAACGTGCTTTACAAAGTAACGTGTGTTATGCCAAACAACCGTTTTGACCCGTTTGCATACACCACTTAAACATAACTCTTTAACATGCTTTAAAACCTATAAATTGACTCTTAACCATTACAAAGACTTGACACTATAAACATTAAACCATTTATGACTCTCGGGGGACAACTTTGTCATGAGCTCGGTATCTACCTAAGCTCTACCTTCTTATCAATCTTCTAAACTTTCGCATAATCCAACCTTAACCCTTAATTCCAAGCAATCTGTTCCTTCACATTTAAACCTACAAAACATTAACATCTTAAACCGTAAGCACAAGGCTTAGTAAGTAAAACGTTCATAACATGTTATCATAGACAATCATACATTATGCATCGTAACTTATTAACCATTGCAAATCATTGAACATTAACATGTACCTTAATTCAGTTAAGTAAGACATTTCCTATGGGTCAAACATCAACATATGTTGGAATCACTCCTAAACCTTATTCAAGTGTTAGTTACTCATATGTAATAGTTAGCTTATTATGGCCTTTATGTTTGTTATTAGCCTTAAGCTTATGTAGAAGGCCCATGAGCTTAGGCCCAAGCCCATAGGAGAAAGGGAAGGAGTAGGAGTGTTGCCCTAGCTCCTTGCCTATAAATACTTTGTAATAACCTTCATTTGAAGGTTGGTTGTTCAAGTTATTCTCTCTTTCACATACCTACGCCTAACCGTCTATAGTATATCGTGTGTGTGTGGGTTTTACTTGTTCAATCGCCTTATCTCTTTCTTATAAGCTTGTGTGGTAAACCTTGTGACCTAACAGTGGTATCAATCGCCAAATAGTTGGGTGAACAAGTTTGTTTTTGAAGGTTTTTTTCTTGGTCTTACGAGTAAAAGTGAGTGACACTTTGGTTCGCTTAAAAACGTAATTTTTACACTTTTGAATCCAAGATTCTTGTACTTTCAACGTTTTAAGGTGTTAAAATACTTGTTTTTGGCAAAAAGTTTCAAACTTTATGCGTGGATCATTGTTTTTGAGCTAGTTTTTATTCGTGAGTATTGTTCTACGTGTAACTGTTTTAAGAGTTTTGGTTCATCAAGTTTCACACTTTTGTGTCTTTTGGTGTTATTGAAGCTATTTCATCACACAAAAACTAGTTTAGAAACATCTTTGAGCAATATCCAATTTACGAGTAGATCTACGCGTAGTAAAACCCTAAAACTACGCGTAAGCA
This sequence comes from Chrysanthemum makinoi, assembly GCA_910596185.1. Classification (NCBI taxonomy): domain Eukaryota; kingdom Viridiplantae; phylum Streptophyta; class Magnoliopsida; order Asterales; family Asteraceae; genus Chrysanthemum; species Chrysanthemum makinoi. The sequence continues at coordinate 193,400,814 of OU343221.1, forward strand.
TCTCCTTGGTTTGATCTTCATTTTCGTGGTTTATTCCGTGTTTTCTTACTTGGATAAGTCTGAAAATACGTCGACTTTGGATATCTTTTGCACTGTGAAGTGTAAAAGATCACTTGGGATAAAACCCTAAAATTACGCATAAGCATAAGCTTACGCGTAGAAATCCTACGCATAAGATTTTTCTTACACCTAAGATAATCCTACGCCTAACTTTCTACGCCTAACTTTTGTCTACGCATAACTTTAGCGTCTTTTCCTTACTTACTCGTAAGCTAAATTCTACGCGTAACCTCTAATTGTTACGCGTAACTTTGGTGTTTTTACGCATAAGTGCTACTTGTCTATTGTGATTTCTACGCCTAAGGATACTTCATCAACAAAGGTTCATTCGACTACAAAGATCCATTTTTACCAACACAAGTTTATCAACATGTCACAACCACCATACTCTAACTATTTCCCTTACACTTATCCTCATCCTCAACGTCAACAACAACTAACTCCACAACATCAACAATGGAATCAACAACAAGCAATTTATCAACAACAATTTAACCAACAACATACTCCACAACTTGCTGCAAATCCACAACCTCAAATGGTTCAACCACCACCAAGTCTTCAAGTTCAACCGTACACAAATGACTTCAATCAACATCCATCAAGGACCATTATGAAGGAACCCACTTGGTTTGCAAAGATGTTTGAAGCTTTAAGCAGCCAACAATCAATTCATGAGGCTGGATCACTTGATAGACCTCCAATGCTCACTCCAGGAAACTATGATCAATGGGTGATAAGGTTCTTTAGGTTTTGTGATCTAAAGAAGCCACATGCAAAGTTCTTAAAGCAGGTTATCTTGGAAGGTCCATTTGAGATGCCTACTGTCATTGTACCCGGAGATCCAAATGCCATTCCACCAAGAGATGAACAAACGAACATTGCTATGTTGCACTTGAATCCTCAAGTACTTCTACACTATGAAGCAGATGAGCTTGCAATGGAATATATCCTCTTAGGATTACCAAACCCAATTCTTCGTAGTGTTGATGCTCAAAAGACTGCAAAGAAAATGTGGGATCATATTCGTCTTCTTATGGAAGGATCTGTACTCAATCAGGAAGATTTGGAATCCAAAATTTACTTGGCTTATGAACACTTCATGATTGAACCGGGAGAGACACTCGAGTCCTATCATCACCGATTTTTTGACATCATCAATGATTTGGATAAACACAACATCATCATGCCAAGAATTGCTGTGAATACTAAGTTCCTGAGTAGTCTTGGTCCTGAATGGGAGAAGTATGTCATTTTTCTCCGTCAAGCCAAAAACATGCATCAATCTACATATGGATTATTGTACGATTACTTGAAGCCTCATGAAAAGGAAGTTGATAGGGAAAGGATTCTCCGTGCTCAAATTGCTCCACCGACACATCCGGAAAATCAACAACTTGCCTTATATGCTCAAAACAGTTATTCTCCTCAACCACAAGAACTCAACCAATGCTACAATCACACCACCTGATCCTTCACAACCTCCATCTCAAACTCAATTGGTTCCATACAACAACCACAATGCTCAAGCTGAAGCTAATGAGGAATCTGATCCGTTCAAGCACCGCAACAAGGATTTGCTATGATTGCTAATGCCTTTAGCCGTTATACCAACAAATCCAACAACCGTATTCGTTCCTCATCTAATACAAGGAATCAAGCTGTTGTGAACAATGGACGAGTTGAAGTTCAGAATCGTGGTTATGGTCGTCAGATGGGCGGTGGTCAAGGGTTTAATGCTTTGGGTAGGAATAACAATCGAGCTCCAGGTGGAACAGGAAATGCTCGAATGGGTTGAATGGTCTTCGATGCTACAACTGCAATGAGAAGGGACACTGGCTAATGCATGCCCAAAGCCAAGGACTAGGGGCAGTGCTTATTTCAAAGAGGCTCTTCTTTGGCTCTTAAGGATGAAGCTGGTGGAACTCTCACAGACAAAGAACAGAGCTTTATGGCAAATGCTGACTCGGATGATGATATGGAGGACTTGCAGGCCAATGCAGCTGTTATGTTGATGGCTAATATGCATGAGTTACACATGAGTGACACAGCCCAGTGTATGACACTGATGGCTTGTCTCGGTACCGAACAAACCATATTTATCTCTGATCTCATATCTACGCCAACATCTGAATTCGGCAAGGCTCAGAATGTTCAAAATGCGCCATCCACATCTCATTCCGACGATTTTCAACTAGACCCCGTAGTTATATTTGACGATCAAGATGACCAACCGGTTTCCTTTGATAATCAAATTGACTCCGTGGTTATACTTGAGGATCTCAGTAATGATCATGTTGAACACGCCGAACTTTTGCCTCATCCGGATTTTGCTCGGTTAATACAAGACCAACAGACCATAGTGGAAAAATGTCATGCCATTAATCAGGGACTTAAAATGCAAAAATGCACTATTAACCAAGGATTTTGAATGCCTACAAAAGCAACTCAACTTTTTCAAAACTCAAGAAAAACGTGAAAACGGTTTTGAAGCGGCCTTTGCCAAATCTTATCAAAACGAAAAATATTTAGAAAGACAGATGCGTGATCTAGCCGCTTCGAAGAATGCTTTGTTGTCTGAAATAGAACAACGAAACATGAACATAAATAGCAAATTAACGCTCTCACCTTGGAAAATCAAAAAGCTAAGGCTGAGTTGTTAACTTGTCAAAAACAGTTCTCTGCATACAAAAAGCATTCAACGAAACGAATAGATGATCATCTTGAAGAAATCATCGGCTTGCAAAACAAACTTAAAGAGTTTAAAACTGTTGTTTACAAACATGGCGAGTCGGTCACAGCCATTGAAAAGTTTACTTTAAAACCCAATCCAAATGGATATGGACCGAATCTTGCCGATTACAAACCTAAGCTTTCAACCAAAGCATTCAAACCAAATCCTGAAGTTTCCAGTGCAGAATATAAAGTTGATAATTTTGTTATGAGTGTTGTTGAATATCATCGTCAAGAGGAATTAGATGCGGAAGACGAGAGTCGATCAAAATTAGAAAAAGTTGTTTACAACAAACCTTTTAACTATTCAAAAGCGGTCACTTTCGTCACACCAACGGATTCTTCTAACACACCAAGGGTAATCATAAAAACACACGAGTCTTCTAATGTTAATCCCCAACCAGATTATGCACAAACTTATGGTCCTTTACCTTCCATCGGTGAAGTAAACTCAAAACCTGAAAATCGCAAAATTCTTAGATATTTTGACATTTTCATGGCTGACCTCAAAACTTTACAACATGAGATAGAATATCATTCTCAAATCAAAGTTCAACACTTTCAATCGCCTCTAGCGCGAGAACAAAGAGACATTTTTGAGAAAAATCTTTTACCAAATGTTAAAAATTTGAAAAGTTGTGCATTGTCTTGGGAAAGGGACTTTCATAAGGAACTTGGATTAATGAAGGTCGTTTTCGAAAAACGAAACATCTATTTCTAACACTAAACGTAAAAGAAACTGTTGAGAAAAGATGTTGATCGACTCTTGGAAGATGTCATCTGTGCTGATGTCCATAATGTTGTGCTAGAGAATTCTTTGTCATATGCATTTGATTATATCTCTGCTATACTGTTGATTCGTGGTAAATGTTGAGAACACTGATAATGTGCTTCAGATCGAGTCCTTAAAAGTTGAAAACAAACGATTGTCAAACGAACTTTCAAATGCAATTCGTCGTCTTAATTGGTGTCAAAAGATATTCACGATCAACAACTTGTTTTCAACACAAAATCGCCGATTGCGTGCAAAATCTTCTAAAATTGAGCAACTGGATGATCAAAACGTGTCTTTTAAGTGTCAAATCTCAAAATATGAACAAGAACTTGTAAAAGTTAAAAAGGAATATGGTGTCATATTTGATTTACTCAAAAGACTCGTGATGAAGCATCAAATGAACTTGATCATTATCTTGCACACACTAAAGAAGTTATGCATTTTGCTTTGGAAATGTTCGGTCTGAAAATCAAGATCGATTCACACTATCCTCAAGTTAAGAGAAATGTTAGGAAAGTATGAACAACTTCCGCCAACCATCATTAAGAGATTAGCCCCAGTAACACTTAGTACTCATGAACCTAGAATCCCTACTGCCAAATCACAAGTTGCTAACGTGCCTCCTTCTACTGAAACAGGAATAGTTGCATCTTTTCCAAATGTCCGCACTTCACCGCCTAGGAGCACTAAATCGAAGAATAGGAAGTTGCGACCTAAGAAAAGATCAATCAGGAATGCTAAAGTAGAAGAACACCCTAGGACTATGAATAAGACTCACGTTGCCTCCACTATAGATATTGCGTCGGACAAATGTAATAGAAATAGTGATGTAACGAATGCTAAACCGTTAAGTACTTTTGATATTCATCGATGCACCTTGTGTGATTTGTCGTAAAAGTATGAATTCTGATTGTCATGATAAATGTGTTGCTAAAGCTATCATCTCGTTTAAGGAATCCTAAGAACCGGAATACCTCTAGGCCCACTAATCTTTCTAAGTCTGTGCTTGGTAGACCGCCCTCTTTAGATTCTAAGAAACGCATTGTTGTCCCTGTAGCTCCAGTTTCACCTCCTAGGAATGTAGTACCACCTAGTGCATTCACTAAGACTAAAGCAAACACTAGTTGGAGATGGCAGAAATGGATATATAACACACTAGGATTTAAGTGGATACCTAAAGCTATTAATGTGTGTATATCTACTATACCTGCTACGGAACCCTCTAACATTTCGGGTTCCACATCTACTTCTATTCCATCTGTGTCGTCTGTGTAATGCAGGTGATAGCGGATGTTCCCGACACATGACAGGCAATCTTAAACTGTTATCAAACTTTATTGCAAAGTTCATTGGCACTGTCGGGTTCGGGAATGATCACTTCGCAGCTATCATGGGCTACGGAGACTATGTCAATGGGAACATCGAAATCAGCAGGGTTTACTATGTGGAAGGCCTCGGTCATAATCTGTTTCAGAGGTCGGTTTTGTGATGGAGATTTGGAGGTTGCTTTCCGGGAGAAAACTTGTTTCATTAGTGATCTACAAGGAAATGACCTTATGTCTGGATCGCGTAATTCTAGTCTCTACACTATCTCTATGAAAGACATGGTTGCTTCATCTCCCATCTGTTTACTTTCAAAGGCAACATCAACAAAATCCTGGCTATGGCACCGTCGTCTCTCACATCTAAACTTTCAAACCATCACCAACCTTGCTCGACACAAACTAGTTGAAGGACTCCCACGGTTTCGGTATTCTAAAGATCACCTTTGCTCAGCTTGTGAACAAGGCAAAAGCACTCGTGCTCATTTTCCTTCAAAGGTGGAACACACTCTCCATGTGCTTCATCTTCTTCACATGGATTTGTGTGGCCCGATGCGTGCAAACGATCAATGGCAAATGCTACATCTTAGTAATTGTTGATGACTATTCACGCTGGACTTGGGTCTACTTTCTTTGAAGCAAAGATCAAGCTCCACAAATGATCATCACCTTTCTCACGAAAATACAAGTTCAGCTACGAAACACCGTTAGACTAATCAGAACAGATAGAGGCACTGAATTTGTTAATCAAACTCTTCGTGAATTCTATGAGAAAGTGGGAATTCAGCATCAGACATCTATTGCACGTACACCAGAACAAAACGGAGTTGTCGAAAGACGAAACCGAACGTTAGTGGAAGCTGCAAGAACAATGTTAATCAATGCTAAACTTCCAGATTACTTATGGGCGTAAGCTGTATCTACGCATGCTATACTCAAAATTGTTCTATGATCACCAAACGCCACAACAAAACACCTTTTGAGCTTGTCCACAACCGAATCTCAAACACTTTCATGTATTTGGATCTCTTTGCTATCCGAATAATGATCGTGATGACTTTGGAAAGCTCAAAGCCAAAGCTGACATTGGAGTCTTTATCGGATACTTTGATAATTCAAAAGGTTTCCGAATCTGGAATCGTCGTACAAAACAGGTGATGGAAACGATTCATGCTCATTTTGATGAACTTACGGAAATGGCTTCGGAGTATACCAGCTTGGAACCCGGACACAACCGCTTAAACTTCCCCCAAACCCCATCATCAGGTGAACAAAGCCCCCAGCTTACTCGTCAACAAATGGAAAGGTTATTTGCTCCGCTGTTCAGTGACGATATTGATGAACGTGCTCGAGGTGTATCCGCTGTTTCCGCTGCTCAACCTGATAATACTCTTATACCTGATACACCTGCTACAACAACTACTGTTGATGAAGCACCACCAGTTGACTCCAACACAACAGTTGAACACACCGCTTCCAACAATGATGAATCGGTGATGATGTTCGAATGAAGTACCCCCAACTGCAGATTTTGATCCAAATGCGTTCTTCAACCCGTTTGCTAATGAGACTGCTGCACGAGATGTCGCGGAATCTTCAACAAACCATTTGAATCCTCAGAATCCGCACAATGTATACCAACATCAACCCTCCACACATAGATGGACGAAAGACCATCCTCTGGAAAACATTATTGGCAACCCGAATCAACCAGGCGTTACGAGACAACGTCTTCACACAGACGGTGAACATTGCATTTATGCACTCACTGTCTGCCAATCTGAACCTAAAACATCAAAGACGCAATGACAAAAGACAACTGGATTGAATCCATGCAAGAAGAACTCAACCAATTCAAACGTCTTGAAGTATGGGAACTGGTTGAAAGACCAACAGGAGTCTACGTCATTGGTCTCAAATGGATTTGGAAAAACAAATTGGATGCTTTGAAGGAAATGTTATCAGAAATAAGTCACGTCTGGTGGCTAAGGGTTATCGTTAGGAAGAGGTATTGACTTTGAAGAATCTTTTGCTCCGGTTGCTCGTCTTGAGGCTGTTCGGATATTTCTAGCGTTCGAGGCTCATATGAATATGACGGTCTATCAGATGGATGTCAAAACTGCGTTTCTCAATGGACAACTTAAAGAAACGGTTTATGTCACCAACCGATGGATTCGTTGATCCCGAGTTTCCGAATCACGTCTACAAACTGAACAAAGCTCAGTATGGTCTCAAACAAGCTCCTCGGGCATGGTACGATAAGCTATCATCTTTCCTCATTGCTAATAATTTCACCAAAGGTTCGGTTGACCCAACTCTTTTTATACAATATCACGGGGCACATATCTTAATTGTTCAAATTTACGTGGATGACATCATTTTTGGGTCTACACATAAAAAGTTTTCAATCGCTTTTGCAAAACTAATGAAGAAAAATTTTGAAATGTCCATGATGGGTGAACTCACGTTCTTTCTAGGACTGCAAGTTCATCAATCACCCCGTGGTATTTTCTTGAGTCAGTCCAAATATGCCCTTGAATTGTTAAACAAATTTGGAATGAAAACCTGTGACACCTATGCCACACCAATGGCTCATACCAAGAAGCTAGACGCTGATTTACATGGGAAATTGGTGGACCCTACAAAATACCGTAGTATTATTGGGTCTCTCATGTATCTAACAGCTAGCAGACCTGATATTGTCTTTGCCGTATATCTTTGCTCTCGTTATCAGTCGCGACCAACTGAAACCCACCTCTCGGAGGCTAAAAGAATCCTCCGATACATAAAGGGAACCATTAACTTGGGGATCAGGTATCCGAAGGATTCTGGTTTTGAACTAATCGCTTTTTCAGACGCTGACCACGCAGGATGCTTAGACTCACGGAAAAGTACTTCAGGAGCTTTACAATTTCTTGGTGATAAACTGGTGTCATGGCAATCGAAGAAGCAGGATTGTACATCGCTGTCCTCAACCGAAGCAGAATATGTAGCCATGTCGGCGTGTTGTGCTCAAGTCATTTGGATGAGAACACAACTCAAAGACTATGGTTACGTATTTGACAGAATCCCGATGTACTGCGACAATCGGAGTGCCATTGCGATCTCGTGCAACTCATTTCAGCACTCGAAATCAAAGCACATCGATCTTCGATATCATTTCATCAAGGATCACGTGGAACAGGGTACTGTTGAATTATATTTTGTGGGTACGAAATACCAATTGGCAGATCTTCTCACCAAAGCCTTGCCTCCCGCTAGGTTTAATGAGTTGGTCCACCGGATTGGTATGAGGTGTTTGACTCAAGAGGAATTGGATGACCTCCTAAAACAGTCTTAAAACCTGTCAAACACCAAAATCTCTTTTGTAAATAATTTTTCAAAAACAAAATACAAAAATATAAAACCTGATAAAACAACAAAAATATTCTTCTATCTATTTTCTTTCAACATTGCAAGTACGTTTCTTCCGTCAACACTATAATCTTTCAAAATTCAGTATTTTTTTCGATCTAGTGTTGAGGGGGAGAAAATTAATACTTAACTGTTTCAAATCATCTGTGTACTTGCATGTTATCATATCCCGGTTGTTTCTTTTATCAATGGTGGTAAACTTTTCTGGTTTAATGACACTCCTCGGACTAAAATTTATAACCTTTCATTATTTCTTAAGTCGAGGGGGAGTGTCGTCAAGTTTCTTTCTTAAAATCTTTGTTTGGTAACCAAAATGGAAGTTAAAAGGCTTTGTTTGAAAAAGGAAAAGGTGGAGGGACCAAAACTGTCAAAATGTTAAAGTTATTTTAATAAAAACATCCTCCACCTAACATTACCCTCACATTTATTACTTCTAACCTAAAAGATCCTACGCCTAATATTTATTCAAGAAATCTGTGCTTTAGATCATCATCTTGTAAGTGTTTTCATGATCTTAACGATAATACAAGCTAAGGTTTTGAATTTCAAGCAAATCCTACGGCTAAAACTTTTGTTACGCGTGATTATGTGTTCTACGCATAAGCGTATGAACACACAATCATTGTGTGTGTGTTTGTGGTTAAATGGATAGTGTCAAAACGTTCCTAATACATAAATGATAACATTTTAACCATCAAAACCCACCCAGAAACACGAATTGATGATTTTTGAAAACTAGGGTTTATGAGTCGATTTGGGTGTTTTCAAATGTGAAGGGTTTTGGTTATAGAGATTGTTGTGTTATGCTCATATGTTGATGAATTGATGATTTCCAGGCCATATAACAACCCAGAAACACTAATTTAATCAGAATTAGGAATTAGGGTTTAATGTTCTTGAGTTTGGGTATTTTTGATTCATCACGAACTAGATGTTAATACTTGGTTTATAAACTCACACAACATCTTAGAACTACCAGAATAAGTTTGGTGCAAATCCTATGGTTAGAAAACTTACGCGTAATTCTTAACCCTTAGGGTTTTGACCTACGCATAAATGTTTAACAAGCTTTCATGCCATGATGTGTGTTTAATATGACTATACATGTTAAGATTGATGATATGATGGTTTTATTTCAGGCTTGCTACTCGTAAAATTCAGAATCAAGGTCGATTGTTACTCTACGCATAAGGATCACCTTACGCGTAGGCAGTTATGCGTAAGAGTAATCCTACGCGTAACTACTACGCATAAGGTTCTACAATGGGACTACGCGTATCCTGTGAAGGATATGCGTAAACAGTGACCTCTACGCATAAGGTCTACTCTTACGAGTAAGCCTTACGCGTAAGGTATAAATACACCTACGCGTAAGCTCTACGCATAAGGTCCCTTTTCCTACGCGTAACATTTCTTACGCGTAAGTTAAGATCCTACGCATAAGCTTTCGTCTACGATATGTCATTACTTTTTACGCGTAACTTTGCCATATCTACGCCTAAGCCTTGATTGACCTTCATTATGAATTGTTACGTGTACAAACTTGTTAATAAACAAATCATATCGTCACGAATCCAATAATGTCACTAATAAACTTAATCGTTTGATATGTTGTGAACAATAAGTGATAACATAAACTTTAAAACTTAAAGTTAACTAACTCACGAAACATTTCACGACGTCATTGGACTATTGAACAAACAAGTGACTTAGGACTCGTAACAATCATTGACACTGTACATTCAATAACTAGACAATAAGACCTTCTGTTGACTAACACTATGTCTTTCGATATGTTGGTTCTTTTGGCTAATGTTATTTCAGATCATGACATGGCTGAACAAATGAATGTGGATGCATCAGAAGTTCTTACAATTGCTGATATCTTTCCAGAGGGTTATCCAAGAAAGATTGGAAAGAACAACCTTAGGGTTGACTTTGATACCCTCACATGCTCAGAATCTTCTTGTCTCATTGCAGTGGATATTCTCAGGAATCATCCCTACCAGAACATGCTCTCACACTCTGCTACAGTTCCAGAGGTCTACATTCAACAATTCTGGGATTCTATGCAGAGGATCACTGGTCAAAGTGCGGTGAATGTGACACTTAATCACAAACAAGTCACTATCACTCCTGCTGACTTACGGGTTGTTCTCATCATTCCAGACATTGTTCCAACCGACTTCTTTGCTACCCCTACTAAAGAGACAGTCCTGAAATTCTTGATAGATATTGGTTATGATGAAGCTTCAGGAATCATTACTAAGCACTCTCACGTGGAGCTGAAGAATATTCCTCAACCATGGAGAACACTCTACATGATCATCACCAAATCGGTCTCTGGTCGTGACAGTGGCTATGAGCATCCCAAGCTCATGGAACTGCAAATTTTCTGGTCGTTGATCAACAAGAAGGACATTGAAATCGAAGCACTGATATGGGAGGACATGATGCTATTTCACAAGAAGCTTGGCTCCAAGATTCCTATGTCGATACACCAAATGTTGATCCAGAGAGCATTTGGACTTCATCCAGACATCCCCATGAGGCTCAATGACCCAGATAATCACGACATATTGACTGAACCCATATTATCTGTCAGAATCAAAGAATCGTCAACAAAGAAACAGTGGTACGGTATTACGATCACCTTCTGACTAACGAAATCAAAAAGCTTGAAACATACAAAAGGTATCGGTTAGCCGTAAAAGAAGGCAAAGTTGGTCATCTTGATGAAAAATCTTCGGGTACACCTACTCGGAGGACCAGAAGAGGCAGTGTTGGAAGTGTCACAAGTACAGATATTTATAGGAAGCTTCCCAAAAGGAATCCTCCTCGTAAAGGGATTGTTCCCGTAAAGGAAGCTGAACCTATTCCTGAACCGCAAAGAAAGCTTGTGGACGAAAGCTCTGAAGGTACTGACACAGATGATGAGATTACCTACTCTGAAACTGCAAAGGATGACAATCCTTCAGTACCAAAACCTCCAAGTCCTCAAGCTGATAAAGAAAAAGGGAAGACTCCTGTACTTGTACCTTATGATGAAAGCTCGGAGAGTGATGAAGAGCCACCGGAAAATGTATACAAGAAGACGATCAAATTCCTTAGACACCAACACAAAGTTGAAGAATTTGCTAAAGACCAAATGGGTGGTCCCGGAGGATCAAGTGGTGCTGCCCACTCTGAACCATCTCCTGATGCGGTTAATCAACCCGATAAGGGAGCTGGTGCCACCACTCTTGTGCAACAACAAAAGCTTGTGGAGGATACTATCGAATATGAGTTTGAGGAACCGGAAACTGAGAAGTCCGAAAAAGATAAAGATGTTGATTATGATACGTTTCTTCTAGATAGTCCTGCACGATCAAAGGAAGAAACCTCTGAACCTCCGAAGGATCCAGAGTCTCCTCATATCTCTTCATCATCAGATTCGTCTTCTCACTCTTCACCACCACCATAAAAAAGATCAACAAAATCATCATCCAGATCAGTGAAGAAGCCACCTCTATCTTGGATTTCTCAGACTCATAAAAGAATTGTGAAAGCTGTCAAACAAGTCAGAAAGAAAGACGTGCTCAACAAGAAGTTGAATTTCTTTGCTGATCACATACAGCATCTGTATGGCGAGAATGAAAAGATGCAAGGAGAAAGGAAGTTTGTTCAGGAATTCATGAAAAATCACCGTCAAGAGGAATTGAACGAAATGATCGAAGGATACACGAAAAAGTACCTTCTTGAGTACGTTCCTAAAGTCACAAAGGAGTTGTTCACCAAACAACTTTATCCAAATCTTATGCAGATCGCCAAGCAAACTATTCGATCAACACCCTTAACCGTCACAATCAATCCAACCGATCCGGTAGTTTTCTCGGATAATGAATTGGTGGCCAAGCTTGTCACACAAATGTCTGCGCGATCTGGGACATTTACTTCGATGAAGGAAAATTGTTTCAAGCATTGCTGGACTACCAACTTCAAGAAGCTTGTAGATTCGAAACTGAAAAGTCTAAACGTCCTAGAGACGATGAAGACAAGGATAAGGATAAAGACTCGGCACCTAAACGTCAGAAGCAGTCTGGTGAATCTTCTATGATGCAACCTCCTCCACAACGGCCTCCTGTTCAACAAAAATCTCCTCCTCGTTCTTCTACTGAAAAACCTCAGGACGATTCCGAGTTACCACCCCTGACTCAGAAAACCGATGATCACTTTGAGTATACGGGTGGTGACGATGAAGAGGTCCTTGAGCCCCTACAACAACCCACCTCTCCCAAACAAGTTCAGAAACCAGAATCATCATCTAGGCCTTCGAAACAGAAGAAGAAGAAGACGCCTCTGACTGACGTCGTATCATGGCTAGATGACGATAAAACAAAGGAATTTGAATGGTTTGCTACTCTTGTTAACAACACTCCCTACCCTGAAGAAGGTCAGAATTTGGTAGACGGTTCTACATTGGAGCATGCTAAAATTCTGCAAGAAAAGTTCCATGTGAAGAAAATGACGAAATCTGAGTTGAAGCGAATCAAGAATGAAGCGTTTCAACTTCTAAAAGACAGATCTGAAAGTGCCCTCGAGGTCGAATATCACCTTGAAAACATTGCTCGAGCTATGTCTAACAACATGGATTGGCTCAACCCGGAAGCAAACATTGACTTCACACAAAGGGACAACCCTCCATACTACACCGATTGGACCAAACCTCTACCAACAATTGGCCAACCAGCTGAACCAAGGATTCCTTTCAGATATTTCTTCAACAAAGACTTGGATTTTCTTCTACACGGTGGCGATGATTCAAGAAAATACGCTACATCGTTGACACTTCCATTCCCAGCAGCTGTCTACTCAAACTGCATAGCCATTGAGGAACGTGCCAATCACTTGTTCTCCAACACAGTGGAAGCATACAACCGAGATGCATTGTATGGGATTCATCACTGGCCAGAACGCCGACGAATCTACTACAGAAGCTGTCAGGTTCAGAAGTCTCAACATGCTGTGTATAGTTCTAAGGATATCGTTGCCATCATACACGTTGACCTTTCGTCTAAGTGGGACTACACATTCCTAAAGAAGATCGTAGTCAAACGACAAGATGAACGGGACTATGCTTTCTCTGAAGCTGACTTTGAGAATTTGTCTCTCAATGACATCGAAGACATGTACCTTGCCAAAGTACAGGGTCGCATGAGACAATTCTCAACTGCAGTACAACGTGAATTTATCAAGTCACTTCTCATCTTCATAAGACGCATTGTCATCAAGGAACGTGTAGAAGATCTCCAGCTGGCTGTTGAATCTTATCAGACGCGTGTCAACTTCACTCCTCCAAAGCTTGATCTTCCCGATATCAACCAGCTATCTCAATATACACTCATCAGCAAACCTTTAGGCGTTGTTTACCGTAGTGAACTTCAAAGAAACTGCTTAATGGCGTGTAGCGAACTCCACAAGTTCGGGGATCATACTTTGAAGCTGGTTAGGGATGGAATGGCATACGGGTTGAAGGATATACGCCAGAAAATTGGGTCTCCTAAACGCTGGAATTCTCAGGAAAGGAGGGATGTGAGACGGATCATCACAATGATTGATGAACGGTTGTTTCGAAGGGATCAGTTCAGACGATTGGAGAGTTATGTCGGTGGTCGACCCAGGATTAACATAACCGGCTTTCAACGCCCTGTGCACACTCCTGGGAAAATCACTGCACTTCCTGGTACCCCTTGAATTGCTTCCTTCATATAATTTTGGATGTTTGATTGATTATGTTTATGGCTTGTGCACACATTACAGTGTACAACCCGTACTTGTAAATAAAGGACCTTGTGGTACGCCTCAGTGCCACAATCCTTAGAAAAGGAGCGAAAGCTTCTTACTTTTGAGTAAAACCTATCAAACCTTTCATTTTTCAAGGTTTTGCTCAAAAGAACAAGTACTTTCCCTTATGATTTTCAAAACCTCAACCGTTTATATCACTCGTTGAGGGGGAGTACTTGAATTAAAACTTTGTTCAAAAATTGTTCACAGTGGTCATTCTTCCCGCAACACTCGAAATGGTCATATTTATTCTCAACTTTTCAAAAATAACATCACATATGCCATTTTTGAGGGGGAGAAAATACGTGATAAGAAATATGTTGTGTAAAAGCAAATGAATCATTGTACTATAGACTTAACCCATGAATTGACGAGATCTTAACTGTTAGTAACTCGAAAAGACTTGTCCGGGACGGGTAATAATTTCAAGCTAGTTCGCTAGTGATGTAAACGTGTCTCGCAAAGGACTTGTCTGAGTAGAATGTACCATTCGAGAAACTCTTGGTAGACATGAACTCTGACGGGTTTGACAACCTTTCGAGGATTGTCTACACCTTCAAGGTAGTTATTAGAGCTAGTTGTCACCTAAAAGCTGACAATGCAACTCTTTAACTATGCCACGTAACCGTGTCTCGCGGGGGAATGTCTATCTTGAGTGAATCAATTCAAAATGTGCGCGCTCTTTCCTCACTGTGCATTTTAACCGTTAAAACTCTTAAGCACATGTGGAGGGGAGTATTTATGCAAAATCTTATCTCAACAGTGGTACTAAAATGTTTTTCATTCATAAACACTTTGAGAGATTTTTCACATCAGTGGTTTTATGGCAACATAGGTTAGTCATGGAGTTATAAGGTGACTAAGGTTAGGAATAACCGTCCTATGATCCGCCAGAGCCGGATGGATCTACCCAAGGACACCACAAATAGTTAGTATTTAGAAGTCCTTAGGTATGATTGTAAAAAGGAGAAAATGAGAATCGGAGAAAGAAGGAGTTGAAGAATTAAAAAGAAATGCAAAGAAAAGGGTGAAAAGAAATAGCCCTCCAGATTATTCAACTTAGGGAAGACACCGGGTTCAATTCATATGCTACTGGTTGTCACTTAGTGACGCCGGTATTGAAGATTAAAAGTCGTCATGGACCCAGTGACGCATGCACTAAACCTTCTTATCCACTCAAGTTTCTCTCAACAGAAGCTTGTTTCATTCTCACAGGGAACCCTAAGTAAACTATCGGCTTTCTCTTAGAGATTGCTGGTATTGAAGAAGGAGACCCTCTCCCTAGTCTCCGCTCAGGAAAACCAAAACGCACTATTGAGTCTAGAGCCACGAGATTCATCAAAAGATCTCTTAGGTACACTTGACATTTCATCACTTGATATTCAACAATAAGAATTTCAGTGGTACATTATCGAGTCCTTCACATATCTTAGCAATCTGTCGAGAACATTTATGAGAGGTTCACATTTGTGATCCTCAGTGATTGAATGGAAACTCCTGCCAGGGTCAACATCAAACAGCCCTGACAGCAGGTCGCTTCGGCAACCCCCCGTGGATTGCGCTTAGTGGTCTCAAACGGTCTACAGTCGTGAGGTGATGCTTCGGTGTACCTCAGCGACTCATCTGAATCGTAGGTGTACTTCGGTACATCGTGTTATCTCACTTGTGGGACTCCGATTCAGGAACGGCCTTTGTAAGAATTAGAGTTGTGTTTTCACACTATGCTGTTAACACTCTCGAAGTTCAAACTTGTAAGTGCCGGAATCCGCTTATTACTAACCGTTTAAATGTTTTCTTCTTATGGAAGCTCTGAAGCGGAATGATCATGCAGATTCTTCTCATGCTCACGCCAACATCATCACTAATGGAAGTTCTATCCAAAAGCAACACAACAAATGTCAAATGATTCTTCGTCGATACAGAGAATCTACAAAGTTAAAGACTTAAAGAACTCTATCAGTACTGAATTCCAACGTCAAAAGAGCGTGTGAGCATGTTGAAGAATGACGTGGAGACACTGGAGCAGCGAAGCAGACCTGAGGCAGACTTGATGCAGACAACAACATACTATCACTTTCATCACAAAGAACAATGATCAAAGAACAAAGTTAAAGATGACGTCAAAGCATAACCGTTCAAAGTAAACTATCTCTCTACACTGGGAGATTGTTCAAATCAAGGCAATTCTTCTCACAAGAAAGAAGAATGTCAGAGGACGTCAAAGCTACTATTACATCAACGCCTTCACCGTTTTTCATCACCAACACTTGAGTGTTTGTTACTCATATGTAATAACACTTGAGGGAGATTGTTGGAATCACTCCTAAACCTTATTCAAGTGTTAGTTACTCATATGTAATAGTTAGCTTATTATGGCCTTTATGTTTGTTATTAGCCTTAAGCTTATGTAGAAGGCCCATGAGCTTAGGCCCAAGCCCATAGGAGAAAGGGAAGGAGTAGGAGTGTTGCCCTAGCTCCTTGCCTATAAATACTTTGTAATAAAATTCATTTGAAGGTTGTTTGTTCAAGTTATTCTCTCTTTCACATACCTACGCCTAACCGTCTATAGTATATCGTGTGTGTGTGTGGGTTTTACTTGTTCAATCGCCTTATCTCTTTCTTATAAGCTTGTGTGGTAAACCTTGTGACCTAACAACATACCTTAGCCTAATCCACATTGCCTAACCTTCATGACTAGTTAATTCTCAATCACACTTAACATAAACATATATATTCAATTATCCCATTTCTTAGCATAACAAAATCACATAACATATAATGTGTGAAATCATATAACAACATATAATGACCGATTTACTTACCTTGATTCCAAGCTAGTGAAACCAAAGACATCATCATCATCCTCTAACATCATCATCACCTTCCACTCTTGTCATCTAAGCCACAATCACTAAAGGCACATATACATAATTAAAATACTAAACCATGATTATCCCAATCATAGATTTTACTTAAACTCATCTAATTATCATATAATCATGCCATGATTATATGATAATTGGCCCCATCAATTTATTAGCTTAATGCAATAATACTTACACCAATTTCATAATAACTTTTTAATTAAGCTTATAAACATCATTTACCTAATTCCCCCAATTATGGTTCATAAATCCTAACCTTCCAATCATCAATTAAACACTAATTAGAGGTTACTTACTAGCAAGGAACACTGATAGGCACATTACTCTTGGATTGGAACTCTTAAACCTCGTCAATTTGATCATCAAGACCATCTTGTCTTTTCCATCCTTTTTCACTTCACGACACACACATACACATCTAAATTATTCTAGAAATCTAATGATACAAGGAGTAGGATCCAGACATATGTAGGTGGTATGTTTGCCTAATTGGCACATTAGGTCCTTCAAGTCTCATTCCTTCTATTTTGGTCACACCATACTTTATAACATGTTTAGCACTTGGTAACTTAGGTCCCTTAAGTACCATTTTCTTATAAATGTGACATGTAATATTTTCTATAATCATTTATATAACGTTAAAACTTATAGTTTGACTATCGGGTTTGACTAACCAATCCCGTAAGTCTTTAAAACTTATAAAAGTCATAGTCAACCATTCAAATGGCATTCTTGTAATAAAATGCTTAGGCCCGGTTTCAGGGTGTTATATATAAGGCGTTATTAGTTTCAGTTTATCCCATCATACGTTTGCTTTTGTTAAGAAATGATAAACAATAGTTTAGTAACTCAATTACAGGTCAAAACTTAGCATTTGTGTGATTATCCAGTATCAACGAACTTAAGCTCAAGAGATGTAGAAGACACTTGCAAGCTGAAATTGTAACACCCCTAAAAATATCACAGCTGAAGATTGTGTCATTGGGGTATTTACCTATTAGCACACAGTACAAGTTACAGAAAACGACTCTAAATGAGACGTTCTGAAATAAATTATCATTCGATTAATACGAAATATCAGAGTTTACAAAGAGGTGCCAACAAGTTTGGAGTACATAAAGAGTACTACTTAATCATTTAAAAGTTTTATCAAATGATACTAATGCATTGGCTTCAAAATATCCGTACGCCTTCACATGCCAGTAAAATTCCTTAAGATCCTGAGATAAAACAAGCTAAAAGGTCAACACAAAGGTTGAGTGAATTCATAGGTTTAATAGTAAAGTAGTTGATCACAAGATTTCAATTTTAACAGATAGTGGGTTACGTTGTTATACACCCATAGTTCGAAAGCAGTTATTATTGCACTAAGCTCATGACAACTAAGACGTTAACAGTGTACCAATATAAATTGGCATAATTGTTGCAATAGTGGCCCTAATAGGTAATTTCCCGTTATACCTAGTGTTCTCAAATATAGTGCGTTTGGTTGCCTTAACTTGGTCAACACAAACGGGATTCGTCAATCCCAATAGGCATATTCACAATATTCGCGCTTACTAACATATTAGTAGTTAATGGCTCATGATCTATGGACTTAAGTGTGTGATGTGTTTCGAAAGCTTTAAATTTATAATAACTAGTTCTACCGATTCCTCAATATACAAAACACACGTATAAAGTATAACCCCCTTTTATAGTAAAGGTTTTAGGTAATACTAGGTCGTCCTAAGAGATTTGTAGCAATTCACAGATTTTTTATCTAGAATAAAACCAATTGATTGTCACATATCAACTAGCCTAAACTTGTGAGTAAAGCAAGGTGTCAAACAAGTAACAATGCTCATTAATGTATGATCCACATAATACAATAGATATAGATAGTGCAAAACTTTATATAAACAAATCATGCAAGTAACAATTAAGGGTGTATTAATGCAACAAGCATATATACCAATAATGATATAGAATCATTTCGACCTATAGAATACATTATCATAAGCGCATTAAGAATAATTTATATCGAATATGAATAAATAAGAATTCCTCCTAACCCGGTCATTCAACATAAGGCTAGGTCTTAAACATTATTCCACTAGGTTCGTTTATCAATTTATCACACAATTCTCACAAGTATGATATTGACTCATGATTCAAAACTAATCACGCAACTAACCCTCTCGACTATGAAAGTTGCAACAATCAATCAAAGGATAAACAAATTCCAAGCAAAAGTAATATCGAATCCATACATATGCATAATCACATGTCATAGAAAAATCATCTAAATATCATATCATGTTTCTCATAACCAATCAAACATCAATAACACATTAAATTCATAAACATATTCATCAAAAAGGTAATGGAAATGTACCAAAGTCTATATGAAAGTCACTATAACGAACAATGAACCAAGACTATTATTTCTACCGAAACCAAACACTAGTCCAAAAAATCCCATTATCCATGATCATCCAATAACCAAATGCTACTGAGATACCCCGAAACATGTTACGTGTCCCCTGGGAAATTCAGCAAACACGTCGCTAAATGGTGTGTTTAGTAACAAGGTTTATGCTGAAGGAATTAGAGCGATTTGGTGTGAATTGTGTAGCCCTCAATGTATGATATGCTTAGAGCCTGCGATCATAAGCTTTAGGGACTGAGAAATGTATAGAAATAGTAGGAGGTTGTGGTTTATGAAGGTGGTGATGGTATGGTGGTATGCAACGGGTTCAAGGGGTGTTTGGATCACAGGATCAGAAGATCCTCACCAATCCTCCTCTTCACCAATGGATGTATATGTTATGGTATGTTTCATGGATGTTATTGAGGGTTTATATAAGTTATCTAACACTTAGGGAGGAAGCTAGATGGTATATGATCGGTCACAGAGTGAATAAATGCATGTTGATCTTGATCAGACCCCAAAAGATCGCTGATAATTCATAGAAGATTGCCGGTTACGGGGGTTACACCAGACCAAAGTTTTGTAAAATTGTTTCCTCTTTCCGTGGCCGCAAACGGGGGATCAAAAGTAGTCTGTATGCTCAAGATATCGTCAAAACAGTGGGCAGGTGTCGGGACGTATTGGGCTTGAGTTTCATTCTTCGTTTTAAGCTTCAAATCTTTATCTTTTCTTTCATTTCTTCCACGACATGTACCATGAACCTATAATAATATATATAATCTATTAAGTATCGAAAGTTCATATAATTAATCAATATATAAGCATAAAATCACGGATAACGCGTATAGAAACATGTATAATTTGAGCGTTATCAAATCCTCCCACATTTAAGAAAAGAAAAATTAAAAAGAAGTTCCTAAATGACAAAAGGAATTTTTTTTAATGCTATGAAATTATCGAAAAAATATGTTTGGTTTTTATAAGAAATCACAAGAAGCGCAAGCACCCTCCCATACTTAAGGGTTTGCTTGTCTTCAAGCAAATAAGCTTTACAAAAAGTAGATTTTGAAAAATACTTTTCGATTTTTTAATATGCGAAAACAGAGATGTTTGACAATACCCGATGATTCTTGAGCTACAATAACATGACTAAGCACCTCACAAATAGAGGTTAAAAGGGAAATCACACTCAATTGCTCAGACATGATTCATTAAATTACCATATGCTTGTACAAGAAACAAAACTGCACCGACGTGGCGTAAGAACCAGGTATAAATATCAAAAGAGGTATTTTATTCGGGTTATAACGTTAGGATAAGGTTTAATATGGGTACGGATAAGGTATGGAAAATATTTACTGGAATTGGTTTTAAAAGAAAAATGAAATTTCAAAAAGTCCAAGAACCCATGTTGCTAGTTATGACATACCACAAACCTAAGAAATTATCGAACATCTCAACCTCTTCAATCTAACTCGAACTAGAATGATATATCAATACGCGAACGCTTATTCATTTTTTCTTTTTTCTCTTTTTTTTTTGATTCACTTTCTTTTCACATTACTTTTTTTTCATTTTTTTCTACTCTTCACATCATACTCATACAACTAATAATTCTCCCACACTTAATATAAGCATACATCACAAGAAATACAAAGTAGAAGTTGCGCATCTTCATCTTTGTTGAAATGGCATGATGAGTGCGTATTCACTCATCATTTTAGGTCAAATCTGAGCTGCAAAACATTTAAAAACACTCCGAAATGCATCAAAATACTAAAAATATCTCAAAATTGTGTTTTATATGTTTTAGATGCAAAATTATTGAAAAACGAACAAAGTTTGCATAATTGGCAGCCAAATTTAGGTCCGTCGCCTTTCAAAAATTGACGAAATAGTCCACTGACGAGCACGAATTTTAAAAAGAAACGTCGCCAAAGGTCCTTTTGAAATCATAAGTTGTCATAACTAGTCCTTTGGTGAAAAATTTCAAAAGTTTGAGAAATTACAGTTTGATCCCCGGATTTTTAAATCGCCAAGTTTATTCCTCGAGTTTCACAATTTGGTTCGACTCCTTACACTATTTGAGATTCACAAGTATGGACCTTGGATTACATTTTTGAATTTACATGAGTGATCCTCGAATTTCGGATTTTACACTTTTGGCCCCTAAACTACAATTTGGATCCAAGTTTAATCCTAAGTCCATTATACCAAGCTTAGGCCCAAAATACACTACCCCATACCCGGTCAACTAATAACAAAAGCAACCCACCTCTGCTTCTTCTTCCCCTTCCCGCCCAAACAAAACCCAATCTCCCATGAACCCTAGCTTTCCCAAGCATTCCCAAACCTCTTCTTTATCTCCTCCCCAAACACTCCATCCCCCACCTCTCTCTTTTACCCAAATCTCACCACACCCTAAACCACCTTAATCCTTTTACCCGGATTTTCCCAAAACCCAAACCCACTACCCCTTCCCCCATGACTTGCCACTGTGGCAATCCAAGAATAAAATCACCAATGGATTGCTCGGATTATTGCTCTTATGTACCTACTTAATCAAAGGCCAGTGATCGAGTCAAGAAGCACAAGATTGAACCTTGGCTGTTTTTACTCACAAAGAAAGCACAAATGAAGAGAAGAATGAAGAAGCCTAGTAGTAGTATAAATAGGAAGCTTTGTAGCCAAGTGAAGGACCCCTTAATTTAGTTTTTAAAATTTAGTCTTCTGTTTGTTTTTTTCAAGTGTAATCTGTTTTTTTTAGTTAATGAAAAAAGTTAGTTAAGTTAAATTGTTTTTCTTAATGCTTATTTGTCTCTTGCTGTTCTTAAATCTCCAAGTTAGATATGCTAAGTTAAGTTTTAAAAAAAAAGAAAAAAGAGAATCAGTTCTAGTTTCAAATTTGTCTAGCACTTTTACTTCATATAAGGGTGTTTGGGTAAAGTTTTCTTATGGGTCAAAAATTCGATTTCTGCCCATTTGACTTATCAAGTCAAACCTCTTTAAAAGTTGTAAGTTGGTTGGTTCAAGATTGAATCTGAGTTGAGAAGTTTTTGCAAAGAAGATTTAGTTGAAAAACAAAGTTTTCTGTCAGACCTGTGCAACCTTTTTCCCAGCTCCCTTATAAGCTCTCATAAGCTCTAAGTCAGTTTCTTTTCAGCTTTTTATGATTATAATTAGATTACATTTTCTGCTTCCAAGTCTTCTCTGCACTAGTTTAACTTAGTTAGATTTAATTTTGCCTGTAAAGTGAGTTTTGCACCATGTTTATCTGTCACAAAAGTCCACTGCAGTCCCAACTCAAGCTTTTTGCAGCTTGTTGACAAGCTGTAGGAAGCTTGTTCAAGCCAGATAAAGGGGGCAAAAGGAAGACGGCTAGGTGTTTTTCAGGTTCCAATAAGCTCAACCGCCAACTCCCTCTCTAGCTCATTCATTTTTAGCTCTAAAAGGTACCCCCTTGGCCTGTTTTTGTAACTTGGCCACCACTGAAGAAATAACACAATCCAGTGGAGCTTTTATTTCGTGCTTATTAGGCATTTTATCTCAGCTTATTATTGCTTATGTAGGTTCATTAGAATAGACTAGACTAGAATAGATTAGGTTGGGCTTATGTTGTGCTCATTACAGCTTCTCCATTGCTTATCTTCCATTTTACTAGTTTAGGATATCCCTAGTGTAAATTGTAACCAACTGCTTATTCCTGTATCATTTTTAGCTTATTTACCTGTACATTCTTAGTTTACTAGGTTCTAGACTATGTGCATTTTGGTGATGATTGTTTAGTTATACATTGCTTATTTCTTGTATTGGTTGTTTATTTGTATCTTAAAAATCCAACAGTGGTGTGTTTGTTCTAGTTCTGTCCAAACTGTGGACAAATAAGCTGTGAAAACAGGTTATTTCTAGTTTTCAAAAATAAAGTTTTTACAAAAGTTTTTCATTTTGATTGTATCTTCAATTTCCAAAAGAAATTTCAAAAAAAAAAAAAATAGTTTTGCAAAAAGGGAGAGGCAGGGGTCGAACCTGAGACCTCTCCCTAAGATAGGATGATAGCATGTGTACCTGTACCAATAGCGCCCTTGGGACTTTCTTGTCATCGTTTGCAACACTTAAGATATAAGGGCGTTTGGCAGTTATAGCTATAAGCTCTTTTAAGCTTATTTCCAGCTTATTTCATAAAGCAACACCTACCTTTTTTCATTTTTCCTAGAATCTGCTATATCTAAAGTACTTTTAGTGAAATTTTCAGATTTTTCTTGATTAGTTTAGTATTTTTAATAATTTAATTAGTGTTTAATGGTTTTTAATTCATAGAAATTAATTTAAAAGTCGAAAAAATATTCCGCTTTTTCCTAAAATTATTTTTAGTCAAATAGAACGTAGGAAAATTGATTTCACACCCGTAGCCCTTAAATTTCAAAAGTTTTACGTTTATGGCTCGGGGTTGTTTTCCTGCTTTACGCTTTTTTTTTTTTGCACCCTAGGACTTAGTGTAGCTTCGTTCTATCATTCCTTAGGCTTAGTAATAGTTTATTTTTAGTTTATTAGGGTTCCCTTGCCTTAATTACTTTCCCGTTAATTAATTTGTAGAATACGTAATTCAAATCCAAAAATCATTAAAATCCAATTCAAGTTCAAATCACGGAACTCAACGAATCCTTCCATTCACACCTCGTTGGGACACGACCCGGGGAAATCACTTTCCCGGTATCACTTTTATCACACCCGTGAGGTTTGGCACGTTGACCTTTTTCCTAAAAGGTTAATTTGTCGAATTTTACGGTTAATTTGATATTGTTGATATTGTGTTTGTTTTCACCACTCACTTCACAACGAATCAAATTTTATGCCCGCGGCGGGGAGTGTGTGTTGCGACAATATCGTGAAGTTTTTATGCATTTGTGACTTGAAGAACCTTCCTCGTGAAGTTACCGCTTTTTTCATAAAATCAAAACCAAAAATATTCCTCTCATTCCTCTTATTCGTTGATTCTATTTCTCTTACCCTCTTTTGACGTTTAATTCTATCCTTCATTATCCTCTCTCGATCACTCAATTCTATCTCTTTAACCCTCTATATGTTTAATTCTTATGTCGACAACATCATCGTCACAAGTGTGTGTGGAGCGGTGGAAGGCCTAGTTCAAGCTTAATTTTGCAATTTGTGCGAATTATCCATAAAAATTCTTTTCAAGGTTATTTTGACCACACAACCCGAAATACGCTCTAATGTTGACAAAACCCGTTCAAACGTCGAAATTACCTCAAGCACCCACCGAGGGTTACGAGGACGATTTCTTTGAATTTAAAGCCCGTAATCTAATCGAGCAAATTCAAGCCGATGAAAAAAGGTCGAGAATTAGAATTGCTTACGATGAACCCGTTCAAACACCGGAGACCATAACGGAAGTGGTGGAACTTGCTAGCTCTAAGAGCACACCACTCCCAACTCGGAATCTTCGTAACGCTTTACCGACGATTTCTTTTGGGCCAGAAATGACATGATTCAAAACTTCTTAATTGAACTTCGTCATGATTCAACTTCGGGAAATACCGCTTTATGTGATGTTGTTGAACCCTCGATTCATATTCGGAGCCGAAATATCTTCGTTTGATAAAAATTATTGCTACGGTTGTGGAGACTTGTTACCACAAGGTTTTCGTTGTTTCAAATGTATGTATGCGAGTGATGTGGAAACTATCTTGTCAATGGATGTTGTTCGATTTGTGCTAAGAATTCATTCGCTTATGATTCTAACCCAAACTCTTTCAATTATCCTCAAAACAATTTCAACTACCCTCCACAAAATTTATACGAACCAGAACCGTATTTTCATCATTTCAATGATCAAACATCGTTTCAAAATTTCTCTCCCCAATACCCTCATTGTACTAAGTGTAGGGTCCTCATGATGATTATCAATGTCAATCGTGGAATCATAATTACTGTGGACCCGATCCTTGTTATAACACTTCCGTTTGACAATGTCCAACCTCCACAACTTCCCGTCATCGATCAATATCCTTGTATCCTTGAAGAACTTTCCGAGGAACAAGCAGCTCTCAATGAAAGATTTCTAGCCGAGGAGCAGCTCCAAAAGCTTCTCCTCTTTAACGAAGCTTTGCCGCTCTCGGATGACGAGGATGAGGAAGATTGGGAGATGACAAAGGACAAGGTGCATATCTCAAGCCCACAAAGTACCGCACATGTCCACTCTCCGCCTTTATCTTGCCTATCTACCTTAGAACCGTCGGATAATCTTTTAATGGGGGACGAAAATCTTAGCACTATTCAGGAAACGGAACCGTCTTGTGTTGAGAACCTTGTCCCAACCCCAAGTGAGTCCGAGGTTATCTCCGGTAATATATTTGATGAGCCTCTTGATGATGATTCTTCTCCTCCTCTTGACATCCCAAACGATCATGTCGAGATGTTCTCCGATTCTGACAACGATTGTACCTCGTTTGACGATTCTTTATCTTATGGAGACATCGATTATGTCGAGGAGTTACCTTCTGAGCTAGTTAGCTTAGAGGAAGTGAGAGACTCGATGATCTGAAATTGAGGACGAGATACTTAGTGAAAAATTGTTCAATGTAAATCTCCTCGTTTCTAAGATCGAATCATTATGTGCTAAGCCAGCTTCATCTCCTATCCCCGTTGTGGATAGTGACTCTATCTTGGAAAAGCCCAAACATTTCCTGAACTTGAGGCTTTCTCCATGATTCTCTTCCGAATTTGATGTATTCTACTTCGATGACGCTCTCATACTGAAAAGAGAGTAGTGGCATTCCCACTTTCATCTTTCTCTTCCTCGAGTATGAGTCGTCCACATTTGAATGCCTCCTCCTTCCGAAAGAGTAGACTTTTCCATGAGGAGTTCGCCGTGAACTCGCCACATCGATCCTCTTCCTCCGGAATTGAGGATGAGCTTTTGAGCAAATGCTCTACATCCCATTTCATCCATGAGTAACTCATCCACCATTGAGGATTTTACCATGGTTGATACTTGCGTTTCATTCCTCTCTGAGGATAAAGTTTTCAAACCCGGTATCTTACCTTTCAAGGAGTTCACTCTGGATATTTCTTAAGTCCAACACGGATTTTGTGACTTCTAAAGTGGTGGATAAGATTTCTGAACATTCCGTTAATGTTCCTCAATCTAATCTTTTGCCCACCCATCCCACCTGTTGTCAAGTAATTGACACTTTGCCTTCTCCTCCCATGACTTCTCCATGTCTTAACTCCTACGAGAGTGAAGATACCATCTTTGATCCCGGCATTTCTCATTCTTTTGAGCCGGTTTTATCTCATCAGTGGAACTTTCATAACATTCAATGTTTATCCAAACTATTTGAATGAAAGTCCGATGGAGATTTTCTCTTCCACTTGCTTCCCCATGGACCAATGAATGCGGGGATCGAGTCAAGTTAGCTGACTCGGAAACAAAAACAGTAGCACACTATATGGGTTTTCACCGTATTTCGACTTCTTTCTACTTTCTACCACCCTAGTGTGGGGAGTTGCATTTCCCTCATTTGTTGTAAAAAGGTTTAAAAAAAAAAAAAAATTAAAATTTCAAATAATGGCCGTAGTATTTCCCTTTACGTTCTTAGTTTCGGCATAACCGCCGGTACTTTGAATATTGAGGGCAATATTCATTTCTAGTGTGGGGAATTCTCACGAATTTATCATATGTTTTACTATTCCCCATTTTGGCCAAATTTGTTTTTGGAGTAAGTGTTTTGCACTTACTCAAATGGTTATCAGTCCGCCTTGTCTAATAAACAAAAGGATTGGCTAATCCAGAGCAAAATGACTCTTGGTAAAGATTTCTCAAATCCGTTTATGGCTTGCAATTTGCCCAAAATTGTATGGTGTTCAGTTCACCATATCTTTAATTAGTGAAGAGTTGGCTAGCCCGCAAGTTTATGGCTTGTGGTAAAGGCAGTGGAAAAACCATAATTGGTAATCGACTCACCAAAGATAATATTGATAATTTATCTAAGAGTTGGCTAGTCCGAAAACGGCTTCGGTAAAGACAAATCAAAACCGCTGAAAGTCGGTGGTTTGCTCAAAATCACATGGTTATCCAGTACCATAGTTCTCACTTGAACTAAAACATTTGGCTACTCTGTAAGTAATGGCTTTTGGTTAAGAGACTCAAATCCATTAAGTTTTCTCAAAAGATTGCTAGGGACTAGCAATGTTTTAGTGTGGGGATTTGATGAGTGCTTATTCACTCATCATTTTAGGTCAAATCTGAGTTGAAAACATTTAAAAACACTTAGAAATGCATCAAAATACTGAAAATATCTCAAAATTGTGTTTTATATGTTTCAGATGCAAAATTATTGAAAAACGAACAAAATTTGCATAATTGGCGTTCCCCCCGCCTTTCAAAATTGACAGAAATAGTCCCCGAGCACAATTTTAAAAGAAACGTCGCCAAAGGTCCTTTTGAAATCATAAGTTGTCATAACTAGTCCTTTGGTGAAAAATTTCAAAAGTTTGAGAAATTACAGCTTTTGATCCCCTGGATTTTTAAATCGCAAGTTTAGTCCTCGGTTTCACAATTTGGCAGGTTCAGTCCTTACACTATTTGAGATTCACAAGTATGGACCTTGGATTACATTTTCAGAATTTACATGAGTGATCCCGGAATTTGGATTTTACACTTTTGGCCCCTAAACTACAATTTGGATCCAAGTTTAATCCTAAGTCCATTATACCAAGCTTAGGCCCAAAATACACTACCCCATACCCGGTCAACTAATAACAAAGCAACCCACCTCCTTCTTCTTCCCTTCCCCCAAACAAAACCCAATCTCCCATGAACCCTAGCTTTCCCAAGTTACCCCAAACCTCTTCTCTCTCTCCCAAACCTCCATCCCCCACCTCTCTCTTTTACCCAAATCTCACCACACCCTAAACCACCTTAATCCTTTTACCCGGATTTTCCCAAAACCCAAACCCACTACCCCTTCCCCCATGACTTGCCACTGTGGCAATCCAAGAATAAAAATCCTCAGTGGATGGCTCAGATTATTGCTCTTATGTACCTACTTAATCAAAGGCCAGGATCAGAGTTGAAGAAGCACAAGATTGAACCTTGGCTATTTTTACTCACAAAGAAAGCACAAATGAAGAGAAGAATGAAGAAGCCTAGTAGTAGTATAAATAGGAAGCATTGTAGCCAAGTGAAGGACCCCTTAATTTAGTTTTTAAAATTTAGTCTTCTGTTTGTTTTTTTCAAGTGTAATCTGTTTTTTTAGTTAATGAAAAAAGTTAGTTAAGTTAAATTGTTTTTCTTAATGCTTATTTGTCTCTTTGTCGTTCTTAAATCTCCAAGTTAGATATGCTAAGTTAAGTTTTTGAAAAAAAAAAAGAGAATCAGTTCTAGTTTCAAATTTGTCTAGCACTTTTACTTCATATAAGGGTGTTTGGGTAAAGTTTTCTTATGGGTCAAAAATTCGATTTCTGCCCATTTGACTTATCAAGTCAAACCTCTTTAAAAGTTGTAAGTTGGTTGGTTCAAGATTGAATCGAAAGTTGAGAAGTTTTTGCAAAGAAGATTTAGTTGAAAAACAAAGTTTTCTGTCAGACCTGTGCAACCTTTTTCCCAGCTCCCTTATAAGCTCTCATAAGCTCTAAGTCAGTTTCTTTTCAGCTTTTTAGGATTATAATTAGATTACTTTTTCTGCTTCCAAGTCTTCTCTGCACTAGTTTAACTTAGTTAGATTTAATTTTGCCTGTAAAGTGAGTTTTGCACCATGTTTATCTGTCACAAAAGTCCACTGCAGTCCCAACTCAAGCTTTTTGCAGCTTGTTGACAAGCTGTAGGAAGCTTGTTCAAGCCAGATAAAGGGGGCAAAAGGAAGACGGCTAGGTGTTTTTCAGGTTCCAATAAGCTCAACTGCCAACTCCCTCTCTAGCTCATTCATTTTTAGCTCTAAAAGGTACCCCCTTGGCCTGTTTGTAACAGCAGCCACAGCAAATAGCAGCTGTGGAGCTTTTATTTCGTGCTTATTAGGCATTTTATCTCAGCTTATTATTGCTTATGTAGGTTCATTAGAATAGACTAGACTAGAATAGATTAGGTTGGGCTTATGTTGTGCTCATTACAGCTTCTCCATTGCTTATCTTCCATTTTACTAGTTTAGGATCTCCCTAGTGTAAATTGTAACCAACTGCTTATTCCTGTATCATTTTTAGCTTATTTACCCTGTACTCTGCTTAGTTTACTAGGTTCTAGACTATGTGCATTTTGGTGATGATTGTTTAGTTATACATTGCTTATTTCTTGTATTGGTTGTTTATTTGTATCTTAAAAATCCAACAGTGGTGTGTTTGTTCTAGTTCTGTCCAAACTGTGGACAAATAAGCTGTGAAAACAGGTTATTTCTAGTTTTCAAAAATAAAGTTTTTACAAAAGTTTTTCATTTTGATTGTATCTTCAATTTCCAAAAGAAATTTCAAAAAAAAAAAAAAAAATAGTTTTGCAAAAAGGGAGAGGCAGGGGTCGAACCTGAGACCTCTCCCTAAGATAGGATGATAGCATGTGTACCTGTACCAATAGCGCCCTTGGGACTTTCTTGTCATCGTTTGCAACACTTAAGATATAAGGGCGTTTGGCAGTTATAGCTATAAGCTCTTTTAAGCTTATTTCCAGCTTATTTCATAAAGCAACACCTACCTTTTTCATTTTTCCTAGAATCTGCTATATCTAAAGTACTTTTAGTGAAATTTTCAGATTTTTCTTGATTAGTTTAGTATTTTTAATAATTTAATTAGTGTTTAATGGTTTTTAATTCATAGAAATTAATTTAAAAGTCGAAAAAATATTCCGCTTTTTCCTAAAATTATTTTTAGTCAAATAGAACGTAGGAAAATTGATTTCACACCCGTAGCCCTTAAATTTCAAAAGTTTTATGTTTATGGCTCGGGTTGTTTTCCGGTTTTTACGTTTTTACGTTTTTGCACCCTAGGACTTAGTGTAGCTTCGTTTTATCATTCCTTAGGCTTAGTAATAGTTTATTTTTAGTTTATTAGGGTTCCCTTGCCTTAATTACTTTCCGTCACACTAATTTGTAGAATAATAATTCAAATCCAAAAATCTTTAAAATCCAATTCAAGTTCAAATCACGAAACTCAACGAATCCTTCCATTCACACCTCGTTGGGACACGACCCGGGGAAATCACTTTCCCGGTATCACTTTTATCACACCCGTGAGGTTTGGCACGTTGACCTTTTTCCTAAAAGGTTAATTTGTCGAATTTTACGGTTAATTTGATATTGTTGATATTGTGTTTGTTTTCACCACTCACTTCACAACGAATCATGGCACAACACCAATAACAAAGTGTGAACAAACTATTAATCAAACATTAACCAACTGTACCAAGCAACAAGCAACAAACCATTAGACTTTCGACAAAGGGTAAGGCTAGGCTAAAGTTATATATTTTTGTAATTTTTATAGTGGATGTAAGAAATGAAAAGAATAGCTATGCAGGTTAAACTAGGAGTATCTAGCACTAAAGATGAGTGCTACAAAAAGGTTTTATTAGGTGGTTAGTTAATCAGTGTAATTAGCTAAATAATATGTTAAATGGAATGGCCATTTGGTTTGAATCTTAATTGCCTCTTTATCACATATAAATACCTATATCACACGAATGTGATCTCACTGCAGTCAATCACCGGCACACTCATAAACAAAAAAATCAAACATAAAATACATATGCTGATGTAGGCTCGAAATTCTCACATTTAGTGGTAATGGTTATAAATTCGCAAGTAATGTCATCAATCCCGAGTCGGGTCTGCTCTATAAGATGGGAAACATCTCTGATTTCAAAAACTTTATTTATTTACTATGTTTTATTCTAATATATTAACCTAAGTGACAAAATTTAAAATAGATAAGATAAAAGGGGAATCATAAATTTTAATAAATATAATAATAAGTCTCATTTTTCAAAGTCATTTTCCTCCCACACTAAAGTTAAGCAATATGCGTATTTAAAAAATAACTTAAAATAAGATAAATTGAAAACATAAATATAAGAAAAACGAAACTTTCTGGGGTTCGTAAGTTCATGGGTGAGTTTCAAAAAGTGGAATGTTGAGCTGAACGCCAACATAAGCATGTGAACTTCAACTATATATAATATACCGATTCAAATATGTCTTCTCCCAAGTGTAAGATACCATTAACCCAAGTTCTACTTATTAAATCTGCAAAATAAAACTACAGGGAAACGTAAAATCATAAAGCACACTTTCATAGGCAACACTGTTGAATTTAGCGTATGCAACAAGCCTTTTATAGTCTTGTGAGTGTTTACAGTGAACACACCCACAAAGTTCATAAAATATATTTTTGATTTTTAATCTTTTTTTATTTATTCATAATTTAATAAAAACAAGCACAATCAAAACACTATGAAATGAAAAATAATATAAGAAAGGAAAATATAATAAGTATTATTCAAAAATTCACAACACATATGAAAGCAAAAATAAAGGCGAAAAAGAAAATCTTTTATTTCATATTTAGTTTTATGACAAACACAAATCAAGCATGCAAATAATATTAAGATACGGTAATATGTATATAACAACAACACAATCAAATAAATAGATTGCTTAAAAACAATATTTTTTTTGGTCTAATGACAAAAGTACGCCGCACTATAGAGTAAGTGTGGCGCTCTTCTAGCAAAATTCCATTTTCCTGTTTATATTTTATAATAAAACACAAATAATCAAGCACACTAATCAAGCACATAAAACTAAACTCATAAAAAGCTAAAACATATCAACTAAGATGAAAACACTCAAAATTTCTAACAAAGAAAATCAAATACAAAAAGGAAACAAATATTTTTTATTATTTTATTTATTTATTTATTTATTTTTTTTTGAATTTGGATGCAAACTAAACTTAACATAAGTGAAAGTTTGAAGCACAAATTTATTTAGGATCCTATTTCAATAATGCATAGTGCCCAAACAATCAAAGAATATAAATTCTAACAAAAATATTTTTGCAGACCAAAAAGTTCGTCGCAGTTAAAGGAAAGTGCGGCAAACATCGAGTCTATTCTTTATTATTTTTCAAAAATTCAAAAGAGGATCGTGGTAAAAATTATAAAAGTGCGCCGCACAAAAACATAAGTGCGGCGGTTTTATTAGTACTGAACATACAAAATAAGTGCGGCGGTTTTTAACTTTTCATATTTTTATTTAAACACACAAGCAATAAATTCAAACACACAAACATACAAAATCAGACAAGCAAAAAAAATAGATTTTTATACTACCTCCGTCTCATATTAATTGTTCAGTTTGATTTTTTATAGTCTTTTTTCTTCAACTTTGACCTTAAATATTTTTGTTTGTGTTATAAAATATTTGATGCAAATTATACCAATGAAAGTACATTCAAAACGCAATCCATTCATATATTTTGCATCAATTATTATATAACACAAACAAAAATATTTAAGGTCAAAGTTAAAAAAAAAGACTATAAAAAGTCAAACTAGACAATTAATATGGGACGGAGAGAGTATTTTTTAACATTTTTACATAATTCAAATGCAAACACTTAACACACAAACAAACGCAAATGCAAACTATATGCAAACATACAACACAAAACCATGAAAGAAAACTATAATGATAAAGATTCGATTTTTTTTTCAGGATCAAAAGTACGGCATACAAAGGAAAATGTGTGTCGTACATTAGTATGAGAATTTTATTTTCTTATATAGAAAAAACAGAAAAATTACAAAACAACTAATATGACAATGCAAACACAGAAGACTAGCAAAAGCTAACTAAACATAATGCAAATGCAATAAAAAAGAAACTAGAATAATAGTTATATTTCCTAACACCATTTTTTTATAAAATTTTAATACATTTTGTATATGATACTAATGAACATACATGCAAGCTAAATGCAAAACACAAGATGAAAACATATAACAAGTATCTACATATCACAAATACATATGGTTTTATTTTTATACAAAACTGATTTATTTATTTATTTATTTATTTATTTATTTTTTTTGTTTTTTGACTGTTGAAGCAAAAACTCCGGCGTACTTCAGCAGAAGTGCGACATACTTATAGCAAATTTTCAAACTTTTTAATTTTAACAAATGCAATATAAACAGAAAACTTAACAAACAAACAGACAAGTGGCTTATTATATTACCAGAACATTCCATAAACATAATAAGCAGAGAGAAAGCAAAAATAATTTATAAATAAAAATCTTTTTGGTTTCTTTATTTTGAATGACACACTAAGTATTTACGAATTTACAAGGTGTATAATCAGATAAAACATGATTTCAAATGATTACATACTTGAGTCTAGCATTTTGGGGTTTTTGTGTTACTATTGAAATTAATCAGCTAAGAGTACCTTTTGATCACAGGACAGAAGTTCGCCGACCTTGGTGTTAGAACCGACGTACTTACAGGATTTATCTGTAAAATTGGAAATGAGAACAGGAGAAGTGAGGCACACTTCAAGTGAAGTGCGGCGACCTTGCAGCAACAGAAGATAGTTTTATCACAGATTTCAAGACATTTAAAACACACGAACACACGTAAGATACACACGACTTGCAAACAATCTAAAAACAACTAAGACAAATCCCCGACAACGGCGCCAAAAACTTTGATGTGTTTTGAAAGCTTTAAATTTATACCGATTCCTCAATACACAAAACACACGGGTAAAGTATAACCCCCGTTTATAGTAAAGGTTTTAGGTAAGACCAGGTCGTCCCAAAGGATTTGTAGCAATTCACATATTGTTTATCTAGAACAAAATCAATTGATTGTCACATATCAAATAGCCTAAACGTGTGAGTAAAGCAAGGTAAAGCAAGGTTTCAAACAAGTAACAATGCTCGTGGAGGTATGATTATATAAACAAATCATGCAAGTCACAGTTAAGGGTGTATTAACGCAACAAGCATATCTACCAATAATGATATAGAATCATTTCGACTCATAGACTATATCATCATAAGCGCATTAAGAATGATTTATATCAAATATGAACAAATAAGAATTCCTCCTAACCCTGTCGGTCAACATAAGGCTAGGTCTTAAACATTATTGCACTAGGTTCGTTTATCAATTTATCACACAATTCTCACAAGTATGATATTGACTCATGATTCTAAACTAATCACGTGACTAACCTTCTCAACCTATGATAGTTGCAATAATCAATCAAAGGATAATCGAGGTCCAAGAAAAGATAATATCAAATCCATACATATGCATAATCACAAGTCATAGAAAAATCATCCAAATACTATATCATGTTTCACAATACCAAACGAACATCAATAACACATTAAACTTAGAAACATATTCATTAAAAAGGTAATGGGAATGTACCAAAGTCTTTATGGAAGTCACTACAACGAACAATGAACCAAGACTATTATTTCTACCAATCCTAAACACTAGTCCAAACAATCCCACTATCCTTGATCATCCAATAACCAAATGCTACTGAGATACCCCGAAACATGTTACGTGTCCCTTGGAAAATCAGCAACACGTCGCCAAATGGTGTGTTTGGTTACAAGGTTTATGGTGAAGGAATTAGAGCGATTTGATGTGAATCCTCTAACCCTCAATGTATGATATGTTTAGAGCCTGATCTCATAAGCTTTAGGGCTTGAGAAACGTACAGAAACAATAGGAGGTTGTGGTTTATGAAGGTGGTGATGGTATGGTGGTATGCAACGGGTTCAAGGGGTGTTTGGATCATAGGATCCGAAGATCCTCACCAATTGATGTATATGTTATGGTATTTTTCCTGAACGTTTTTGAGGGTTTATATACGTTATCAAACACTTGGGAAGGAAGCTAGATGGTATATGATCGGTCACCGAGTGAATAAATGCATGCTGATCTGGATCAGACCCAAAAGATCATCGATATTTCATAGAAGATCACTGGTTACGGAGGTTACACCAGACCAAAGTTGTAGAAAATTGTTTCCTCTTTCCGTGGTCGCAAACGGGGGATCAAAACAAAGTCGTATGCTCAAGATATCGCCAAAACATTGGACAGGTGTCGGGACGTATTGACCTTGAGTTTCATTCTTCATTTTAAGTTTCAAATCTCTATCTTTTCTTCCGTTTCTTTGATGACACGTACCATGAACCTATAATAACATATATAATCTATTAAGTTTCGAAAGTTCATATAAATAATCAACATATAAGCATAAAAGTACGGATAACACGTATAGAAATATGTATAATTTGAGCGTTATTAGTGTAGCAATAGTGTTACTTAGTGCCAATAAAACGTTCAGTTTAGAATACAGTTTTCAAATAATTATGATTGTTATAAAAGTTGTAGAATGTATCGCACCCCAAAGTAGTTCAAAATAAAAACTAAAACGAGTAAGGTAGGGGCTATGAACTCACCGTATACAAAGATGATAGCAAACGTACTAATAAAGTGACGAGACAAATATAATGAGATAACGAGACGCCGAGCATGCCGATAAAATCCTACGAGCAATCTAAATAACCTATTGCATCATAGGTTTATAAATAATAAACGTATGAATGCAAACAAGTGTTATAAAGTATATACATTGATTATACCATTTGTAAATTGTGTTTATAAAGTTTTTATAATGAAAAAACTATAGTTGACAAACTCAGAAAGTATTTAAAGTTGTTAATCTTAATTGACGATAGGTTTAATATATAGTTGTCAGACTTGTTAAATTCGTTATTCGTAAACCGTAAAGGGTTATGATTTGGTCCTTACGTCTCGGTAAGGTTTTTGAATGAAATTTATAGATTTTTGGGTCCCACGGTCTCAAAAGTTACTTAACTAAAGATAAATTACTAATTTATCCTTATTTATACAAGCTGATTCTTTCAGCAACTAAACAATCCTGCGGTTTTGGCGATAAGTTGAGTTCTACGACCCCGTTTTACGTGGGGTTTATGGCTACGTTTAAGTTATGTATTAGCTACAACTTTTATTCTTTGACCAACAGGTGGTTATATGCAAATTTTATGTGTTTTACCCATACTTCTTGCTAAAACATTTTTATTTAATTCATTGGGCATCGTTATTAGGTGATCTACCCATTGAAACGACCGCAAGACATAAATCTAACTCCCTATATTTTTTCGTAAGTCCATAAGTCCACTGATTTTTCATGAAAAATCCAAATTTTGGACAGAACCTAAACCAACTCAGAAACTATAGAGTATAAACATGTTTTTTATGGTTTTAAGCTAAGTACATGGTATAATCTTGTAAAATTAAGTGTATGTAACATATTAAAATATGTAAAAGTGTATAAACAATAATGAGTATGATTTCCTTAAAATGATCTGTGGTGGCAACAACAAGAATAAGAACAAAGAAGCAAGAATAAACCAAGAATCACTATCTAAATCTTCAAAAAATTTCCAACAAATACCAAGCTTCCAAATTAATAACCCAAACTTAGAATCCTTTGATCTATCCTAATCTAACATAATAATAACCTCTGGTAAAAATCTTTAATAAGAAAACTTGGAAATTGGATGAGATTTTGTGGTGATTTTGGTGTTTTTGTGGATGAAATGAACTAAGGATCATCAAGGAATTAACATATTAACTTGTGTTAGATTATAGAAGCAAGATCAATGATCAAAATGGTTGTTTTAATTGTTTTAGGTCATTCATGGCATGAGAGAAAGAAGGAAAATGATTTAAATTTTATTAAGTATAGAAATGAGATGTAAATGAGGTGTAAATGAACAAATATCTAAATATTATGTTTAGATAATATCTATTTTGATGACTTGGTTAGTGTGACTAGATAGATAAGTTTGTTAGTTTAATATAGTTAGTTTAGTGTAATATATGTATAAACTGGTTGTTTGATGATAAAACCTTTAAAACGTGAAGTCTTAAAAGCGCAGAAACGTAAAGCCGAAAAACATAAAAATCCAAACTTATAGAAATGTCATAAACTTCCAAAAATAAACAACTTTGTTGTTTTAAATGTTATATGAGTATAACGGGATGTTTAAATGACTTTTAGACTAAAAACGTAGCTCGTAGACGCGTTTGGTGACTCCGGTTCTGAATAAAATCGACGTATACTATAAAAATAACCCGACAAGTATAAAATTCACTTGTCAAAATAAGAATAGGTTAAAATGCATAAAATGTGTACATTTAACATAGTCTAGGGTTGAGTTCACGTTAAATGTGCGCGTAACTACGTGCGCAACATAACTTATCTGATTACCCGAAAAGGTTAATTTTCACGAAATTAAAGTGAATAGTAAAAGTATGAGATTGAAAATGACCTACGATGTACGGATTGTTACAAAATATGTCAGGAAACAAATGAATTAACAATAGGAAAACAGAAAACTAATGGACACAAAAGTAGAAGGCAAAGCCAAAATCTTATAAACGATAACTAAGTAAAAAATTCAAGAATCGTTATGACACAATTCTCTATAAACACACACTCTTATAAACGATAAGTAAATTAATAGTATATAGGTCAATACTCATTTTTGACATGATTCCGTAAAAACGTATTTTCATTCTGTTTTGCAGGGTTAAACAGCCATTGAAGATGATGCCAAACTTAACAAAACTTTCCTGGAAGATCACGAAAAATATATCGTGCTTCAATCATGCCTTGTTGAAAAAACGTCCATATAAAGATATAATTTCGGTATAAAAATGAATGAGATTACTTTTTTGTTATACTGAAACAACAAATTAGTTAAACAAGTACTTAACTTATTCTTAACCTTACCAAAACCGATAAGATTTTCAAATCTGTTAAAGCCTTAAATGATCATGAAATCACTTCTAAATCTGGTCCTTTCGGCTCGATAATCAATTTATACAAATTTAGAAAATCGTTTAAACAGTCAACAAAATCTGCCCCAAAAATATTCATGTTCAAGCTCGAATATTTGGAGTTTAATTCGTGTCTTAAGTCATGTACGAGTTCACAAGGTTGAAACCAAATTTCCAATTTTTTGATTAAGGTGTTTTATTTTGTGACACGATGTTTAATCAGTATTAATTCCATTTTCGATATATTTTAGTTAGTTACGAAGCACTTTTTAAAACGAACGCAAACCCACAAGCTACTACCGGTATGGAGTATATAGCACATACACATTTATACTACTTATAAAGAGTGAATGCTCCTTCTTGAAATCTTAAAATCTTGAAAACTTAAATTAATTTGGTTTGCCTAAATTACCCCTAAGTATCCTTTAATACACCTTAAGTTTGATTAATTCTAAACTTGGTAACTTTTCAAAAACATACACTATATTAATTTTAAAAAAACACGCTTTGCATCAAAGGTCGAACTAGAATCACAATTTCACAAGTATAGATATTTGTTGCTATACACCATCGCTTTGTGCAGGTATTCGTCTAGTATTAAATAATTTCAAAAGTCTAGGGAAAAAATCATTTTGGTAAAAGGTTTTTTTGTTTTTTTTTTACACATCACCTCAGTCTCTAGATTAGAGTCCATTGTGTTAGCTAATAAGGCCCGTAGGCCCGGCCCATTGGTTTAGCATGTCTTGCACTTAGGGTTAGGTTTTATAATTTCATATTTAATGTCTTTGTATTATAATTAGTTAATTGAATACAAATTATATATTTTCAGTTTTCTCTATGATATCTACATGATATCAAGAGTCATGAACCCGCGTATACATGAGTCTGCTTGATATCACATGCTTCTCGCTGAATATGTTTTGTCTTTGCTGCTGATATGCTTGCTTGGTGTAATTGTTTGTATTAACATTCATCGTCATCGTCTCGTTGTTGGCTTCTATATACATCACCGTGGTCACATCTTTTGTTCAAGTAAGTTCATTATCATTTAGAATCTTGATTGGATTTTCAGATTTGGCATATTAATTAGTGGGACAGTGGTTTATATAAAGAATTGTGAATTTGAGATATACACTGAATTGGTGGAAAATATATTGAACTTGGTTGTGGCAAATTTGTTTAGAAACTTTGCTTTAGTTTGATTTCTGGCTATTGATATTTGTTTGATTGAAGTTCATTTATTGTTTGTTCTTCGAATCTATTTATTATTGTAATGTATTAGTTAGTTAGAATGGATACTTATAAGAATAATATAAAGTCAAATACGTTATTATTTGAGCAGTTTAAAATTAATTAGTGGCACGGTGGTTTATATAAAAAAATTGTGAATTTGGGATATACACTGAATTAGTGGAAAATAGATTGACCTTGGTTGTGGAAAATTTCACTTTACTTTAGTTTGATTTCAGGCTATTGTTATTTTTTAATTGAAAGTCCGTTTATTGTTTGTTCTTCGAATTTGTTTATTATTGGGTTGTATTAGTTGGTTAGCATGGATACTTATAAGAATGATATAAAGTTAGGTACATTATTGTTTGAGAAGTTTCAAAAGTTTTTACACATGTATGAGCAGTTTAAAAAATTCTTAGTCATGTTCAGAAGTGTGAGATATTATTAGACATGTTGGAGTAATTTAAGAATTTTTTAGCCTTTCAGCTTCATGCTATGTCAACATCATCTAATAAAGATTTGGCATCATCATTTTCTAAATAGATATTAGATTCGGGTGCCACTCATCACATGTCTCATATTTTGTCACAATTTATCTCTTTGAGTCTTTTAGACTCTTCAACATCAGTTATGGCCGCTAATGGCAACTCTATGTCATTAGAAGCTATTGGTTTAGTTGATAAACCATATGTTTCTTTATCTTACGTTAACTAAATATTGGTCCTATTATGATTTCCATCCATGCTGGTGCTTTGTTTTGATCTTGGAGATTAAAGTTCAATAGATTTTGTTTTGTTGGTATTGGTACTGGAGTTGGTATTGGTATTGGTAATTGATTTGGTTTCACCTATGATTCCGCTTAGTTTGTTACTAGTGATTGTGATGCTACAATCTTAACTAATCCGATTAAGTCTGGAGTAGTTATGAGTTGCTTTTCGACATCAACAACTTCTTTTGGTTCCACATTTGATTATGTGTCTAGTTCTGTTTTGTTTGCATCTATCTGACTCCGATCTTTATATGCTTCTACACTTATCTGCATTAATTGATACGCTTTTTATCTGCATCGGTCTGCCTGAATCTGATCTTCATTTGCTATGTCTACATCTACTCTTCATGTACTTCTGTCTAGATCTGTCTGCCTGAATCTGCTCTTTATCTGCACCTGTCTACATCTTCCTGGTTCTGGTTTGCCTCTGATTCTGTATGTTCTACTATCGTTCATCTCCGTATTTGTGTTGCTATGCTATAATTTTGCAGTTTGTTTTGGTTTGCATCGACTTTGGTTTGTCTATTTCAGACCTGGCTGATATTTTTATGTTACAATTTCGATTATTAAGACTCAGTTTAGCACTAAGTCGCACTCTTATCACACTCCACTCTGCGTTTGTTTTTCAGTTATAGTTTATTTTATGTTTGACAAACTCTATTCACCACTGCAATATCGTGAGTTTGAGAAGGGATGTTAGCTAATAAGGCCTATAGGCCCGACCCGTTGGTGTAGCCTTGTATTTCACTTAGGGTTACATTTGTTTATTTAATGTCTTTGTATTGTAGTTAGTTAATGGAATCTGAATGATATACTTTTTAGTTTTCCCTTTGATTTCTACACATTAATGTTGGTGTTGAAGTATTGTTGATTTGTATGTTGAATGAAAACGAGTCTCTAAACTCACCTCAGTCTTAATAGAGTTAGGTTAATTCCCCATGTTCAATTATTATTAATGATCAAATATAAATACATCACAAGTCTTGAACAATAAGATAACCAACATAGGCTAATCCCGATAGTAAATAATAAACAATGCATGGGCTAATAATCATTCGGCTAATACTCCCCCGCGGTTGGAATGAGAGGTATTCCGACATTCAAACTAGAACGAAACTCAAGAAATAAGGCACTCAGAAGAACCTTGGTGAAGATATCTGCATA
The DNA here is from genome assembly GCA_910596185.1 of Chrysanthemum makinoi. NCBI lineage: Eukaryota > Viridiplantae > Streptophyta > Magnoliopsida > Asterales > Asteraceae > Chrysanthemum > Chrysanthemum makinoi. The sequence goes on from OU343221.1 coordinate 193,442,303, forward strand.
TTGAAATCGAGATGGAACGTATAAAACACACACTTGCCCATAAGCCACATAATCATGAACAAAATGTATATCTATCTTGATATGCTTAGTACATTGGTGTTGTACCGGATTAGTATAATGGTAAACGACACTGACATTGTCACAATAAACAAGCGTAGCAGTATAAAAAGGGGCATGTAATTCTCGCAAAATATTACGAATCCAGATAGTTTCAGCGACAACATCAATAACCCCCTGATATCCAGCCTCTGCACTAGAACGAGATAAAGTAACCCGTTGGTTAGCATACCATGACAGTAGATTATCCCCAAGGAAAACACAATACCCAGAAGTGGACCGACGGGTGACTGGGCAACCTGCCAAATCAGCATCGGTGTATGCAATGAACTGAGTGGTAGTAGAAACATGTCGTAGAATACCATGATCAAGAGTACCACGAACATACTGAAGAATCCACTTTAAAGCAACAAGATAAGGCTTACGTGGATCATGCATGTAGAGAAAAACTTGTTGAACACCATAAGAATCATCCGGTGACATGAAAGTAAGATACTGAAGAGAACTTGCCAAGCTACGATACAAGGTGGAATCAGAAATCGGGGTCACCATCAGGATTCAGTATCAATTGGAGTCTTACAAGGATTGCAATGCTGCATGTGGGTTCTCTTAAGTATTTTCTTAGCATATTTAGATTGCGTTAGAAACATACATGCCGAAGTCCGTTAAGCTGAGATGCCAAGGAAATAATTGAGAGAACCAAGATCGGTCATTGAAAACTTGGCATGTAAGGAGCTGATGACCCGCTGTAGAAATGTTGCAGAAGATTTTGTAAGAATGATATCATCTACACATAAAAAAAATAAGCATGTCAAGCACGCGATGAAAGACAAACAATGAGGAGTCGGTTTTGCTGTCTTTGAACCGAATCTGATATCATAAGAGGCAAAGCGCTGAAACAAAGCGTGCGGGGCTTGCTTAAGCTCATATAGAGATCATTGTAAGTGACAAACATAATTGGGGTGAGCGGGATCAACAAACCCTGAAGGTTGATGCATGTAAACTGTCTCAGAAATATGACCATGAAGAGAAGCATTCTTTGCATCCAACTGATGAATAGGCCTAGCACGTGAAACTGCAAGACTCAAATCAATACGGATAGTATCCGGTTTAACAAGTGGACTAAAAGTCTCATTATATTTGATTCCATGTTGTTGACTATGACCATTGGCTGCCAAGCGAGCCTTGTACATGCTAAGTGATCCATCTGAATTAAACTTATGCATGAAAAGTCACATAGATCGCACAATATTCACATTAGCAGGAAATGACACAAGCACACACATACCATTAATAATTAAAGCATTATATTCCTCTAACATAGAGTTTTTACAATTAGTATCACGAATGGCATGAATATTGGATTTGGGAATCGGGGACATAGTGACAAAAATAAGAGACATACGTTCAAAAGCTTTTAAATACCGGACTTTGAACATGTAACCATGGGATGAACATGTTTGGGCCGCGAAATGGACAACACCGAGGTTGGAGGTTGAGATAGTTTGTTGTTGGGCCACAGGTGAATAGGTAGTGGTGGGTTAGGATTGGTTTGGTGGGTCGGGGTTAGTAGGGCAGTTTGTTGTTGGGCAGTGGAAGAAGTAGTGAGTGGTGGACAAGCATCGGTTTGGTATGTCGGGGTTATTGGGGCAGTTTGTTGTTGGGTCGTATGTGTATGAGGTGATGATGAGGTTGGATCAGTTTGTTGGGTCGGGGTTATTGGGGTAGTTTGTTGTTGGGCCAGTAGTGTATAAGGTGGGGGTGGAAGTAGTGGCGGAAGTAAAAAATCATAGGAAGGAGGATTATTTGGAGTCATATAACCAAATGGAAATACATCTTCGCCAAAAGTAACATGACGAGAAATAATAATTTTATTGGCAGCAAGATTAAGACACCGCTATACCCGATGATGTGGGGTAGCCAAGAAAGATGCAAGGAGTGATGCGAGGTACAAGTTTATTAGCAACGTGCAAGTGCAGATAGCAAATACACCCGAATATGTGTAAGTGGTCATAGATTGGGGGTTTATTGTAAGGTTTAGTGGAGGGAATTTCATTTTAAATGGCGATAGAAGGCAAGATATTTAAGAGATGGGAGGCCATTTGAAGTGCTTCCATCAATATGGGGGAGGAATGTGTGCTTGAAAAAGGAGGGGTTGGACAATATTATTAAGTGTATGAAGCATACATTCCGGCTTCCCATTTTGTTGAGATGTCTTAGGACATGAGCAAGGATACTAGATGCCATGCTTACGGAAAACCTTATAGAAGCGATTGTTGTCAAATTCGCCCCCATTGTCATATTGCAAAGCCTTAATGTCAATATTGAATTGGTTATTTACAAAAGCACGAAAAGGAACAAAAGTATCAAACAAGCCAGATTTATTATGTAGCAGAAACACCCAAACAAAATGAGAAACATGATGTAAAAAAACAACATCATATCTTGTTCCACCTATACTCGGAATAGAGGAAGTCCTCACATCCAGGTGTATAATGTCAACAACACACGCAACACTAGACTCAGACCTATAAAAGGGAAGCTTAACATGCGTTACCCAACTAACATGCATGACATAAACTAGATGACTTTGACTTATTGCAAGAGATAAATGACTTGACTCTAACTTCCGTATAACATCGTCACTAGGATGTCCAAGGCATCGATGCCATGTGGAATGACTAAAGAAAACAACGCAAAAGGTGTGGATGGTGACGGCTGATGGGAAAATGGGTAAAGATGTCCAATACTGTTACAACGGATAAAAAGCTTGTAAGTCTGATAATCTTTTACAGAAAAGCCAAATTCGTCATATTCAACCGAAACTTCATTGTCTTTGGTAAATTTATGAACATAAATTAAGGTTTTGATGATGTTAGGCGTAACCAATAAACTATGAAGGTAAAGATGTTTATGAGGGGTATAAAAACACACTGTCTCATGGCAGTTACGGGTATAGATTCACCATTGCCAACAATTAAAGAGGGATAAATGCTTTTATTACAAATAGTAGTGAGGGTACTTGTGTTGTCCGCTAGATGTGATGAGGCACCCGTGTCTATATGCCAAGTCGGGCCTTGAAATGTCATGGTATGAAAAGCTTGTGGAAGCGTAGTGGCTTGCGATGCCTGAGAGGGAAACACAATAGCATGCCAAAATAAGAAGCACGAACCTGACCATAAGGCATCTGTTGAGGAACCGGATAATAAGTAGCACGAGACTAGGCCTGGACGCCAACAAATTGGGCTGGAAAGCTGGTCTGGGCCGGAGTTTGGCCTGGGCTATATGTGAACTTGGGCCGAGAGGAGTAGAGTAATATGGGACCATAAGTTGGGCCTATACACTAGAGTTGGGCCACACATATGGGCTTGGTCCTGGACACATAGGAGAATAAGTGTACACCTGCTGGGCCAAAGAAGGAAACCTGGGCCATATTGCTAGTTATGATGTTCGGTTGAGAAGAAAAAAGAGCAACGGCAACAAGCAAAGGATAGCAACAATATGACAATAGAAAAATAAAAATAAAGAATGCAATATAGCAGTAGGCAAAAGAAAGAATGCAAGCAAGAAACAGAAAAAAAAAAATTAAGAATGCAAGAAAAGCATAGTAGCAGCAAGCAAGCAAAGGCAAAAAGCAAAAAAAAAAAGTTCTGTAGCGGCAAATTTAAGGTTTTAGGGACGTGTATTTTTTGACGGGGTGTTTAGAGTAGGCTCTGATTACCATAATAGAGTTACGTTATATTCCATGCTCAATTATTATTAATGATCAAATATAAATATGGTACAAGTCTTGCACAATAGAACAAATAGTTACATATCGATGGTGGATTCGCCTACAAAACAGATAGTTCAAACGTAGGGCATAATAACTCACAAGATTAGAGAATAAGCATTCACATGTAGTTTATCGAAAGGTTATGGTAAAAACTAGCAGGGTACCCGCGCGTTGAAGTGGCGGGTATCCTGAAATAAAAAATTCCGGTGAATCATATATTTTAGTTTATTCTGTTTTTTGACAATAAATTTACGAATATCAAGAATTTCATGTGACGTATTTCAAGTCTTTAACTAATGACAATGGTTTTCATTATACAATTGTGATAATAAATATTTCAAGTATTTCAAGTTTTTCGGATTCGATTTATGAATGTAATTGTGCAAAAGTTAATTGCATCTTTTGCTTTAATATTTGTATTCATTTAAAAATCTGGACCACATTAATTGCTCACTTAAAACCAAGGTTATAAATACGCGCGGCGGCGGCCACGCCTTTTTGCTTTATAAAGCGTGGCATAAGGCGGCTCAAAGTATGAAAATATTTATATATTCATATCATAATTCATATATATCGAGCTTACAAAAACATGTGACATAAGGCGGCGATGCGGCGTACTGGCGCATGCGGCCTTTTAGTCTTAAAACTAAGACCATCAACTATGGTAAACCTTTTAAAGCAAAAATCATAATTACATATATATCCTTCTTAAACTTAAAAATTATCACATTATTTATAAATTAAACACTAAAATAAACTTTAGTTATTATTTTACACAAAATTGTCTATTTTACCCTTCATTTCTTATATGACTGATCGATCATCCATGTTTTATTAAAACATAAATACCAACAATTCACTCCAAAAGTCTTCAGTGAACATCAATTACGCTTGGTATGAATTGGTGAGGACAACTTATTATATTAAGATTATAGTTGAAGAACCCTTACAACAAACAATAAATTGGTTTATCTCTTGCGTGTATCACTGATTCTCCGGCGTAGTTGGTATCTTCAAAGTTTTTCATTTTTAATCTTTTTTTTCACTAGATTCTATTTGTTATTGGTTAGTTTTGCAGTAATTTTTGCTTCGTACATTTTTCTTCTTCTTTGTCACCGATAACATTTCCGGCATTGACAATACAAACTTGCCCATTTTTATGTATGTTTCTCTGGTGGCTGGAATAGAGCAGTATATCTCCAAATCTGATTTTTGTCATATTCTTTTTTGACTCGGTCAGATAATTATTCAAAGGGGGACGCAAAAATGGTGTTTGAGTTCTCAGTGATATATGGGTTGTGTGAGTCGGAGAACAAATTTAAGGGTATAATGGTCAAATTACAATTAACTTATTAATAACATTTATTTTAGTGTTTAAATCAAATATAATTTAATTATTTGGACATATATGATAATTTTAAAGTTTAGAAAGAATATATATGTATTTATGGTTTTTTGTTGGATATATATGCAATTTTGAAGCTTCAGACGGATATATATGCAATTGCCATTGACATTAAATTATAAACCTATTTGTTTTATGGGGTATTTACATACATCCACATATCTCAACCAATATTTACATATTTCCTCAAACACAAGTTTTTAATGCATGATATACAATGCTATTAAAGCAAGGTTTGAAAAGTATGTAAATATTGGTTGAGATATGAGGATGTATGTAAATGCCCCGTTTATCTCCACTATGTTATAAACATTTTCAAGTGATATAAACATCACACATAATCAAATGATTAAATTATGAAAATGTTCAATATCTTAGACCTATTCATGACACATAAACTTGAAATGGATGTTCACTATGGTTTATAAGTTCTTAAACCTCTTCATCATTTTATAAACCTTTTCATAAACCACCATAGTGGATGCCCTAAGAAATAAAGTGTTTTTATGTTGTAAAGTTTTGTATATCAAGCTTGTAGACTTGTAAATCTTAAATTTAAGATTAAAAAAGATTTATTTGTGCGTTAGAAGTAATGTACATTAAGCTTGTAGACTTGTAAGTCTTAATTTTAAGAGAAAAATTCATTTATACATTATAATAACATGTCTTCAGAATAAAAGAAAGGTCCACCCAGCTCAAATTAATTGAATATTCAATTGTTATAATTAAATAAACAAAAATAGTGTTTCAGCTTCTTTCTATTACGTTGCATGCGTAATCCAATAAATCTTCGCAATACACATAGCAATCACAATACACATCTAATCACACAAATCAATAGCATTAAGCCAAAACTAATATACGATCTATTTAAAAAAATAAACATGGTAAAGAATATGTTTAATCTATGAAATATGACTAAAAATCAAATAAGAGAAAAAAGTGCGATGATTTTCAGTCATTCAAAGAGCGACTGTGTACTGATTCCACAAAGGTCTTATTCCACAAAGTCTCTCCAGTGTGCCCGTAAGTTTTACGGAGGTGGGTACTTATATGAAGCAAATAACAAGGATGAGTCTTAAAACCTAGGTCAATTGACTCAAGCACAAGAGATCATATACATTCTTTTAAAGGATAACAGGACATATTCCGTGTTTTTTCATGTTGGTATACGATTTCTTTTTAGTAAGTTGATTTTCAACAAATAATTGCAGTTCAAAATTCAAAAAGTAAAACAATCTTAAAATCATTCATGAAACTGTTTACAGATTAGTTACATCACCTATTATACTAAGATTTAAATTTGAATGCGCCTATCCTACATTCTTACATCTTTTTGTGACACAAATCGTAAGGCTTAGCACAGTCGTATGTAAAAAGTCGGTTGTTCAAGACCCACGACCGATTTTAACATCGGTCAAGTCGATTGTGAGCGGTTGGTCGAATATCGGTCAGTCGACCATATGAAACAATATCGTTCGAATTATCGATCGATTGTATACCACACATAAATCCAAAAAACTTTTTGAAATGTTATCGTTTAGTTAAAAAAAAGCCGGTTATCGACTGTGGCAACTTGGTCGTGTCTGGTCGTCGGAGAAAGAAAGCTGATGTGGCAAGCGGTGACCCAGGTCACGACTGTGGGCAGCCTAATAACATAAGACCATGTCATCTGCACTTGGTCACCTTCGGTCACACTTGGTCATCTCCTTCGGTCACACTTGGTCACCTTTGAAGGACGTGTTCTCAAAGGATTTTAGCCAAACTCGGTCGACTGCACAACCAAGTCCTCTCTCTTTGTTGTGTGTGAGAGTTTTTATTCACAACACAATAAGTGATGTGCACACCACAAGCATATATATATATATATATGGTGTTGTGCTATATTGGTGCAGGACGCGTGAAAGCGTATTTAAATAAACCATAATCCAAAGGTGATATACGAGGCTCACCTCAAGAGAATAAAACTCTAACAAGAGTAAAGACTCTAAAAACAATTTTATTAATGATTTCCATAATGCCCAAAACAATAAACCAAAGCCTTATGTTTATAGGGAAGCCAAACTTGAAGAAAATGTTAACAAATTATTCTAGAACAAAGAAACTAAAATAAAAGTCACGACACAAAACAAACATCAGTAGGTTTACTTGTCAAGTAACAACACAAACACCAGTAACTTCAGTACGTTTAGAAGTAAGGTTACTTATGTTGAGCAGTAAGGTTACTTGCAATGTGTCATAGCTTTCCAATTATTCCAGTAACTGGGGCTGTAAACGAATCGGACGAGCATGAACGGAGCCTTGTTCATGTTCGTTCGTTTAATTTTAACCGGAAAAATAAACGAACACAAATGCTTAAACGGACGGATTTTCTTGTTCATGTTCGTTTATTAAGAAAATGAGTTGTTCACATTCGTTTATTAAGCTAATAAACGAACGTTAAACGATCAAACATAAATGAACATACACAAACAAACATAAACTTTATTAAAAGATGCACAATATATTGTTTTATATATGTTGTTTGGTTTAAATAAACCAGTTTTAAAGTTATACAATTAAAGATATCATATACGAACGTAAATAAATAAAGGAGCATAAACGAGCGTTAACGAACGCATAATCCGACGTTCACGAACATAAATGAACGGACGCGACTTTTGTTCATGTTTGTTCATTTAACTAAACGATCGTAAAATATTGTTCATGTTTGTTCGTTTAATAAATGAACGAACATAAACGAACTTTTTACCGATCGGTTCATGAAATGTTCAATGAACGTTCAGTTTGTTTACAACCCTATCAGTAACCTTAGTTTGATTTAGGAGTACCCTTACTCCTACTACGAGTAAGGTTGTTCTTTGTTCTCGTCTTGCCATGCTCTAATCATGTCCTCATCATATATACATTACAAATGTGATTTTGTGGTTATCACCTCCCTAATTAAATTGTTTTTGTATGATATATTTGTGTTTAAGTGAGGTATTATAATTTTTACCGACCAAAATCATCTTATTACACTAACTTCAAAACTGAGCATTTGTATGCGTGTTAATATAGCATTCAAATGTGAAGTTTAGAATACAGTATGGTAATTATATCTTTAACACGCTTACAAAAGATTAATAATCTCATTTAAAAGAAAAAACCAAAATTCAGATCAATAAGCATAAAAACAACCTTGTTAAAAAAAACTTTTAGAAAAAATCTACTCGATCGTTATGTACAAATTAATTAACTTCGCTCCCAAGTATTTAAAAACTAAAATTAGGAAACTTTCTGACAGATTAAAATTTTTTCGGGATTATGATATATTTCCCATATTTGGACTATACCAACTTCTTTCTTAAAATAAAATTTTTCAATCTCTTCTCTATATATATAATTGATTCATGAAACACTTTTCTAAATCATCTTCATACCTGGGTATTCAGATTAAGGTTAGTTTCACTTTGATTTTGCATAATCCAGATATCGTGATTATATCATATGTCTACGTTTTTTCTTAAGGTTAGTAAACATAATAGTTCGCCTTCAATTCTGTTTATGGTTAGTAAACATATTCTTAAGGTTAGCATTCTGTACATATAATAATGAACATTAGTAAACATAATAGTTCGCCTTCTAAAACAAGCTATATGTCGTGAAAGAACAATAATGTTAGTAAGCATTAACAATAATGTTAGTAACATACAGGCAAACTATTAAGGCGAACTATTACGATTTTTTATGATATATAGCTTGTTATTCTAAAGCATCTTCTTAAGGTTAGTAAGCATAAACTGTATGAATGTATGAATGTCTTTTATTAATCGCCTTCTGTTTACTCCAAAAGTGTTCATCTTTGTTACATTAGTTTTTTGTGACCATGTATAGTAGCAGTTCTTTGTATGTTCTGTTATTATGGTTTTGTTGCCGGCGTGTCTTATTGATTGTCAGGTTGGTTACTGTTATTCTTTATTTTGTTAGTGTCTCTCTAGTTTTTACTAATATATTCGCGGTATATATATGTCGCTTAAAACTTGGGTTTCTGTTGCTTTTTGTGATTGTATTCATTACGTGGTTCGTTATATTTTCTGCTTTTTTAGTCCATGCTGCTTTAAAACAAGCTATATATCGATAAAAGAAGTTTACAATGTTAACCACTCCTAGTTACTGTATAAAACTACGTAGTATAATGCTAATTATATTGAAAACTGTTAGTTTTGCAACAAAAATACTCTTCGCTACATAGTAATTAGTAAAAGACATACGGACATTCATACAGTTTATGCTTAAATATGCAAATTTAGGTTACACTCACATTCTGCCTATTTTTCCAGAGATTTCAACCCCGTTAAAGCTGGGAACTAATGGAGGAAATATTATATTCAAACTACGGGAACAATTGTCATAAAGTGATGGACAATTGCGGCTATTCACAGAGACACAAAGGTCTTGTTCCACAGCAGAATGGAAATTGGGGTGCTCAAATATATACAAATAACCAACGCATATGGCTCGGAACATTCAAATCTGAAAAAGATGCGGCTATAGCTTATGATCGAGCATCGATCAAGCTTAGAAGTTCTGATCCTGCATTCAGTTGGACTGAAACAGCAGTTCTAGAGGCAGAGTTTCAAAGTCTTCATAACATGGAAACAATATTAGCAATGATTAAAGACGGATCATATCAATCAAAGTTTGATGATTTTCTACTGAAAACCGACAAAGAAAATGACAAAGATTTATCTGTGCAAAAGAGTTGTGGTTTTTCTTGTAGACTACTATTCCAAAAGGAGTTAACACCAAGTGATGTTGGTAAGCTTAATAGATTAGTTATACCTAAGAAACATGCTGTGACGCATTTTCCACCAGTTCCCGATAATGATCAGTCAGAAGGGTTTGTTAATGATGAGGTGACTCTTTCTTTTTATGATGTTCATAGAAAATTGTGGAAGTTTCGATACTGTTATTGGAAGAGTAGCCAGAGTTTTGTATTTACTCGTGGTTGGAACCAGTTTGTTAAGGAAAAGAGCCTAATGGCGAAGGATAAGATAACTTTTTACTATGATGAGAATCTTGAGACAAATTCAGGGTTTTTGGTGATTGATACTTGTTTTTCTACAAGTAATATTGGATCGAGTTTGAAGCTTGGTATGGGAACACAAGTCAAGTATTTGGTATCGAAGGAAGATGAAGGAAGCGTTGATGATGATCAGGAGATGAGTGATGTAAAGACTAAAGGATTTAAGCTCTTTGGTGTTCAAATAGAACCGGAAGCAGAGGTTAAGGGTTCGATCCTCACCCCTTGCAAGGCCGGAGGTCCTTTTCTACCTTTAGTAGAACCGGAAGCAACCTCTCTACCTTAGGTAGGGGTAAGACTGTTTACGTCTTAACCTCCCCCATACACCATGAAAGACGGTATTGGGACCCGTAACCCGTGAAAGACCGGTATTGGGTGTTACTCTTTTTTTTTTTTTTTTTGGTGTTCAAATAGCTTAATGACAAGTTAAATGTTTTATTTTTACCAAAGCTTCTTTAGTAGCTCTTTGGAACCTTAGAGATATTCATGTCTAACCTCTTATATATTGATCTATGAAAAACAATTTTGTTTGCTAAGTATATATGTTTTGATAGTTTCATGCTGAGCCTTTCATTATATTTTTTTTAGAAGGGCAATATATTTCCGAACAAAGCCAAAAACAATTACAAATCAAGGCATCCGCTATATTAACAAGATACTTAAGTATAGTGGACCCTAAAAAGAAAAACAATACATTTAAACTTGATTGCAGCCAACAATAACTAAAACTAATACTTAATCGAGCATTTCATTATACATAGCAGGATAATCTTGTGATGCGGCGGCAACACAAATAAAACCACTAGTCGTTTGTTTACGACTGTTTTTACTTGTTCAATTCTAGTCATTTACTATAATATTCTGTAATATTCATGTCTCTGACAGTTAAGTGGAGAAGATGGCAGGAGGAGTTGTAGTACATGTTAAGGAAAAAAAAAGATTGATTGGGATTTGAGTAAATCAAATAGGAAAAAAAGAAGGGTAATTTGTATGGAAGTAATATTAATTTGATTTACATTCAACCTCTATAATAAATTAATAAACTCAATAAAATTAATAATTTGTTCGGTCCCAACTTGGGACCATTACAAATTTAAACCCAATCGATAAAATAATAAGATAATAATTTTTTTGAAACGACAGTTTATATATATTAATCCCAACGAAACTATAAATTAATAATCTCTAAAAAATTCCATATATATATATATATATATATATATATATATATATATATATATATATATATATATATATATATATATATATATATATATATATATATATAGAATCCGGATCGGTTGAAGGTTTTTATTTTGAGAAGATTGAGAAGGTTTTCAAAAACGATAGATTTTTAACTTTGATTCATGTTTTTCAAGCGTAAAACTCATTTTAATGTTATTAAAATTCAAAATGTGTAAAAAAAAATTGAATCAATGTTAAAAATCTCTCGATTTTGCGATATATGTAGAATACTGAATCATCTGTACAAATTTAATAAATCATCATCATAACTCGATTTTAACAATGATTCATGAATCAAATTTGTGCTTTATAGATTCGATTCACCATAAAATGATGTTTACTTGTGAATCAAAATAAAAACATGAATCAATTTGCTCAAACGAAGATTTCTCAATCTTCTCAAAATAAAAACCTTCTCAATGAAACCGAAGCCTATATATATATATATATATATATATATATATATATATATATATATATATATATATATATATATATATATATATATATATATATATATATATATATATAAATTGAGATCATATAAGATCAACCTTAAAGTTCTAAAAGTAAGATTCATTTAAAAACCAATAGGATTTGGACAAGTGGAATTTGAGTACACGGACGCTTAAAAACTAAAAATTACCCGTTTAATAAATGTCTAAAAGGGTATTGTATAAAATCTCGGTATTTAACATCGTAACCCTAATTTTATTTTATACATACTGTATCCATCTCTCATCTCATCTAATTAACTAATTTCACACCTCATCTTTTACTATTGTAATTTTCTCCAATATCTATTTTATAAGGCACCATATTAATACCCATATGCGATCGTCGACCATATGATTTTTAAAAATATTGTTTTGACACCACAATCACAAAACATTGTATCGATTTATTATATAGTCACGAGTTCCGTTCTTGCGATTAAATACGTTAAATACAAATTTGTGTTCCTTTAATCGTTGATTGTTCCGGCATTAATTTCAATATACAAAGTATAATTTGGTCAAAATACCAACCGGTGTAAACACGGTGATTGGGTCCTACAAAGTAATCACCAAGAGTTCTTTCATAATCGTGGGCTTTGTTTTTCCCATGTGTCTCCAATGGATTTGGGTTTTACGTATTATATATATATATATATAGAATTGAGATCAGTCTCAACATTTAAAACCAATAGGATATGTGTCACAAAAAAATAAATGTCATTTGTAGGTATTTAACATGATAATATACCCAATTCCATCTCTCTAATTAATAATCATCTCATCTCATCTCATATCCCATCCCAAATCACGACCAATATACCCCACCACCAATACCAAATCACGACCGCCACCACCACAATTCATAAACACCGGTATCACCACTCGATGATGTGTCGGATTTGGGTTTCGATCCGGTCTCGAACGGATTTTCACGGTGAGGGGGCTTCGTTTATTTGTTATCCCGACGGTTTTTTCGCTAGGTTTAGTTATCCCGGTCCGGATTAGGTATCACATTATTTTCCGGTGAGGCTTTCGTTTTCCGCGAGGCCTTACTATCCCTAACAGCCGTTGTGTATTCAAGAACTAGTCGGTGTGTTCTCAAGATCTGTAACGATTTATTTTTGCTTTCAGGAACACAAGAACATCAAAAATTGTACAGCTATTCTTATGGATTTATTATGGGCATATGGATCTTTTAATAAAAAAAAAAGTGTTCTAATGTTGATACCAAGATTTATTACACCTTTTGTCAAAATGTTGGCGAGACCATGGTGGATCTGCCTCCATTGATGCATCAACTTGTTCTTGCCGTTGCTAGCCCTCGTGTATTAGTTTCCAAGAACCAAAGTTTGAAGCTGATTTTCCATTTGACGTGTAACAATAATGTTTTGGATTTCGTCGTGTTTTCAATCGTGTTCAGGTAGTGTCGTGGTTCAGATATAGCATTTGGTGGTGTCATAGTTTCCTCGTAGGTTATTGATGTGGTAATAGGTAGGTTCTGGTTGTTTTTTAGCAGGGGTTTTTATGGACTTGGTGATCGTAGTACAGGTTGTGATGGATGTGGTTTAAGGTCGTGGTACATGCCGTGATACCAATCGGGTTTAAGGTCGTGGTACAGGTTGTGATGGATGTGGTTTAAGGTCGTGGTACATGTCATGATACCACTCGGGTTTAAGGTCGTGGTGCAGGTTGTGATGGATGTGGTTTAAGGTCGTTGTGATGGATGTGATTTAAGGTCGTGGTACAGGTTGTGATGGATGTGGTTTAAGGTCGTGGTACATGTCATGATACCACTCGGGTTTAAGGTCGTGGTACAGGTTGTGATGGATGTGGTTTAAGGTCGTTGTGATGGATGTTGTTTAAGGTCGTGGTACATGCCGTGATGCCACTCGGGTTTAAGGTCGTGGTACATGCCGTGATATCACTCGGGTTTAAAGTCATGGTACAGGTTGTGATGGATGTGGTACAGGTCGTGATACCACTCGGGTTTAAGGTCGTGGTACAGACCGTGGTGTAGGTCGTGGTACAGGCTGTGGTATAGGTTATAAGATCTGTTGGTGTAACTTATTGGTAAATACCCATGATACAACTTACCATAATTCAGATTTGAAGCCACGCCGATTTGTGTAACACTTGGGCAACAAGTTGCGTATCAGTTGTTGTTTTTAGTTTCATTCTGTGTACCAGGTGTTGTCATTAGTTTCGATCTCTGTATTGATCGATTGTTATTAGTTTAGAGTTGTTACACAGATTTTGTTATTACTTTCGAGCTGTGTATCAATCTTGTATCAATGTTTGTATCCTTTTTGGTTTACTGTCAAAATGGAAAATGGTGAAAAAAAAAATCTTCCTGCACGTATAGTATAAAAAGACTTTTTAAAAAAAATGTTTGACTATTAAAATACCACATATTCAATGTTAAGCAAATATGTATCATTTAAAAAAAATAGCTGGTGAAAATAAACGTTACCTAAAATTAATTTAAAAATTGTGAATTAATTTGGATTTGAATCATTTAACAAAAAAATAGCTGGCGAAATAAAAGTTACCTAAAATTAATTCAAAAATTGTGAATTAATTTGGATTTGAATTCTCTAAAATACCCTTAAAATTTTATTTAATTACTATAATGCTATTCATTTAAGGTTAATCTCATCTATTACAAAATAATAGATCCAATGGTTGTGATTAGGTTTTACTTTTATAACTTTAAGTTTGATCTCACATTAACCCTCCCATATATATATATATATATATATATATATATATATATATATATATATATATATATATATATATGTGATACACTTCAAAATTTTAAAATTATTTAGTAAAAAATGAATATATAGCCATTTGTTTTTTGTTAAACGTTAAATCTATATTGATTTCATCTTTAAATATAATAAATTATTTCTACATAATATGTATCTTGCTAAACTAATAAATTATTTCTAGCCGTCTTTAAATCTCGGTCTTTAAATAACCATCTATAAATTAATAATTTATTAATTTATCGATATAATAATATCTCGCTAAATTTAATAAAATATGTTGGTCCCAACATCATTAACTAGGTATAATATCTGTGCACGCACAGGGTTTTGACAAAAAAAAAATATTTTATATCAATGCTAAATATTGTGTCTTTAAAGGTAATTACATATAATTATATACTTATGCACGAGTTTTTCATTTTTCATTATATCCATTAGAATTTTGTATAATCAAATTTTGTAAAAAAATTTTGTTAGATAAGTAAAGATTCAAGTATATTTAGCTGATTTAGATGTTGATGTTCCAATTTAAATTTCACTATTGATATTATAATGTACACAAAATGCGAGTTTAGTTGCACATAATAAACGTTGATGAAGTTAAAATATAATCCTTAAAGTTTTTTAAAAATGTTTTTCTACATATCCTTATATAAATAAATAAAAGTTACATGAGTAGTTGTTATAAGTACAATCACGTTTTTTTTCATATTACAGTAGCTCGTACTTACACTTTTATACTTATATTCCCGTTTTTAATAATTTAGCCGTATTTAATATTCAAATTCGTGTCCACATTTGTCATACTTTTAATATGAAATAAATGAGTTCTTAGTAAACATATATAGTAAAAAAAAATTGATATTTATAATCTTATGTATATTTATATGTTGGAGTTTTAAAAGAACATATATATTGTATTTTTAAGTTATAAAGTATAGGGGGTATAAAGTATAAAGTTATTAAAAAACAAGGAAACTTATAATATTACACTTAACTCTATATAATTTGTAAAAATTTAACCACTAAAGTTTTATTAATTACACCCTCTTTTTTTAAGTTTTTGTTTTCACAAATTTGACATACATGTTTTTCTTTTCAACCAAATTTCTACACCAAATTAATTAAAGGTTGACCAAAATCAATTTAATTTTGACTTTCATTAACCAATGACATCACCCGATTTCGCTTACATGGCGAAATCAAGCTCTCATATTGACCCAATTGTTTTTTCAATAAGAATGAATTAGGGCTGTGCATCGGGTCAAACCCGACGATGTAATTTGTATTATATAAATAAAAGATTTATAGAGTTTTTCGGTGGTTTTGCTCAAATGAATACATATTAATTTCTTTATTACTAATAAAAGATTTATAGAGTTTTTAATGTACATTTAGAGTTTCATCTAGCATCAGTCAGGAAAAAGAAAATTAAATAGCCTGTATCTAATTCCATATACAAGTTCAGTTAATTACCGAATGTTTTAATTTGTTGTATTATATTCAAACAAAAGGTAATATAGTAATTTTTGTCGCTGAAAGTTTCAAATTTTGCAACTTAGGTGTTAACGTGTGAAACAATTAAATATTAATTCACTGAAAGAATGTGATTAGAATTTACAATAAAGATGCTAATCTTTTCTCGAGTATAAATTTTAAAGAATTGACGAGTATGGGATGGGAAGGCACTATGAAGAAAGTGAATATTGCAATTTGTGGTCTCAAGTTTATATTTGTAAATGAGATTTGCTATATAATGTCATGGTTAAGACACAATAAACAACATATTTTTTTCATATTTAAATTACTTATATATTTAATGCACAATAAATAAACATACAAATTACTTTGAATTGAATATATGTAATTTTTAATTTAAAAAAGTACAATTTTTCATTTATATTTATATTAACCATTGCCGGTGGCTAAGTCGTGAATTTAGCAAAATATATTCGTCAATCGGTCAACCCGAATTGGAAGTTTAAACGTTTTTTTTTAGCTTTTGCGAACAATGAAAATACTAACGTTGACCCCGAACCCGAATTGACCCGACCCGATTGACGAAACCCGAGTTGACCCGAAGGCTTGACCCGAATATTGAAAACATTGGCATTCAAATATAAAAGGACATTGCATGTTGTACTTTTATGTAGGTCTCTGTGTACTTACGGTGTACTTTTTGTGTGTTTAACTTGTGCCCTAAGGCACAAGTTAGAAAAACCATTTTTTAAATTGCAATGAAATTATAGGAGAGCTAACAAAATTACCAATATACCCTGGAAACTATATACATTAATTAATTTCTGCTATCTCAGCCTTTGTTACCTTGGTCAGTATAAGTTATAATTTATAAACAACATAAATTAAAGTTTGTACATTTAACCGTGTTCTCACTTTCCTCTTTGAAAGCTACATATTTACTTGTAACTTTGTAAGTGTTTGAAGTTATGAGGCAGGCCTTGTTTTCTACCATTAATAGTAATGAAGGATGCATAATCTGTCACTTTTTGACATGACACTTCTTTGCGTAGCTCTAAATTTTGTCACCTTTTGTGATGATTTGTGTAGTTCAGCAAACCATGCCATTTTGAACACTATGGCTGACATTTTTGGCTGCAATACACAGTTCAAAGACCAGGTATTCAACACAATCTCATGCATAATATATTGTACAGACGAGTGTTTTTAATAAATTAAAATAAAAAAACCGAAACCAAACCGAAAACCGAAAAAACCGACCGAAACTAAAAACCGATGGTTCAGTTTTGTACATTTTCGAAAACCGAAAAAACCGAACCGAAACCGATAATAAACCGAAAAAACCGAACCGCCAAAAACCGAACGGTTTTGGTTTTGGGTTCTGCAAAAACCGAACATTTTGGTTCGGTTTCGGTTTTAGCCGAAAACCGACCCAAACCGAACTGTGCACGCCCCTAAGTGTTCCAATATGAATTCTCAAGACTCTGAGTATCAGCAGCCTTCTGGCGGCAGTTCTCACAATAAACTACAGTAGTAATAAACTTTCATGTTCTGAAAGTTCTCCACTTTTAACCATAAACAAATGTATTCCGCATGATTGAAGGCAATGACGACTTGCCATCAACTCGGCTTGTTGCAGCCGTTTAAGAGAATAAACACAATGATCATAGCATTGTTTATCAGGAGAACCAGCTTAAGCATAAAAGTTTCCTGAACATTTAACAGAATCAGCTTAACCAAGCCAAATGACCCATTCAAAATTTGATAAAATAAGCTAGATCAAACACAATTTTATGTTCATTTCAATAGTAAACGCCTAATCCAAACAGGTCCTCTTGTTCAAAGTTTAACATAATCAACCTGATCCAATCATGTTCCCCTTCCTTGAACTTTTAACAGAATCGGAAACTAGTTGAATATCAATTTTCCAGCATATACAGAGATAGGGGTGGGATCAATAAAGATCACATAAAAATTAAAGATCAAATGGATCATTCTCAACCATTCATTTTTAATCAATCAAATTAATTAAATTCACTTTCACCCTTATATTTAAAAATTAAATATCTCACAAACCGCTAATAGTTAGATAAAACTAATTATACCATTGCGACAAGAATAAAATTATCTTTCTATAGAGATCCAATATTGTATACTTTCGACGAACTTATTTTTTATCGTTTTTTGCGGGTTTCGATATATTACACTATAAATGAAATTTTTAAAAATACTTTTTTGCGTTAACACAACCCCTAAACCCTAAAAACCCTAACCCCTAAACCCTAAAAAACCCTACCCCTAAACCCTAAAAACCCTAACCCCTAAACCCTAAAAACCCTAACCCCTAAACCCTAAAAACCCTAACCCCTAAACCCTAAAACCCTAACCCCTAAACCCTAAAACCCTAAACCCTAAACCCTAACCGCTAAACCAAAAAACCTAAACCCTAAACCCTATCCGCTAAACCGTAAGAAACCTAAACACTTAACCCCTAAAAAGCTTAACCCAAAAAAGTCAAACCCCTAAACCCTAAACACCTAAACCCTAACCGTAAACCCTAAACCCACAAAAAAGTCGGAAAAAAAAATTTCGTCGAAAGTATATGATGTGGGATATCAAATTAAAGGTAATTTTATGCTTGTCGTGATGGTATGATTAGTTTCGTCTAATGATTAATGGTTTGTGAGATATTTAGTTTTTTAAAATGAATGTGAAAGTTTATTTTATTGTTTTGATGAAAAAATGAGTGGTTGAGAATGGTTTATTTGATCTTTAATTTTTCTTTGATCTTTATTGAACCAAACTCTACAGAGATAAGTTGGAGAAGACACCTTTTGGATGTAAGCTTGCTGTGACTACCAAGTACCAACGATCATCATCTTGTTGTTAAATATCACCAAACACATTTCATCCACGAATATTTGACTTTTAAAGTCTTTAGCTATGCTCGCACAAGTGTCCAAAATAACATTAATAAAAACGGCATAAATTTCGAATGATAATTGCAAAAAGAATACGAGTACATAAACACAAGCCAAACAGTATGTAATCAGCTTGTTGTTAAATTTCCCTTGTAATAAGCCCCTCTGTGGCTTATAAATGATGGGCTTACGAAAGTGTGGTATAAAATAGACTTTTATGCCTTCATGTTCATGCACTTTTTTGTACGTTTACCTCACAAACTATTCTCTCCGTCTCATTTTAGGTGCCCATCTTACTATTTGAGTTTGTCAAAAAAAAAAGTCAACTTGCAACAAATAAAATTAATAATTTAGTACTTTTCTCATTTTACCTTTAAATACTTTTCATATCACTAGAAGGGTACCCGCGTAAAGCGGCGGCGGGTACCTGATGACTATTTTTGTGACAAGCAAATGTTTTTCAAGGGTCCGGTGGTGGAGGGTCTTGTGGTGGTGGCAATGATGGTGGTGCCGAAAGTAAGTGAGCCGAGAAAGAACATGCCAGTGGGTTGTGTGTGTTTTTTGTGTTTGGTGTGTGATAGACTTATGTGCAATATGTATACTTAAGGTTGGGGCAATGCTCGATTTAAATGGGCTGTTACAAGTTTTTAATGGGTTTTTACAAGTCTTCATATGATTTAAATGAGATGCATCATTAGAGGATGTTACAAGTATAAGAATTTAAGACATTAAGTATGTGTATGATGATTTTTATGCTTAGCAAAAGTAACTTCTTTTTTATAGAAATGTTTTTTATCTTAAAAATTTTAAGACTACTATATTTAGAATGTCCTAAACCCTAAAGAGTATAGATAAAATATGCGTTTAATTAGTTCCATAAATACATGAGTAAAAATGACATTTTGTTAGCTTGAATTTGTATCTATTGCACATTTTTAAAACATTAAAATTTGTTTTTGGACTCTCTTTTTGAAACGGAGGGAGAATAATAAGATAGCCCAAAGACTAATCAAGGGCTTATGAGCTTATTATTTATAACTCATGAGTTGCTTATTTTGAAATATAAGCTAAAGCCCAATATATAAGTTTAGACAAATACCCTTCTAAACTTATACACTTGATGTGAAAGATTCAGATACTTGATGCTTTTGTTTATGTTGAACGATAGAATTATAGTCAAATATACTAAAGAATGAGAACAGGAATCCAAGCTAAAGTCCAACAATGGGCATTCATGGGAAAACCCATAAAAACTGCAACTTCATTTCATTTCTTATCACAAGTTACACATCTACTTCTTCTTACCAAAAACCAGTTTATTTCTAGCACATCCGGGTCAAACAGGCAGGTGACATAATGGTTACAGCTGACTTTGTTATCGGAATTTTAGGTAAGCCTTTTAGAATTATGCTTCAAATGCTAAAACAGTTTATTTTCATATTGAAATGTTGGTCGTTCGTGCAGGGAACGTCATCTCTATACTAAGTTTCACTTCTCCCATGTAAGTGTAACTTTGTTTTTGCTTCTAAACTAGAAATGAACGTTTGGAGTTAATGAATATAACCTTTTTAATATTGCAGACCGCAATTTAGGCATATTGTGAAGGGAAAATCTGCTGAAAACTATAATGGAACACCATACGTTGCAACGTTGCTGAGTTGTTCTTTGTGGATTTTGTACGGCTTGCTTGACCCTGATGATGGCGTCCTTATTGTCACAGTTAACGCAGCTGGTGTAACCATGCAGGCGCTATATCTTATAATATTGTTCATCTATTCATCAAATGAAAAAAGGGTAACAGTTGTTAAATGTTTAGGTAGAGTTGTTAGAATTGGCAATTGGGCGGGTTTTAGGCTGTAAATGAGATGAGTCTTCGTAGCTATTCGAGATCGACTCGGAAAATACTCAAAAATACTCGAGTCCGAGTCTCATAATACTCATCTCGCGAGGCTGGCAAGCCTTATCATTGATAAATAGCAATCAAAACATTAATAAATAGCAAACAAGATTTTCATAAGCGCGCTATTTCGAAGGTGGTGTCTCTACTGATGATATCATATTTGCAGGTTAAATATTTCGGGTTTGTGATAATAGACATTGTGTTTCTCGGAATGGTCTTGGCTTTCACACTTGTTGCATTTAAAGAAGGCTCACGCCGTACATTTACAGGAGTTTTGTGTGCAACTTTCACAACAATGATGTATGCTGCACCTCTAGCTGCACTGGTAGGGCTAAGGCTAGCCCTTCTTTTATGTGATCTTGAGACTATTTCCAGCCATTATTATATTAAAGAGGTTTAACCCTGATAAAAGTTATATAACTTATGTATGCAGAGTACAACAATAAAAACGAAGAGTGTGGAGTATATGCCAATTCTCCT
Organism: Chrysanthemum makinoi; assembly: GCA_910596185.1. Lineage (NCBI taxonomy): Eukaryota > Viridiplantae > Streptophyta > Magnoliopsida > Asterales > Asteraceae > Chrysanthemum > Chrysanthemum makinoi. The sequence goes on from OU343221.1 coordinate 193,463,901, forward strand.
AGTGTTCTTCCTCTTTCTCAACGGGTGTGTTTGGTTCACTTTCGCTTTGTTGGTAACTGATATCTTTGTCATGGTAAGTGTTCTGGGTATCCTCTCCTTTCTGTCTTTATGAAAAAAGAGGGTCAGCAAGGACATATATGACCTAAAATCTTTCCGAGATATACTGATCCCATATGCGAACATAATTGCAGGTGCCAAATGCATTAGGGATACTGCTGGGAGCAATACAATTCATTGTTTATTTGATATACAGAAACTCGACACCAACTGTCATGAGCGAGTTGGAAAAGGGTACTCTGGAAAAGCAAATCGAAAGTAGAGACATCGATATTCAAGATATTAACGTCAATGCAAACAATGTAAGTTCCAAAAAGCGTGCCTTAACTCGGGTAGACGCCTTTGCGATCACAAGGTCACCATCCCTGAGCCCAAATAAATCAGACCCCATTCAACAACATGAAGACGATGCTGAAGACAGTTGCGTGAATTAGAGATCAAATGATTTCCATTTTATCATGCTGACTACTTTTTGTTGGAGGTGAACCATTTTAAAGATAACTAACACATATGATCAAATTTGGATATAACAGCTGTAATTGATTTTTATAATAAAATAAGGAAGAAAAAAGTTATTATCTGGATGCTTACATTATAAATATGACACGCTTCAATAACATACATTAATATGACACGTTTCAATAACATACATTATCTGGATGCTTGCATTTGACATTACATCATACAAAGAAACAAAATGGTAATCTTTTGTCACTGAGAAAATTCATTCATTACACTCGTCAAACGGTCATCTTTCATTTAGAGCCAAGGTTCAACAAAGCTTCTAAATCATCATACAGACCTTTAAGTCATAGTGTACTGAATCATACATTTATATCAAACAGCACCTTACCTTAATCCCATCTGATTCTACAACCACTTGCTCCAAGAGTCTCGAGTAGCTCAGCAGAAAGATGTGGTCTAAGAGAAGCAAGTAACTTGACCTTTTTTAGTCGAGTGCAGCAGGCCCTAAGAGCAAGTTCGTACCCTCTTACTGTCACATTTGTTAGGTTCACCAGCTTGGCATCCTGCAGGCGTGTCAAGTTCCCCATCATCATGCACAAACCCGCATCTGATATTGCACAGAAGCTTAGATTAATCTGCATCAACATATAACCATTGCTTTTAGCAACAGAACAATACGACCAATACAAAAATCAATGCTAAAATGGAAGAGAAATCATACGGTCAAGATGAAAACAAAAATGCAACTACAGCGGGAAAAAAAAATTAGGGGTTATCTTTAAAATCATTTATAATCAACAGTACTCAGATGTGCTTTAACAAGTTAAGAATGGCTGGACAAACTTGATTTCGATGTTGTAGCTAATTGTATTTTCATGATGACCAACTGGATATATACGTAAAAATATTACTATCAAACAAAGGGGGTATTCAGAATTTGGTACTTGAGCTGACCATCCCAATATTGTGACTTGAAGACGCAATATCTACCTATCATTTAGGGGCCACATAATCAGTTTTAGACCATTTGTAGCACAACCGATTACTTAGTATAAATCAATATTACCTTTTTACTGTTTTTTTTAGCCCAATTGAGGTATTTTATTTTCATTTCAAACACCATCTCTATACCCAAAATTCTCCCTTTTTGATAAATTGTCTATTTATTTCTCCAATAATCAGAATTTACCAAAAATTTATCTAAAATCTGACTGTTAGAAATTCAAGCCGCACATTGAAAATCTATTTATATAGCAGTTGTTTATCTCATTCTGATTACTTTTGATGACATTCATATTCAAGTGGCCATCCAAACATCCTTATAGAAAGAGATAACTGACTAGTCACACGAAGGTGTGGCAAACTTGAAAAAACAGCAAAAGAAATCAATATTTTGTACCTGTTGCAGATTCCACGAGTAGTATGCAAGCGACCAGAAGCCAGTATCCCTAATGTTGACACAGTGTTTGATATCCAACTGTGAGAGTTTCCTGCATCCGGATGCAAGAACCGACAGGCCAGTGCCTGTGACTTCGGTAATACTACGCATCTCTAAATCAGATAGTTCCTCCAACTGGCTTAAATACATCAAGCCTTTATCTGTAATCTTAGTGCAATAACACAAGTTTAGCTTCCTGATCTTTTTGCAACCACTGGCTATAAAACCTAACCCATCATCACCAACATTTAAACACCTGCATACAAACCAAAACTTGAGAAAAGAGAGGAAACACAACACAAAGATCAAAAACCATGGCAATAAAAAAAAGTAGGTACCGGTATAGATCAATTTCTTGAAGGTTTTTGCACTTTGAAGCTATATAGGACAATCCATTGTCTGAAACATCATGACAAATTCCTAATCTTAAGCACCAGAGCTCCAAACATTTAGACAGATTTTTTAATCCTGAACAAAAAATATGAATGATAAAATATAGAGACTTATAAATTCGAGTTACTAATTGCAGTAGAAGTGGCAAAATGGGCAACACACGTTAAATATTTCATGCATAATATATGATTCCAACTTCGAAAAAACGCATTTAAAAAAGGCGAAAATAAATTATATTTGGAAACACCAATTTAAGAGGCTGCAAGTATTAGAAATACACTTTTGGCAACTTTCAAGTGTTTGACTGTTCAATCCATTTTCGCACATTTCCTTTTTAGCTAATTTTTTAATTTTTGAATAGTTAGAGATAAACCATAATCCAAACTTCTGTTATACAGGAACTGGATTTTGGATCACTAACCTATGTCATTTACACAACATTCTGTTAGATCGAGCTCTTCAAGTGAGTGGCATGACGACCCCAGATAAGAAAAACTTTTTTCAGTGAGCAAAGAGCAAGACTCCAATTTGAGGCACAAAAGTTTTGTACATGAGTGTGCGACGGCTGATATTGCAATATCAGTGAGGTTATTACAGCATGTCAAATCGAGTATCTTCAAGGTGGGACTCCCATATGCAAGCTGCATAATACCTAAATCGTTCACGCCTTCACATCTGCTCAAGCCAACTTCAACCAAAAACAAGCAATTAGTGCTTATGATCCGAAAGAAGGAGTCAGTAACCCGAGCTCCATCAACTCTAATTGTTTTCAGATGCTTCAAGTCCTTAAGGGTATGAAAAACAGTGGCAGAAAGCTCCTGAGGCAATAAAAGATGTCACTTTAGTTTGGGAAAAAGTTATATGCACAGGACCCATAGTAGAGTGTAGAGAGGAATGAATCAAATTGACTCACGAGAAAATAGTAACCAACATTGAGCTTTTGAAGGCCTTCGCAACCTCTAGTGACACTGATGAGGCCAGCAGAACTCACATGTTCACACCTCGATACATCTAATACCTGCAACCATAAACTATAGTTAGAGTTATAAGCTACAAACCTCCTATCCTTTTAATGGTCACAATTTGAAAATAAAAGATTTTCGAAGTTTCCACAAATCCCTGAAAACTAACGAGTTTTGTACTCATGGGCAAATGGCCATGATAAGAATCATGGATAACACGAAGTATATCCTAAATTCCTTCCTCATGGATGGTAAATTCTACAATTCTTCCTCACTAGGATTTGTTGATTGACAGCCATAATTGAACAGGATCTGTTCTATAGGCTCGTATCCCTAATAAGAATGTGTCGATTGTAATTAATTACTTGAGAACTACCACTCACTTAGCAACATTTTCTAATGATCAGAACTCAACCTAGATAAAACTTCATTTCCAAGCAGAGAAATGGGTTTGATTGCTCCTTACATATGAAAAGCGCATGCTTTAATCATTTATGATGATCCCTCATGCATGGCTTCCAAAGTCATACCTAAGAGGCTCCGGTGGCACAAAATAGGCTATTAGTTATGGACATTCATAGTATAGCACAATCCAAAACGGGTTACGAGTGTCAAACATAGTAGTGGACTAGTGGTCGGTGGTAGGTGGCAGGACGTAAACAAAGAGAATTCCATGTGTACTTAATTAATAAAATAGTTATTATACGGCCTTTATAACCAAAAACGAACCTGAATATGTTTACAGCAAGAAACAGTTGTTGCTAACAGCCTAACAAAATTAAAGAGTTGGGAATTCGTGTTGGAATATCAGTCTTTTTACATGGGAGATCAACCGTTGATGACTTGATGTTATCATTTCTATTGCAAGAATCATAGGGAGATCGTGAGACACAAGTATGATTTAAATACCAATGGCCCACAGAAGGAAACAATAACATGATGCGGTGGGTCATTTAATAAAAATAACTAAATATATGTATCATTGCGCTTATCAAACATGATAGTCTGCGACAACATAAATATCTTCCCTGCAACCTTAAAATACACCAATTGACTATTATTGTTTTGGTGTTTTCTGTCTTCATCTCCATAATCCGGCATATAAAGTTATAGTCATTGTTGATTAGTTTCCATAAGTGTACAGTCGATGCGACTATATTAAGTAAGATTTGGGTCATGCTATAATGACAAACATAGAACTACAGAAAACTAGTACATCATACATGCGCATATATAGATAACCTCATACATCAGCCCAAACCAAACACTACAATGAGTATTCTTTACATTCAACATAGATGTAAACACTAAACAAACCATGATGTACAACAACAACAACAATACCCAATCCCACCGGAGCGGGGTATGGGGAAACAAACCATATTGTGATCAAACATATTCAATGTAAGAAACGAGACAAAAGAGAGAAGGGACAAAAACCTTAAGTGAAGAGCAACCATTTCCAATAAAACCCAAGCCTTCGTCACCAACTAATCCACACCCCACCATTAGTAATGTCTCCAATTTTTTCAAACTGCTTATTGACCTCAGTGACTCATTACTTGTCTACAAAAAAACAAAAAAGCATAAATGCCAAGCAAACCCCTTAAATAAAGATGACTGCAAATTTTGTACTAAAGTAAGTGTGTATTCGGCACTACATTTCAAAAGCAATAACATCATAGGTAATAATCAAAATCAGTACGCAACTTTTTCATATAATAATAATTTACATGTAAATGACCCTAAATAATCATATAATCAGTACGAGTGTTTTCATGGCTACTTAGCATCCCCCACCAGCCAAGGCCAGACCCCCCACGGCCCACCTCCCATGCCCATCATGTGAAAGCTAAATCAAGCTCACCTAGCGACCTGCTTAGATGATGGCCCAACCAATTCATTTATCCTCTTAATAACTTAGGTTCTTCCTTGCCTTAGACATGGATTGAACCTGCCAACCAACCTGGCCTAACCAACTTGTTATTTGACCACTAAATAATCACGCAACTAAATCAATTAACCCATAATCATATACTCCCCTTCGTCCCAAATAATTCTTCATATTTTTATTTTTGTACCCAAATTAATAGTTCATTTTTATGTTTCAACCAATCAAAAAGCTTTTTAAATGCATCAATAAAATTGAGTCTTCTACCACATGCGGCAATAAATTTTGGAAGAAAAAGGTCAGTTGCGGACCCAAGATGAAAGTCCTCAGTATATTTGATATATTTTTACACTACCCAAAGAGAAATCTATGTGGTTCAGTGACAGCCACCTCGGGCGCCCCGGGATAACTAATCAAATCCATAACACAATGCCAAATACCCCGTAAATTCCCTAAACATAACATTAACAAATAAACATATAATCAACACAAAAAAAAAGTACCTTAAGGTACGAAAGCGACAAATACTTCAAACCGGGACACTTTTTAGACAACAAATCAATCCCCAAATCAGTAACTTCCAAACACCACTTCAAACTAATCTTCTCCAGCTTCCCACACCTGATCGCAATGTTGGCCAAACCAACATCCGTAACACCTAAACACTTATCCAACTTAATCTCCTTCAACCCGGTCCCACACGATATCGCATCACACTCCCTATCACCAAACTCACAACAATGAGACACGTCAACACTTTCCAAATTCACACATCCTTTCACCAACATCTCTAACCCTGACCATTTCAACGACGTCGTTCTACACAGCACTAGCTTCTTAACCCTAACTGCCCAGTTTCCACTGTTTAACAGCGCGGATATCGACCCGTCGTAAATCCGCGAACAGGATGAGAAATCCAGCGCGTGAGCACGCGTGTAATGTCTCAAAAGACGTGGAATGAACTCTGGACGCAGGAACTTGACACGTGTGCGGTGAGTTGACTCAACTCGGTGAAACGACTTACATGTTGCTCGGAACGACTTGCGATCGGTGTCGTCAGGTAAACAGTCTAACACACGTGTCAACAGATCATCGGTCAATAAATTCAAAATTAAACCCAAATCCATTACATTTAATTTAAATTTAAATTTAAATAAATTTAAAATTTAAGTTAAATCTACAAGGAATAAAATGATGTTTAAAAGTGGTTGATCGTGAGAAGAAGACGTAAGCATGGAGTTAACGGTAACCGTCATTTTTAACGGAGGTTAGTTATTTTGTACGGAGGTACGATTCATGAGATCATGGAGGAGTTTAAATAAAGAATGTGAAAATGAAATGAAATGAAATCAGTGGGCAGAGTTGATGGTATCAGGTTATATATTTCAGGTGAGGTGACACGTGGCATTTGAGGGAGTGATGGGTGAATGTGGACCGTTGGATGTGATCAGCTCCTGTGCTTGGTTGTAAGTACAGTGGGGCCATTGAACGTGCAAATACCGTACCTATCTCTGTGTGTCTGATGAGGTCAAAGTTTGAATTGGATAGATGTGTGAATAGTTTCTGAATGGTCCTTTGGGTATTTGGTGTTTTGCAATTTTGGTCCTTGGCTGTTGGTGAAGGGAAAAGGCTAGGTAAGATTCATGCTTTTATGTGGTGGCTGGATTTTTAAATCTATGTCCGTCCTACTATATGGTTTTGGACTTTTTGTTTATGTGGTTTTGCTTTGGAAATTTTGTTTGTTGCGATTGTTTTTTCGGAAATTATTGAGTTTTATGTAGTATTACAAATAGAACTAGGTTGCTTAGAGCATTCATAATGCATACTAACAAGAATAGCTTTTCACTATTTAAATAATTTTTTGAAAGACTTTTTGTATATTGCATTTATTGCTTTTTGAAAAGCTTTTTAAAATGACTTGATATACTTCAAGTCTTTTAAAGTGGTATGTTTTAAATGTGGTATACATTTATTGAATTAAATGCAAAAACTTATCAAAGACTTTTTGCATTGGTGATGCTCTTATAAGGTTGGAAGGCAAGGAAGTATGCAACTTACCTTATTCCACCAAAAGTGTAGATTGGTGGGAACACCCTGACCATGGGTACCTTTTGGCACCAGCCATTGTTCACCGCACAAGGAATAACTCCGACAACTCTCCTGGCCTAGTGGGGCACCAACTGAAGTGAGTACGAGCCAAGACTCAGACCCGTGAGCTCTTTATTCCACAAAGTCTCTCTAGCGTGCCCATAGGTTTTGCGGAAGTGGGTACCTATATGAAACAAATGCCAAGGATGAGACTTGAACTTGGGTTTATTGACTCAAGCACAAGTGCTTCATTCATTGGACTAATGCTCCATTGGTATGCAACTTACTTTATACATCAACGTCACATCAGCTTTCTCTCTCCTTTCTCTTCCACTCACTCTCACTCACTTTTCTATGGACAAGGTCATTCTACCATCACCTTTCATTAAAATACCCTCTTTATAAAAATATATCCCACTAAATACCCCACATACACTCACAAACAAAATAAATAATTGAGGCCCGGTTTTTTTTACAATCTCACTTAGGTGAGTCGTTCACCTTAAATCCCCTTGGTTTGTGTTACTCGCGTGTGAGTCGGGATGGTGGGCAAGGGAGTCATGTGCGAGTGTGTAGTTAAGGTGAGTGAGATTTAGCCCTTGCCATCTAGCCTAAAGGGGTTGTATTTTCACACATGAGGATGGCAATAGACATCTAATCCATCTAATCTATCTGTTAATAACAGATCTAGATGGTGGTAAGTAAATAAATAATAAATAGATAAAAGATCAATATAGATCTCATATTTGACATATATTCAATAAACTAATCATGTTTATTCATTTTTTTAATTAAAAAAAATCATCATTTTTTTAAAAATTAAATATCTCACAAACCGTTGATCGTTACGCAAAAAAGTCATCCCATCGCGGCGAGAATTAAATTATATTTCTATATGTATGCACGTCTATCTACTTTCGACTAATTTTTTTTTTCAAAATTTCCGCCTTAAAAAATTACATGTGATTTTTAAAATCACATGATTTTTCTCGTCGGAAATTTTGAAAAAAAAATCGTCAAAAGCATATAGAAGTACATATCTATAGAAAGATAATTTAATTCTCGTAGTGATGGTGTGTTTTTCATAGCTTGAAGATTTACCGTTTGCAAGATATGTTTGTTTTTTTAAAAAGTGAAAAATAGTTTTTTATTAATTTTGATGAAAAATGAATGATTAAAATTGGTTTATTGGATATATGACAAATATGATATCTATATTAACTCATAACAGATAAGGACGTAGATATTGTTGATGGGATTGGTTATTCATACTTTCTCTAACTGGATTCTAGTACTCTTTATTTTATTTTATTTTTATATAATTTTGTTTTCATTATAAAACTATGAAACTGAAAGTACGAAAAATAAAATATAAAGTTTGACAAGTTAAATGTATTAAAACACAGAAACTATGAAACAAAAACCAATACAAAAATTGTTTTATCCTGTGAACAGAGTTAGTAAAATGAGAAGTGAATGTGTTACTATCCACTAGGAGGTGTACCAATAACAACACCAATTAATGATTAATGGGATATGATATGGATGCCGATTTCTCATCCACGAAGATCCATTTATCATCCGAAATTATTTTATACATACATAAAAATGTAAATGTTATAACTTAGCAATAGTAAATTATTTATGATCATTTGTGACATAAAATATAAATACAGTAACTTACTAAAATATAATATATCATTAAAATTAAAATAATTAACTAGTGACTATATATTTGGATCATGAACGTATGACTGTCAAATCCTATGGTTAATATGGGTCAACTGTCATATATTGGCTTCGTTGGCATGGTTTACGCTGGGCATGATACATAATTTGGTAGTGCCCTTTTAATTGATGCGTGTGAAGGCTTTGGTGGTCTCATGTTAACACCATTGCTGCAAGTGTTTTGGTTCCTATATTGATCTGCATATTCGTGGTCATCATATCTTCATCACAATTGTCATTTGGTATTTTGTTTGTATCTCTATTGGTGTCATTGTTTAGTTCTATTTAGGACCTCACTTCATTTGTTTGTCACTTTTATTTTCTTTTCTTGTGGGTCTCATTCTCGTTTAAGTATCTTACTTAATCGAGGTGGGATGCCTTGTTTTGGTTTCGGGGTTTTCAATAATATTTTGCTTTTTTTTTAAAACAATTATATTTTATAATATGTTTTTATTTTTAGATAAAAGATATGTTTATATACTTTTTTTATGATACCGTGATACTAAACTATTTTTGTGTATAATGATGCTGATTTGATTTGTCAATTATTAATCTCTTCATAATGATATGAGATATTTATAACTTTTATTTTTTATTTTATACTTGTGTTTTATGTTACAAACTATATATTGATTATATTTGTTATAAATTTACTGTTATATATAGCGATTTTATGGTCAACAAATCATCTATATACGCCAACGATGATTACAAAATATCTATTAAGTTGCAGGATTATCTTTAAAGATTTTTTTTTTTATAATCAATGGATTTCAGTGGATATGGATATGTATGGATGAAATGATTTCAAATGGATATGGATATGGATATAAACATGAATATTGATGATAAAAAAAATAGATAGATATAAATATGGATGTGAATATACCTTCACTTTGTTCATATCCGATCCATTTACATCCTTACGCGTGATAGACATAGATGGCATCTCACCCACCCATGACATGCATTACAAGGGTCTTAGAGTTCATGTGTGACAATCAAATTCTGGATGTAAAGGTTTAAGGTTTGTTATTTGTCTGTATGTTTGTTTGAGTCATGTATACTTAAATATGAGTGGTAAGTGAGGATTTTGGTTGTTCGACTAATGAACAAATAAGAAGGATGAGGATTATGGGCGTGTTTGTAGCAGAGCGTTTAGGAGCGATTAACGTTAAGCGTTGTAGTTTTTAATGCTCGTTTGGCAAGCAATAAGTAGCTTTATCTAATTTTTTGAAATGTTTATTTTTCAACGCTCCATGAAGTAACATTTAAGAGCGTTGAGCATTTAAGGGATGTTTTATACATTATGATTATACTTATTGTTACGTTACTAACGTTTTTATAGAAAACAATAGATAATGCTTACATCTACTGTTTACTGTTACTGCTACTAATCTATACACTTATTGTTACTTTTACCAAACACACCCTATCCAATGCTATGATAAAAAGATGTGAAAGATAATTTAAAGATGACCAATACAAATAGTCTTGGTGATATAATATTCTAATCAAAAGATCAAAAAACAATAGAAATTACGAACTAATTTTAGGTTGAAGCATTTAAAAATAACTCATTAGCAATCTGATTACGTAGATTAACCATATATTCATTGCCTTGGGGACCCCATTGTATGTCGTCCATGCCTTGTCCCACACTTCCTTCACCTTGTTCTTCAGTAGTAAACATGGTTTTTGCATCGCTCTCCAAAAATAACTAATTGTGAATTTTGCATTCCTTATGAAGTTGTGGACCGCGAAACGAGCAATCACTACATTTCTTTGTACTGAAAAAGGATAAGGAGCCATTTGTTTTAGTATTGGGAACCTTGCTTTTAAGACACCATAAGCACGCTCGATAACATTTCAAAGTTGTGCATGAGCATGATTGAACCTTTTTTTATTTTGTTAAGGCATGTCGACGTCGGAAATCAGCTAACCAATACCCCGTACTATGATATGGAGCCATAAACCCACGAGTGTTTATATATGCATCATCACAAAGATAATATTGTCTACAATGGTAAGTTTGTGAGAACATTAGTTCACTTTAGAAAAAAAATGGATAACAATAAAGTTGTCATGTTATGCGAGGATAAGTTAGAGTTTGGATTAAATGCTATTTTTGTCAAAACTCTTGAATTATAAGCTGTCTTCTCATCCGGCCCAAACGAATATGAACATCATATTAAAGTCACATATTCCTAAAAGATTTTGAAAACACTCACCTTTTCCTCTTCCTCTGCATGCAAATAATTTATTTCCTATTCACAAATTTAAATGTGCACAAATTTGTTCTATACAAGTTTGAAAATTAATTAAAGATTATTGACGATTATAGTTGTATAGAAAATGTGCGTTTCTATTAGATGCATACAAACATAAATTTCTCCAAGACTTAAAAAGCTATTGTATAGTTTTCCACACATAGTATACACGCATGTTTTCATGAAGTACTACGAGGGATGATGCAATTTGCAAGAGAAGTCACAGTGCCAATATCTTGTGAAGCAAATACTTCATAGCGACGTAAAAACTTAAGAGAAAAATATTCACGGTACATTTATAAAAATATATTCTATATCATATGTAGAATAAGACTAATTTCTAATATAACAAGTTTCTTATCTAGGAGGCAATTGGTGCACTCGTTGAAACTTTTGTACACGCAATTGTGCCTGTCGATCAACAATTCTTTATAGATATGGTTTTCTCAACGAATAAAAAGATACGTACAGTTGACATTTTTGTTATCGTCAGCATAGTTTTTCGGTGCAGAGTGATAGTCAATATATTTCGGTGAAACAAATACAATCAGTCGTTAATTATTTACATGATTTTCTATATATAACTAATAAAAGATATGTAAAGTTGACATTTTTGTTATAGTCAACATATTTTTTTGGGTACAAAATTAGAGTCAATATATTTAGGAGAAAAAAAATACATGTCTAAGAATTTTAGAAAACTAGGCGAGTACTCGCGCATGGCGGCAGCGGTTTCTAGCGGTAGAGAATTAAACATTCAAAATAGAACGTGAAAAAATCAAAATGTAATTGCAAATGTTTATAACATCTGATAATTCAACTCTAACAAAAATTCTTAACATGGTTTGAAACTCACGAATGGTATGAGAGTATATAGTTTTTTTTTTGAACAACAAAAGATTATATTAAAAATAACAAAGCTAGCAAGGAGCTAGATATTACAAAGGAGTTTTAAGCCAATCAGACCAACTACTAATCTTACGACCTCTATGTTTAAGCCATGAAAAAGAGTACAAACAAATGTTATAAAAAATGTCGCATTTCCTCGTAGATTGAGAATTGAACGTGACACTATTCCGGTAACGCCATATCCACCACAAAGAAGAAGCAATGATGATGAACATACGTTGGGTCTTCTCTTTAGACATGGGCCGTGAGTTAAGCCAATCAATCCAGTGGTCATTCGAAGCAAAAGAAGGAATAATGTTACCACACCAAACACGAACAAGCCTCCAAATATCTCTAGCAATATCACACTCGAAAAAGATGCGGAGATTAGACTCCACATTCCCATTACAAGACGGGCATGATATCTCCGAAATTTCTATGCCACGAGACGATAAATTAAGACGGTGAGGAAGCTTATCTAACTTCAACCTCCACATGAATATGTTTACTTTGCGAGGAAGAACGGTGTCCCAAGTTGTTGGAGTAGAAAAAGAAGAAAGAATGTGGTCATCTATAACCCGACGAGTATGACCAACAGTATAGAGACCATCATTGGAGAGGGACCATGTGCAAGTGTCTGAATTAGAAGTAATATCAGCTTGACTAATCTCGTTAAGAAGATCACGAAGGTAGGCTGAGTTACGAACACCCAATACGTTGGTAGACCAATTCCATTGCCATTGCCCACTCAATATGCGATCGATAATATAACAATCTTTATTGAGCTCTAACCGAAATAACTTGTTATAACGAAGATACAGTGGAGAGTTGCCAATCCAGGTATCTTTCCAAAAACGAGTGAGAGTGCCACAACCAACACGGAAACGAATAGAGTCCTCGGGAAAAATACGTCTTGAATGTAAATAATTAGAGGAGCCCACTATCTTTGCCCAAATACCATTAGAGATACATCCCTTATTACCAAAACCAGCCTCTTGACCATGCAACGATTTAATGACTTTAACCCAAAGAGTATTCGGGTTAGAGTGCATTCTCCATCGCCATTTATGAAGGAGAGCAAGGTTGAATGATATAAGACTTCCAATAGCTAAACCACCTTTGTTGTACGATGCTAGAACATTGTTCCATTTTACCCAAGCGAGCTTTCGTTGGTCTTGATAACCACCCCCAAAAGAAAGATGCGCGAATACTCTCTAAAGACTTCAAAACTGTTTTGGGAGCTTTGAAAATAGAGAGGTAGTAAATCCCAAGACTTCCGAGAACCAACTTGACTAAAGTGAGACGCCCTCCTATGGAAAGGAGGTTAGCTTTCCAGCTTGAGAGCCTCGAGTTGAACCGATCAATAAGAATTTTCCAATTGGAAATAAGGTTCATATTAGAGCCTATAGGAAGCCCGAGATAGACAAATGGAAAGGAACCCGAAGCACAACCTGTGTTAGCTGCCATAGAATGAACATCATCAAACCCCAATACCATATACATTTGATTTGTTGATGTTGATTTTGAGACCCGAAGCAAGATAAAAAATCTGTAAAACACGGATAATGTTGTCCATATCGTGGGAGCTCCAATCCGTGGTGATTACCACATCATCAGCATAAAATAAATGTGATAATATGAGATCAGAGGAACCACATTTGACACCACGAATCAAACCTGTTTGGACTGCATTTGATAAAGCAACATGAAGCCCCTCCATAACGAGGATGAAGAGAAAAGGAGAGAGCGGGTCTCCTTGTCTTAAACCGCGTTTAACTACAAATTCTGAGGTAGGACTTCCATTGACCAAAATTGAAGTCCTAGAAGATTCTAAACAAGCTTTAATCCAAGTCCTCCAAGTAATGCCGAAACCAAGGCTGTGTAAAATGAAGTCGAGATATTTCCAACTAACGGAGTCAAATGCCTTTTCAAAGTCAACCTTGAAAATCAACATCTTCTTTTTTCGTTTCTTGTACCAGTTGATCATCTCACTGAGAGTGAGAGGACCATCAAGGATTTGACGACCAGAGATGAACGTTGATTGCTCGTGACTGACAATCTTATCTACCACTTTGGCGAGCCGATTAGCTAAGATTTTAGCTATGATTTTGTATTTTAGCTAAGATTTTAGCTATGAGAGTATATAGTATGACAGTTTTTTTCTGCAAACAATGAATACTTTCCAAAGTTACCATGCAAAGTAATATAAATCAAGTTTGACATTCACGAATGACAGTTTTCTTTGCAAACCATGAATACTTTCTAAAGTTACCATGCAAACCACATTTTCCACTTTTCACATTCCACTTTTTCAATTCTTGACTTGTTGACCATTTTTGTATTTTATGTAGTATATTGATATAACATAAAACCAATTTGGGGTACGTCAACAGTTTAATACGGAGTATTTAAATATTTAAAGCATGGTTGTCAGGATTCTGATTTTAATTTTAGGATCTTATGATTTTACGATACTGCTAAGCAAAAATATCTGGATCCTACATATGATCTTGTTAGCTTAAGATCTTATAGATCTCGATCTTAACCATACGATCTTAAGGTCTAACCCGATCTGATCTTACTTTTCTCGGTTTACAAACTAAAAAACTACAAATTTATGGGTTGTTTTTTTGTACAATTCAAAAAATAACATGTTAATCTTTTTAAACATTTCATTATTATAATTTAGGACAACATTTCTATAAAACATTCATAGTATTTGTGTTTATAATGTATTAATAATTTGTAGATTTATATAATATTATAAAATTATTAAGAAATAATATTAAAGTATGATTTTAAAATCTTAATTCGATATTACGATCACGATTTTACAAAAACAAAAATGATCTTGGGTAATATTCTAATCTTTAAAACCTTAATTTGAAGCGTTCTTTAATTAAAAAGAAGAGGGGCTTTTGCATATATATCCTCCAAAAAATGCAAAATTGCATATATATCCAAAGCATGCATAAAAACCATTGTAAAATGTGCATAAAAAACTTATAGAAAGGATATATATGCAATTATTCACTTTGGGAGGGATATATATGCATTTTTGCCTAAAAAGGAAAACAAGTTAATGGTAGAAAGAAGACAACAATAGACTAGGTGGATGATGTGTCCATTTTTGTATGTATGTTTGTAATAATAGTAGTATTAGTTAAGGAACTTTGTTGATTTAAGAACACTTATCTAAATTTAGAAAAGCTTGAAAGAGACGATATAGTCTCATCCAAGGTTGTCAAAATCGCGATCCTGATCGTAGGATCGCACGATCCTATGATCTTACATATAAAAAACGAGCAGGATCTTAGTAGGATCTTAATTTGATCAGGATCGGCCTAGGATCGTAGGATCACACGCAGGATCGTAGGATCGTAAACGATCCGATCCTACTACAAAACCATGTTTTTATCTTAAGTGGAGCAAGATCGGTGTAGGATCGTAGGATCGCACACAGGATCGTAGGATCGTTTACGATCCGATCCTACTAAAAGCTTATGTTTTTTTAATGTTTTACTGCTACAGTACTTGAACATATAACTTTTTATTTTATCATTCATCTAGATTCGTTTATAATATAAAATATTATATAGAATTATATAAAAGTACAAAACTACAACCCTTAGACAAAAATATATACATTTTCATAGGATCTTACGATCCCGATCCGATCTTACGATTACGATCTTGTGAAGCCGAAAACGATCCTAAGTAGGATCCCGATCCTGACAACCTTAGTCTCATCCACTATGTTTTACTAGTAATATTATGAAAATAATAATGTGTGCCTTAAAGAATAAAGTTTTTGGCAAGATATATCATTTTACAACAAATAAATCTTTTAGTATATTTCATGTTTTATACATTTTGTTTATAAAAATTATTTGAGAAACTAATATCACAATAAAATAAAAGAAAAATTAATTTATATATAATCTAAACATCAAAATGTCATATATACAATATATTTAAAAGATGTTTTGAATAAATATGTCATTATAATATTTTAGTTAGGTATATATGAAATTGACCTCTAAAACAAAATTCATAATTTATACCTAATAACTGAATTTCTGCAAAATTTCATTTTCTACAAACTAATTATTTGTTTAGTCGCCAACTTTTGACATTGCACTCGCGAAAGACACAGGAATATTCTTAGAACATGACAACAATAATTAAACTATACGACAACTAGTCAATTAGCAATAAAAATAATGTGTCTTAAAGCTATTAAAACAATCTCAAACATATATTAGATATAATTAACAACAAATACTGCAACTAGTATAAGAGTAACCAGAAAACCCGCTTCCGGTTATTATATTAAGGAAGAGAATTGATACTCACACCACACTTTTTGATTCATGCACCACTAGTTGTGCATTACAGTATTGTACAGTACAATACTGTAATGCACAACTAGTGGTGCATGAATCAAAAAGTGTGGTGAGTATCACCTCCCATTAAGGAACCAATACTTTGCTTGATCAATACACTCCATGTTAGGTACGAGTATTATATCTACCTGAATGATCTTCATGATTAAAGGTATAGTCAGTGGCGGAGCCAAAAAATCTAATCGAAGAGGGCAATGGGAGATTCGATAACGGGTTGAAATTTTTTTACAGTAAATTCAAATGAATCGGGTCGGGTCAACATAAATTAAACGCGACGACCACTTCTGCTAGGCAATTAACACTAAAAAATTAAACTAGCGATGTATATCAATCGATAACGCACTTTCATTAAGTTCATGTTAAATAAAATCTGCTCGACTAGTAATATATCTCATTTATAAAATGTAAACATACAACTAACTCATAAATTATAATACGGATTATTTTTATGAAATGCTAACATAACCGATCTTGTTTCGACGACTAGAACGTAAACCCAAAACCTGAAACTTAATTTTGAACTAAAACAACAACAGGCGTCGACATAGATATACAAACAAAAAAGTAAAAAGTATATGTAAATAATATAATTTTAAGAATTTTAATTTCTAAATTGAAAACAAGCATTTATAGTTGGGAATGTCTAACCAGTGCCCTAAGGGCATTGGTTAAGATTTGTCTTTTTGTGGCTTTTAATAACTATTTATGTTGGTCCCCGTCCAAATATGCATGTTTATGTCAACTACAAAGACCATTTATGTAATTAAAAATCACAAGAAGACAAATCTTAACCAATGCCCTTAGGGCATTGGTTAGACATTCCCTTTATAGTTAAATCAAAACTAAAATACAGTACAAATTTAAAGAAAGATGTACTATTGGTTAATACTTTACTTTATTTAATGTTACCCAATTTTCAGTATATTTGTCTTCATCCTCTTTATTCTCATCTTCAAACCTTCATTCTCCATCTTCTAACACATCAATCTATGATTTCCAGAAGAAAAAAGAAAAAGAAAAAGAAATTGAAGATTGAATTAATGAGCTTTTCATTTTGAAGAGGGCACCTTATTTTCTTTGTTGAGGGCACCATTTATTTTTGCAACGAATTTGACCATTTTTGCTCTTACTTTAGCCATTCTAGTAGAGCTTTATTGGGGGCCTTTCCCCCCACAACTTGCAAGGTGGCTCCGCCCCTGGGTATAGTTGTCAGGATCTCGATCTTAATTTTAGAATTTTACGATTTTACGATATTTCAAAGAAAAAACGATCCAAATTTTACATAGGATATTTGCAAGCTTAAAATTTTATAGGATACCGATCTTGACCATATGATCTTAAGATCTAATCTGATCCAATCTTATTTTTTCTCGGATTACAATATAAAAATTTACAATTTTATTTTCAGAATTCAAAAAACAGCATGTTAATTTTTTTAAACATTTCATAATGGTAATTTAGGACAACACTTCTATGAATCATTCATAGTATTTTGTGTTCATAACGGATAATAATTACAAAAAAAACTATTAAGAAATAACATTAGAGTAGGATCTTAAGATCTCGATCCGATCTTACGATCATGATCTTGCAAGGACGAAAACGATCCTAGGTAGGATCCCGATCTTGAAAACCTTGATTAAAGAGAAAATAAAAAGATACATTATGTAAGGACTATTACAAAATAAATTACTTCCTTCGTCCTGAATTTATTGTTCAGGTTTTGTTATTAAGCTGTCTTAAATTAATTGTCCATTACTAAAAATTGAAATAAAATTTGATCAAGTTTACCATATTACCCTCATTTGAAACTATTATTACCAACTTCAAATACATACACACACACACACACACATATATATATATATATATATATATATATATATATATATATATATATATATATATATATGTATGTATGTATGTATGTATGTATGTATGTATGTACGTATGTACGTATGTACGTATGTATATACTAGAAGGGTACCGCGCAATGCGGCGGCGGGTACCCGATGACCATTTTTGTGACGAACAAATATTTTTTCATTTTACACTATATATATCCCATAAATTTTCCTTTTGCAATACATACCACTTTCAATTTCTCAACATACAAACGGTAACATTTCTTATCGGTTAAGTGAATCTTGATAATGGATTAATCTCGATCTCGTCAATAAAAGATAACCCCCAAAATGAATCGTTTTGCCATTACAAAGCCCAAACGTAACCTTTAACCTCAAAACAATTTATGCTAAAATGAAGCATTAACAAATCAATAAAATTCGGTTAACACTTTAAATCCATATACAATAATGAAATTAAACTTATTTGTGACTAGCCCAAATAAAGTCAAGTTAATATGATAAATCTTGTATTAGCCCAAGAATCCAACACAAACACTATTCCACTATTATATAACTTTACCCTAATTTCACTCAACCCTAATACCATTTACCTGGTAGCCACAACCTAATTTTTCTCTAAAAAACGTAGCCACACAACACAAAAATCTTATCACTTTCTTTCTTCTAAAAATATATATATAAAAAATATTAATCCCTTTTGTTAATCTTTTGCTTAAATACTTCGAATCCCACATACAACCTACTTTTTGATCGACGATTCACAAACCACAAAGAATCAAGCACTTGCTTATGGCTTAAGATCTTTTCAGAAGGGTCACGGGTAAGGTGCTTGTGTTTTTGTTTTTCTTTTAACTTGACTGAATGAAAGTGTTGGATAGATATACTCTGACCAAACTAACTATGTAGCTTGTAAGGGCTTAGCAACCTCGAATAAATCCTAAGTCACTAACAATGAAATACTGATATAACTTTACTAAGTATGCGGAAACTACTTTAATAAAGCTAAGAAGAATAACTTTAACTTCAACGATTTTATTAATACTTTGAACCTGCTTGATACACAGATTCACTAACAATCCCTAATAGCTCTAATATTCTCTCTAAAGTCGTATTCTAATAACATATATCTAATGCCAATCTAGGGATCCTTTTATAGGCATAAGGATAACCCTAGTCGGTTTACAACTCTAATCCTTGTACGACAAGTAATACTAAACTAAGAACATTCTAGATAAATATTACTTTTCATAAAACATTCTATTATAACCGTCTTTAAGCTTTGCGGTACTTTGATGTTGAGCGGTACTTTGACCTTCACATAAGTAGTACATTGACCATCTTCAGTACTTTCATATTCTTCAGTACTTTCATATCCCAACAATCCTCCCCTAACTTGAATTCTACTTGCTTGATTTCAAGTTCCTTTGTATCTTTAACATCTTTGTCTTCAAGGAAAAATTGTGTCTTTATCTTCTCTGTGCTTGTATTATCATCATCAAAGTAGTCTTTATAAGCAATCCTTTTCAGCAACTATCAGCAATCTTTATCTTTTCAGCTACTCAGCAACATATGGCAAATTGTACATCAGATCATAAAGTTTCAGTCTATTCTCATTACTTCCAGGTGTGTAAACTCCTGTGAGAGGTGAATCATTGAAAATTTAATGGATTTTGATGTGTCTTTACCAAAGCCATTAACTCTGGAGTAGCCAATTTTTAGGTGAATCATATGATTTTTAGCAAATCATCAGCTATCAACGAATTTGTTTTGTCTTTACCAAAAGCTGTACCCTTTTGGACTAGTTAGTTCTTGCAACCATGGTGAACTAATTACCATATAAATGGTTTTTCCACAACCTTTACCACAAGCCATTTTTCTTGTGGGCTAGCCAACTCTTTACTATATCATATATGGTGAGTTGATTACCATACAACTTATTGGCAAGTTGTCAACCATCAACGGATTTGAGATATCTTTACCAGAGCCGTTTGCTCATGGATTAGCCAATCTTTTTGTTAGACATGGTGGACTGCTAACCTTTTGTTGTGGTAGTGCAAAGCACTTTTATCAATTAAAACCATCTCAAAAACCATTGGTTGCTGTTAACTTTTGTTTCAAAATATTTTGTACTTAACAAAAGTTTGCTTATTAAAAATCGTTTACTAGTTTTGTGCTATAAGCAGTACTTTGGTTAAAGTATTGTTTGATCAGCAGTACTTTGAATAAAGTACCGATTTTTTCAAAAACTTATATATTTAAGAACCATACCAGTATTTATGCATCATCATTAGCCAGAATTGTCCATTTGATAAACAATTCAATGACCATAAGGGCAGTTTCATTCTCCTCTTCAACCTCCATACCATGATCTAGCATTCTCCTCATAAGATCTGATGTAAGCGGATATCTTCTTTCTGCTAACATATGAATCATGGTCCCATCTTCCAGCTCCAAAACATGCACTTCAGATTCTTCAAAGAATCTCCAGCTAGTAATTTCCCAAACTTCTTGGTTTTGCCAAATTTCTTCAGTGCTTGTTTCTTCAGTTTCTCAGATGGTTGTGAGGTCTCCAAGCAAGACTAAACCAATTCCATTTGATGGAATGTGTTCAAAATATTCTTGCACCAGTTGGTATAAATGAAACAAATCCTCTCTGTTGATGATGTGCAATATGTCCCATAGCAAATTAAACACTCTGAAACTCTCATCTTCTCTATGGAACATCAGATAATTTCCTTCCTTTGATTCTACGACTTCAAATGTAGATATCTTTGACTTTTTCTTTTCTGCAACATCTTTAGACTTAGGATGCTCAAAGTCTACAACTCTAAGATAATTCCTCAGCTCATCAACTGTATCTGATCTCAATTCTACCTTCTTTGATGACTGTTCATCTTCAGTTGTTCTTTTTCTCTTTAAGCTTCTTTTTCTAGCATCCTCCTTCAACTTATCATCATCTTTAAAAGAAATAATACTATCAACTTGATTTTGATAAGCTTCTCTAACAGCATCATATAAATCTTTCATCTCTAAATACTTCAGCTTCTGTAATCCAGTATATCCTTGACCCTTCAGATAAGCCATCATGGCATTTCTTTCTTTAGCATTACTTGGTGGTTTTTGTGATATAACCACTGGCTTTTCTGGTATAGCAGGTTCAGGTTCCTTCACTGGTAGAGCAACCTCAGCATCATATTCAGCTTGAAACTTCTTAGCAGCTTCTTCATTCTTAGCTACTTCAATAGCTCTTATTTCAGCCAAAGTGAGCTTCTTCTTCTTCTTAGTTTCAACCAATTTACCTTTACCTTTGTCTTTAGGATCTAAGGCAGGTTGAGAAGCTTGAGGTAGTTCTTCAGTAACTCCTGGAATACTAACACCCCTTGGTCTTGATAGGTTTTGCAATATTTGAGCAACAGTCTCATCATCACTTGCAGTGTGCTCTACTTTGGGTGTATCAGCTTCCTCTTTTTGTAGGACTGTTGAAGGACTAGCTTCTTCTTTAAAATTTAGAGTACTTGGTGTAATTAGCTCTTGTCTATATGTTCCTTGAAGAGCAGCAGTACCTTGATCACCAGCACCTTGATCATCAGTACTTTCTACACCAGTACTTTGAGGCTTAGTAGGCTCAGTACTTTGAACATTAACTTGAGCTTCAGTACCTTGAGGTTCAGTACTTTGAACATCAACTTCTGGTTCTTTATAATATCCAGCATCTTCATTCAAATTCTCTTGCTCCAATATCCTCCCCAATTGGAATGAAGACTGCTTGTGAACCTTCTTGCCTTTAGAAACCTTCTTAAACTTCTTTCCTTTCTTCTTTTGTGACTTCACCCACAACTTGTGATGTTGAACTAAAGGCCATACAAATTTCTTCAATCTTCTAAATTTGGTGTTCAACTTCACTAGTTGTGCAGCTTGAGCCTCAGTAGCTTTCTTCAATCTCACCAATTCTCTTGTCAAGACATAGTTATCTAGAACCAATCCCTCAGGAGGTATATCTCCCTCATCTCCTCCAGATGTTTGATTCCCATCTGTGGAAGTATAATCATTGGGAGAGGATGGTGGGTTTACCTCAGGTTCTAAATCACTATAAGCAGTATCGTGTGGAGATGCAGTACCTTGTGTTGCAATACCTTCTTGTGCAGCAGTACCTTGTGGAGAAACAGTATGTTGAGAAGGTGAAGCAATACCTTCCCTTGAGCCTGAACTCAAATGTTCTTCACTTGCAGCAGCTTCATCTCTGACTGCTTACACTATCTCCATCATATGTGTTGTTAAAGGTGTAGCCCTGCCAGAAAATTTGTCACTCTTCCTAGCCATGAAGGTGAACACCTTTGGGGGTTGTACCACAACAGGTAACAAGCTCGAAGGTTTTGGGACATCCTGAAGTTGTTTGTTCAAGAAAACTTGAACAAATCTTGGATACATTAACCATGGTGAACCATTGGAGATATGAGAGAGCATACCATCAAGAATCAGTCTAGAAAAGTTGAAGAGGCGATTGGTAGCTAATCCTACTAAAGCAGATGCAATATTTGATCCAAATTGCTCCCATGAAGTACTCTTTGAACTTATGCAATGAAGTAAGACATGAACGAGGTACTTCCAGTGTGGACTAAACAAGGGTTTCTTGAAAGTTGTTTCAGTTAAAGACCCTTCATACCCAATATCCCTTAAGGTATCCTAAATAAGTTGTTTGTCAAAACGAATAGCCCCTTCCTCATCATCAAACAGCAAATCTTCTCTAATAGAGGCTTCACTAACTTTAACAATCTTCCCAGCAACTTTAGCCTGAATGTATGATTCATCATCTTCCTTATGAGATCTAGCAGTTGCCCAAAATTGTTGAATCCAAGGCTCAATAACATTAGGTTCGACCAAAAGAGCATAGTTGATTGATGATCCAGTGAGGAAATCAATTATGTTATGAAACTGAACATTTGCCGGTGTTTTATCTAAGTTGGCCACCATGTTATGCTTGCTAACTGTGTTTCGATTCACCATTGTTGTGTTATAAGAGAAAATGGTTCGATGAATAGTGAATGTATATAAGAGAGAAATAAGGAAAAGATTGATAAGTATAAAGATGAGAGGGAAAAACGGAGGGTAGTTATTTATAGGTGAGATTTAAAAAATCATAGCCCAATTAATGCAGTTACCGTTTGTTTGAATTTTACCCCATCTTTTGACCGTTGGAACAGTACGTTGATAAGACTAGCAGTGCTTTCCACGTAAGCAGTACTTTCCAAAGCAGTACTTTCACAACAGTACTTTCAGATAAACAATAAGCAGTACTTTTCCATCCTCTTCTTCACAATAGCAAAAACATCAAAAAGACATTGTTTATCCTCCCCTTAAACAATGCATATGACTATCTAACTAACTAATAAGTCCTCCCCTTAATTTTAGCTTAATAGTTAATCATCCCAATACTCACCACCAAGTGATTGAATCTTAAAACATCAAATCCCTTTGTGAGTAGATCAGCTACATTGTCATCTGTGTGGACCTTGACAACATTAATGAGTCTATGCTCATAACAATCTCTAATAAAGTGATGCCTAATCTGAATGTGCTTGGTCTTGGAGTGATAAACTGGATTCTTCACAATGCAGATGGTACTCTCATTATCAATGTTGATAGGAGTATTCTTGAAGTTGAACCCATAATCCAAGAGTTGATTCTGCATCCACAGTACTTGTTCACAACAACTTGCAGCAGCAACATATTCTGCTTCAGTGGATGATGTTGCTGCAATAGTTTGCTTCTTACACTGCCATGAAACTAATCTTCTTCCAAGATATTGGCATCCTCCAGTGGTTGATCTTCTATCATAATTATCACCTGCATAATCACTATCTGAAAAAGCTTCCAAGTGAAAAGGTGAATCCTTTAGATACCACAACCCTAACTTAGGTTGTTGTTTCAAATAACTAAAAATCCTCTTGACTGCATTCATATGAGAGACCTTAGGTGAGACTTGATATCTTGCACATAAACAGACAGCAAACATGATATCAGGTCTAGATGCAGTTAAGTACATAAGACAGCCAATCATTGATCTGTAAAGCTTGACTTCTACAGGTTGACCATCTTCATCCTTGCCCAATGAGTTGATAGATTTTATGGGTGTGGTGACCGGCTTTATAGCATCAAAGTTAAACTTCTTAAGAACGTCAGTAACATACTTGTCTTGACTAATGAAAATTCCAGCCTCTGATTGTTTAACTTGAAGCCCCAAAAAGAAAGTTAATTCACCCATGGAACTCATTTGAAATTCTTGTTGCATCAGCTGCTCAAATTCTTTCACCATAGACTGTTTTGTAGCTCCAAAGATGATATCATCTACATAGACTTGAACAAGCATGATATCCTTCTTGTCTCTCTTGATAAACAAAGTCTTATCAATTGCTCATTTCCTGTAACCATGTTGCAATAAAAAAGTAGAGAGTCTTTCATACCAAGCTCTAGGTGCTTGATGAAGGCCATACAGAGCCTTAACAACTTTGTAGACTTTGTTTGGATGGGCAGGATCCTCAAAACCAGGATGTTGTTTGACATAGACCTCCTCTGTAATCTTGCCATAAAGAAAGGGACTTTTGACATCCATTTGATAAACAAGAAAGCCCATATATGATGCAAAAGCAAGGAATATTCTAATGGCTTCAATCCTTGCTACAGGAGCAAACACTTCATCATAGTCCACTCATTCTTCTTGTTTATATCCTTGAGCAACTAATCTTTCTTTGTTCTTGATGACATTCCCTCTTTCATCTCTCTTAACTCTGAAAACCCATCTTGTACCAATAAATTTCTTTCCATCTGGTAGATAACAGAGTACCCAAACTTCTTGAAGTTTGAATTGAAGAAGTTCTTCTTGCATGGCTTCAACCTAACTCTCTTTAGTTAATGCTTGAGCTACATTCTTGGGTTCTTCTTGAGAGATAAAACAAGTGAATAAACACGTTTGTTGATCCTTATGATTCAGCCTGTTTTGTTTATACACAAAGCTAAGTAAAGCATTATGTGGCATAGAGAAGCCTTTAGCCTTGTTTCTTGTGAGCACCCCTGATGTAGAAGGTCCAATGATTTGACCAGTGGGATGATCTTTATGAATTCTTAATGTAGGAGCCTGTGGAACTTCAAGATCATCATCCAAATTTGTGAAATCAGCTCCTTCATTGGAATTTGAGAATATACCTTCATCATCTAATTCATCATCAGTGTCTTTTAATCCAAGCATGTTAGGATCATACAAATCATCAGAAGTACTGTCAATTTGTGCAGCAGTACTTTGATCCAAAGTACTGTGATCCAAAGTACTGTGAGGATATTCTGTAGTCTTACCCTTTTTCTTTGTTTCTTCATAAGCTCTTCTTTGTTCATCCTCATAAGATTGTGCTATTGTTTCTTGAAAAGGCATCCTATTAAGTTCATCTTGAATAGCTTGATTCTCAGTAGACAAAGTGGATTTTGGTTCATCAGTACTTTTCTCCTTCTTAATAATTATGGGTTCTTCATCAGGTCTAATATCAACTCCATGAACAATGTACTGTAAATCTTCTTCTGTGTGAACAACTTGATTTTCTTCTCTAACAGGAACATAATTCATAGAAGGAGTCAAAACATCAAGATCAAACATCCAATCAGGACCTTTACCCTTTTGATTTCCTTGATCTTCTAAAAATTCAACATGAAGACAATCTTGAACCTTTTTGGTAACCCTGTTGTACACTCTAAATCCTTTGCTATTGGTACAGTATCCCAATAAGTATCCTTCATTTGACTTCCCATCAAATTTTCCCAAAGCATCAAGAGTATTGAGAATAGTCAGAGGACATCCAAAAGGTTTCATAAAACGTATGTTAGGTTTGTTTCCCATAAGCAACTCATAAGGTGTCTTCATCTGAGGTTTAGTGACTAATACTCTATTCAACACATAGCAAGCAGTACTTACAGCTTCAGCCCAAAATTGAATAGGTAATTGTGAATCTGCAAGCATTGTTCTGGTTGCTTCTATCAAAGTTCTGTTTTTTCTCTCTGCAACACCATTCTGCTGTGGAGTTCTAGCAATACTAAACTCCCTCTTGATTCCTTTCTTGGCACAAAATTCATCCAGAAACTTGTTCTTGAATTCAGTCCCATTGTCACATCTAATACCTCTTACTTTGAGTCTCAATTGGTTTTCAAGGGCTATTATAAGATCATGAATAGCATCAAAGGTTTCATTTTTAAATCCCAAGAAAAAAACCCAACTGAATCTACTGCAATCATCTGTTACAACTAAGCAGTACTTCTTCTTGTTTAGACTTGCAACAGAAACAGGTCCAAAGAAATCCATATGTAGCAACTCTAAAGGATCTCTAATTGTTCCGTCCTCAATCTTCTTGCATGATGCTTTATGTTGTTTACCCTTCTTGCACACCAAACATGAGTGATCATTCTTATATGTTTTAGAAGGTAAACCTCTAACTAAATTTCCTTTAACCAACTTGTTGATATTCTTGAAATTCACATGGCCTAATCTTCTATGCCACAGATGTGCTTCTTCAAGTGTTGCTTTTGCTACTAAACATGTTGCTCTTTCAGAAGAGTTAAGACTCTTCATATCCAGACTGTACACATCATTGGTTCTTGGTAATCTTAGTATTACCAAGTTATCATCAACAAGCTTGAATTCAGGGGAAAGAATAAGACATTCTGTGTCAGTGAATAACACAGGGTACTTCTTGTCACAGATCTGAGAGACTGACAAAAAATTGAACTTGAGCTCATTCACATAACAAACATTCTCAAAGTCTATGCTTCCTGCCTTGATGGTTCATTTGCCAGTAATTCTACCTCTACTAGGATCATTTCCAAATGCAACTCTTCCTCCAAAATAAGATCTAAAGTCTGACAGAATCTCTTTGTCTCCTGTCATGCTTCCAGAGCAACCACTATCAACAATTAAATGATCTTTAAGCTCCTCTTCTGGGTTGCCCTGCACAAAGATAAAAGAGTTAGTTAATTTTAGGAACCCAAGCCATTACTGACTTGTGTTCCCCTTGTGGAGTTACATACTTAAATTATTTAAGTATGTAATTTCCACTGCCTTTAAGCACATGATCAATTATCTTTGGTTGTTCCAAAACTTGTGTTGGTTTTTCAACAAAACTTCCTTTTCATCAAAATTCTCTTTATTATTTTCAACAAAAATCTCTGTTTCACTCTTACTTGCTGAAAGTACTGTTTGTACCCCATCAGTACTTTCTTTCTTAACCCAACTGGTTTTAACTTTTTGAGTAGATTTCTTTGATCCAGATACTCTTTTTGAGGTGTAACGCCTTCTAGATTGATAGTAATTGGATCTCCTAGGGCTTCCATTCCAAAAAGTGCTAGCAGTACCTTGATTGGGTGAAAATCTAGCAGTACTTTGAGAAGGTACTGCTTGAAAAACTTTTGGCTTATCAGTACCTTGAAAAGAGTTTGAGGGTACTGATGTTTTTGAAAAAGATCTTCTCTGGTGAGGGTACCTATAGTCTTTTGAGAAATTGCTGTGGTTAACCCTATGTGAATTATTCCAAACTGGTTTAGTCTCATTTGGCTTATGGTTGGTAGATCTGGTCTTTGGGAATTTGCTTAGATATTCTGAGTGAAAGTCACAGTTCTTAATCAAATGATCAGGACTATAACAAACAAAACACAATTTTTGACCCATACTCCCAAAATTTCTTCCTTTAGTTCTATGACCAAACCTAACCTGACTTTTTGGTGAATGATGACAATTATTTTGACAAAAATTATCCCAAAAAAGGTTTAGCAGTATTTTGAAAAGTGTTTCTAGAAGGTACTGCTGAATGTGTAGCAGTACTTCGAGTTGAAGGTACTGCTTGACTCTTAACATTATCATCCTTAGGTTTCTCAACTGTTTCTTTTGGCGTTTCAGAACTAGATGGACCTGAATTAGATTGACCAGTAAGCTTTTTCCTAAACTCCAAGTTGTCTACTCCAAAACGAGAAACATCTATCCTAAGTGGTTGAAAACTACTAGTGGGATGAGGGACTGCATGATAACCCTTGTCTTTCTTAAATTCAGGAGGTGTTTGACTAATAGATTCCTCATTACTAGATGTGTTATCTACATAGTTAATGAGTTCATCATCACTAGTTGTTATATCCTCATAATCAAGTTGTTCCTGATCACTAGGTGGGTTCTCTACTGTGCTACTAAAATCCATACCAAAACCTAGGCCAGTTCTAATGTGTGCTCTTTTATGTTTTTCAACAAAACTAACATGTGAAAGGCCAGATTTTCCCCAAGCAACAAAATTTTCTAACAATTCATCCATTTCCTTAGTCATCTTTTCAAGTTCAGAAACCTTACATCCTAACTTCCATTCACTCAATTTTAATTGATAATCCTGTTGTTCATACTTTTCTGCCCAAGCCATTTCATTATTTTCATGAGTTATTATTTTGGCTTCCATTGACTCTAAAGTAATTTGATAACCAGCTACCTCAGACCTAGCCCTTCTACAATTATCTCTTTCAGTTACATAATCTTTAAGCACTTTTTGATTAAAATCATGACACTTAGAGCATACCTCAAAGATAGGGGGTGAACTTGGTGAAGTAGCTACCATAGCGAGCATAACAGGTTCTTCTTCACTTTCCATGCTCTAATCAAAGCTTCCAAGACCATCTCTAGATTCCATAGCAGCAAATCCTGGTTCCTCATCAAAAGCTGTGCTCCAATCAAACTCTTCCACTGCGACCATAGAGTAGGTTACTGGTTCATCATCAAATTCAGCACTCCAGTCAACCTCTGATAGATTTTCTTGAGCAACCAAAGCTTTTGTTTCAGTAATAGGAATTTCCTTTAGTTCAAGCTTGGGTTTCTCAATCATTCTGTTTGCCTGATATTTAGCAAACTTGCATTCTCTTGCAAAGTGTCCAGTTATTTGACAATTAAAGCATTCAATCTTGGACTTGTCAAACGTTATACCCTGTTTGGGTTTGAAGTCAATGCCTCTTCCTGTTTTCTTCATGAACTTCTTGATCCTAGCAGTGATCATAGCAACTTGCCACCTTATATCAATTTCTTCTAGAGCATCCTCTTCAATTTGTGACAAATCTTCTTCATAAGTGATAGGTAAAGTGGCTTGCTGAGCAAAGAATGAGCATACAACTTCATCAGAATGGATGGTGTTTGTAGGTGATGATGTAGGAGTAGGAAAAGCAACAGTACTTTGGGTAGGATAAGCAGTACTTTTAGTGGAAGTACTGCCTCTCTTTACAGAAGACACAAAAGCAATACCGTGAGTTTTTGAACTTGTTTGGCCATTCATCTCATGCTCATACACCTTTAAGTGGTTGTAAAGATCATCAACGTCCACAATGTCCAAACCAGGTTGTCCTCTGATCATAGTAGCAATCACATGCCATACGTATGGCAAACTTCTTAAGAACTTCAGGTTTGCATCTTCAACAGATACCTCTGCTTTGTATAACTTTAGCATGCTGAGAAGATTTTGGAATCTATCATAGGCAGCATCAAGACTTTCTCTTTCACCAACAATGAATGTTTCAAACTGTTGCTTCAACAGATTTCTATGCATCTTTTTAGAAGCATCATTACCTCCAAATCTTGTCTTGAGAGCAGCCCATAGTTGTTTTGCATCCTTAACATCATGGAACTTGAGTAGGTGACCATCAGGAATAGCAGACAATAGTATGTTGAGAGCCTTTTCTTGATTTCTTACTGTAGCTGCTGGCAGGACAGCTGTAACACCCCCAAAATATCGCAGCGGAAGACTGTGTCACTAGGGTGCTACTTCATAATACAAAGTACAAGTTATAGAAAACGACCTCTAAATGAGACGTTTTGAAAAGTTACCATTCGATTAATGAAATCAGAGTTACAAACAATGAGGTCCCAAAGTATAATACATAAATGTTTCGAATGGTAAATGACAAAAGCATAAGTCTTCAAAATATGTCGTGCGACTCTAAGTTCCATGCAATAGCTATCGCCTTATGTCCTGAGATAAACATGCTAAAGTGTCAACACAATGGTTGGTGAGTTCATAGAGTTTGTTTTGAATAAGTTGAAAAGCCTTTAAAGAATGTTCACACAGCAAAGGCATTGTAAATCCACTCAGTTCCAAGTTCCGCCCATACAAAACTTGCAATCTGTGTGTTCACAACCCATTGCCAAAATATAGTTTGCACAATCATGTATGTATGTATCATAGTAGTAAAAAGTATAAATGTCACCACAAGGGTCTTCCAACAACTTAATTTGGGATGTATCTAATTTAATAGCCTTCCAACAACTTAATTTGGAGCCACTAAATTAATGGTCATCCAACAACTTAATTTGGAGCCACTGAATTGCACGTACTGGGAGCCTCTTCCCAAAGATTAATGGTCATCCAACAACTTAATTTGGAGCCACTAAGTTAATGGTCATCCAACAACTTAATTTGGAGCCACTAAGTTGAATAACGCAAATAAGTATAATGCACTCAAGAATAACGCAAATAAGTTAAACACAATCATGTATAACGCAATCAAGTACAATGCAATCATGTATAATGCAATCAAGTATAATGCAATCAAGTATAATGTTTTGAGTATTTGTAAAAGTAAATGAAAATAGTTGAGCATGTATCTCCCCCAAAGAGTTTGTAAAACAATTAAGTAATAGAAAGTGGGGCTATGAAACTCACCTGATAATAACTGATGAATGATACTAGAAAATTGGGCAGCGCTTCCGCATCTAAATTCAAAAATCCATTTCCTAAACTATAAAAACCTCTAAATCACCTCATATCTACCCCATAACTATCCCAATAGCTTCAAAAACAAAAACCCATCTTTAATATTGCCCGATCTATTCTTGCAAAAGTTTTGAGAATTTCCTGGGACCCACAGCTCCAACCCACCATTGTGTAGCTCTTAATCCAACCGCGGAAATACAAAATAAACTAAATTTTTACGTAGAGAATACTTATGCCTTCAACTTATGTGTATAACTCGGAGCCTGAAAATCAAGTATGGAGGGTGGCGACATCAAGGAGGAGGGGGAAATGTGTGTGTTTTTCTGTGTCATAAAATAAACTAGTTTTCTTTCTATTTATAAGGAAAATATCTGAAAATATCTAGATATTTTGATGAATAGTGTTTAGATATTTTGATGAATAGTGTTTAGATATTTTTGAAAATATCTAGATATTTATAAATAGTAACTAGATATTTATACATTATGAGTACAGAGTACATTGTTTATACAAGAAAATTATGTAAAAGTATTTACTTGTTTAATTTAGGCGGAATTAGTAAATAATAAAAATTACGGTGAATAGTAACTCGTGAATAGTAATTTGTGAATAGTAATTTTTTTGAAAAAAAAGTTTGAGTTTAAATAATGACCTAAAATATGATGAATAGTAAAAATGAATAGTAAAAGTGAATAGTAACAGTGAATAGTAAAAAAATGAATAGTGACCCGAAAATGCGAATTGTTACAACAGCCTTAGGTGGTTTAGGTTGTCCAGGAATTTCTACAGGATCTTCAATAACTTCAATAACATTGACAATTACATTCCACAGTGCATGGTCTGTAATAGCAATGTACTGCCTCATCTTCATGCTCCAGAGATCATATTCCCCCTTCTTGATGATAGGAATTCTGAGTGAGGTGATGGACGAGGGTGGTGTAGCTTCAGTCGACATCTTTAGGGTTTGTTGTTAAATCGGTTTTCAGGGTTTCTTCTTAATCAGAGTTTCCACACAAGCTCTGATACCACTTGTTGGATCGATATACTCTGACCAAACTAACTATGTAGCTTGTAAGGGCTTAGCAACCTCGGATAAATCCTAAGTCACTAACAATGAAACACTGATATAACTTTACTAAGTATGCGGAAACTACTTTAATAAAGCTAAGAAGAATAACTTTAACTTCAACGATTTTATTAATACTTTGAACCTGCTTGATACACATATTCACTAACAATCCCTAATAGCTCTAATATTCTCTCTAAAGTCGTATTCTAATAACATATATCTAATGCCAATCTAGGGATCCTTTTATAGGCATAAGGATAACCCTAGTCGATTTACAACTCTAATCCTTGTACGACAAGTAATACTAAACTAAGAACATTCTAGATAAATATTACTTTCCATAAAACATTCTATTATAACCGTCTTTAAGCTTTGCAGTACTTTGATGTTGAGCAGTACTTTGACCTTTACATAAGCAGTACTTTGACCATCTTCAGTACTTTCATATTCTTCAGTACTTTCATATCCCAACAGAAAGGAAGAATAAAACAAGGTTGTTTATGTTCTTTCTTTGATATTTTGGATATTGAAGAAAAAGTTATGGTTTTGATAGATCGATGATGGGTTTAGTTCACTATGTTTAAATCTTTAATGATGGTATAAAAGGTGAACATGGTAGTTATGTATCGTTGTTGACTGAGTTGTTTAGAGATGGGATTAGGGACATGGTAGGTAGTTGTTGTTGATGTAAGACGTGGGGGTGTGTTTGGGGCAGGTTTTAATACTGGTTTGTTTTGACAGAGATGAGATTTGGATAGGTTGGAGTTGTTGTTTGTTGATTGAGCTTGGGTATAGATCTGGTAGCTCTCTTCTTGTAACTTTTAATGTTTAGAGACGAAGTGACAAAGATGACATTTTTTTAGTTACTTCAAGAACACGCTCAACAACTATCATCGAGTCACTTTTCAGCTCACTTGGGTAGTCCTCAAATTTTAGTAGAATTTTTTTATATGAATTGTACCTGAACCATGTGTGCATGTCATGCTTTTATAGATACTTTTACACTTTAGTTGTTACGGTTCCTGATTTTTAGCATTCTCATTCTCTAGAAATATTGCATTGACTTTTACAGTTGGTGAGTGTTACACTTACGAGTTTTAACACAATGGTTGTTGTGGAAAACTAAAAGAGGGTTGAATAGTTTTGCCGATTAAAACTTCGTTTTAAAGTATTTAGATCGACTTATGTCAATCCATTTAGATTGTATGTTAGATATTGATAGATGAGCATATAAGTAAGTAATGCAAAAGATAAAGTGTTGTTCCCGTTTCACAAATAGCTAAAACAGTCAATAATACTAATTGTGAATCATGAATGAAGTAAAGCACTTTAAAATAATTTTTAACAAGATAAAACACAAAGGATTTTTCCAACGTTTATATTCTTTATTAAAATGAATAAAAAAGAATACATTACCCAAGTACTTGCGGAACAGTACTTGGGATTGAAATGACAAGTATGTGTGTAACTCCTCACTAAGCTTAGGCTACGTCTAAGCACAACTATTCAGGTACCACTGAGATATCTTAGGGACATAGTCATGTTTGGAAAAGTGAAAGATGCTTGTGTGTGTTTTTCACAATCACAAGCTTGATCTTTCACTCCTACCTTATGGCTATTTATACAAGTATGGGTTTTGACTATATCTTAGAGGACAAACTGACATGGATACAGAAGACAAAATACTGATGTATTTTGTCTCTATTTACAAAGGCTATACTTGGTAAGATACAAGGATGCTTTTTTCTTGTCAATGATGACACTGATCTTGGTTGTTAGTGTTTCTGGGAAAGTTTAACTTTGGGTTGATAAGGACTTCGTCTTATTTGTTCAAACTTATCCCGCCTTGTCCCGCCCATTCTTCAGTCTTCTTACCCTTCAGTATTTATCTTCAGTCTTGTCTTCACTGATAATAGTTGGTGAAGAGTTTTTGGATTCATTGGGTTATTGTCATCAATCACTGATTCCACCATCTTCTTCTTGACTTAGTCTTCACCCCTTGAGTTCCGCCTCACTGAGTGGAGAGACTTTACTTCTTCGTCTCGTACTGAGTATCTTGAGGATGGCTCACTGAGTGGCTATGCGCTCAGTGACTTGTTAGTGTTTAAGGTTATAAACACTTAGGGTATTTTCTATTCAAATCCTAGAATTAAGGGGTTTGGGTATTCACTGAACCCAATAGTCTCCCCCTATTTGGATATATAATAGCCAAAGTGTTTTGATCAGTGTAAGTGAGCAAAAGGCTTCTTCTTACACTGAATGTACTAGTAAGCATAATAAGAAACATTGATCTTAACAAAACATACATCGTTTATTAATAGATATTACAAGTTCCTAACCAACTAGTACAAAAGATGAACAACAGTGATGTTATACAATAGGGATACCCAGGGCTTCAAGCTTTGGCTTCTTTGATAGGAGAGTTTCTTTGTCAGGATGGCCTCTTACTTTTGCATTTAGGTCAGCGCAGAACCTGATGTTTTCAGGGGACTGAATTTGAGAAGCCACTGTCAAATAACTCAGCATTGTAGCCACGCCAGCCTGATCAATATCGCTCCATATTTGGAATGCCGGGTTTCCATATACATCAATGAAGAAGAGTCCTCTTTCACGCTCTTCTATGACCAAATTGTTTACAAATTTCACCCTTTCGGGTAGCTCTCTATTGCAATCAAATCTAGGGACTTTAGCTTCAGGCTCAGATTCAACTCTCTTTCTTTTTCTTTAGGATGATTGAGGTTGAGTGCCTTGAGCTTCAGGGAGAGTAGATTGAATTCCAAGCTCAGTGGGTGCATCCTTCAACCTTTCATATCTTCTGCTTAGAGATTTCATCAAGTCCTTGATAACCATATTTTTCTTCTTTTCAAGAATGGGACCAAGTTTATCTAGTTCAGTGATCCTGAAGTCAGTGAACTTTAGAGGATCATGAAACTCAAAGTCCTTTTTGTCCACTCCCCTGTAGACGTTCATTGCAACTGGCTTGGATTTAGGGATGATGTACACATCAGTGATTTGCTCAGGGGCTCTCCTGCTGGTCATAGTCCAGTAGTAGTGATCGATCCCTGCTTTTCTTATTTCAGCAGTCTTCCTATTATTTTCATCCCTCTTCTTGCTTAGGGCTGCTATTTCAGCATCCCGAGCTGCTTTAAACTTTAGGCCAGCTTGACATTTTTCAAGTTTT
This sequence comes from Chrysanthemum makinoi, assembly GCA_910596185.1. NCBI lineage: Eukaryota > Viridiplantae > Streptophyta > Magnoliopsida > Asterales > Asteraceae > Chrysanthemum > Chrysanthemum makinoi. Next base: position 193,499,369 of record OU343221.1, read on the forward strand.
TTAGTATCGATCCTCAACTTTTCAGCTTCTTCATATACCACTTTGACCAGGTCAGCTTTGCTTCTTTGTTATTCCCCATCCTGTTTCTTGAGTCTGTCTTCCTTTTCAAGATAGGCACTTAGTTGTTCTGGACTGAGCATGTACTTCTTGTTACCAATTACAAAAGGAATTTTGACTGGCTCAGGTGTTATCATTATGCTTTTGCCCTTGTCCTGAGGAGGGACTGAAGAAGATGTGGATGTTGTTGTCACTGGTGTTGTTGTTGTTGTTACTGATGTTGCAATGACTGGTGTTGTTGATGATGCTAGTGGGATTGAGGAGATGGGTACTGCAGTCACTGCTTGAGTTGGCTCCCCCTCAGTGTGAGAAAGAGTCTCTTCAGTTGATCTCTCCCCCTCAACTGTTGTTGGAGCTTCAGTGAGAGCAAGAGTTCACAAAGGTGCTGAGGCAACGGCTTGACCCTTAAAAGCCTGATAGATCTCAGAAACCATAGACTTGATTTCTGATGTATCTTGTTAAAGGTTGGTGACTTTCTCCCCAAGAGTTGCCTGAGACAATTCCCGCGCAGTCATTCTAGGACCGAGATTCCAAGCCATAGAAGAAGATGATTTAGCAAGATCAGCAACCTTTGTATCCAAGGAGCCCAGAGTAGACTGAATAGTCCGAATTGAAGTGGTAAGACCCTGAACATTTGAATTATTGGGCATTGTGATCAGTTCAGTGAGGCTGGAAGAGTTCTTCAGATAAATTTCCATAGCCTCAAGCACTTTAGTGTTTAGTGCAGGGTCTTCCTTGACTGATTCCTTGATTTCATCAAGCTTGGAGTGAGCATCCTGAAAGGTTGTGAGGAATTTCTTCAGATGGTTATCCAGCTTGTCAAGATGTTGATAGATGAGTTCCCTCTGTTCATCATTATCTTCAAAATTAGAAACCACTTCAGCCTTGAGATCAGCGTAACTTGCAGCGGCTTCAACATGTTGATCCCATAGACTATCAGTCACTCCAGAATATAGTTTCAGAATACAGGTTGTGAGGTGCACTTAATCTTCTAGATCTGAGTAGACGCGATGTCCTTGAACTCATCATCTATTTACGTAGACGACATTACATTTCACACAAGACTCTCCCTGACACTGTCAAGTCCTCATAGTCGTGTTCGTTATGGTCATGAACACTAGCCTGGTTCTACAAGAGCTCTTAGGAATTGCGCCCCTACAAATCCTTTCGAAGCGACCCCACTTCTCTCTCACATAGGTGATTTCATCTTAAATCATTAAAAACATATGTTTTGTGATTTCATCTTGAACCATTATGCTTTGTGATTTCATCCTGAATCATTAAAGCCATATGTTTAACCTCTCAACAAGTCACAATTGTTATAAGAATGGACTAGGAAGTTACAACATTTAGTAACTCCCCCACATTGACGTGACTTCCCCCATATTTCTATGATTAGGTTGTCCTATTGAAACCAGATCTTGGGATCTCAAGTCAACTGAGTTAGGTTTTACTTCATAGAAACTCATTCCTTCAAGAGCTTTAGTCCCATTCCTTTAGACGACTTACTAACTAACTCTCTGCTTAAGCCTTTTGTAAGCGGATCCGCAATGTTATCCTTTGACTTCACATAGTCAATTGAGATAACTCCTGTTGAGAGTAGTTGTCGTATCGAATTATGTCGACGACGGATATGTCTGGACTTTCTATTATAAATTATGCTATGAGCTCTGCCAATTGCCGATTGACTATCACAATGTATACTAATGGCCGTTACCGGTTTAGGCCACCTTGGTATGTCCTCTACGAATTGACATAGCCATTCCGCCTCTTGTCCGCATTTATCTAACGCGATAAATTCTGATTCCATCGTGGACTTAGCTATAACAGTTTGCTTGGAAGACTTCCAAGATATAGCCGCCCCTCCAAGTGTAATCACATATCCACTAATCGATCTAGAATCCTTTATGTGACAACTGGCAATTTAGGGAGTCTATTTTAGGTAACCGCATTACGTTAAACTAAACCAAGTTTTGCCTTTAACACTATTTTTATCAACCATGACTTGATTTTATATCGTCTATTGGTTTTTATGACTTATTTCATTATTGGACGAGTTATCGTGTGAGTTTTAACTCTTTTCGTTAGGCACTATTCGATTCGGCACTATAAAAGCCTAAAACGAGAAATAACATAACTTTTAGACCGTAACTCGAAAATTTGTAAATAAATAGTCAAAACTCGTGGAAAAACATAAATAACGATAATAGAAAGTCGAATGAACATCGTGGGACACTCGGGGGACAATATATGAGCTCGGGAATGGGTAAACGGGATAGTTTATAAAAAATGGCGACCCCGGCCCCTCTCCTTCTCCTTAGCCGGCCACCCCTCCCTCCGAATATAGTTTTCATGTTGGTCCCTCCCTCAAATATATATACCCTCACCTCACCTCATTCCCACCCTTTCATTCTCTCTCTAAAACACACACACCACTCTCTTTCTCTCTCTACACTCTCTCTACAAACCCTAAACCTAAAAACTAAACCCTAGCCACCACTTAAATATCCGGCCACTTTCAGGCGAGATTCCGGCCACACCGCCGCGAGTCACCACTCACCACCACCACCATCTTAAAGATCTTTCTCCCCTTTTTCCAACCATATATGGTACGTGCCATATAGACCTCAATAACATCTCCAAATCTTGAAAATACGATTCGGATCTTTAGGGTTTCAAGTGGGTTTTATAGATTGGGTTTAGAAAAGGTAAATGGAGCATTGTTATGGCTCGTATGAGCTATGGGGAGTCACGTACGAGGCTTACAAGGCTCGTATATGTGTCGACCTAGTTGGGTTTTCGTTTAAACATGGGATTAAATCTAATTAACACTTAAATAAACATGTAGCTAGTGATTTGGTATCATGTGGTGTATCATATTGTTGGGGTTTTGCATTTTAGGTCATGTTTTATGTTTTTGATTAGGATTAGTTGATGGGTTTGATATTTGGTTAATGATTAGAGGTTGATTGATTGTGTTTGGATGTTGTGGAAGTGATTTGGGAGGTGGTTGGTTGTGCATATGGGGCGTACAAGCCACCAAACCCACATATGGGTGTGTTTGGGTGGCGTACGTGACCCTCAAGGACCAAGGGTCTGGGTCGAGTTGTCATGGTAGCTTGTTGGTTGATGTTGTTGGTGTTTGGATGAGACGCGTGGAGCCGAAAAGCTTCTAGAGCTTGTTTGGTTCACGTGGTCTTAATCGTGACAATGTCATGACCATTAGGGTCATAACATTGGTTTCGAGTATATTTGGTTGGTTGATTGATTGGCGAGATTGATTTGGGTTGATTTGAGATTGAATTGCATTATTATGACTTTTATTTGGACCTGATATATATATTGGCAACTTTGAGCAACGTCGGTGTTACTTTGACTTTTTAGTCAATAGTTGACCCCGACAACACCGTAACATGAACTTTAGTATAGTTTGGACTATTGATTGATTTAAAATCCGAGAAGTTATGACTCGTGCTTGTGGATTCGAAACGAATAACGATATGAAACTAATATTGGAATTTGACGAAATGTATATATGAAAATGCTAATAAACTATGAAACATTAATAATAAAAAGGCTTTTATACCAAAAGTATCGATAACAAGACTTATCTTGTTATTTACTATTTTAAAAAGAAACTAACGACTAAAAATGAAAAGGTTTTCTAATAAATAAGTAATTAATGTTTCGAGTACACGTTTATCGAAATATGCCAATTATGGGCATTTAATACTAGTTTCAAGTATTTATTTACTTATGTTATGTGCATGGGTTACGGATAACCTAACATTAATATTGTTGATCCACGTGGGTAGCGGACTTATTAGGTTGACGAATGATGAGTGCTTTTTCACTCATCGTTTTTACCCGCCTAAGACCTCAAAAATGACTAAAAAACACCCAAATATGCTCAAAATATGTTAAAAATATCCTCGGAGTGTGTTTTATGTCTTTCAGGTACAAAAGGATTGAAAACAGAGCGAAAACGGAATAAATCGAGCTGAAACTAGAAAAGGAGCAGTCAAGACGTAGCCGGGATGCGATTTTCTACATTTCGATGCCGAGACGCGTTTTGAGAATGATCAGGGGGAAAAGAAACCAAAAACCTATCCAGAACCCAAAAATCCAAATTTTCCCTTCCCCGACACCAAAAACGTTCAAAACACCCGTGAAACCAAAATCTATTTCAAAAACCCACTTTTGCAAAATTTTATTTTTCTCAAACAAATTACTCTTTTTTAGTTCTCAAAAAAAAAGTTTTAAACCAAAAATACAAAAAATACATTTTTGCTTTAATACAAAAAAAATATAAAACACAAATAAACTTAACCCTTCTTCTCCCCTCCCTCTTCCCCAAAAGCCAGAAAACCAAATAAAAACCCAAGCTCCCATCCCCTGCACCCTGCACGCTTTGTTCTCTCATCCTGACACTCTCCTCTCACTCACCCACTCTTTCCCTCTTTCCCAAGGCTGCCAAGTTGGCAATCCAAGCATAAAACACCCAATGGATGGCTCTGATTGCTTCTAAATGATACCTACCAATTGGATGGGTGGGATTATCTCAAGAAAGCACAAGAAGAATTTATGTCTGTTTTATCTCACGGAAGAAACACAAGTGCAAGGGAGAAGACCCCATACCTTAGTTTTAGTATAAATAGACATTGTATGCCAATGTAGAAGGCACTTTTCATTCAGTAACATAATTGTAGTTTTACTTTCGTTTTAATGTTTTCAAGTAATATTAAGCTTTTGTAATCTCTCTTTGTAATTTCAATTTTCAAGTTAATAAAATTCAGTTTTTGATTCTCAAATCATTGTTTCAGCTTGTTAATGTTTCTACTGTTTATTATGAATTTTCTTAAGCATAATACTTAATCTCAATTAATTTCAGTTTTTTTCTCTTCATTAATCAAAAATATAAAAAAAATCAGAAAAACATTTGAAAAATAAAAAAGTACTTCAAAATTATTCTATTGCTTAAATAAAATTAGTTACTGTTTTATTAAAAATCAAAATTAAGTTTTAAATAGTTTTTGTTGAATTAATTATTGCTACAAATCATTTTCATATTCAAAATTTTCACAAGTCAAACAAAAGTCAAACTGCAGTTTTATGGTTGATCTGAATTGCTGATACAATGGAGTTGGATTTGGGTTGATCTGAGTGGAGTTGGGTTAATATCAGTTAGGATAGTGTTACATTGATCTCATAAGCAAGCCATTGTGGCTGGACTTATGTAAGTGCTATTTTACTTCACTGTTTCATTTCTGTCAAAGCTGCATATATAGCATAATTGCATTTGATAGTTATAGTTGATATCATTGCTTCATTTAGCTGTCTCTTCATCATTTGTACCCGTTCAGTTTGATTGATGGTTTATATCTGTATTCAGAGTTTAAATTTGCATATTAGTTCATTAAATAGTGTTTGGATCAGTTCACTTAGCTGAGTTTGAGGCTTGTTATTGGACTGAGAACTGTTGTTTGAGACTCAAATAGGTTAATTAGACTCATTTCAGTCATCATATTTCAGGTGCATACATTATAAGTCAAAATCACTCAACATCTGTACTTAATTCATCATCTGTTTGAATCAAAATCTCAAAACTTGCATTTAAGTTTTAGAATTAGATGATCTAGCTTATATCAGTCATATTACACCATAACTCATCATTTTCAATCAGTCATTAAGGATCAAAACTCATATTAGTCAAACTTTCAAGTCTGTCATTCAAAAGTCAAAAAGTGCAAAATCGGTTTTCACCAAACTTTGTGGAATTTTCATGAGTTTATTTTTGGTTAAAAGCTATTGAGATTTTGGGATAATTAAGTTCGATTGGTGAAGTTTTGAAAGCTGATTTTTGTAGAATTTTTGGGATTCTCCATAAGCACTTTATAAGCCCTTGAATCAGCTAGTTTTGCCCTGCTTCTGTCAAAAAAAAAAAAAAAAAAAAAGTGGAAAAAGTTGTTTTTACAAAACTTTGTGGATTTTTCATTTGCTCATTTCATATCCAAAGCTGTTGAAATTTTGGGATAAGTAACTTCAGTTGGTCAAGATTTCAAAGCTGATTTTTGTGAAATTTTTGGAAGCCTCTATAAGCCCTTAATAAGCTGTCCAAACAACCCAGTTTTGCCTTGCACACATCTAGCTTAAGCTATGTGTGAGCAAGCAACTTGCAGAAGCTCCACAGGCTTCAATTCAGATTGTTAAAGCCTCAAATTTGGTCTAGTTTCTCATTGGTTGGTATTCTAGAGTTCTCAATTTCGGTTTTCCAAATAAGCTCATTAGATAAGCTAGTAATTAAGCTGCAAGTAGGATAGTTAAGGCCGTTTTAATATTAAAAATCAAATAAGTCAAATCAGTTTAGCTTGCATCTTAGAGGTTTAGAATAGTTGATATTGGTCAATTTTAAGTAGTTTTGGCATACTCTAGCTGATGTGATCATTTGGTGTACTTTTGAGGCCATTAGCTTATTAAAAGTGCTTATTTATAAGCACTTTTCATTACAGCCCCTTATTCGTGCACACTAGCATAGGTTTTCTGATTTTTCGTAGGTTTAGAATATTAATTTAGATTTTTCCAGAATTTTTCATAATTTTATGGTACTGTTTACTATTTTTCTTATTTAAAATCAGTTTTTAAAACTTTTTAATTACGTTTTAATACAAATAATTCAGAAAAGCTTCAAAAAAAATAATTTTTCATTTTTCCTAGATTAAGAAAAATATAAAAAGCAAAAAAATATTTTTTCCAGATTTTTCCTAGTTAAATTTGTAATTTTTAGCATTTAAATTAGTTTTAATAGTTTTTTAATCAATAGAAATTATAAAAATCATCAGAAAAATACAAAATCAATGTTCAAAAGTTTCTTTAGATATTCTATAATTTAAAAAAAATAGTTTCATAATTTTCACATTTATTTTCATCATTTTTACATATTTAGCTTTAAATTAGAGTTTATAAATTAGTTTTTAATTCAAATAAATAAAAAAAAAATTCTAAAAAAAATAGTTTGAAATCTTAGTTAAGTTTATATTGCATTTTTAGTTTAAAAATAATTTTATATAATATTTAGGACTTAGGTTAGGCATAATTGCATTTTATTTACGTTTCATTTAATTCGTATTAGTTTAATTGTGTAATTAGGATTCCCCGTAGCTTAATTTCCCATTTATGTTTCCCCAATTCCCGTAGTTTAGATAAAATCAAAGTCAAAAATCCGAAATCATCAAAACCAATTCAAGTTATAAATTACAAAACTCAACGAATCCTTCCATTCACACCTCGTTGGGACACGACCCGGGAAATCACTTTTCCGGTATCACTTGTATCACACCCGTAATATTTGGCACGTTAACCCTTTTCTTAAAAGGTTAATTTGTCGAGTTTTACGGTTAATTTGATATATTGATATTGTGTTTATTTTCACCACTCACAAACAAACGAAATCAAATTTTGGCGCCGCTGCCGGGGAGGTGTGTTGCGACAATATCGTGAAGTTTTTGCGATTAGTGACTTGAAGAACCTTCCTCGTGAAGTTATTGTTTTTGAAAAATACAAAAATACAATAATATTTTTCTTTTCTTTGTATATATATGTAAAAGATTAAAAATACAAAAAGATTTTTCTTGTTGTTTTAAATAAAATAGAACACAAAATCAATATAACACTTCTCAACTTGAGTGTTATCATTATAAGTTCCCGAATCAAAGATTCAAAACTTACCTTTGTGTCACTTGTGTGAATACGCTTATGATTATTGGTTTAAGTTCAATGTGTTTTGCCTCGGTCTTGTTTTAATTGAAAGTGTTGTTTTTGGAAGTGCATGCGCACTCGCTCGCAAGCTCGTAGACGTAACCGTAACCAAGAAAACGTACCCGAGATACGTACCGTTGAACAACCCACCATGACACAAAACCAAGGGAACGGACCTCAAGTCCAAGTACTGGATCCGCAAAATCAAGCTCCCGATCTCCGAACGATGGAGGAGCTTTGCCAACCGACGATGGATGGACGGGGTGGTCCTATTGCCCCGGTTAACATCGAAGCCACGGATTTTGGAATTAAGCATCACATGATACAACAAGTCCAAAGTTTTTGCCAATTTCACGGATCACCGGGTGACGATGCCAACAAGCATCTTGACAAATTTCTCACCGTCACCCAAAGTATGAAGCAAAATGGGGTCACCGATGACGCCCTTCGCTTATACCTCTTTCCATATTCCTTGACACTTCATGCCACCGCATGGTTTGATCGTCTTCCTAAGAATTCAATCCATAGTTTTGATGAAATGATCTCCAAATTCTTGGCGAAATACTTTCCACCGTCGATGGTGACGAAACTAAGGAATGAAATCAGTAACTTTAGGCAGCATCCCGATGAGTCCTTATTCGAGGCATGGGAATGCTATAAGCTTTCGATTGATCGATGTCCGAACCACAACATGTTGCTTGTCACCCAAATAGATACATTCTATAACGGGTTAACATTGAGACATCGTGACACAATCAATGCTGCTGCCGGTGGTACCTTTATGAAAAGGCGACCCGAAGAGTGCTATGATCTCATTGAAAACATGACTGCCCACCACAATTATTGGATTCCTCAGCCGAGAGGAGTGAGTCAACGAGATCCACCACTCTTCCATCTTTGGAATACACTACTCTCACCAAAAAGATGGAAGATATATCCGCCGCTGTGCTTAAAATGAGTCAAATGAATACTAATCAACAAGTGAATGCCGTGAACAAGAGTTGTGAAACTTGTGGTGGTCCACACCCTTATTTCGAGTGTCCAGCCTTCGGTGGCTTCACTCAAGAGAGCGTATATGCTGCTTTAGGTTCCTACCATACGGGAGGTAATTCTTACCAACCGCAGGGAGACCGTAGCCTTCTAAGCTACCGTTCTAACAATTACCCTGGACCACCTGGGTTCAATCAAAATCAGAACAATCAACATGTGCAAAACAGAAATAATCAGTTTAATCAGAATCAGAATCAGAATTTTCAGAATCAAGGTTCTCAAAATCAAGGAAATTATAATCAAAACCGATTCCAAGCTCCGCAACAAACTGTTCAAGCTCCACCTCCTCAAGCTTCCATTGACATTGCTAGTTACATAAAAAACAATGAAGCTAAGATGGTGTCCATGCAAAATCAGATTACCACTATGAAAAATGATTTCACATATGAGCTTAGAGCTACTAGTAACAAGATTGATCAATCTCATAGCAAGATTGAAAGCATGATTGCTAGTCTCATGAGTCAAAAGAATCAAGCTTCAACTTCGGGAGGTCTTCCGAGTAATACCATTCCCAACCCAAAGGGAGAGTTGAATGTTATTGCTACTCGTAGTGGTAAATCATATGATGGGCCCTCGATGCCTAATCCTTCTCCGGTGAGGGATGGGGAACGAGAAACCGAAGTATCAAAGGACAAGGTGCATATCTCAAGCCCACGAAGTACCGCACAAGTCCAACCTTTGGTTGTCCTACCTCCAATTCCGGAACCCGTTGTTTCGATGACCAATCCTAAGCCTTCACTTCCTTATCCTTCGAGGCTCAATGACCAAAAGCTCCGTGATAAGACTAGTCAACAAATGGAGAAGCTTATCCAAATCTTTCAAGATTTTCACTTCGAGATTAGTTTCGCGGATGCTCTTCTTCTAATGCCCAAGTTCGGTCCAACAATCAAAAATTTGTTGAATAACAAAGAAAAGATTTCCGAAATGGCCAAAACTTCATTGAACGAGAATGTTCGGCGGTTATCCTTAAAAAACTTCCTGAAAAGTTAGGAGACCCCGGCAAATTCCTAATCCCGTGTGATTTTCAAGGCATAGTTCAATGCTCCGCTTTGGCCGATCTTGGCGCGAGCATTAACTTGATGCCACACTCCATGTGGAAGAAGCTTTCATTACCTCCGCTTACACCTACATGTATGATCCTCGAGCTTGCGGACTGCACAAATTCTCGTCCGTTGGGTATAGCCGAGGATGTATTTGTGAAAGTAGGCAAGTTCCATTTCCCCGCCGACTTTGTTGTGGTCGAATTTGATGCCGATCCCCGAGTACCCCTCATCCTTGGGAGGTGATTCTTAAAAACGGGTCGTGCATTGATCGATGTTGATGAAGGGAAAATCACTTTAAGGTAAACAAGGAAGCCGTTACTTTCAAGCTCGATCAAGTTACGAGATACTCCCCCAATTGTGAAGACACTTCCGTCAATAAAATTGATGTCATTGACATTTTTTCGGAGGAGTATTCTCAAGAACTTCTTGGATTCTCGAGTGGCAATCCCACTTCGGTTGATCCCATCGTTGCTCTATCTTCCCCTCCCCTCACTCCGTTTGAGCGAAGTGACTTTATTTTGGAAGATATTGAAGCATACTTGTCTAGTGATTCGGTTACATGGGAAATTGATCACGCTCCGATTGACATCGAGGGAGATATTCTTCTCCTCGAGAAGTTGATCAATGATGATCCTTCATCACTCCCTCCTCAAGAACATCATAAAGAGGAAATCAAAACCATTGAAAAATCTAATGATCCTCCCGAGGTCGAACTTAAGGACTTACCACCTCATCTCGAGTATGCATTTTTGGAGGGTGACAATAAATCACCAGTCATCATTGCTAAAGACTTGAGTGAGAATGAAAAAGCCGTTCTCATAAAGGTTTTGAAGTCACACAAGCGAGCCATCGCGTGGAAACTTTCCGACATCAAGGGTATTAACCCTGAATTTTGTACACACAAGATTCTTATGGAGGATGACTTCAAACCGGCGGTTCAACAACAAAGAAGAGTGAGTCCTAAAATCCATGAGGTTATCAAGCAAGAAGTCATAAAACCTCTCGATGCCGGATTGATTTACCCTATCTCGGATAGTCCTTGGGTGAGCCCCGTGCATTGTGTGCCCAAAAAAGGTGGCATTACCGTTGTTGAAAATGATGAAAACGAGTTGATTCCTACTCGATTGGTTACGGGATGGCGTGTTTGCATTGACTATCGAAAGTTAAATGAAGCCACCCGTAAAGACCATTTTCCTTTACCCTTCATGGACCAAATGCTTGAGAGATTAGCGGGAAACGAATACTATTGTTTTCTTGATGGTTTCTCGGGTTACTTTCAAATACCCATTGACCCACAAGATCAAGAAAAGACCACATTCACGTGTCCTTATGGAACATTTGCTTACCGGCGCATGCCTTTCGGCTTATGCAATGCACCCGGTACATTCCAAAGGTGTATGATGGCCATTTTCCATGATATGATCGAAAAGACTATGGAAGTCTTTATGGATGATTTTTCGGTCATTGGGGATTCTTTTCAAACAGGCCTCTCCCATTTGGACAAGATGCTTGAACATTGTGAAAACACGAATCTTTGTCTTAATTGGGAGAAATGTCATTTCATGGTCAAAGAGGGCATTGTCCTCGGCCATAAGATCTCTAAGAACGGGATTGAGGTGGACAAAGCTAAAGTTGATGTTATTGCAAAGCTACCTCCTCCCACAACTGTCAAAGGAGTTAGAAGTTTCGTTGGTCATGCCGGTTTCTATCGACATTTCATTCAAGACTTCTCAAAAATATCCCGGCCTATGACCAGACTTCTTGAAAAAGACACTCCTTTCATCTTCTCTAGTGAGTGCATTGAAGCTTTTCAAACTCTTAAGAAGAAGCTCACGGAAGCACCGATTCTAGTTGCCCCCGATTGGGAATTACCATTTGAGCTTATGTGCGATGCAAGTGATTTCGCCATAGATGCAGTCTTGGGGCAACGCAAGGCTAAACATTTCCAGCCTATACACTATGCTAGCAAAACGTTGACCGAAGCTCAAGCACATTACACTACGACAGAGAAAGAATTACTAGCCGTAGTGTATGCTTTCGAGAAGTTTCGGCCATACTTGATCTTGTCCAAAAGCATCGTGTATACGGATCACTCCGCCCTCAAATATCTTTTTGCTAACAAAGATGCTAAGCCGAGATTGCTCCGATGGGTTCTCCTCCTACAAGAATTTGATATCATCATCCGTGATAAAAAAGGAGCGGAGAACCTAGCGACTGATCACCTATCCCGTCTTGAAAATCCTCATCAAGGTGTGCTCGAGAAAAAGGAAATAAATGAAACATTTCCTCTCGAGACACTTAATGTGGTATCTCATCGTGGAGATTCTAGTACCCCATGGTTTGCCGACTTTGCAAGCTATCATGCGGGGAACTTTGTTGTGAAAGGGATGTCGTCCCAACAAAAGAACAAATTTTTCAAAGATGTTAAGCATTATTTCTGGGATGACCCCTACTTGTTCAAAATCTGTGCGGATCAAGTCATCCGACGGTGTGTTCACGGCCAAGAAGCCGATGAAATTCTCAAAGCTTGTCATCATGGACCCACGGGGGGACATCATGGCTCGAACTACACCGCTAAAAAGGTGTTTGACTCCGGTTTCTATTGGCCCACGATTTACAAAGATGCCCATGACCTCGTCAAATCTTGCGACTCTTGCCAACGTCATAGTAACATCTCTAAAAGAGATGAAATGCCTCAAAATGCCATTCAAGTGTGCGAGATCTTTGACGTATGGGGCATCGACTTTATGGGGCCATTCCCGTTTTCTCGAGGGAACAAGTATATACTCGTGGCGGTCGATTACTTGTCTAAATGGGTGGAAGCGAAAGCGCTCCCTACCAACGACGCCCGAGTTGTTGTGAAATTCTTGAAGTCTCTCTTTGCCTGTTTCGGAACTCCTCGTGCCATCATTAGTGATCGCGGTACACACTTTTGCAATGACCAATTCGCAAAAGTCATGCTTAAGTACGGGGTCACTCACCGTCTTTCTACCGCGTATCACCCACAAACTAGTGGGCAAGTGGAAGTTTCAAATCGTGGTTTGAAAAGAATCTTGGAGAGGACTGTAGGTGAAAACCGTGCCTCTTGGTCGGACAAATTAGAAGATGCACTTTGGGCCTTCCGTACCGCTTACAAAACACCCATCGGGTGTACTCCTTACAAGCTTGTGTATGGAAAGGCATGTCATCTCCCGATCGAGCTCGAGCACAAAGCCTATTGGGCCTTGAAGCATGCCAATTTCGACCTAAATTCCGCAGGTGATCACTGAAAAGTTCAACTCAATGAATTAAATGAACTCCGTGATCAAGCATACGAGAACTCTTTGATCTATAAAGAAAAGACAAAGAAGATCCATGACTCAAAGATTAAGAACCGTGTTTTCAACGTTGGTGACCGAGTCCTTCTTTTAAATTCTAGATTGAAAATCTTCTCGGGGAAGCTTAAGACCCGTTGGACCGGTCCATTCACCGTTGCCAAAGTTTTTCCATATGGCACCATCGAGTTATCTCAAACCAACGGGCCAGACTTCAAGGTGAATGGACATAGGTTGAAACATTATTTTGGAGGGGACATACCGCCCATGGTTGTCCCGGATCTCCAAACCTTCCCCATGAACCAATGAATTCGGGGTCGAGTCAAGCTAGCGACTCGGTTAACAAAAACAGTAGCATTCCATGGGTTTTCACCCATGTTTCTGACTTCTTTCTATTTTCTAACAACTAAGTGTGGGGGGAAACCTCCACGGTGTTTGCTTCTTGTGTGTTTGCTCATGTTTTCAGGAATCTCTTTGATCGTGCTGATTGATGCACCTGTTTTCAATCTAGCCGCCCAATATCCGATCATGTTACTAACGTTTATCTGAGAATATGTTTTCAAAATCCTTTTTGTGTAAAATGACAGATTTCGTCCGCACACTTAGTTAATGGTATTATCCTTTTCCGTTCGATAGTATCGGCTTCGGCCGGGACTTTGAATATTGAGGGCAATATTCAATTCTAAGTGTGGGGGGAATTCTGGTCGAATTTTGTCACATTTGTACCCTTCAGTCCCTAGTACCCCCGTTTTGACCAAAATTAAAAAAAAAAGAGTGGATCAAACTACTGGTAAAACTGGTAAATTTAAAACTTCGAGATGTGTTCCGATTAATATTGCAATCCATTCTGGGATCGATAAACATTTTCTAGCACAAATTATAGCCCTTACCACTAAATTGTGAGGATTTAAGCCTGTTCTATATAAAGCATACATCTTTTATGCTTGGATCTTTTGCTATGAGTGTGCCGGTGATTTTATTTATTCTAGAACTTGTACTTGTAAATCATTACCGGACAGATGAGATCGCATTCGTGCGGTATAAGTGAATTCGTGTGACAAAGAGGCACCTTAGGATTTAACCCAAATGGCCTTCCATTTTTCATATCATGCTATATTAGCTAGCCACAGCGGTTAGTTAACCACCTATAAGGACCCATTTGTAGTGCTCATTTTTAGCACTAGATACCCTTAGTTACACCCTCTGAGCTATCCTTTTCATTTTTGCTTCATCCAGAAAAATACATAAATATTTTACACTTTAAGCCTTGGCCTTACCCCTTGTCAATGTCTAATCGGTTGGTTGCTAGTCACCCGGAAAGTGAAGATTGTTCAAATGATTATGAGTGCCGCATCTTATTAGTTTATTGAGCCATTTCATGGATGAGTTCATATTTTCAAAAAAAAAAAAAAAGTCGAAAGTATGAATGTATTAGCAAATGTGCTATGTTCGAAGAAAAATTGTCATGGCAAAGCAAAGCGAAGAGTTGTGGAAAGCCGAAGAAAAGAAAGTGAAGCTGTAATCATTTATTGGTTGACGGATTGTTTGGTAGCTAGCAACATGGGTATTAGACTTGATTTTTATTTTTATTTTAACACCAATTTCATAAATATTCCCATGGCTTATCCATACCCTAAACCCGAAGCCTATCATTATAGCCCGAATAAAAGTCCTCTTTAGATGTTTTTGCTTGGTGCTCACGCCACGTCGGTGGAGTTTTGTTTCTTGTACAAGCTTATGGAAATAATCTAATCATGACTGAGCAATGAGTGTGATTTATCTTGTTACTCCACTAAAAATGAGTGATTGAGTGAATTATATTTCGTTCCTTTTTCGTGAGGTGTTTTGAAATGTTAATCACGCAAGAAAATCATTGGATATTGTCAAACATCTTGGAAGTTTCAACCTTTAAAAGCATGTTGTTTACTTTTAGTATAGTTTAAATTTATCGCATCAAATAAAAAGTCGAAACGGGGTAGTCTTGGTAATCTTGAGTCTTTCATTACTTCACATGATTGATTGCTAGGGACTAGCAATTGCCTAGTGTGGGGGAATTTGATGAGTGCTTATTCACTCATCGTTTTTACCCGCCTAAGACCTCAAAAATGACTAAAAACACCCAAATATGCTCAAAATATGTTAAAAATATCCTCGGAGTGTGTTTTATGTCTTTCAGGTACAAAAGGATTGAAAACAGAGCGAAAACGGAATAAATCGAGCTGAAACTGGAAAAGGAGCAGTCAAGACATAGCCGGGATGCGATTTTCTACATTTCTGAAGCCCGAGACGCGTTTTGAGAGTGATCAGGGGTAAAAGAAACCAAAAACCTATCCAGAACCCAAAAATCCAAATTTTCCCTTCCCCGACACCAAAAACGTTCAAAACACCCGTGAAACCAAAATCTATTTCAAAAACCCACTTTTGCAAAATTTTATTTTTCTCAAACAAATTACTTTTTTTTAGTTCTCAAAAAAAAAAAAAAAAAAAAAAGTTTTAAACCAAAAATACAAAAAATACATTTTTGCTTTAATTAAAAAAAAATATATAAAACACAAATAAACTTAACCCTTCTTCTCCCCTCCCTCTTCCCCAAAAGCCAGAAAACCAAATAAAAACCCAAGCTCCCATCCCCTGCACCCTGCACGCTTTGTTCTCTCATCCTGACACTCTCCTCCCACTCACCCACTCTTTCCCTCTTTCCCAAGGCTGCCAAGTTGGCAATCCAAGCATAAAAGACCCATGGATGGCTCTGATTGCTTCTAAATGATACCTACCAATTGGATGGGTGGGATTATCTCAAGAAAGCACAAGAAGAATTTATGTCTGTTTTATCTCACGGAAGAAACAAAAGTGCAAGGGAGAAGACCCCATACCTTAGTTTTAGTATAAATAGACATTGTATGCCAATGTAGAAGGCACTTTTCATTCAGTAACATAATTGTAGTTTTACTTTCATTTTAATGTTTTCAAGTAATATTAAGCTTTTGTAATCTCTCTTTGTAATTTCAATTTTCAAGTTAATAAAATTCAGTTTTTGATTCTCAAATCATTGTTTCAGCTTGTTAATGTTTCTATTGTTTATTATGAATTTTCTTAAGCATAATACTTAATCTCAATTAATTTCAGTTTTTTTCTCTTCATTAATCAAAAAATATAAAAAAAAAATCAGAAAAACATTTGAAAAATAAAAAAAAGTACTTCAAAATTATTCTACTGCTTAAATAAAATTAGTTACTGTTTTATTAAAAATCAAAATTAAGTTTTAAATAGTTTTTGTTGAATTAATTATTGCTACAAATCATTTTCATATTCAAAATTTTCACAAGTCAAACAAAAGTCAAACTGCAGTTTTATGGTTGATCTGAATTGCTGATACAATGGAGTTGGATTTGGGTTGATACTGAGCTGGAGTTGGGTTAATATCAGTTAGGATAGTGTTACATTGATCTCATAAGCAAGCCATTGTGGCTGGACTTATGTAAGTGCTATTTTACTTCACTGTTTCATTTCTGTCAAAGCTGCATATATAGCATAATTGTCATTTGATAGTTATAGTTGATATCATTGCTTCATTTAGCTGTCTCTTCATCATTTGTACCCGTTCAGTTTGATTCATGGTTTATATCTGTAATCAGAGTTTAAATCTGCATATTAGTTCATTAAATAGTGTTTGGATCAGTTCACTTAGCTGAGATTGAGGCTTGTTATTGGACTGAGAATTGTTGTTTGAGACTCAAATAGGTTAATTAGACTCATTTCAGTCATCATATTTCAGGTGCATACATTATAAGTCAAAATCACTCAACATCTGTACTTAATTCATCATCTGTTTGAATCAAAATCTCAAAACTTGCATTTAAGTTTTAGAATTAGATGATCTAGCTTATATCAGTCATATTACACCATAACTCATCATTTTCAATCAGTCATTAAGGATCAAAACTCATATTAGTCAAACTTTCAAGTCTGTCATTCAAAAGTCAAAAAGTGCAAAATCGGTTTTCACCAAACTTTGTGGAATTTTCATGAGTTTATTTTTGGTTAAAAGCTATTGAGATTTTGGGATAATTAAGTTCAGTTGGTGAAGTTTTGAAAGCTGATTTTTGTGGAATTTTTGGGATTCTCCATAAGCACTTTATAAGCCCTTGAATAAGCTAGTTTTGCCCTGCTTCTGTCAAAAAAAAAAAAAAAAAAAAAAAAAAAAGTGGAAAAAGTGGTTTTTACAAAACTTTGTAGATTTTTCATTTGCTCATTTCATATCCAAAGCTGTTGAAATTTTTGGATAAGTAACTTCAGTTGGTCAAGATTTCAAAGCTGATTTTTGTGAAATTTTTGGAAGCCTCTATAAGCCCTTAATAAGCTGTCCAAACAGCCCAGTTTTGCCCTGCACACATCTAGCTTAAACTATGTGTGAGCAGGCAACTTGCAGAAGCTCCACAGGCTTCAATTCAGATTGTTAAAGCCTCAAATTTGGTCTAGTTGCTCATTGGTTGGTATTCTAGAGTTCTCAATTTCGGTTTTCCAAATAAGCTCATTAGATAAGCTGGTAATTAAGTTGCAAGTAGGATAGTTAAGGCCGTTTTAATCTTAAAAATCAAGTAAGTCAAATCAGTTTAGCTTGCATCTTAGAGGTTTAGAATAATTGATATTGGTCAATTTTAAGTAGTTTTGGCATACTCTAGCTGATGTGATCATTTGGTGTACTTTTGAGGCCATTAGCTTATTAAAAGTGCTTATTTATAAGCACTTTTCACTACAGCCCTTATTCGTGCACACTAGCATAGGTTTTTTGATTTTTCGTAGGTTTAGAATATTAATTTAAATTTTTCCTGAATTTTTCATAATTTTATGGTACTGTTTACTATTTTTCTTATTTAAAATAATTTGTTAAAACTTTTTAATTACGTTTTAATACAAATAATTCAGAAAAGCTTCAAAAAAAATAATTTTTCATTTTTCCTAGATTAAGAAAAATATAAAAAGCAAAAAAATATTTTTTCCATATTTTTCCTAGTTAAATTTGTAATTTTTAGCATTTAAATTAGTTTTAATAGTTTTTTAATTAATAGAAATTATAAAAATCATCATAAAAATACAAAATCAATGTTCAATAGTTTCTTTAGATATTCAATAATTTAAAAAAAATAGTTTCATAATTTTCACATTTATTTTCATCATTTTTACATATTTAGCTTTAAATTAGAGTTTATAAATTAGTTTTTAATTCAAATAAATAAAAGAAAAATTCTAAAAAAAATAGTTTTAAATCTTAGTTAAGTTTTATATTGCATTTTTAGTTTAAAAATAATTTTAGATCATATTTAGGACTTAGGTTAGGCATAATTGCATTTTATTTACGTTTCATTTAATTCGTATTAGTTTAATTATGTAATTAGGATTCCCCGTAGCTTAATTTCCCATTTATGTTTCCCCAATTCCCGTAGTTTAGATAAAATCAAAATCAAAAATCCGAAATCATCAAAACCAATTCAAGTGATAAATTACAAAACTCAACAAATCCTTCCATTCACACCTCGTTGGGACACGACCCGGGAAATCACTTTTCCGGTATCACTTTTATCACACCCGTAATATTTGGCACGTTAACCCTTTTCCTAAAAGGTTAATTTGTCGAGTTTTACGGTTAATTTGATATATTGATATTGTGTTTATTTTCACCACTCACAAACAAACGAAATCAACGAATCTAATAAGAGCCCGCTAGGTACGTTGGGTAACCTTATTAATGGGTGAATTATCCTTATGACTCTTTAGGATGCGACCGGTTTATGGGATAATAAGTGACACAAATAAATAATTGAGTTTATCGAGTTGACGAATTCGATAAGGTCTCATTTTATTGAATTGAGTCACATATTGGTTGTTTGAGTGCGTTCATGGCATCATATTTGGCATCATATTGAGTCGATACACCCACATGAGGATACCAAACACTAGGACTAAATGGTGAAACAAGACATTTTTGGAAATAACGAAATGGAATACATTGGGGTAGATAACGTTGATTTTGGGAAACATATATTAAAATTGGTTTACATTAATAGGTTGTACCCAGTTGATAGTTGCTGAGCCGTGATTACCTGTTATCTTCTGCTAGTGTTTATTTGTGCGTTGCTTGCTTGAGGTGAGTTTCATAGCCCCATTTTTATCTACGTTTTTAACTAAATTGGGGTGAGAATCATGCTACTGTTTTTGGACCTTTAAAACTATTTGGATTTGCTTATGTGCTTGACTGTTTAGATGGATGTGTGGTAGTCGTTGCCTTAGACTAGGGTAGCAATCCTAATTGCTATAACTGTTGCCTAGCTAAGAGTAGACTTCTACCTCGACCTAGTCCGGGGTTAGCAATTGTTCTAGACTTTGCTACGACAGTGCTGGACTAGAGTCGCCGGGCCCGTTGTGATCAGTTGATGTGATATGGATTGTGATTTCGGATATGATGCGGTTTGTGATTGATGTATATCTATCTTAAGTCTCGCATATCAAATCAACTCCTACAGTTCCACCATGTTTTTATTGAATTTAAACCTATGAACTTACCAGCGTAAGCTGACCTTTTAGCATGTTTTCTCAGGTATTTAAATGATGTTTTGAGTACATGTTTGGTGGAAGCTTGGCAAGGAGGCATGGTTCAAGGATCATATTTGACTCTGATAAATTATGGGGACCTATTTTATTAAATCATGTTTTGGGCCTAATATTTATACTTTTGGATTAATGTTTTGAATATTTAAATTTGGGATTGGTTTTGAATGAAAATGACTATCTTGTTTGCTATACTTGTGTGAGATACCAATCCAGTCGTAACGCCTCGAAAACTTGATTAAGTCTTCCGCTGTACCGAGATTTGGGGGTGTTAAAGATTGGTATCAGAGCTCAAGGTTATAGAGAACTAGGTATTTAATAAACCCTAAACTATAACCACTTTTTAAGAAAATTGATCCTCGACCGACGCACGCCCGCTTGCCAAGCCGAAGCTTCTTATTTGATTATGGTATGAACTGCGATTTGACTTATGAGATGTTATGTTTTGGGATATGATTATTATTTTTGGGTAAATGTGATGCGATTATCGAGATATTACGGATTTGATTTGAGTTATCGATATGTTATGATTTTGGGATTTTGAGCTCGATTGATTTGATATGGGATTATGTGATAGAACTGAACTTACATGTTTTATTTAAAGGCATATTTTGAGTAATGCGGTACCTCTATTTTTAAAACTTTCATTATGTGATACATGTTTTGGTTGAGTTGATGCGCTTATTAAAACTAGTTGTTTTCGAACACTTATACCTACCCTATGCCATTGTCACAGACTATGCCTTCACTAGCTTTTGATGTGTCTGAGGATGTACTTGCTGCTGCTAGTTCCCCAACATTGACTCTCATGAGTGTTGCGCAGGGTGATCCCTATGAGATTACCCGTCACTCTATTTCATCATCATCATCAGATCGCCCTAGCTCATCTAGGTAGATCACTTTACATCAGGTCTTAGCATGAGCCCAGACTCCTAGACTTGCTTATAGTACTGCCCGCATGTTCGTGCAACCACCATTATCACCTATCCGCTTAGCAGCCCACTCTCTTCTGTCATCACCACCAGCATCACCATGTCTTAGAAGACCTAGATCCCCTACTATACCACCTCAGGATTCACCCGCACATAGACTCCGACTCATGGACTCTCCCTCTAAGGATGAGGGCGAGGAGGAGCATGAGGTTGAGGAGCAGTATGTAGATGAGGATGAGGATCCTCAGGAGGAGGATGATGAGGATATCCCAGAAGGGAGTATTCCTCCATTGCAGAGTCCTGCACATTCTCAAGGACCAGGCTCTCCTTTACCTTTGCCTGAGCCTGATTCTCCTGGACAGCCTTTTGGTTTTGATTCACCTCCACATTCACTTGAGATAGGTAGCCCGTTAGGATCTGAGATACCATCGGAGATTGCTTCAGAGCCCGAGGAGTATGGTGAGACGGGTTTGATGTGGCAGAGGATTACATTACAGGGTACTAGGCTTTGTAGGTTGACATATCGGTTGGTTGGAGTATCGAGGGCTAGTATAGAGGATTTGAGGGCTGATATGGGTACTGTAGTCAGGAGGAATACGATTCTGCGTGAGGGTATGTCAGAGCTCCAGGAGCAGGTTGGGGACCTGCTGAGAGGGTTCGCAACAGCTCGAGATGCAGATAGAGCGATATGGCATAGGATTGGTGAGTTGGAGAGAGAGGTCGTAGATCTTAAGAGTGATCGCGACGCTCGACGTGTTGAGCTGGCATCTTTGTGAAGAGAGATTGACGTTGTTAGGAGATCTGTTAGTGGTATTCGTGATCGTGGCTAGATAGTGTTAGATTCATGGCTTTGTACCATCTTGAAACTGAGTAGTACTTGGTTCGAGATGTAGGTCTATTCTAGTTGTCTTATTAGTATCGTTGTTAGGATCGTTTTTGATTTCTCCGTATCCTTTCATGTATTCCATTTGAAACCTATGAGTTATGGTTATTGGAACGTGCATCCTTTAGTTATGATTCGGTCTCTGGTCGTTTTGTTTTGGTATAGCGTTATCCTTGTTGACCTTGATTATGTATTTGAGCATTATTTAGTAATCCTTGGAACCCAACTCTATCTTTAGAGCGTGAACTGTGAACTTATGAAACTGTTATTCTTGCCTTCAGAATGATGGCAACAAGACGAAACCCGCTTAGGAACAACCGAGCAACTCTTGATTTTGAGGTTGCCCCTGTCCGTCGAGGTCGTCGTCCGACCCCGACCACTCTACCTGTTGAGAACATGAACACTGATAACCCAGTTGTAGAGAACCCGAATGTGAACAACCATGCTGAGAATGGTCCTGTTCCACAAAATCCTCCACCTGTGAACCCAGCCCACATTGACCAGCTTGTGACGCAGCGTGTCGCTGAACTGCTGGCTGAGTCAAATCTCTCTAACACTTATGGTTGAACCCCAACGCTGAATCGAACTTGAGGTTGTACCTACAAAGAGTTCCGATTCTATGGTCCCATCGAGTTCGGAGGAACTGAGGGAGTAGTTTACCTAACTAGGTGGTTGGAGAAAACTAAATCTGTGTTTACTGTTAGCAATTGTGATGAGGATTGTAAGGTTAAGTATGCAACATTTACCTTGAAGGACGAAGCGTTGACCTGGTGGAACAACTATCACAGATCAGTAGGAAGTGATGTAGCTTATAGCATGACTTGGACTCAGTTTAAGACTCTCCTGATCAAGACTTACTGTCCTAGGAATGAAGTTAAGAAGTTAGAGATTGAGTTCTGGAACCATAAGGTTAAGGGTACTGACATGACGACTTACAATCGTCGTTTCCAAGAGTTGTCGTTGCTTTGCCCTGATATGGTTCGCACTGAAGACCTTAAGATTGAGAGGTATACTGATGGATTGCCTTTAGCTACTCGAAATGATGTCATCGCTGTGAAGCCAGTTAATTTGCATGAGGCAATTACTGTGGCTCAGTGTTTGATGGACTCTTATGTATTAGAAGTAGGAGACAAGGGTAAGAGTGATAGGAGTGATAAGAGGAAGAGGAATGAAGTTGTTAAAGGGAATGGCAACAAACGGCATGAGACAGCCAGGGTGTTCGCCATAGGAAATGGAGAAAAGAAGGGTTATGAAGGTAGTAGACCCATGTGTGGTCGTTGCAATCGACACCGCCATAGACCGTGCCGGAATGTGTGTAGGAAGTGCTCTAAGGTAGGACACTTGGCCAAATACTGTAGGTCCCGACCACTTGCTGCAGCTCAAACTGCACAAGGAGCGGACTGGAAGGCCACTGTCACCTGTTTTGGATGTGGAAAGAAGGGGCACTACAAGAATGAGTTCCGAGAGCCGTGGATGAGAGGAAATCCCGGTAATGTAGGAGGATTTGTTAACTGAGGTTTGGGAAGTAATGGCTTAAACCCTGTGAAGCGTGAGGTTGTGGAGAACCAGGGAAATCAGAGTGCTAGGAATCAGCAGAGAGACATGGGAACAGCGCATGTGTATGCTATTGGGAAGGAAGCTGGTGAGGACCCTAACGTAGTTATGGGTACGTTCCTTCTCAATAATCGCTATGCTTCCATACTATTTGATACTGGTGTGGATATGAGTTTTGTATCCACCGACTTTATGCTATTACTAGGAATCTCCCAAACACCTCTATGGTTTAGTTACGATGTGGAATTAGCTAATGGAAATAGGGAGAAGATGGACACCGTAGTCTGAGGTTGTACTTTAAGTTTCCTAGACCACCCGTTTAGCATAGACCTATTGCCAGTTACCTTGGGAAGTTTTGACGTCATTATCGGAATGGATTGGTTGTCGAAGAACGGTGCACACATCATCTGCGACGAGAAGATCGTGCGTGTACCATATGGCGAAAAAGTTATGAGCATACAAGGAGATCGGAGCGACTGTAGAAGTCTTTCCTGGTTGAGCATCATCTCTTGTATTAAGGCTCAGAAGTACATCGATAGAGGAGGTTGTTTTTTCTTGGCTCGAATTTCTGAAAAGAAAAGCGAGGAGAAGAGTGAAAGACACCTTAATGATGTACCCGCCGTTAGATAATTTCCGGATGTGTTTCCCGACGATCTGCCAGGGATTCCACCTGTCCGACAAGTGGAATTCCAAATAGTGTTGATACCCGGTGCTGCACCCGTAGCCTGGGCACTTTATCGACTTGCTCTAAAAGAATTGGAGGAACTGTCCAAACAGTTGGCAGAGTTGTCAGAGAAGGGATTCATTCGACCAAGTTCGTCACCGTGGGGAGCACCGGTGTTATTTGTGAAAAAGAAGGATGGATCGTTTCGGATGTGTATTGATTATAGGGAGTTGAATAAGTTGACGGTAAAGAATCGATATCCGTTACCTAGAATAGATGACCTGTTTGACCAACTCCAAGGAGCTAGTGTCTTTTCCAAGATCGGCTTACGATCTGGTTATCACTAGCTTAGAGTTCGAGAGGAGGATACCCCTAAGACGACATTTAGGACTCGTTATGGGCACTATAAATTCCAAGTGATGTCGTTTGGCTTGACCAACGCGCCAACGGTTTTCATGGATCTCATGAACCGAGTATGTAAGCCATATATGGATAAGTTTGTGATAGTATTTATAGACGCCATCTTGATATACTCCAAGAGTAGAGAGGAGGACGAAGAGCATTTGAGGCTCATTTTAGAATTGTTGAGAGAGGAGAAGTTGTATGCCAAGTGCTCTAAGTGTGAATTTTGGATACCGTCCATAAAATTCTTAGGTCACGTGATAGATAGTCGAGGTGTTCATGTTGACCCAGCTAAGATTGAGGCCATTAAGGAATGGGCAGCCCCTAAGAACCCATCAGAAGTCCGCCAGTTTCTAGGTTTAGCAGGCTATTATAGGAGGTTCATTGAGGGATTTTCCAAAATAGCTAAGTCGCTGACCAAACTAACACAGAAGGACGTTAAGTATGAATGGGGAGAAAAGGAAGGAGAAGCATTTCAACTTCTGAAGGAGAAGTTGTGTAGTGCGCCCATCCTAGCTTTGCCTGAAGGAAGCGAAGACTTTGTCGTGTACTGCGACGCTTCGCATAAAGGCTTAGGTGCTGTTTTGATGCAACAGGAGAAGGTGATTGCTTATGCATCCCGACAACTTAAGAAGCATGAGAAAAACTACACCACCCATGACCTTGAGTTAGGTGCTGTAGTGTTTGCCCTTAGGATCTGGAGACATTATCTGTATGGAACCAAGTGTGTAGTGTTTACCGACCATAAGAGCTTGAAGCATATCTTAGATCAGAAGGAACTGAATATGAGACAGCGTCATTGGTTAGAATTGCTTAGTGATTATGACTGTGAGATTCGTTATCATCCTGGTAAGGCTAATGTTGTGGCTGATGCACTTAGTCGTAAGGAGAACATTCCACCATTACTCGTTCGATCCCTAGGAATGACCATTGTTTCGCCTCTACCATCTCAAATCTTAGCCGCCCAAGCTGCGGCATTGACGGAAGAGAACCGTCCTTATGAGAATCTGCATGGAATGGTAGAACGTGAAAACGGCTTCTTGAAGCGTTCCGATGGAACCTTATGCTTCAAAGACAGAAGCTGGATACCATTTCATGGTGGAATTCGTGAGTTGATTATGCACTCCTCGCATAAATCAAAATACTCTATTCATCCCGGAGCTGATAAGATGTATCAGGACCTTAAGAAACTCTACTGGTGGCCTAACATGAAAGCCGACATAGCTCAGTATGTCAGTTGGTGCTTGACTTGTTCTAAGGTAAAGGCCGAACACCAGAAACTCTCAGGACTCTTAGTTCAACCTGAACTCCCAGAATGGAAATGGGAGCGAATCGCCAAGGACTTTATCACCAAATTACCAAGAACAGCTAGCGGCAACGACGCTATCTGGGTAATCATTGATCGTTTGACTAAGTCTGCTCACTTCTTAGCCATTAGCGAGGTCGATAGTCTCGACAAGCTCGCTCGACTGTACCTTAAGGAGATAGTATCGCGTCATGGAGTACCGATATCTATTATTTTCGACCGAGATAGCCGTTTTACATCCCACTTTTGGAGATCCTTACAGTCAGCGTTAGGAACAAACCTAGATATGAGCACTGCTTATCACCCTCAAACCGATGGTCAAAGCGAGAGAACCATTCAGACCTTAGAGGATATGCTTAGAGCCTGTGTTATTGATTTGGGCAAAGGCTAGGAGAGACATCTCCCTTTGGCCGAATTCTCTTACAACAATAGTTATCATTCTAGCATTAAGGCCGCTCCATTTGAAGCACTGTATGGATGAAAATGTCGTTCTCCTGTTTGTTGGGCTGGAGTTGGCGAGAGTCAACTTACCGGCCACGAACTTGTCCTAGAAACCACTGAGAAGATAGTTCAGATTCGTAACCGGTTGCAAACTGCTCGAGATAGACAAAAGAGTTATGCCGATAGGAGGCGTAAACCTTTATAATTTCAGGTTGGAGATCATGTTATGTTAAAGGTTTATCCTTTGAAAGGAGTGATTCGTTTTGGAAAGCGTGGAAAACTCAATCCCCGATATATAGGTCCCTTTCCAATCTTGAAAAGAATCGGACCGGTAGCATACCGCCTGGAGCTACCATCAGAATTGAGCAGTGTACACAATGTCTTTCATGTTAGTAACCTTAAGAAATGTCTTTCGGAGGAAAACATAGTTGTGCCTTTAAGAGATATTCGTATTGATGAGAAATTGAATTTCGTTGAGGAACCGATTGAGATCATGGATCGTGAGATTAAACGGCTGAAGCATAGCCTTATTTCGATTATCAAAGTTCGTTGGAACTCCCGACATGGACCGGAGTTTACTTGGGAACGTGAGGATGTTTTCCGTAGGAAGTATCCCAAACTTTTCATGACATCAAGCAACTCGGAGTGAAACCCGGGACAGGTTTCTTCTGAGGCTGGGAGGCTGTGACAACTGGCAATTTAGGGAGTCTATTTTAGGTAACCGCATTACGTTAAACTAAACCGAGTTTTACCTTTAACACTATTTTTATCAACCATGACTTGATTTTATATCGTATATTGGTTTTTATGACTTATTTCATTATTGGACGAGTTACCATGTGAGTTTTAACTCTTTTCGTTAGGCACTATTCGATTCGGCACTATAAAAGCCTAAAACGAGAAATAACGTAACTTTTAGACCGTAACTCGAAAATTTACAAATAAATAGTCAAAACTCGTGGAAAAACATAAATAACGATAATAGAAAGTCGAATGAATGTCGTGGGACACTCGGGGGACAATATATGAGCTCAGGAATGGGTAAACGGGATAGTTTACGAAAAATGGCGACCCCGACCCCTCTCCTTCTCCTTGGCCGGCCACCCCTCCCTCCCAATATAGTTTGCATGTTGGTCCCTCCCTCAAATATATATACCCTCACCTCACCTCATTTCCACCCTTTCATTCTCTCTCTAAAACACACACACCACTCTCTTTCTCTCTCTACAAACCCTAAACCTAAAAACTAAACCCTAGCCGCCACTTAAATATCCGGCCACTTTCCGGAGAGATTCCGGCCACACCGCCGCGAGTCACCACTCACCACCACCACCATCTTAAAGATCTTTCTCCCCTCTTTCCAACCATATATGGCACGCGCCATATAGACCTCAATAACATCTCCAAATCTTGAAAATACGATTTGAATCTTTCGGGTTTCAAGTGGGTTTTATAGATCGGGTTTAGAAAAGGTAAATGGAGCATTGTTATGGCTCGTATGAGCTATGGTGAGTCACGTACGAGGCTTACAAGGCTCGTATATGTGTCGACCTAGTTGGGTTTTCGTTTAAACATGGGATTAAATATAATTAACACTTAAATAAACATGTAGCTAGTGATTTGGTATCATGTGGTGTATCATATTGTTGGGTTTTTGCATTTTAGGTCATGTTTTATGTTTTTGATTAGGAATAGTTGATGGGTTTGATGTTTGGTTAATGATTAGAGGTTGATTGATTGTGTTTGGATGTTGTGGAAGTGATTTGGGAGGTGGTTGGTTGTGCATATGGGGCGTACAAGCCACCAAACCCACATATGGATGTGTTTGGATGGTGTACGTGACCCTCAAGGACCAAGGGTCCGGGTCGAGTTGTCGTGGTAGCTTGTTGGTTGATGTTGTTGGTGTTTGGATGAGACGCGTGGAGCCGAAAAGCTTCTAGAGCTTGTTTGGTTCACGTGGTCTTAACCATGACCGTGTCATGACCATTAGGATCATAACATAGGTTTCGGGTATATTTGGTTGGTTGATTGGTTGGCGAGATTGATTTGGGTTGATTTGAGATTGAATTGCGTTATTATGACTTTTATTTGGACTTGATATATATATATATATTGTCAACTTTGAGCAACGTCGGTGTTACTTTGACTTTTTAGTCAATAGTTGACCCCGACAACGCCGTAACATGAACTTTAGTATAGTTTGGACTATTAATTGATTTAAAAGCCGAGAAGTCATGACTCGTGCTTGTGGACTCAAAACGAATAACGATATGAAACTAATATTGGAATTTGACGAAATGTATATATGAAAATGCTAATAAACTATGAAACATTAATACTAAAAAGGCTTTTATACCAAAAGTATCGATAACAAGACTTATCTTGTTATTTACTATTTTAAATAGAAACTAACGACTAAAAATGGAAAGGTTTTCTAATAAATAAGTAATTAATGTTTCGAGTACACGTTTATCGAAATATGCCAATTATGGGCATTTAATACTAGTTTCAAGTATTTATTTACTTACGTCGTGTGCATGGGTTACGGATAACCTAACATTAATAGTATTGATCCACGTGGGTAGTGGACTTATTAGGTTGACGAATCTAATAAGAGCCCGCTAGGTACGTTGGATAACCTTATTAATGGGTGAATTATCCTTATGACTCTTTAGGATGCGACCGGTTTATGGGATAATAAGTGACACGGATAAATAATTGAGTTTATCCAGTTGACGAATTCGATAAGGTCTCATTGTGTTGCATTGAGTCACATATTGGTTGTTTGAGTGCATTCATGGCATCATATTGAGTCGATACACCCACATGAGGATACCAAACACTAGGACTAAACGGCGAAACAAGACATTTTTGGTAATAACGAAATGGAATACATTGGGGTAGATAACGTTGATTTTGGGAAACATATATTAAAATTGGTTTACATGAATAGGTTGTGCCTAGTCGATAGTTGCTCCTGTTATCTTCTGCTAGTGTTTATTTGTGTGTTGCTTGCTTGAGGTGAGTTTCATAGCCCCATTTTTATCTACATTTTTAACTAAATTGGGGTGAGAATCATGCTACTATTTTTGGACCTTTAAAACTATTTGGATTTTCTTATGTGCTTGAATGTTTAGATAGATGTGTGGTAGTCGTTGCCTTAGACTAGGGTAGCAATCCTAATTGCTATAACTGTTGCCTAGCTAAGAGTAGACTTCTACCTCGACCTAGTCCGGGGTTAGCAATTGTTCTAGACTTTGCTACGACAGTGCTGGACTAGAGTCGATGGCCCCGTTGTGATCACTGGATGTGATATGGATTGTGATTTCGGATATGATACGGTTTGTGATTGATGTATATCTATCTTAAGTCTCGCATAGCAAATCAACTCCTACAGGTCCACTATGTTTTTATTGAATTTAAACCTATGAACTAACCAACGTAAGCTGACCTTTTAGCATATTTTCTCAGGTATTTAAATGATGTTTGGAGTACGTGTTCGGTGGAAGCTTGGTAAGGAGGCATGGTTCAAGGATCATATTTGACTCTGATAAATTATGGGCACCTATTTTATTAAATCATATTTTGGGCCTAATATTTATACTTTTGGATTAATGTTTTGAATATTTAAATTTGGGATTGGTTTTGAATGAAAATGACTATCTTGTTTGCTATACTTGTGTGAGATACCAATCCAGTCGTAACGCCCCGAAAACTTGATTAAGTCTTCCGCTGTACCGAGTTTTGGGGGTGTTACAGTTTATGTCAGATATCCAATTTGCAGCACTATATCCTTCTATAACAGGTGGATATCTATCATAATGCAGCCCATAATCGTGGCTGTATCTCAAATAATGAAGTACCCTAGTCATAGCTGCTCAATGTACATAGCTTGGATTACGAGTATACCTACTTAGCCTGCTAATAACATATGCTAAGTCATGTCGAGTACCTGTCATTAAGTACATTAACATGCCAATAATTCTTGAATAATCTAATTGGGCAACACCTATGCCTCTATTTTTAGATAGATGCTTACTGGTATCAATTGGAGTTCTAGCTAGTATGGAATCCCCCGCGTTGTGAGTATTAAGAATTTTGTCCACATAATGTGCTTGACTTAACATAACTCCATTTTGAGTTCGTATGATCTTTATTCCAAGGATCACATCAGCCAAACCCATATCCTTCATGTCAAACTTTGATTTCAACATGTCTTTAGTAGATTTGATCATCTTGTCATTACTGCCAACGATAAGCATATCATCAACATATAAACAAAAGATTACATATCCACTATTTGTGTTTTTGACATAAACACACTTGTCGCATTCATTAATTTTGAATCCACTCTCTAGTATGGCGTGGTCAAAATTTTGACGCCATTGTTTTGGAGTTTGCTTTAAACCATATAATGACTTAACAAGCCTACAAACATTGTTCTCTTGTCCAGGAGGCATGAAACCCTCAGGTTGGTTCATGTAGATTTCTTCTTCTAAATCTCCGTTTAGAAATGCCATTTTCACATCCATTTAGTGAAATTCCAAATTTCTTAAAGCAGCAATAACAAGTATCATCCTAATCGAGGTTATTCGCGTAACAGGGGAATATGTATCAAAGTAATCAAGACCTTCTCGTTGTATAAATCCTTTGATTACTAATCTTGCTTTGTACTTGTCAATGGTGCCATCGGCTTTAATCTTCTTCTTGAAGATCCATTTATAGCCTAGTGGTTTACAACCAGGAGGTAAATTCACGAGCTCCCAAGTATGATTTTGTAAATAGAATCTATTTCACTTTTAATGGCTTCTTTCCATTGAGGCCCTTCTGAGGAAGTAACCGGCTCTCGGTATGAAGTAGGTTCATTTTCAACCATAAAAGAATCAAAATCGGGTCCAAACGATTTCTCCGTTCTTGTCCTTTTGCTTCTTCTAGGTTCAACCTCTTCTTCCTAAATTTGATCTTGTCTCTCATCTTGGAGATCATTATCATCTCGTTGTCTGTTATCTTGGACAACTTTGTCATCTATTCTAGATGAACTTCTAGTTTCCTTTGTTAAACAAGGATATGTATTTTCAAAGAATGAAGCATTCATTGATTCCATTAATGTACCCTTTTGTATATCAGGATTTTTCGAGTCATGTACAATGAAACGATAAGCACTGCTATTCTTAGCATATCCGATGAATATACAATCCACAGATTTAGGTCCAATCTTTTGGGCCTTGGGAGTCGGTATAGCTACCTTTGCTAGACACCCCCGCACTCGTAAGTACTGATATGATGGTTTTCTTCCTATCCATAATTCATAAAGGGTCTCTTCTTTTTCCTTTCGAGGTATCTTATTTAAAAGATAATTAGCCATTAGAATGGCTTCCCTCCACATGTCCTGGCTTAGACCAGAACTTATCAACATGGCATTAACCATTTTTTTCAAGGTACGGTTCTTCCTTTCGGCAATACCGTTTTGCTGAGGTGAATAGGGAGCAGTGAACTCGTGTCTAATTCCATGTTTTGCACATAGATTAGTGAATGGAGATACATATTCACCTCCTTTATCACTTCGTACCACCTTGATTTTCTTACTAAGTTGATTCTCAACTTCGTTTTTGTGTAGAACAAACTTGTCTATAGCTTCATCTTTACTTTTCAATAAGTAAACATAGCAATACTTTGTACAATCATCAATAAACGTGATAAAGTACTTATTGCCACCTTTTGTGGGTAGTGATTTTAAATCACATATGTCAGTGTGTATCATATCAAGTGGTTCGGTTTTTCGTTCAACCGATTTGAAAGATGATCTTGTAAGTTTGGATTCAACACAAGTTTCACATTTATATTTTGAGTCAATATGGAGATTAGGTATGCAATTAAATTTAATCAAACGACGCATTGAATTAAAATTTACATGTCCAAGACGGCCATGCCACATATTAGAAGACTCAATCAAGTAAGGAGAAGAATTCATTTTATTGATATCATTCTTAACAACCATTACATTGAGCTTAAACATACCATTCAGGGCATATCCCCTACCAAAATACATTTGATTCTTAGACAAAACAAACTTATCAGACTAAAAAACAAGACGAAAACCAAACTTGTTCAACAGCCAACCAGACACAAGATTCTTGCGAATCTCTGGAACATACAAGACATTAGTCAACTTGAGCTCTTTCTCGGATCTCATCTTCAAGATTATATCTCCTTCGCCCTTGATATCAGCACTTGCAAAGTTGCCCTTGTACAGCTTCTCTCCACTATCAATCGCTCTGAAAGAGTGAAACATACTCTTATCAGCACACACATAATGGGTAGCCCCAGTATCAACCCACCATTCCCCGTTGTTGGAACCTACCAGGTTAACTTCAGAGATCATGGCAATGACGTCAGACACCATAGTAATCATGTACACATCTTCGTTTACCATATTAGCCTGGCGTGGAGTCACCCGCTTCGGCATCTTACAGTTAGCAGCACGATGACCCGACTGGTCACAATTGAAACACACCCCTTAGAACTTCTGTTTCACAATTGCAGCTTTAGGAGCAAGGTACTCAGACTTCCCATTGATCTTATTGTCATTCTTTCCTTTTTCTTTGCCTTTACCTTTGACATTAAACTTTGAAGATGACGAAGCATGCTCAACTGATGCAGGTTTTACTGACCAGGTTTTAATATTTATAAGTGTCTCATTTACCTATGGTCTACCTTATGCACTAACGGGCAGTGTACCCGATTGTGTGCAGTGTAGTAAAACCGTGGTCGTCCTAAGAGCTATGTGAGCGGATTCTAATTAAGTCTAATGTCACTGGTTTTAATTGGTTTAAAGCTGAAATGATTAATTAACTACTAAAGCAAGAAATGAAAGAAAGCAAATAAAGGCAGGGGTTGTGATCAATAGAGGAGAAGTTTGCTACTCCTAACCTATCAGCAAAGGTTTCCATCGGAGATCAGGCTACTACCCTTGAAAGTCCAGTTGTTTTTAGTCCCCTAAGCCAAGTCATTAAGTACTGCTACATGCAAGATTCATAACAATGAGTGCTCGGGCGATAGCATCTTAGAAACTCATCCCTAACTTCTTAAGTTCATCCAAACGGCAGGTGATCATTTGGTCAGTTTGCACAAGCGAAGAAGGGTCGTCAGTTGGTCAATTCTTATCCTTCCCACTCAATCTACCTACTTAGGGTCAGTTGGTCAATTCTCCTAAGCAACTAGACACTACCGCCATTCAAAACTACCAAAACAAGGGTAGCTACCAACAAACTATGCATGCATACACTAGAAACAATTATACGGAAGCAATGTAAACAAAAACATAACAATTAAGGAATCATAACTAGGCTAGCACCAGAGGTGCTTAGCCAATCATATTAACTAAAACAATCAATTCAACGTTTGACATAATGAAATACATGAATTGAAAGTAAAAGAAATGATAAATCGCTAATGATTATCGTTAGGGAGTGATTTCTCCCTTGGAGATGGCTCCGTATGCTCCTCAAGATCTGCCTTCAGTCCCCTACTCACGTTCTCTGCTTCGTGTGTGGAGTGAATGATATGAAATGTAGAATTTAGGGCTGGTATTTATAGGCCAGATCTAGTTACGGCGTAACTTAAGTTGAGAGTTATGCCGTAACCTATATAAATCCGTAATAATGCTCTAGATAAAGCTGGTTATGGCGTAACACATGGAATGAGTTACGCCATATCTTCAATATACGTTACAAAATCATGATTACACCATAATCGTTGGAAAGAGTTACGGCGTAGCTTGCAGCGGCGTGGAACATCATTTGACCTAATTAGTTACGGCGTAATCCTAAGATGGAGTTACGTCGTAATCTGCTGTTGAGTTGGTCTTCTGAGTCACGCTTTTTTACGGCGTAATGTGAGAGAGGAGTTACACCGTAATTACTTCATAGTGGGCATACTATCATATATCTTCAATAAAATCTCCAAATCCGCGTTTATTTAGCTCCAATGCTCGTAAATTACCTGTAAGTTAAATATAGAGGAAAGCAAGCATAAATCCATATAAATGATATAAAATATGAGTATTATCGGGGGAAATTGACACTTAATATTGTACCCAGCTTGTTGTCATCTTCAATATGAAGACGAACAACCAAGTCTTCAACACTCATCTCCTTTCGCTTATGCTTCTGGTAGTTTTTAAATTCTACCCAGCTTGGAGGTAACTTTTCAATAATAGCAGCAACTTGAAAAGTTTCACTCAAGGTCATTCCCTCAGCATGAATGTCGTGCAGCAAAACTTGCAGATCTTGAACCTGACTCATCACATTCTTTGAATCAACCATCTTGTAATCCAAAAAACGAGCTACCACGAACTTCTTTGTACTAGCATCCTCAGTTTTGTACAAGCGTTCCAATGACTCCCATAATTCTTCGCCAGTCTTGGTCTTGTAGTACACGTTGTGTTAATACAAATAAGCCGTAAAAACGTTTATTTATATTTTACGATCTTCTAATGTTTTGTCGATAACAAACGTAAAATCATTTTAACAAAACAAATAAAATACGTAAATAGTTTGAACTAATAGTTTCTAACACACTTACATTCTTACATAAAACACTAAAACAAGGATAAGTGATTTTATGATTTAGTATTACATATGTACAACAACTAGTGTTTACATAATTGGGTAAAATATACACATAACTAGTATGTAGTATATTGGGTAATATAAATGGGTAGAAACTTAAGTATCATAACCCATTGACCAAATACATTGAATGTAGTTGGGTACAACCCAAAGTCCATGACCCATATCCATGGAGCTTGACCCATAACCCTTTGCATGACATCATGCTTATATCATATATGGACAATATCCATAACCCATGGTATTGACCCATACCCATTTGACTAGGTGCATTGCACTCTTAAGATACATTGTATCTAGTAAAAGACCCATGGATCAACCTATAACCCATGACCCATGACCCATAACCAAAATACCTATGGGCAAAGAGGAGCGTCCCACGGATCCCTAGCTTTACGCTAGACGGATCCCTTGTTGGAGGGATCTGTGGGATCCGGAGAACAATAGGCATTTTGTCTCTATAAATAGTGAGCCATTTCTTCATTGTTTCTTACCCCTTTCTCACATACTTTCTCCTTGAGTTTAAAACTCTCTAACCCCAGATCCAAGTGATCTATGTTTGTAGTTTTGTTTTTGTGTGATCCTCTAGGTTCCTCTAAAAGGCGAGATCACCACCTTTAAAGTCAAGCAAGCTCAAGTCCATGAGTTGCCATGCTTCCTCATCATCAAGACTACTGAAGTCCTCTTGTTGATGGTTCTTTTCTTTCTTCTAAGAAATGTAGTGTTGAAGACATTAGTGAAAGATGTCTCAAGTGTTAAGACGAAGACATTAGTGAAAGGTGTTGATCGTCCGTATTGTAGGCATTAGTGAAGGGTTCCTAGAAGTCAAGTCACAAGACATTAGTGAAGGGTGTCTTGAAGATCTAGTTTAAGGCATTTGTGAAAGGTGCCTTAGATGTACATTCGATATGATGTGTTTCGATGTACAAGATAGATTAGTATTGGATCCAAGGATATTGATATCCTTGATGATGTTGTAATAAGGAGTTGGACTCCTTTGGGGTTAGTCGTTGGTGTAGTGTTGGGTAGTAGTTCCTCCATTGTAATGGAACTCGGTATCTAGCCTAGTACCGGATAAAGGGTAGGCGACATTGTGGTAGGTGTGGTTTACCTTGGTGTGAAAGAACCCGGTGGTTAGCCTAGTACCGAAAAAAGATTAGGCAACGTTGTGAAGGTTTCTCCACCATAAGAAGTCGGTGTTGTGTAGTGATTACGAACTCTCGAGTAGGTGACTCGGGGAGTGGAGTAGGGCAAGGAAGGTGTCCTTGTATCCGAACCACTATAAATACTCGTGTTGTGGTTTTGTGCTTCTTACTCTTATCTTTTTATTACATACTTATACTTCTATATGTTTGTTTATCAACATCCAACACACATCCAAATAGATTGACATAAGTCAATCTAAATAATTTAAAACGAGTTTTTAATTGGCAAAACTATTCAACCCCCTTCTAGTTTTCCACAATTGGCATCAGAGCTTCGTTACCAAGTTTCTTGAAGTATATTGTACTTTAAAAACTTGATACGATCTATGGTTTATTGAAAACTACAAAGAAGGTTTTTCATAAAAACAAACACCATGTATTTTAAAACTCTTTGTTTGGATGTTGATTAGATGACAACATTTTTCTTATTATTTATTTTTCATTTAATTGCACTAATCCTCTTTGTCATTTTGATTAGTCAAAGCTCATACCTACCAAGCCATAGGAATCGCTTGGTAACAAGAATACCTTCCCTAAGAAGGTATCTTAAACACAAAGGAGCCGGAATTGTCTACTGACATTTGTTGTGTTATTTGTAAAGACATTCCTAAGTGTACTAAAGGTATGACTTTCTACTTATCTCTAAATGACATTAGCTTGATAATTAAGTATGATCGCTTAGGTTTTTATGATTATCTTTTGTGCATATACATGTATTACATGTAGCTTCATTAGGAAGCCTTTCTCACATACGTGTTACTTTCTAGTCTAAAGTCGTGGTTTATAAAACTTGTGTTTTATTTCATTTAATCCAAAAATCATATCCTTCTAATAATAAAACAAAACATAAATCTAAAAAATTCCTCCTTCCCCATAAATAAACCATCCGTCGTTCAACTCTATCAAATCCCCACTTTTTTCAAATCTTCCACTTTCAAAAATTACCTCTCATTCAAAACTTCATCTTCCTCTCATCTCATCTCAAACCAAAACCAAGAAGGTTCATCATCAACATGGTTTACATCGCCCTCGTGCTCATCGCCTTAACACTCATCGCTCTTGTGTTCCCTATGATGAAGTTCTCATACGGAGACATATACTTTGTGTTGTTAATCTACATTGGGATCATATACCCAATCCTTTGTATCATTCTTAGAATTGAAATGAAATATTACTAATAGTCTAGTTATCTAGGTTATTATTATCATAATGTGTTTATCATTTCTTTTTGATTTATTTCATTCTATCGTAATACATTAGAAAGCCATGTATGCATGCTAAAAAAAATGTAGGCTAAAACACATATCTTGGTATAAAACTATAAGATCTAAAAACCTATGTTTTTATCAAGAAATCTGTTTCTGTTACTACATATCCACGGATCCCGAAAATTAGACTAGCCGGATCCCTTATGAAAGGGAACCGTACTTCTGGATAACAGCTTTTCATGCAAAATAAAAACCGCTTTCTTTCTAAAAGTAATATTCCACTAGTATGTCAAACCTTGAATGAGTTAAGTATCATTGTTGTTAAAAAACCATTGTTAATAAAAATCTAGTAAAAACATTAGATAATCATTGGTTGACCACAAAACATCACTTTCTATTAACTCATCTTTTCTATAGGTTCCACTATGTCGCATGAATATGAGTTTGATTTTTCACTCACTAGCGTCTACACTCCGAACATGTCCCTTGAGCCCAACACACCTGGCAATCATGTCCGTGCGTTCAATAATCTCGAAAACTGTCACTTCCACGAAGGACGTATTATAGACACCTCTCTACAAATCGAAGAAGGTATCAATACCTCCTTCTGAACCATAGGATTGGAATGTCTTCTCAAAATTAATGAGAAAATATGTCCAAGGTTTGTATTGGAATTCTTCCGTCAAGTTGAACTCGTTCGTAACGAGGATCGCTCTCTATCTCTTTGGTTTTGGATCAAAAACCAAAAGTTTGTTTTAACTCTTGGGGAATTTGATCAAATCCTCCGGATTTCAAATCATGGACAATGTGCCTTCACCAAAGATTGGTCTCTTGATTCTCTCTTCAACTTTCGTGAAGAAAATAGTCCATATTGTTCACACATACTCTCCCCGGAGGATTTGAATCGCATAATATGCAAACCACGACCATATTACTCCGATCCAAACATTATCTTCACACGGGACATTCGAGAAGAGTAAAAACCTCTTGCACTCATTCTACGTGAAAATGTTTGGAGTCTTAGGAGAAATCGAGAAATTCTTCCCGCTTGTTGTGCTCACATAATGTATTGTTTGCTAACACAACAACTATACAATCTCGCCTACTTCTTCGCAAGGCGAATTATAAATCTTCAATGCTCCAAGAATAAACTCATCCCTTATGGAATGTTCTTGACGCGCCTCTATCATAACGTCATGCATTTTCATCCTCAATTTCAAAGTCTGTTGTACGTACTTGTGAACAAGATGATGGAACCGCTAAACACATCTCTCATGAAGACTTTCTTCATTCTTGATTCCACCAACACTCATCAACCATTTGATGATCCTTCTAACGAAAATGCTCAAGGAACTTAGTAGTCTTTCAAATAGGATCAATCCTTTTGTACTCATGCTTTATTAATGTAATCTAATTTCCTTCATGAAATAAAACATCTTACATTTGATATCTTAGTATTAGAACCTCTTAAACTAACCTTGGAATATAATGCATTGCCAAAATCATTGCATACCTTTAGTAAAGGTTCTGCTTAGCAGATAGATGGATCCCAAATTTTGTGGTAGACGGATCCCTACTCTTAGGGAACCGTGGGATCCGGCAAACAGAAAATGCAATTGCAAACATTGTATTTCAAACATTTCCTTAGAACACCTCACACTAAGCTAGACATAGTGTCTTAAGGCAAATTAACTCCTTATCAAGTTAACTAGATCCTTCCTACTCACACATAACTCACCTACATCACAATCAAGACGCTTATAGATCTATCGTTTCACTTAAACCCATTACTCTTCCGCTCTCAAGCTCACACATCATTTCTCACATGATCCCTCATATCTAACTTTGGAAATCTTTCGATTATGGCAAAATTGATCATAATCATCCTTACCTCAAAATTGGTCAAAATTGATCAAATTCTAGTTTTTCCATCTTAAGTCTTTAGGATATTCTCCAAAACATTATCCTAAGTCACTATCTGATCTCTAGGATCATTTGGCTCCACTTGACACTCTCAAAATCTTTAGTGTCATCTTTGTTCATTCATTGGTACTCATGAAAGTTCCAATTTCTTCCATAAAAGGCAATCATTTAGCTACATCACTCATTACCCTCAAGTACTTAAGCACCCCTTCATTTAAGACACTTAGATAAACTGAAACACTCAAGAAAAAATAGGCATTAGACCTTACAAACATCATTGCTATCTTTTCTTAGCTGCTAATAGACGGATCCCTAGAATTAGCCTAGGCGGATCCCTCATTGGAGGGAACCGTGGGATCCGTATGACAGACTCATGCCAACTCTAGCTAAAACAATCATTTCCAGCTCATCTTTCTAACTTAAACACTCCATCTCATCTTAAATGAGTTCCTAGATTAGTACAACTCTGAAGTTGACTCTTGTGCATGTTAATAATCACATTCCAATAAATTTTAGTGGCTTAAGTCTTGAATGCACTTGGCAAATCCCTTGGTTTATAAACCACATTGTTAGGACTTCTAAAGTCATCATCTTCATCCTCATTTTCAGCACTTAGAAACCTTTACAAACCTCTTGAAATCATCTCATCATGAGGAAAACTCCAAGTAGCAACTTATCCACCAAAGAACCACCCAAGAAAATTGCTCGTGTTGTACACGAAATCTCTTCAACCGAATCATCTTCGGTCAAGTCCACAAATGCAAGGATTCCTCCTCCACCAACTCAACCAATCAAACCAATTCCTAAAAGTCCTAAAAGGATAGTACCCACAAAACTACCTATGCCAAACACTACCATACCTCCTAGGCCAAAAAATCCCATCTCCACTAAACCATCACCATTGGTTCCTAGATCTATCTCATTTACAACTCCACTCTCATCACCACACCTCTACAATTTAGAGGATTTGCCTCCTAGGCCGTCTCATCCTCCTCCACCGACAACATTCTCCTAATTAGGAGGAATAATGGTACATAATCAAGGTATTGAGTCTACATTAGCTCTGGCTTCCTTTTCACCGTCACCATCATATATACCCATTTGGATTATGAGAAATTATCAAAGTCAACTACCCGACCATATGAAAGTTGACACTTCTCTACCACCACCATCATTTTTGGTCGAGCCATCTTCAAATGCGCCTCCACCAATCCCTCCGTCGTTTGAGGCTCCACAACCCGCTTCACTTGATTCTTCGCTTCAAGCGATTTCATTTCTTCCACCACCACTACCTGGCCATGACAAAGATTGTTATCATTGTCAACATGTTGAAAGTTTAATACATGAAGTACGAGAAGACCAACGTTTCATGTTCTATCACCTCCTCGAACGTTTCGACGAGATTAAACCTAAACAAACTTGAGTTAGAGGATTTTAGTGGTGTCCTAGTATCAAGCGTTACTTAGATAAGTCTAGTAATTCCAAGTCGTGTATCGATCATTTTCTTAGTTTTTAGAAGTCATGTATATCATATCTCTAGTTTTATGAAATGAAAATACATGCTACTTGCTATATTTCTGAGTATATGATTATGTTTATAATACATATCTCACTTTGATATTAACATAATGTGTTATATCACAATTGCTGAAATTAATCATTAGCCAGACGGATCCCTACCATGAGGGAACCGTGGGATCCGTGATACAGAAAACTATTTTTCTACTAACTTGAATCATATTTGTAGGAAATTATGCATTATACTTGATTTCTAACCTTTGTTTTGTAGTT
Source organism: Chrysanthemum makinoi (assembly GCA_910596185.1). NCBI lineage: Eukaryota > Viridiplantae > Streptophyta > Magnoliopsida > Asterales > Asteraceae > Chrysanthemum > Chrysanthemum makinoi. Next base: position 193,540,133 of record OU343221.1, read on the forward strand.
ATTCAATTTACACATGAAGACTTTGACACCCTAAAGCTAGGGGGAGCTTTATCTCAAAGCAATACATTGCAAAATTACTTGCAATATTAGGATTACATTTCATGACATCCCTTTGCAAAATTGCAATCATCAAGGGGGAGCACATTCGTCACATAGACGAAATCTTTTGCAAACTTAGTTGCAAATGAACTAGCTTAGTATTATTTTCTTGACGCCCTCACATATGGATGGACTCGTCAAGGGGGAGTAAAGACGAGATCCTTTCCCGTTACTTGCTCTCTACTTTTTCTTTCTTTTCTACTTTTCATATGTTTTTCCTAAAACAATGTGTTAGTTTCCTTTCGAAGCTCTTTTTGTTTCGACAAAAAGGGGGAGAAGAAAGTAAAAACTACAAATTCAAACTTTTACGAATTTTAACTTTTCCTTAAAATAATTTTATGTTTTGTCATCAACAAAAAGGGGGAGATTGTTAATACAAATAAGCCGTAAAAATGTTTATTTATATTTTACGATCTTATAATGTTTTGTCGATAACAAACGTAAAATCATTTTAACGAAACAAATAGAATACGTAAATAGTTTGAACTAATAGTTTCTAACACACTTACATTCTCACATAAAACACTAAAACAAGGATAAGTGATTTTATGATTTAGTATTACATATGTACAACAACTAGTGTTTACATATTTGGGTAAAATATACACATAACTAGTATGTAGTATATTGGGTAATATAAATGGGTAGAACTTAAGTATCATAACCCATTGACCAAATACATTGAATGTAGTTAGGTACAACCCAAAGTCCATGACCCATATCCATGGATCTTGACCCATAACCCATTGCATTGCATCATGCTTATATCATATATGGATAATGTCCATAACCCATGGTATTGACCCATACCCATTTGACTAGGTGCATTGCACTCTTAAGATACATTGTATCTAGTAAAAGACCCATGGATCAACCCATAACCCATGACCCATTACCCATAACCAAAATACCCATGAGCAAAGAGGAGCGTCCCACGGATCCCTAGCTTTACGCTAGACAGATCCCTTGTTGGAGGGATCTGTGGGATCCGGGGAATAGTAGGCATTTTCTCTCTATAAATAGTGAGCCATTTCTTCATTGTTTCTTACCCCTTTCTCACATACTTTCTCCTTGAGTTTAAAACTCTCTAACCCCAGATCCAAGTGATCTATGTTTGTATTTTTGCTTTTGTGTGATCCTCTAGGTTCCTCTTAAAGGCGAGATCACCACCTTTGAAGTCAAGCAAGCTCAAGTCCATGAGTTGTCATGCTTCCTCATCATCAAGACTACTGAAGTCCTCTTGTTGATGGTTCTTTTCTTTCTTCTAAGAAGTGTATTGTTGAAGAAATTAGTGAAAGATGTCTCAAGTGTTAAGACGAAGACATTAGTGAAAGGTGTCGATCGTCCGTATTGTAGGCATTAGTGAAGGGTGCCTAGAAGTCAAGTCACAAGACATTAGTGAAGGGTGTCTTGAAGATCTAGTTTAAGGCATTTGTGAAAGGTGCCTTAGATGTACATTCGATATGATGTGTTTCGATGTACAAGATAGATTAGTATTGGATCCAAGGATATTGATATCCTTGATGATGTTGTAATAAGGAGTTGGACTCCTTTGGGGTTAGTCGTTGGTGTAGTGTTGGGTAGTAGTTCCTCCATTGTAATGGAACTCGGTATCTAGCCTAGTACCAGATAAAGTGTAGGCGACGTTGTGGTAGGTGTGGTTCACCTTGGTGTGAAAGAACCCGATGGTTAGCCTAGTACCGGAAAAAGAGTAGGCAACGTTGTGAAGGTTTTTCCACTATAAGGAGTCGGTGTTGTGTAGTGATTACGAACTCTTGAGTAGGTGACTCAGGGAGTGGAGTAGGGCAAGGAAGGTGTCCTTGTAGCCGAACCACTATAAATACTCGTGTTGTGGTTTTGTGCTTCTTACTCTTATCTTTTCATTACATACTTATACTTCTATATGTTTGTTTATCAACATCCAACACACATCCAAATAGATTGACATAAGTCGATCTAAATAATTTAAAACGAGTTTTTAATTGGCAAAACTATTCAACCTCCTATTCTAGTTTTCCACACATTGTACAAAGAGTCAACCAAACTATTCAGAACATAATTGTGACACAAAAAGTCTGAATGTTTCCATGCTTCCAAGGATTGGACAGCCTGTTGATTAGAGGATTGACCTTCTACAGGAGGTTCTACGTTAGGTGGGTTATGTTTTAAGAACAGCGCAAGGTTCAAAGTAGTGAGATAGAAGAACATCTTCTGTTGCCACCTCTTAAAATTATGCCCATTGAATTTCTTTGGTTTCTCAGCATGATTAGCAACTGTGTTAGTAACTTGCGCACCATTTACGTTCACAGGAGTAGTCACAAGAGGGGTAGTGGTGTTTGTCATCCTGAAAAATTACCAAACACAAACAGTTAAGTCAGCTGTTATAAAATCGGTATCTAAGAAATTCAATCGTGATTTCTATTAACTTGTATCGAATCAGCTTCAAAGAAACTCAATGTTGGTTTCAATGAATCTAGATTTAAATAAATGACCAAAGTAAATAGATCAGTTTAATAGAAACTCAATCATGGTTTCAATATAACTGATAAGAATAAACTACTTTAAAAATCGTTTTAGATCTGTACATCAAATCTGTAAATTAAAATCCTGTTTATAAAACTGGTTTTTCAAAGAAACTAAATCTTGTTTTCGACGTAAAAACAGTTTGTATATAAAATCTGTTAATTAATAATTAATTCGATTATACGAAAAGTGTTTTTATTCTGTTAAACAGAATCTGTTTTAAGATTGTAGGAAACGGTGTACACTTTTATTAATAAATCAGATTACAAATAATAATAATAGAAAATAAAAGACAGAAATTTAAATAACAGACAAAATGGAGTAGAAGCAGAAGACATACATTATTCAACAAAATTAAATGAAAGCAGTAAAGACAATGGCACGAGGCTCGTGTTGAACACGATTCCCTTAAAACCGATTCGCCGTATGTTTCCCAGGGTACAACCTACATAACTGTTGTACAGCCGGACTAGACTTACTTGCCTCAAAGATCACAGAAGCTTGCGTGTTTCTGATCGAAGATATTGCTGGAATACTGTTACTGTGGAGTTTCGTTTTTCTCTGTATCAAACTGAATGACCAAACGTTTATTATATAGCCAATACCTAACTTGGTATCCAAGATAAATATCAGCTCAAAATAAAAGGATTTTCAAATCTGTTAAAGCTATAAACACGATTTGATATCTTTTATATATATAAACTGATTCTGGACAACTTGTTCTAAAAGTTTAAATCAGTTCTAAAAATAAACGAATACAAAATCTGCAGCAAAAAGATTCGCACGTATGCGAGGTTTCAGAGCTGCATTCGTGTCCGCAGGTCGCGCGGGCTCGTATGAGTTCAGAAGCTTCGAACCCATTTTGGCTCGAAATCTGAAATTGCACCCAGCAAGACGCCGCATAGGTGTTGGAGTAAAACAAACAAATTATTTTGAAGGTCCATATCATGATTTCTATATAAACACACTCCCACTTCCTTTTCTAGGCGATGTGGGATGTGTTTCTTTTTCCAAATGTTGTGTTTCACGTGCTCCACTTTGAGACACGACATCTCATTCATATTAACTCCATTTTGGACATACTTTAGCTCGTTGGGAAGCTCTCATCAAGAAGAACGCAAAGCTACCAAAAAATATAAATATATATATATATATATATATATATATATATATATATATATATATATATATATATATATATATATATATATAACATATACATATCTTAAAGGGCAAATATAAAAAAGTACTATACTTGCCACCCTTTCCTCTTCGTGGTAGCGAACAAAAGTTTTTGCTTCATGGTAATATACTTTCAACTTCATCCTCTTTAGGGTATTTTCATGAACAGTTGGACAATTTTGCCCCTATTACCCGAGAAGGAAATGGAAAGTATGATACATTTTTTTATCATTTGCCCTAGTTTTTTATTATGTTAAATTTTGGATATGTATTAAGATAAATTATTTAATGATTTATAATTGTGTTAAATCTATGATAAAAATGTTTTGTTTTAAGTTTACACTATTTACTTATTAAGATAATTTAGTTCCACCACCACTTCCATTTGCAAAGGACATGAGTTTAAATAAGTATACGCGTGCATGCACGTGTGGGTTCAAATAAGCGCTTTAACCCTTACCATTTAGGCTTAGAAAAGCCAGCATGTGACCATTTCATTATTTCATTTGTATATAACACAATTCATTTCAAATTTGTAAGCGGTTTTGATTTTGTAATTCTCTCTTGTAATAAACTTCTACAAGTCATTAAGCCATAACAAATCCCATTAACTAATTCTTGAGCTCAATTCTTATTTGAATCTCGTTGATTCTTGTAAGAGTGTATCAACTGGTATCAAAGCAGTCAATTCGGCAGATCTTAACCCATAAAACTATTGAGTTTGATCGTCGCCGATCAAATTCTGGCCAAAATACATTCGTTTCCCTATCACAAATACGTTACCCTTGTTAATTCTTATTCCGTTTTCTTAGCCAAAACACGCTTCCGACGGCTAGTACATTATTTATTATTTTAATAAAAGTATTATTTATTATTTTAAAAAAGTATCATACTTTCCATTTCCTCTTCGGGTAATAGCAAAATTGTCCAACTTTTCATGAAAATACCCTAAAGAGGATGAATTTGAAAGTATATTACCCGCAGAAGCAAAAAAGTTTGTTCGCTACCCTGAAGAGGAAAGGGTGGCAAGTATAATACTTTTTTTTGATATTTTCCCTATCTTAAATATTGTCCAAAGTTTGCAAAAAATCATTTTTGCAAACTCTTTTTCCAACAAATCTTTCCAGAACCTAAACATTAAGTGCAAAGTTTGCAAAAAATCATTTTCGCGTTTTATTCAATTCACGTTTTTTTCTTCGATTTCATACATTTTCGTCCGTTGTCATACATTTTCGTCCGTTTTCTTACCTTTTCGTTCATTATTCATACGTTTTCGTCCATTTTTGTCCGTTTTCATACTTGTTTTTACGCTTTCATACGTTTTCGTCCGTTTTCATACATATTCGTCCATGTTAATACGTTTTCGTCCATTTTCATACATGTTCACCCGTTTTCTTACGTTTTCGTTCATTATTCGTACGTCTTCGTCCGTTTTCATACTTGGTTTTAAGCTTTCATACATTTTCGTCCGTTTTCATACATATTCGTCTATTTTCTTACGTTTTTGTCCGTTTTTAAATGTTTTCGGCCGTTTTCAGACGTTTCTGAATATCACTAGTGATATTCTGTGATATTCATATGATCACAAGTGATATTCTGTGATATTCAAAATATAACTTGTGATATTCTAAATATCACAAGTGATTTTCAACTAATGTTTTGTAACATGAAAATCACAATTGATATTCAGAATATCACAAAGTGATATCCATAAAATCACAAGTAATATTCATAATATCACAAAGCGATAATCAGAATATCGCAAAGTGATATTCAGAAAATCACAAGTAATATTCAGAATATCACAAATATATAATTTGAATAGCAGCTACATAGTTTGGGGGTATTTGTTTAACCTTATTTTATTTGCTTATGAGCTTATGTGATTTTGGTTTATGTTTCACAAACTTAATTTTCTTATTTTGAAACTTATAAAAGTATGTAAGTTTATATTTACCACGTAAAGAGAAAATGGTCAAATTTTGGTTTAGAGTTCATACATATTCGTCCGTTTTCATATGTTTTCATCCGTTTTTAAATGTTTTCAGCCGTTTTCATATGTTTCTAAATATCACAAGTGATATTCTGAGTATCACAAAGGATACTCTAAATATCACAAGTGATATTCTGTGATATTCAGATGATCACAAGTGATATTCTGTGATATTCAAAAAATCACTTGTGATATTTAGAATAATATTACAAGTGATTTTCAACTAATGTTTTGTAAAATGAAAATCACAAGTGATATTCAAAATACCACAAAGTGATATTCAGAAAATCACAAGTGATATTCATAATATCACAAAGTGATATTCAGAATATCACAAAGTGATATTCAGAAAATAACAAGTGATATTCAAAATATCACAAAGTGATATTCTGAATATCATAAAGTGATTTCTGAATATCTGATATTCAGAAAATCACAAGTGATATTCTGAATATCACAGAAAATCACTTGTGATAGTCAAAAACGTAAGAAAACGGACGAAAACATAAGAAAATAGACGAATACGTATGAAAACGGACGAAAACGTATGAAAGCGTAAAATCACGTTTGAAAATGGATGAAAACATATGAAAAATGGACGAAAACAAAAGAAAACTGATGAAACAGACGAAAACGTATGAAAACAAACGAAAACCTATGAAAACGGACGAAAACATATGAAAACGGGAGAAAACGTATGAAAACGGATGAAAACGTATGAAAAAGGACAAAAACGTATGAAAACAGACGAAAACGTATGAAATTGAAGGAAAAAAACGCGAATTAAAAAAAAAGAACGTGAATTTAGGAAAAAGACAAAAAAAATATATGAATAAAAAAGAAAGACAAAAAGACAAAAAAAAAAAAACATGGATCTAGGTTTACTTTTAAATCTTAGGTTAATCTTTACCATTAGATCAAAATAAATGAATGGTGGAAATTTATTCTTTAGTAAGTATGAATTTATGGGTAAACAAAATAAATTAATTCATCTAAAGCGATAGTAAAGAAAATTAAAAGTTTTTTTATTTTATTTTTATTTTTTTATTTGTTTTTTCAATCTGACAGCTAACTTTTATTTATCATCACATGATAAGGGCATCTATTTGACGCACTTCCGTTTCAATGCATGATGGCCACTTATCATATTGTAGTCAAGAATCTACCAAGCTTGATTGCAACGATGATATATTCTTCCCCTACTAAAGCAATAATTATTGCCAGTTTTTGTTTTATCAGAAAAAGCGAAAAAAGAGAAAACCTCTACGATCCTCAAGCGAATTATTAGGACCGTACACGCAACAATCAAAGATTGCACGACATCAGAGGATTCCGAAGCACATGAGTAACTACTTCCTCTGACGGGGTGTGGTCACGTGATGCTCACGCTATCCTTACGTGTCTAAGAGCACAAGGTATGCAAGAACTCAATAACACGTTATAGGTATGCCATCTCAGCGCCACATCATACACCTCCCAATAACACACCAATAACTCAAACAACACTCCCTTATAACACACCACTAACATCACATGTCGGTCTCGCAAATACCCTACCAAATATACAACTCACTCACAATGAAAAAAAAACACACACACACAAAAGGTGCATTTGGATTGAGCTAGTGGAGTGGCTCAAAACACAAAAGGATGCATTTGGCACAAGTTTGGCATGTTGGCCGGTAAGGTTGGCACACCAATGGCTCACCGATTGCTCACCAATGGCACCTCATACCTTGTGCTCTAAGCAAATGATGCCACCAAAAATAGGCGCTACCACACCATTGTCCAGTAGCGCTATGTGAAGTGTGAATTAACTCATGCAGTGTCAAATGGAGAAAGTTTGAAATTTTTTATCGTTTCAATGTGAAACAACCAATTTTCAATGTATTTAAAAAAACAATAATAAAAAAATTACAAAACAACTGTAACATATTAGATTTCACAAATACACTAAACCATAATCATATGAGGCGTACAATGTGTTTAGAGAGAGTAATGGAAGAGAGTTGGGAACTTTAGTGAGAGAAAGAAAAATCTTATTATGAGCTCCAACTCTCTACCTTGGGAGGTAGAGAGTATTTATAGTCATTAAATAAAACGCCACCTGACGGGCTATGGATCAGGCATACAGTGGGTAAAGACCCGTTCGTCCTCCACGGTGTTACTAAACTAAATACTACTTAACATCAAATAACTACGACCACGAGCTTTCTAACGATTACATATACTTGAGGTGACCGACACTTTAACTACTGGATTTTCCAAATCCCAACAATCTCCCCCTAAGGGAGGTCACCTCAAAAACACATTAAAATTACATAGAATACAAACAAATATTACATTGAGATCGTTCTTGGATTCTTATTCATGTTCTTTGTTCTGTAGCTCGTAGTCTTTGATTCTTCATTTTCGCATGTTTGGATAATCTGAGTGGAGGTCTTTGACTGATCCACGTGATAATGAGTTTTGAGCCAGCTTTGAGATCATCATCCACATTAATCTCTGACTCATCCATTGTGGTGTTGGTATTATGTGATGTTGTGACATTTGGACCGACATGCTCACATTCGGATCATGATATATTCTTATCGAGTAGTGGAAGCTTTTGTTGATTCATGATATTGGCAGCGTAGCAGAAGGTAGCATGGAGTGAAAATATCGAGTCATTGATGCACTAATCATGATATCTTTGAACCGAATGTGTTGAGTGAGCATGCGGCTATGGATTGACCGCTTCATTCGATCAGCCGCAAACGCCGGTGTACCCGCATAAGGCAGTTAGCAATAAAGAGCGAAAGTGTCTTTGATCACTTTCGATGAATTGAGGTACACGCCCACGGTTCCTCGCTGATCATTACAAATCGTGGATCGGTATAATTCAAGAATTTCCTTGACAGGGTTTCGCGGTGCTTCTAGCGTTCTCAAACCGAACGCTCAAAGAAGACAACACCGAGTGAGTGAACCCGTGAAATGAGATTCACCGATTGATGAAAAGAGATTTGAAAAACAATCGTGTATTGCTCAATAGAAATTCTTTTTGCAATACAACGAAGGTTTTAATGAAAATCAATTATCAATCATAAACACCTTTTATTTTGAGAAATAAGTACACAGTCGATGTGCTAAAGAAAAGAGTTTTTAAGCACAATGACAGGTTTTTCAAAGGTATCCGTCAATCCATAACCTAAACCAGGATTGATTCAAAAGATTGAATCGCTCGATTGTTTCTGTTCAGTTGTCACATGGTTGATCTATTGGATAGATCTCACATGCCACCTACCAGGAGCTTGTTTGATGTTGGCTCCAGAAGGCTTTCCATCCTTATTGTGAACATGTATGCATATCACTCAGATGTTCTGGCAATACCACAAGGATAATGCGTAGGACTCATAAGATATAATCGCTCTTTCCACATTATGTGAAACAGAGAGTCTTCATTAAAAGTGTCCTAATGAGATTTATTGATGATCTCGTGGCTCTAGACTCAATTGTGCATATTTGGTTCCTATGCCGGAGACTAGGGAGAGGGTCTCCTACTTCAATATCGCCCTCTAAGAGAAAGTTGATAGATTATGCCTCGGTTCCCGTGAGAATGAAACAAGCCCTTTTAAGAGGAACTTGAGTGGTTTGGAAAGTTGAAGTGCAGTCCGTCACTGGGTCCATGACGTCTTGTCTTCAATACCGATGTTACCTTGGTAACCATCCGAGTATATGAATTGAACCCGGTTTCTGACCTAAGGTTGAATAAATGGAGGGCTATCTCTTTTCACCCTTTTTCACATTCATTTCTTTTTCATTCTTCAACCCCTTCGATGCTTACCGAGACTTCATTACTAGAACCTTGTTGGGTTTATTCCGAAGACTAGCTCAGTCTCAGTCTTCACTCTTCCCATATCTCACTTTTCTCCTTTTTTTCATCATACCTAAGGACTTCTACATTATCTAGTGGATTGTCCCTGGGTAGATCCCTCTGGTTCTGGCGGGATCGTGGAAACAAATTCCTAACCTAACCATCCTTATATCACCATGCATAAAGTAAATATGGTCGGTCTTTTGGTGTAGTTCTTCCACCTTGAAACCAATTGAAAACCATTTGAAAAACAATCAAGATACTTGTAATATAGAATCAAAGCATTTTGTATATTAATTGTTTTGATATTTTAGAAATGCTCCTCCTCAACATATGCATAAAAATTCAGAATTTGTTTAGCACATGGAGGCAAGAGATCTTTGAAATCGTTAGATTAAGAATGAAAGGTCCAATCTTTTGATTAACATTTTCTAAAATGATCATCATCACTTCCCAATCAATTTGAGTAGATAAAACATTTTGAGGAAGGATGAGGTTTTCAAAATTTGCTCCCCTCAATATGTGCCTCGAAGTTTGAAAGAGTTTTGCACATATTAGAGGGAACTTGCACTTAGAGACAATTTCAATCACGTTCCAATAATTTGAGGTTTAATGTAGATGCTCCCCCTCAACATGTGCATGGAAAATTTGAAATCGTTTGTCACATGCGGGGAGGAAAACATGCTAAACACTTATGAAACCATTTATCAAATTATCAGTTTAAATCCAATTTAAATCATAAATTCTCCCCCGATCACAATTATCAAATCATTTGAGATTTGTGATCTCTGTAGATTTAAATTGATTTTGAAAGCTTTTTAAGGAGAATTGTGACTTGATTATGAAAACGTTTTAACTGATAAGGATTGGATTTTTATGCCTGATTATCTTTTGAAAACATAATAATAACCAAGGTCTGGAACCAATTGTGTAACATATTGTAAAACATCTAGAGTAGACCTTGCTCATTTAAGTGCTAATTGTTTGAAAAAAACACTTTTTGATTTTATTGAAAAAATCATTCTCCCCCTCAATCAATGACGGAAGTTATTGATTGATGGATTGAGATTTTGACACTTGATAAGTTCTTTTGATTTTCAAAAATAGAGTCCGAAGTGTTTTCAAAACAATTGAGTTTTCATAAGATTGCAAATATTTTTCAGAAGAATCATTTAGAAGAAAAAATATTTGAAATTAAACATTTGTCTTGTTAATGACAAACATTTGTTTTTAGAATCAGATCATTAGGTTTGAAATATGAGATAAAGCATGGATCTGTTCTTTCTTTGAAACACGGGTTACTGCCTGAAATGACAATAAACCATCATTTTACTTTCTCCCATTTTTTTAAGCATTCGAAAAACATCTAAAGTCCCGTGTCATTCTTTGAATGACAGCACAAAGACCGTAGATATCATCGAATCGAGAAAAAAAATATGACAAAAGGACAATATTTTTTTTTATTATTTTTTTCTTCGAGTTTTTCAAAATTTTATGGATTTTTGAAAGTTTTATATTTTTGTATTTTGCTTTTTGGATAAATATATACAAAAGATGGATGAAGAAAGACCTTTACTCCTCGTCTTTCTCTTGAAGACGTTTGAGTGTTTCTGGTTGAAGGATTTTTAAGTCAAGTCGAGGAAGAATAAACTCAAAACGTTCTCTTGGAAGAGCTTTGGTGAAGATGTCTGCTAACTGGTATTCTGACTTAACAATATAGAGTTCTACCACACTGTTTTCCACTTGTTCCCTGATGAAATGATGTCGAATGTCGATGTGCTTTGCTCTTGAGTGTTGAACATTGTTGCATGAGAGAGCAATAGCACTTTTATTATAACAGGATAGAGAGGATTTTGTTGAATTCAAAGCCATAGTCAGATAATGGGATCTCATCCATAGGATTTGAGCACAACAAGATGACATGGCTATGTATTCACCTCTGTAGAGGAAATAGAAGTACTCATTTGCTTCTTTGAAGACCAGCTCACAAGCTTATCACCTAAAAATCGAGCACCTCCACGCATCACGACGCAGTATCTTGACATCCTGCATGATCAGCATCTGCATAGGCTGTTAGTGACATACCGGTGTCCTTTGGGGTACCAAAGTCCCATATTGATGGTTCCTTGGAGATACCGAAAGACCCGTTTAACCGCTTCAAGGTGCTTTTTAGTAGGCTTAGCCTGGTATCTAGCACACATGCACACAAATAACAAGATGTGCTGGTTCGTGAGGTACATCGGGATCCAATCATACTACGATATTTCGTTTGATCTACCATGATCCCCTGAGTGGCCCTCATCCGCTTTAGTACGCTCTATCATGGAGTGTCAACAGTGTCCGATACCGCATTGGGTAGTCCAACTTGATAAGCTCACCACGAGCTTAATTGTTGGTCTAATCTTGTGATTTTTGGTTCTTTGGGTAGCTGACCTAGCCATCTTGAGAACCCAAGCTTAATTTTTTATTTTGGAACTTGTTTGCTAGGCGCAATAAGCTCTAACTTTGTCCCATTTCTGTTTAGTTCATCAGTATGATATAAGTGCTTATTTGTTTGTTATTAGCTTATCAGTTTGCTTATCTTTGTCTTTTAACTTCATTTGAGTAGCTTGTAGCCTCTTGCATCTTATTTGAGCTTTTGTTTCAGTTTGTGATCTTGTTTGAGCTTAATTCATCATAATAAGCTCTTAAGCCAACTGTAGGCTCATAAGCTTCTCAAACAGCTTATTTTAAGTTTGTAAATTTTTTGTCTTTGTAAAAGTTTCATATTTTAAGTAGTTAAGTAGATTTAAAAAGAAAATCGGAAAAACATCAATTTAAAAATAGTGATAGCGTTTATTTAATAGTTTTTAGCTTTTGATTTTTCTTTTCATCTTACTAATAAGCAAATCTTGTTTTTATACTTTTCTTAGTTTTCTGTCACCTTAAGTTATTTTTATAAAAAGTTTCATAATTTTCCTAATCTTTTTAGTATTTATTATAATTTTAAATAGTTAAAAGTATTAAATAATTAGTAATAAATAATTAAAAAGCATAAAAAATATCTTTTCAGTTTTAAAATTAGTTTTATCATATTTTAGATTTTTCCAAGTTAAAATTTCATTTTTCCAGGTTTATTTTATATTTTCTAGAATTTAAGTGTATTTTAAATAATAATTAATTAGTAATAATTAGATAAAAAGTGTGAAAAATATATTTTAATTTTAAAATTAGTTTTATAATATTTTAGATTTTTCTTAATCATAATCTTATTTTTCTAGCCTTATTTCATATTTTCTTTTATTTTAGGTTATTTTTAAATAGTTTAAAATAGTTTTTAATTAATAATAATTAATTAAATAGTTGTAAAAATAATTTTCTTTTTCTAATAATTTTCTTTTATTTTTAGGATTTCAAAAATGTCATTTTCATATTTTTAGGTCTTTTATTTCTTAGATATCACTTTTTATTTTTATGCGTTCGTAGTTTTAAACTTACGTATTTGCATTTGTTGTGTCTGATTGTTGTGCTTCCCAATTATGTGTCCAAATACATTCCAATCAATCAGTAGTGTAATAATTCATCAAAACCTTTACTGATCACTATCCTTAGTGATCACTCTATCATCCGAAAGTTAGTTTTGGCACACCATTGAGTCTCCTGGGACTTAACGACCGAGAATTCATTCTATTCTCAGGACTTCATTGTATTTGTGGTTTAGCGCTTTTAAGCTTCTTCACGGTTAGCCATTCACAAGTGGCTAGCTTGTGTGAGGTAGCTTGATTTTTCAAGACGAATCAAATTTTGGCGCCACGGGGAGGCTTTAGCGTGTGTTAAGCCTTTTCGCACCCATTCTTGCACATATCCCACCATTTGTAAAAAGTTTTTTTTGTAAAGTTATAAGAAAATCAAAAAGTTCATTAGCACTTTTCCTAAAGTGTTAAAACCCAAAAACAATATAAAACAACAAAACAATCGGAACGTTTTCTCTCTTGTGTTTCTTTTAAGGTGATTCTTAAAGAGATAATGATTTGGTCAAACGAGACGATCCAAAAATATTGTCCAAAATTTTTCAACCCATCAAGACAAATCATTACCTACGTCTTTTCAGAGGTACTTAATATATACATAAAAATCAACCACCGCAAATCAAAGGCAAATACACCTACTAACGGGGTGTGACCATAATAAGTTCGAACCACGATTTAAAACTTGCCTTTGTGTCCTTGTGATTTGGTGTACCTTTTTCAAAGAAGTCATTTCATTTGTGATTTTTGGTTAAGTTCACTTGTCGTTTTGCCTCGCATTTGTTTTGAAAATTGATTTTTATACTTAGTGCATGCGCACTTCGTTCTTCGAGCTCTACAAGTCCACTTTAACTTGGAAAGATTCCTCGTAGACGTAGAGGGGCGTTCACTCGGCCGTGGCGAGGCGTCTACCACCACCACCACGTCGTAGAATGGCGAAGACAAATCCATGAACGAGCTTCTCCAAGCACCCATCGAGGGTTACGGAGATGCCATTGTTGTCCCGCCATTGTGGTGATACTTTTGAGCTCAGAACCGGGTTGCTTAATCTAGTAACCCAAAGCCAATTCTATGGTTTTGAGCGGAATGATCCTCATGCACACATTCGATGGTTTAACAAGATTGAATCTACCATCAAGTACAAGAATGTCCCACATGAAGCTATCAAGCTTCTTCGCTCCCATTTTCTGTAGGACAAGCCCGAATTGGCTTGAGAAACAACCCTCTCGTTCTATTGAGACATGGGAAGATCTAGTCACCAAGTTCGTTAACGATTTCTATCCTCCATCCCGAACCACAAGTCTTAAGAATGAGATAATGAAATTTTCTCAGAGATTTGATGAATCATTCGGGAGGCATGGGATCTTTACAAAGAGTTGCTTCAAGTGTCCGCATCATGGTTTTACCGAAGTTAATGCAAATGGATACTTTCTATAATGGTCCGAATCAAGACCAATCAAGACTCTTTGAATGCCTCCGCTGGAGGTAATTTCCCCGAGCAAGACTACCAAAAAAGCCTTGCAAATCATTGAGAACAAATCTCAGGTCCGCCCTTTCCGAGCAAAGACATATCAGTCCTCATAAGTGGACCTTCTTCTTCTTCATCCCCCGTGAGTACATCTAGCACCGATGCTAAGATTGACAAACTCACAGATATTGTTCCAAAGCTTTGGTTCTTGCTAACCAAAAGAAAGTGACCTTCACTACGCACACCAACACATGGTGAAGTGAAGAAAGTCGAGAGTTGTGTTACTTGTGGTGGCCCTCATGCATACTACAATTGTCGCCACCGATGGTATTCCATTTGAAGCCAATGCTCTAGTAGTTCACACAAGGAGGTAATCAATACCGTCCTCCAAATGAACCACACTACCGTGCTAACACTAATCAGGCACCACCCGGTTTTAACTAGAATCATAACATGCAAAACCGGAATCAGAACCAACCTAGAATGAACCAAGGTTACCAAAACCAAGGTAATTTCTATCCTGCACCAAATCAAGGTTTCCAACATCAAGCCAATAAAAACAATTTCAATCAAGGGAATCAATTTCATGGGAATATGAATCCTAATCAAGGAAATTTTCAAAACCAAGGCCCTAATCCTAATATTAGAGGCGAATAATTTTCCTAATCCACCTCCGCCATTGTTCCAACTGGACCATCATCTGATGAGTTGTTGAAACAATTCATGAAATCCCAAGATGAAATGAACAAGGTTGTTGGTCGATTGATCTTAAGAAGTCTTTAAATGATCAACCCTGCCTCGTGAAAACTTCCGAGCAACAATTCGATCGCTAACCCGAGGAAGCTGCTAAGCGCGATCACAAAGTGGTGTTTCATATGATGGACCTATTCCTACTACCTCTTCTTCTTCTATCCCAAAGGTAGTGGAAAGTGAACCTAGGACACACAATGGACCTACGACTCCAATGCCTCCTCCACTAGAAGAAATGAGTCAAGTTACCAAGGATACAACGGACAAGGTGCATTATTCAAGCCCACAAAAACGTACACGCCCCACCTTCGGTAGTCCAACCTCAAGTTGTCCGTAAACCCAAGTCAAATCCAGTTGTTTTGAACCTCCAAAGCTCCCGCTTGAAAACCGAAATCCAAATCTTCTATTCCTTACCCATCACGCTTGAATGAGCAAAAGCTCCGCCAGAAAGCTGGTCATCAAATGGACAAATTTTTTCAAATTTTCCAAGAGTTACATTTTGACATAAGCTTTACGGATGCTATCATGCTGATGCCCAAGTTTGCATCAACTCTCAAACACATGTTAAGCAACAAGGAAAAGCTGTTTGAAATGGCAAAACTCCTCTTAACGAATTGCTCTCATAGCTTATTCTCAAGAAGCTTCCTCAAAGCTTGGAGATCCTAGAAAATTTCTCTTACCTTGTGTATTTCCAAGAATGGTTGAATGCTTTGCCCTAGCAGATCTTGGTGCAAGCATCAATCGATGCCTTATTCAAGATGGAAGAAACTCTCTTCCGGCGCTGAACCCTACTCCTACATGCATGACTCTCGAGCTTGCGAGATCGTTCCATATCCCCGCCCTTGGCATTGCCGAGGACGTATTTGTGAAAGTAGGAAAGTTCCATTTTCCACCTGACTTCGTGGTTGTTGATTTTGATGCCGATCATCGGGTTCCTCTTATTGTTGGATCGAGGATTCCCGAGAACGGCCGCGTCTCATTGATGTATTTGAGCAGAAATCACATTACGTGTTGGTAATGAAGCAACCACTTTTAACCTTGATCAAACTTCAAGGTACTCCGCAAACTATGATTCCGAGGTTAACCGAATAGATATCATTGATGTTGCTACCAAGAGTACTCTCAAGAAATTCTTGGTTATTCTCATAATTCTGTGAGTAGGGATCCCACCACATCTTCTCAACCTATCATAGCCAATTCTACTCCTTCTATCACTCCTTTGAGGGAAGTGACTCCATCTCGAAGAGATTGAAGCATACTTGGCTAGTGATTACCGCTCCATTCCGGGGAAATTGATCATGCTCCAATTGACATTGAGGGGACATACTTCTTATTGAGAAGTTGCTTAATGATGATCCATCATTAACCCCTCACTCTAGTGATTCAATTCCAACAGAGATTAATCAAAATGAGATTAATCGAGGAGATATTCTTTTTGAGAAATTGTTAAATCATGACACTTCTCCTCCTCTCCTCCCCCGTTGAGCTTCATAACAAGGAAGTCAAGTTTGAGAAAAGCGGCGAATTTCCTGAGGTTGAACTTAAGGACTTACCACCTCACCTCGAGTATGCATTTCTTGAGGGTGATGATAAATTACCCATCATTATTGCTCGAGATTTGAGTAAAGATGAAAAAGCTGCTCTCATAAAGGTCTTAAAGTCACACAAGCAAGCAATTGCTTGAAAACTCTCCGACATTAAGGGTATCAACCACGAGTTACGTACTCACAAAATCTTAATGGAGGATGACTTTAAACCAGAATTCAACATCGAGAGGAGTGAATCCAAAATCCATGATGTTAGCAAACAGGAGGTTATCAAACTTCTTGATGCAGGATTGATTTACCCGATCTCGAGATAGTCCTTGGTTAGCCCAATTCATTGTGTTCCAAAAAAGGGTAGCATAACTGTTATCACAAATGAAGATAACGAGTTAATTCCAACTCGATTGGTTACTGGATGGCGTGTGTGTATTGACTATCGTAAGTTGAATGGCGCCACCCGTAAAGACCATTTTCCTCTACCCTTCATGGACCAAATGCTTGAGAGATTAGCGAGCGAATACTATTGTTTCCTTGATGGTTTCTCGGGTTATTTTCAGATCCCCATTGATCCACGGGATCAAGAAAAGACCACATTCACCTGCCCATACAGAACTTTTGCCTACAAACGTATGCCTTTTGGCTTATGCAATGCTCCTGGCACGTTCCAACGATGTATGATGGCCATTTTCCACGACATGATCGGGGAAACAATGGAGGTGTTTATGGATGACTTCTCGGTCATTGGGGATTCGTTTCAAACATGCCTCTCCCATTTAGATAAAATGCTTCAAAGGTGTGAAGACACCAATCTTTGTCTAAACTGGGAGAAAAGCCACTTTATGGTCAAAGAAGGCATAGTCCTTGGCCATAAAATTTCTAAAAATGGGATTGAGGTAGATAGAGCAAAAGTCGATGTTATTGCTAAATTACCTCATCCTACTACCGTCAAAGGTATTAGGAGTTTTTTAGGTCATGCCGGTTTCTATCGTAGATTCATACAAGATTTTTCTAAAATCGCGCGGCCTATGACTCATCTTCTTGAAAAAGATGCTCCTTTTATCTTCTCACCCGAGTGCATCAAAGCTTTTGAAACATTGAAGAAAAACCTTCTTGAAGCACCCATTCGTTGCTCCCGAGGGATTTACCCTTTGAGCTCATGTGCGATGCAAGTGATTTTGCTATCGGTGCGGTCTTAGGGCAACGCAGAAACAAGCATTTTCAGCCTATCCACTACATAGAGCAAAACTATGGTGAAGCTCAAACTCATTACACCACCACGTAAAAAAGAGCTATTAGCTGTAGTGTATGCATTTGAGAAGTTTCGGCCATACTTAATCTTGACCAAATGCGTGGTGTATACGGATCACTCGGCTCTCAAATATCTCTTTGCAAAACAAGATGCAAAACCGAGATTGCTCCGTTGGATTCTCCTCCTGCAAGAATTTGATATCATTATACGTGATAAAAAGGAGCGGAGAATCTAGGCTGGCGATCATCATCGTCTGCATTAGAAAACCCTCACCAAGATGTTTTTCGAGAAAAAGGAAATAAATGAAACATTTCCTCTCGAGACACTCAATGCGGTTTCTTTTAGTGGAAATTCTACCACCCCATGGTTTGCTGACTTCGCAAATTACCATGCGGGTAACTTCATTGTGAAAGGAATGTCGACCCAACAAAAGAACAAATTCTTCAAGGATGTTAAACATTATTTCTGGGACGACCCCTTCTTATTCAAAATCTATGCGGATCAAGTCATCCGACGGTGTGTTTATGGACAGGAAGCTCTTGACATTCTCACAGCTTGCCATGCTTTGGACCCACGGGGCCATCATAGTCCCAACTACACCGCCAAGAAGGTGTTTGATTCCGGGTTTTATTGGCCCACTATCTATAAGGATGCCCACGATTTTGTCAAAGCTTGTGACGCTTGTCAACGTCATAGAAATATATCTCAAAGAAATGAAATGCCACAAAATGCCATTCAAGTTTGTGAGATATTTGACATCAGGGGTATTGACTTTATGGGGCCATTTCCATCTTCTCGCGGAAACAAGTACATACTAGTGGTACATTGACTATTTGTCAAAATGGGTTGAAGCGAAAGCTTTACCTACAAATGATGCCCGAGTAGTTGTGAAATTTTTGAAATCTCTTTTGCCGGGTTTGGAACTCCGAGGAAGCGATAATCGGTGATCGTGGTACACATTTTTGCAATGATCAATTTGATCGTGTCATGCAAAAGTATGGTGTTACCCACCGTCTCTCTACCGCATACCACCCCCAAACAAGTGGGCAGGTGGAAGTTTCCAACCGTGGTATTAAAAGAATTCGAGAAGGACGAGTGGCGAAAATCGTGCATCTGGTCGGATAAACTGGATGACGCACTCTGGGCCTTCCGTGCAGCTTATAAAACACCCATCGGGTGTACTCCATACAAGCTAGTGTACGGAAAGGCATGTCATCTTCCGATTGAGCTAGAGCACAAGGCATACTGGGCCTTAAAGCATGCAAACTTACGATATCTGAGACAAGCGGTGGTGATCACAGAAAAGTTCAAATGAATGAATTAAATGAACTCCGTGATCAAGCATACGAAAACTCTTTGATCTATAAGCAAAAGACAAAGAAGATTCATGACTCTAAAATCAAGAACCGCGTTTTCAATGTTGGTGATCGAGTCCTTCTTTTCAATTCAAGATTGAAGATTTTCTCGGGAAAGCTCAAGTCCCGTTAGTGCAGTCCATTTACTATCGCTAAGGTTTATCCTTATGGTACCATTGAGTTATCTCAACCTGATGGTCCTAATTTTAAACTGAATGGTCATCGATTAAAGCATTATTTTGGAGAGGACATTCCTCCTGTGGTTGTCCTGGATTTACAAACTTTCCCCATGAACCAATGGTCATCGCTAAGGTTTACCCTAGTGTGGGGGAGTTACCCCATCTTTGTTGTATATAAAATCTCTAAAAAAAAAAAAATCTTTCAAATAAAAGGCGTAGTATTTCCCTTTTCACGTTCTCGGTTTTGCATAACCGGTACTTTGAATATTGAGGGCAATATTCATTTATTTGAATATTGAGGGCAATATTCATTTCTAAGTGTGGGGGGGAATTCTCACGAATTTTATATTATCCACCCAATTCCCCCATTTTTGGCCAAATTTTTTTTTGGAGTAAGTGTTACACTTACTCAACTTATAGTTATCGATCCGCCATGTCTAATAGACTAAAGGATTGGCTAATCCAAGAGCAAACGGCTCTTGGTAAAGATTTCTCAAATCCGTTGACGGCTTGCAATTTCCCCAAAATTGTATGGTATTCAGCTCACCATATCCTTAAAAGTGAAGAGTTGGCTAGCCCGCCAGTTTATGGCTTGTGGTAAAGGCAGTGGAAAATCCATAATTGGTATTGACTCACCAAAGATATCTCGATAATTTATCTAAGAGTTGGCTAGTCCAGAGCAAGCGGCCACGGTAAAGACAAATCAAATCCGTTATGACTTATGATTTGCTCAAAATCATTTGGTTATCATTGTACCAAGGTTCTTACTTGAATCGAAACAATTGGCTACTCCAGAAGTGATGGCTTTTGGTAAAGATTTTTTAAAATCCATTAAAGTTCAAATCATTGTTAGGGACTAGCAATATCTTAGTGTGGGGGATTGGTATCATTATCAGACAGGTACTCAAAATAAGCTAGTTAAAAAGCTATTAAAAAGCTGATTCAAAGAGAACTAGTAATTTTCTAATTAAGTTTAGCAACTAAACTTTAATACCCCAAAATATTTTAAGCTAAATCTTACTATTAAACTTACACTAAAAATATATTTTTTAATCAAAAACGACCAAATGCAAATTTTGACTTTTTAAGAAAAACTAAAAGTTTGACCAAGATGAACTTTGAATCACTACTACTCACTGATTAGGTTGTTTTAAGGTGTAATAAGACTGATTTGAGCAATGTTAACAACTTATGAGTACAAAATCATGATCTTGAATCATAAAAATCCAACAGTGGACACAAAAGATTAGATCAAAGATTATTTTGACTTTTCAAGAATAAGGACTGGTTTTGATGGTTTAAATGAGATGTTAGGACCAAGTATGACTCAAAATAACAACAATTACAAACTTTATCAACCGCTAACACAGTTTCACTTCTCAAATCCAAACAAGCCTTTATTTGACTGTATTGAAACTTTTCAAAGTAAATCACAAATTTAAACCATGAAACTGATTGCAGACTTTATATAATCATTGATTAAGACTAAATAAACATGAACCAACAGTGATAACAACATAAAACTAAGAATTTAGACTTAAGCTATTTTAACTGTCAAGATGAGATTTTTATAAACTACCAATTTAAAATAACAACCAACTGATTTTTATGTTTAAATACACTTAACTCTAACTAATGAACACTAAGAAACAGAAATTACAACTACTAAACAACTAAAGCGGTGAAATGCAAAATGAACAAAAGGGCTTACAAAAGCTATCCAACTGAAATCACAGAACTAGGAACCAAGAACACTCCTATAGGCTTACCACTAAGCCACTAACCCAAGGCCATCCAAAATTCTTTGCTCATTTGTGAATGTCATTTCAATGGATTTTTTTTTTTTTTTTTTTTTTATTTTTCAACTATTTAATTTGTATTTTTGGTGATTTTTGATTTTTGCTTCTAAACTGACTTTTAGTGTTTCTAAAAGCTTGAATAAGCTTTATAGGAACTTACATGTGCTATATCAGTCCATAATAACATCTACAAACAACATTTGATTCATATGAGATTTTTGAAATTGGAAATTTTGCATAGAATGAAAACAAGTCTTATAACTGAAATTGATGTTTACAAAAGATTTATTACACAAGGAAAACTTGAAAGATAAAGCTTTTAAGTTAAAACATACACTAAAAATTGAATTTTTGCTAAAACGACATTAAAGAAACTAAGTTATATTAGATATCTTGATACAATGCATCCCAGCTCCTCTTTATAGACTTTTTGGACTCTATGTTGACCTCTGATTCATTCCCACCTCCTTTGAGCCATTGGATCTCTCTAATTCATCTCATTCGTCCATGTGTAGATTTTGGCGCCAACTTATTCTTTAGCAGGGTTTTGATATTAATGGGATTTGGAAGATGTGGAGGTGGATGGGGACAAGGTAAGGTAGGGGAGATATGATAGGAGCAAGTGGATTTGAAAAAGTGAACAAAAGCAATCGGTTTATGGTTTTCAGCTTGTGTGTGAAGGAGATGAATAGTAACCCTGGTTTTGGCGCCATTGACTTGTTTTGACCGAGGTTTAATAATAACGGGGTGGGTCAAAATGGATTGTGACAGGGATCAAAATGTATTTTGACCTAGCTCAAGGGTCAAGGTTCATGTGGGATTGGGCTAAGGTTTGGGCGGTTGGATAAGTGATATGGATTTGGGCCTTGATATTGATAAGGGTGTCCGGTTTGGTTTAGTACACACAAGGACCAATTTTGCAAATTCTCCAAACTTGAGGGACTGAACATGACACTTTTCCAAACTTATCACAAGGACCAAACTTGAAAAACTTTGATAGTACAAGGACCCTTTTTGCATAAATTCCATTTTATAAGTCCAAGGACTAATTTTGACATTTTCAAAGTTTAAGGACCTTTTCTGCCATTTGACCAAAGAATCATTCAAGGACCATTTTTAACAACTTAGAATATTTCAGGGACCTTGAATGATAAAATTCTACATTTTGGATTCGGGGACTAGATTTGACAACTTTTAAAACTTGGGGGACTAAAGCTGCCAATTTTGCAAACTTGATACATTTTTCATCTGATTTTGATCTTTTTGCATTTAAAACACATAAAACACTGATTTGTGATATTTTCATCAATTTAATGCATTTTTGAGTGTTTTCAGATGATTTTGCAGTTTAGATTGTACAAAAATGATGAGTATTTAGACACTCATCAGGGTCACTAGAATCAAATCCAAATTTCTTTAAAATCTCATTTGCATATTTAGATTGATTTATAAAAATGCCTCCGGGACTTTGTGAAATTTGTAATCCCAAGAAAAATGACATTTGTCCCATCATTGACATTTGAAATTTGGAACCCATTTCATTTAAAAAACGATCACATTCATTGGGGTCAGTCGAGGCAAAGATAATATCATCAACATAAATTTGAACGTGAATGAAATGTTTTCCTGACTTCCGGGTGAATAATGTCGGATCAACTGCTCCTTTGCTAAATCCAGTGGATAGAAGAAACTTTGATAGCGTATCATACCATGCCCTTGGGGATTGCTTTAAACCGTAAAGAGCCTTCTTCAAATGATAGACGTGAGTAGGATGCTCTTGTATTCCAAAGCCTTGAGGTTGGTTCTGGTACGATACGACTTCTTTAAGACCTCCGTTAAGAAACGCCGTCTTTACATCCATTTGATAGACTACCATGTTCTTACTTGCGGCATTAGCCAAGAAGATTACGATTGCCTCAATCGAGCAAGCTGGAGCAAATGATTCTTCAAAGTCAATACCCTCCTCTTGACGGTATCCTTTAGCGACCAATCGAGCCTTGTTCTTTAAGACATCACCATGCTCATCAAGTTTCACTTTGAAGATCCATTTTAGAGCAATGATCATAGCAGTCAATCTGGGAGCGGTACTAATTCCCATACAATAAGTCGATCAAACTCATGAATTTCTTCTTGCATGGCATTGAACCAGCAATCTTCATTCATGGCGGTTTTAATGTCTTTTGGTTCGACCTTAGAGTCTGGAGTTGAAGAAGCACCATAAGGCATCGGTTGCAAGTTATTTCCGTGTGGATACTGGAAGAGAGGGGTTTCCAATGATGTTATCCAATGGGTGATCATGTGTCCATTTTCTAAGGTGTTCATGTGGTTGTTGTTGTGGGAAGTAGCAAAGTCGATGTCTCCTGATGAAGATCGTTCAGATGATGATTCAGGAGCAAATATATTTTCAAATGGAGCATCTTCGGGAGTAGTAAAGGGATTAACTTTATAATTGATGCCAGAAACAATTCCATGATGTATATTAGATGATTGATGATTTGTTGATGAGACAAGTGATCGGCCGGCTTCTGACTTAATGTTATTGAGACTGAAGGATTGACTTCATTCAAAGGGATAGACGCAGCCTCTGTTGATGGACTTGACATTTCATCAGCATTTGGTTCATAGTCTTCATCAAACATTGGGTCAAACAATTTCTTTAAATCATCTTTTGAAGGAGGTACATATGGAGTTGCTGGAAATGAGTTTGGTACAAGTGATGAACCAATTGGACTGTTTTGAAGTGCGGGTCGAGCTGGATTGTCCAGGAGCCATTTGACCGGTCGACTCATCAACGTAGCGTGAATTGTTTCCATTATACTTCGAGTTCTCTTGTTGTAGATTCGGTAACCCTTCTTGTTTGGTGCATAACCAACAAAAACTCCAATATCTGCCTTTGCTCTTAATTTACCTAAGTCTTGACCGTCATTCGTTGGATAGCACAAAGCACCAAACACATGAAGGTAGGAGAGATCAGGTTTTCGTTTATGAACAAGTTCATATGGAGTTTTTCATGAGAGGTATGAATGAGGGAACGATTTTGGGTATAGCAGTGGCAATGGCTTCAGCCCATAGAAACATTGGAACCTTTGAATAAATTAGAATTGTTCTAGCGGCTTCCACAAGAGTTCGATTTCGTCTTTCAACTACACCGTTCTTTGAGGAGTTAGGTGGAACACTTCTTTGATGACTGATTCTAACAATTTCATAAAACTAAATTAAGTCTTTGTTAACAAACTCGTTGCCATTGTCGCGTTCGAACAATTACGATTTGTATTGTTGAGTCGAACTTGAAGCTATTTGATTAGTTTGATGATGACATCAGAGTTTCATCCTTAGTCCTCAAAAATTTTACCCAAGTAAATCGAGAGTAGTCATCAACAACTACTAGAATGTATTTCTTCCCATTTATCGATTGCACTCTCATTGGTCCGCACAGATCCATATGAAGGGTATGAAGAACTTCCATTCCTGAATTTGTGGGTTTTGGTTTGTAGGCATATTTAGGTGCTTTTACCCAATTGGCATTTGAACAAAGATGATCTTTTCATATTTTAATCTAGGTAAGCCTCTGACAAGATCCTTTCTAGAAAGGTTATTAATGGTGCCGAAGTTCAAGTGATTGAGGCGACGATGCCATAACCATGACTTTGTTTTAGAAGCCTTTGACAAAGCAGTTGGAGAAGACTTCATCATGTCTTCGATAGAAATGGTGTATAGGTTAGAACCTAGAGTACCTCTTAATAATTCCACACCATCAAGTTGTCTAACGAAGCAAGTATGTTTTCTAAAGGCCACCTCTAGATCGGAATCACATAATTGACCAACGGAGAACAAATTATGACCAAGACCTTCCACATAATATACCTAGATTACACTTTTGCCAATTCACATAATCACAATAACCCATAATTGCTTCAAAATGGTCGGTTCCGAATCTAATTCCCGATGAATTTACTCACGAAGTTCATGAGCCGCGACCGGTCTCCAGTCATATGCTTGGAACGACTGAGTCCAAGTACCAGAGCGATTTGAATGATCTGCAGGTTGAACCTGAGACAAGAATGGATAACTAAATAATTGGGATCCCCATGCAAGAATGGGTTCCACTTGGTTAGTAACAGTGATTGGAACACCCACATCAAAAATAGAAACACCCATATCAGAACTAGAAGCAATGGAATCATTAGGAATAGATGCGGTCTTTGGGTATCGTATTTGACCTATTTAGAGTATGTTCACTTCTTAAAGGAATAGTTCTACCAGTAGGCATCCATTTTCTAGTGGGCATTGTCTTAGCGGATTGAGGGCAAAACTGATTGACCTTATGGCCAAAAGGCATCCATTGATAACCTATCTTACAAAATGTTCTTCCTGTGGGTTTCCACTATTTCCTAACTTTCTTAAGCTTTTGCCTTTTAGCCTTCTTTGCATGATTTTTAGCATTAACAATCTTAAGCTGGGCATTTGACGTTAGACAAACCATTCACACCATAATCATGATTAGCAACAGAATTCAAGCAGACATCATTACATGGTTTGCAAATAGTATCAGAATTGAATTAATTACGATGCGCCTATGGCTAATACAAGAATCAACACGATTCATTTTATTCAACTCAAACTTAAAGTTCCTAGGTTGGTCTTCTACTTTCTTCCAATGCACATTCTTAGCTTGCGAAGTCCTATCTTGCTTGGTATTGCCTCGAGGCTTTGACCTGCTTGTTTTAATGTCACTGATTACTCCTGTAGAGGGAATTATGGGAACATTAGTTGGTTGATTTACTTTTTGCATTCCTGAACTAGATGTGCAAGGGTCTGTACTACTAGAAGGCACATTGGTGTTCACTTTCTTGAGACTGGGCATAGAATGGTTTGTATGCTTGTGCATAGAATGGTTTGTATGCTTGGCACTAGGCATAGAACAAGACATCACCGCTTTGCCTTTTGCACCTAAGGATTTAGGACATGTTGCAATTACACATTCTAGCAGCTCTTGAGATCGTTTGGCCTGAATGCAAGCAAACCTAATTTCTCTTTCAAGAGGAGAGCACAATAGTCATGAAATGCAGATTCATTATGCCTAAGATGAGGAGGAATGTATTTAACAGTCACAGTATATTTGCATTATGAGGATGACTTTGATGCAACATTCTTATTAAAAACAAGTGGCGGTTTCCCATTTTCCACGACTCCTCAGATTCTCAATTTCCTTTTGTAAAGGCGTTATTTTTTCGTTGTTTTTATCACGAGTGACTTTCATTGAATCATATAACTCTTTAAAGTGTTGTTTAACCTTTTCATTTTCTTCTAGAAAACTCTCGTTTTCCTTTTGTAAGGCATTAACTAAGTTTTGAAGATGAAAAGTTAGAGAGTGCTGAGAATCTAAAGGAAGAGGCATTTGGGATCCAGTCACATTGTTCTTTTCACCCTTTAATTGAGAGATTTGGGCTTTCAACTTTCGGATCGTGTTACAATGAGCTCGAATCTGTTCATCACGTTTGCTAATTTCAAAAGCGCATCAAATTCGGGAACATCCAAGGATGTCTTGATATTTGAGGTTTTAACATTTTCTTTCAGATGTTGATATTTTAATTGCAAATCAAAATGTTCAACTTCTAGTTTAGAAAGATGCTTTACCAAATTATCGTGATCATCCTGATCAATTTTCTCATTAAGTTTCAAATTAATCTTTTCAAGCTCAATGACACGATCATGGGAAACTTTCAGAGCAACAGATAATTCATGAAATTGAGAAGCATTAATGGAACAATTTGTAGCAGTGTACAACAAATCTTGAGTAATACATTAAGAAATAAGAGTCTCATTCAATGTATGTAAGTTCTTCCTCTCAATCTCATTATATTTTAATGCTCGCTCATAGTCAGTAACCTCAACTATCATTGCATCAAATTCCTTTTCCATTTCTTAAATATCTAAATCCA
The DNA here is from genome assembly GCA_910596185.1 of Chrysanthemum makinoi. Taxonomy (NCBI): domain Eukaryota; kingdom Viridiplantae; phylum Streptophyta; class Magnoliopsida; order Asterales; family Asteraceae; genus Chrysanthemum; species Chrysanthemum makinoi. Next base: position 193,567,575 of record OU343221.1, read on the forward strand.
TCCCCTTTTTAAGACTCTCAAATTGATCTTTTAGTTTTTTAAATAAAGGCATGACCTCAGTTAAATAACATTCTTTAGTTTGCTCAAAACCCCTTTCCCTTTCAGTTATCCCAGTGGGTGTGATCCTTTTCTTACAAGTTTTCTCAAAATCGACAAATAGTTGAAAAATAACATATTGGTTGATTAAGGTCTTGCTCTTAGTGGCAATAGTTCTAGGAACTAAATGCATTGGTGTATTTGGAGAATACACGGTCGATCTGAGGCATTTTCCTAAGGGAGGGTTAAGTTACAACAAGATTCTGCTTTTTGCTTTTCGTATCTTTCTTCCAAAAATCATTGCAGGGGTTAATTGAGTTTGAGGCTTAAACTTGTTAAGGGAGATCCAATTTTTCTTAGTGTAATCATGAGGTTTGATGGTTATGTTTTTCTCTTTACATATAGGGTTGTTGAGTTTTTATTCATTTTCTCCCTAGTGACCTCATCACGATTTCTTATCTTCCTCAGTGCACTCAAGCAACTAGGTTTCTGTCAAGGCTTAAGGATTTCATTACCATCATAAATTACCTTATGAGCACTTCTAGCCTTTTTAATGACCTCTGGATTTGGTTCCTCAACAAGGGGAGTGCTATGCTTATCACTCAAAACTCATGCTTAGTGATCAAGTGGCTGTCTGAATGGTATTCCTTTGTACGTACAACTTATTTTCAAGCTTGTTTTTCAAAGTTTTTAGTTTGGAAAAATCATTCAAAAGTTTTGATTCCTTAGCATTGAATTCTTGCTTAAGCATTTTAACATTTTCTTGAAGTTCTGTTTTTGTTTAGCAGTTTTAGAAAGCTTTTCTTGTAAGGAGTTTAACTCTTGTTTTATGACTTCTTCTCTAAAGTTACTTTTTCTAATAATGCATGCATTTGGTCATCCATTTACTGCTCACGGGTGGTTAATTCAAACTTAGCTCGTTGTTCATAAATAGCAACACGTTCTTTATAGGCATTGAGTTCTGAGATAACGAATCATCGGGGGTACATGTAGTGTATTCATCAAAAATATTCATCATTAGGCAGAAGATGCATCACTTGGTACGACCACACTTTCACTTTGTTTCACATATTGATCATATGGGAAAACATTGATATTACCCATATTTTCAATATCGACTCAATAGTTTCGATTGATTATACTTTGTCATGCATTTTTGCACATCACATCATCGTATAGTTTTAATACCTGAATGAGTTTGTCTTTGGATGGACCGACTTGTGGTGATGAAGAGACTTTAGAGAGAACCATTGGAGAAATGCTAGCCATGAAAATGGTTTGTCATGAGGTTCATCATCAATGTCGAGTCGTATGCATCATCAGTGACTTGGAAGGAATTACATTTATTGTGGCCTATCTCTTGAATTGGCGCTCATCCATCTGCATCATATGTCGTGTCATTTCCCTCACGAATAAGAAACAACAACTCCTCTTCATCCAAAGCGCACCATTATCTGAGCTTGTGTTGGGATATGAAAGTCTTTGAAGATATCAAAATCTTGAAGATATCAAAGTCTTGTAAGTTGCAAAATCTTTGGAAGAAGTTAAAGACTCAAAGTAAATCTTGTTAAAGACAAAGTCAAAGTATCTTGCAATATGAAGTCAAAGTAATCTTGCAAGAACAAAAGAACTGTTATATTCGTTTATGGAAAGAATTGTATTCTATGTTTAGATTACTTGTCATACAAGGTTATCAATTGTAAACCGACTAGGATATCCTTGAGCCTATAAAAGGACTCCTAGATTGGCATTAGAGATATGACTTACGATTTTAGAATTAGAGTTTTAGAGAAAGTTCGATTATCTTAGAGTTGTATTAGAGTATGCATAATAAGCGATTTAGAGTTTATAATTAAAGGTTATTCTTCTTAGCTTTGTTAAGTAAATTCCGCGTACTTAATAAAGATTACTCGGTGTTTCTTTGTTAATAATTTAGGATTTATCCGAGGTTATTAAACCTTAACAAGCTAGTTAAGTTAGTTTGATTAAAGTATATCGATCCAACAAGTGGTATCGAGCTTGTGTGGAAACTCGACTAGGAAGAAACCCTACTTCAACTATATTCAAGATGTCGTGAAGCTGTTTCACCACCCTCCATCACCTCACTCGGAATTCCAATAATCAAGAAGGAGAATATGATCTACGGTGCATGAAGATGAGGCGATTACATTGCCATCACAGACCATGCTCTTTGGAATGTTATTGTAAATGGGAATGAAGTTGTAGAACCCCATTGATATTCTGGACAACCAAAAGCACCTAAACCAGGTATTACCGGCAACCTTAAGGAATCAAGAGAAGGCACTCAATATTCTCTTATCTGCCATTCCGGATGGTCATCTTCTCAAATTTCATGATGCTAAAGATGCTAAGCAACTCTGGGCTGCTCTCAAGACCAGATTTAGAGGGAATGAAGCCTCTAAAAAGATGCACAGAAATTTGCTAAAGCAACAGTTTGAAACTTTCACAGTTGGTGAAAGAGAGTCTTGATCTTTGCATATGATAGGTTTAGAATCTTCTCAACATGTTGGAGCTATACAAGGCGAAGTATCAGATTGAAGATGCTAACTTGAAGTTTCTAAGGAGTTTGCCATCTTCATGGCATGTGATTGCTACAATGATCAGAGGACAACAAGGTTTGGATGTCATGGACTTTGATGATCTATATCATCAACTTAAGGTGTATGAGCATGAGATGAGTGGTCAAACAAGTTCTAAGTCTCACGGTATTGCTTTTCTATCATCGAGAAGAAGGCCAGAGTACTTCCAAAAGTCTGCTTCTCCTCAAAGTCTTGTTTCTCAAAGATCTTTGTCTATACACCCCCTTCATATGTTCAACAGGTCCCACCAACTACCACTATGGCCTCAGATGAAGTTATGTGCTCCTTCTTTGCACAACAAGCTAGTTTACTGTCACTTATGAAGATGATCTAGCACAGATTGAAGAAGATGCACTTGAAGAAATTGATATCAGGTGGCGAGTTGCTATGATCCTTGCAAGAATCAAAAAGTACATGAAGAAGACGGGCAAAAGCATTGATTTCAAACCAAAACAGGGCATAACTTTTGACAAATCTAAAATTGAATGCTTCAATTGTCAAAAGGCTGGTCACTTTGCAAGAGAGTGCAGGTTTGCTAAGTATCAAGCAAACAGGACATCTGAAAAGCCAAAACTTGAGCTTAAGGAAATTCCCATTACTGAAACAAAGGCTTTGGTTGCTCAAGAGAAGTTATCGAGTTGGAGGTGAAGAGTTTGATGATGAACCCGTGACTTCTTGTATGGTAGCGATGGAAGATGCAGTTGAAGACACGATGGAAGCATTGGAGAATCTTGCTTTTGATGAAGTATCGAACATGCTTTGCTTTGGAATCGATGATGGCTTTGGAAGATTTGATTGGAGCAAGGAAAGTGAAGATGATTCTGTTCAACTCGCATTGGTGGCTACTTCACCAAATCAATCTCCTATCTCAGAGGTATGCTCAAATTGCTATGATTTTTATCATAAATTGCTTAGCGGTTATGTGATTGAGAGAGATAATTGTGTTAAGGCTAGAATTGAGGTAGCAGGTTATAGAATAACCTTAGAATCTATGGAAGCCAAAATTTTAGCACATGAAACTAATGAAGTAGCTTGGGTTGAAAAATATGCACAACAGGATTACCAGTTAAAGCTTAGTGAATGGAAATTAAAGTGTAAAATTGCTGAAATTGAGAAATTAACTAAGGAAAGAGATGATTTGTTAGCTAAGTTTCTTTGCTTGGGGTGAAATTGGTTTGTCACATGTTTCTTATGTTCAAAAAGCGACAAGAGCTTATCTTAAAAATGGATTAGGTTTTGGTATGGATTTTAGTAAGATAGAAGAAAACCAATCTAGTAATCGGGATGAAGGTGAGTATGAGGATATAACCACTAGTGATGAAGAACTCATTAATTATGTAGATACATCTAGTAATGATGGTTCATTAAGTGACTCCCCTCCTGCATATAAGAAAGCTAATGATTATCATGTTGTTCCACATCCTCTTGGCATTCATCAACCCCTTAGGCCGATGTTTCTCGTTTTGGAATAGGCAGTCTAGAGTTTAGGAAAAAGCTAGTTGCTAAATCTAGATGCGAGAACACCCAAAGAAACTGTTGAAAGCGGTGTTCAAAATCAAGCGTACCTTTAAATCAAAGTCTTGCTTCACAGCGATACCTTCTTCAAAATCTTTTCAAAGCGATCTTGCTAAACCTTTTGGGGATAATTTTGGTCAAAACAAGTTTAATCACTCACCAAGAAGGCAAAATAATTTTGGGCATAGACATAGAAAATGTCACTTTGACATATGGGTCAAAGCGTGTTTTGTGTGTTTCGGTCCTACTCATCTAATTAAGGATTGTGAACATCACTCGAAATACCTTAGAAAATTTCCAAAGAACAGGATTGCCAACCAGAAACCTAGAGAGTACAAACCAGTTTGGACTAATTCAAATAGGGTCAATCACGAAACTTCACATCGGATCTTAGATACCCACATGAGAGAAGACCTGATTATCTCACGATACTTTCCAAAATCTTTTACCTCTGGCCCAGATACTTTCACAAAGTCTTGCTTTCGAGACAAGCTTGATAAAACTGCTTGGGATAGGTATTCTAGGAGATCTCACTATCAACCTAGAATGTATCACAATTCATATAGGGGATCTAGATCACGGGAACCACTGTTAAAGCTGAATGGGTAAAAGGGAAATCTTGGTAAGGGACACCAGATCGTTCAACAAAAAGTGAATCAGATGTTTGTGTGACACAAGAAAATGCTAATAAAGCGGTGAAAGAGATTTACGTTGAAAAACCAGAAAGTTTTGAAAATCCACATGCTAAAAATCAAAAGATAATTTTGGATCATCATTTGAAAGATAGTGGGAATTACATTCTCAAAGAATTTGAGTTTGTAACTCCACAAGGGAAACACAAGTCAGTAATGGCTTGGGTTCCTAAAATTCTAACTCTTTTCTTTGTGTGCGGGCAACCGGAAGAGGAGCTTAAAGATCATCTTATTGTGGATAGTGGTTGCTCTGGAAGTATGACGGAGACAAAGAGATCTGTCGATTTTAGGAAGATTAATTGAGGAAAAGTTGCATTTGGGAATTATCCCAATGGAGGAAGGATTACTGGGAAAGGAACAATTAAAATTTGGAAGAATCGATTTTGAAAATGTCAGATATGTGAAGGAGCTTAAGTTCAACTTGTTGTCGGTCTCTCAAATTTGTGATAAAAGCATCCCGTGTTATTCACCGACAGAGAATGTCTCATTCTTTCCTCGACTTTAAACACGTTGATGATGACTTGGTTGTACTTAGAGTACCAAGGACAAATGATGTGTATAGTTTAGACATGAAGAGTCTACATTCATATGGTACAACCACATGTTTGGTGGCTAAAGCAACATCTGAAGAGGCATATCAATGGCATAGAAGATTGGGTCATGTTAATTTCAAGAATATCAACAAACGGTCAAAGGCAATTTAGTTAGAGGTCTACCTTCAAAGACTTACAAGAATGATCAATCATGTTTGGCATGCAAGAAGGGTAAACAACACAAAGCTTCCTGCAAGAAGCTTGAGGAAAGAACTATTAGAGAACCATTGGAGCTGTTACATATGGATTTATTTGGACTTGTCTCTGTGGCAAGTTTAAATAAGAAAAAGTATCTTGTTTGGTTATTCTTGATGATTGTAGTAGATTCAGTTGGGTCTTCTTTTTGGGTTTTAAAGATGATACTTTTGATGCTATCAGACACGATTATTGCTCTTGAAAACCAATTGAGACTCAAGGTTAGAGGTATTAGATGTGACAATGGGAATGAATTCAAGAACAAACTTATGGATGAATTTTGTGCAAACAAAGGCATAAAAAGGGAGTTTAGTATTGCAAGAACACCACAACAGAATGGTGTTGCAAAAAGGAAGAATAGGACTTTGATTGAAGCAGCAAGAACAATGTTAGCAGATTCTCACCTACCTATTGATTGGTAAGTACTTGCTTGTTATGTACTAACAGTCTCATCACTAAACCACAGATGAAGACACCCTATGAATTCTTGATGGGCACTAAACCCAACATTAGTTTTATGAAACCTTTTGGTTGCCCTCTTACTATTTTAAACACTATTGATAATCTAGGGAAGTTTGATGGCAAGTCAGAAGAAGGATACTTATTGGGTTATTGCACTAACAGTAAAGGCTTTAGAGTATACAACAAAGTTACTAAGAAGGTTCAAGATTGTCTTCATGTTGAGTTTTTAGAAGATCAAGACAATGAAAAAGGTAAAGGTCTTGATTGGATGTTTGATCTTGAGATTTTATCTCCTTCAATGAATTATGTTCTGTTAGAGAAGAAAATCAACCTATGCACAATGAAGAAGATATCCAATATGTTGTTCATGATGTTCATATTAGACACGATCTTCTGCTAAAGATTACGTAAGTTCAAACCAAAGTATCTTCTTGCACGGTTAGGCGAGTACTTTAGATGATCTAGATGATCATACCATGCACGGATTAGAAGATCTTGATGATGAATTTGAAGATGAAGGTATTTTCCCAAATTCCAATGAAGGTCCTGATGTTACTAATTTAGATGATAATTATGAAGTTCCACAGTCTCCAAACTTAAGAACTCATAAGGATCATCCTTCGGATCAAATCATTGGTCCTTCTACTTACGAGTCTTGACTAGACACAAAGCTAAGAGTTTCACAAAACCTCACAATGCTTTACTTAGCTTTGTGTATAAACAAAAGCAGTGAATCATAAGGACCATCAAACATGTTTATTTACTTGTTTCATCTCTCAAGAGGAACCCAAGAATATTGCTCAAGCTTTGACTAAAGAAAGTTGGGTTGAAGCTATGCAGGAAGAACTTCTTCAATTTAAACTTCAAGAAGTTTGGGTTTTATGTGATCTTCGAGATGGGAAGAGAGTTATTGGAACCGGTGGGTTTTAGAGTTAAAAGATATGAAAGAGGCAATGTTATCAAAAACAAGGCAAGGTTAGTTGCTCAGGGTTATAGACAGGGAGGAAGGGGTAGATTATGATGAGGTATTTGCTCATGTAGCAAGAATAGAAGCTATTAGAATATTTCTTGCCTTTGCTTCTTATATGGGCTTTCAAGTTTACGGATGGATGTTAAAAGTGCCTTTTTATATGGCAAGATTACAAAGGAAGTTTATGTCAAACAACCTCCTGGTTTTGAAGATCCTAAACATCCAAACAAAGTCTACAAGGTTGTTAAGGCTCTTTATGGCCTTCATCAGGCACCTAGAGCTTGGTATGAGAGACTCTCCACATTTTTATTGCAACATGGATATAGAAGGGAGCTATTGACAAGACTTTGTTTATCAAGAGAGACAAGAAAGATATCATGTTAGTTCAAGTTTATGTTGATGATATCATCTTTGGGGCTACCAAGCAGTCCATGGTTAAGGAGTTTGAGCGGTGATGCGAAAGAATTTCAAATGAGTTCAATGGGAGAGTTGACTTTCTTTTAGGACTTGAGTTAAGCAGTCAAAGGAAGGTATTTTTATCAGTCAAGACAAGTATGTTATTGACATACTTAAGAAATTCAATTTTGATGATATGAAGGTTGTTACTACACCTATTAAATCTATAAATTCATTGGGTAAAGATGAAGATGGACACCTTGTTGAAGTCAAGCTTTATAGATCAATGATTGGCTCTCTTATGTATCTTCTGCATCTAGGCACGATATCATGTTTTGCGGTTTGTCTATGTGCAAGATATCAAGTCTCACCGAAGATCTCTCACATGAATGCAGTTAAAAGAGTTTTCTATTATTTGAAACAACAACCTAAGTTGGGGTTGTGGTATCCTAAAGAGTCACCTTTTCACTTAGAAGCTTTTTAGGATAGTGACTATGCTGGAGATAATTATGATAGAAGATCCACAACTGGTGGATGTCAATATCTTGGAAGAAGGCTAGTCTCTGGCAATGCAAAAGCGGAGACAATTGCAGACAACATCATCTCTTGAATATGTAGGCTGCGCAAGTTGTTGTGGTCAAGTTTTGTGGATGTAGAATCAACTCTTGGACTATGGGTTCAATTTCAAAAATACTCCTATCAATATTGATAATGAGAGTACAATTTGTATTGTTAAGAATCCGGTGTATCATTCCAAGACAAAGCATATTCAGATTAGGCATCACTTTATCAGAGATTGTTATGAGCATAGGCTCATCAATGTAGTTAAGGTTCACACGGATGACAATGTAGGTGATTTACTCACAAAAGGTTTTGATGTGTCACGATTCAATCACTTGGTCGTGAGCATTGGAATGATTAACTACTAAGCTGTTTAAGGGAGGACTATAAGGTGTTAGTATAGTCACGTGTATTGCTTGAGGGGAGGATGCTTGTTGATACTTTGTTTATATGAAGAAATTTTGGCAAAGTACTTGTTTTTCCGAAAGTACTTGCTTGGAAAGTACTTGCTTGGGAAAGTATTGCTTATGTGGAAAGTATTGTTTGTCGTATTAAAGTACTGTTCCAACGGTAATATTGATGGGTAATTGATAATAACGGTAACTTTGTTATTATAGGCGGTGATTTTTCAAATCCTACCTATAAATAACTACTTTCCGATTTTCCCTCTCATATTATTACTTTACATCTTTTCCATACTTATCTCCCAATCACCATCTCTTTATTCTTCGATAAATTCATTCTTGTGCTCACTTATTCAACAATGGCGAATCGTTTAACTGTTTCAAAGCACAATATGGTGGCTAATTTGGACAAGGCTGAATATAGCTTTTATGATATTGTTGATTATCTTACTGGGTCGCCTATTAGTTATGCTCTTTTGGTTGAACCGGATGTTATTGAACCATGGATTCAAGAATTTTGGGCTAATGCTAGAGATAACATGGAGGAGGATGAATATTATATTAGATCTACGATTCTTTGAATGGACTATCAAGATTACCGAAGCCTCTATTCGAGAAGATTTATTATTTGGAGATGAAGATGGGGCTATTCGATTTGACAAGCAACTGATTTGGGATACTTTTAGGAATCTTGGTTATGAAGGATCTTTAAGAACAAACATTCAAGAAAGCATTATTCGTCCTCAATGGAAGTTTTGATTCATGTCTTGCTTCATTGCATAAGTTCTAAAAGTACTTCTTGGGAGCAATTTGGGTCTAATATAGCATCTGCAGTGGTTGGACTAGCTCTTGTGAGTGTTTAATTTTTCCAAGCTTATTTTGGATGGGATGCTATCACATATATCCTCTGGGTCAAAATGGCGGATGTACCCAAGGTTTGTACAGGTTTTCTTAAACAAGCAATTGGCTGATGTTCCAAAACCTGCTTTGTTACTGTTATTGTGCAACAAGCCAAAATATTTACATTTATGGCTAGGAGAAGTGCTTTGTTTAGAGGTGGAGATATTCCATTAACTTCTACAATGATGGAAGTTGTTCAAGCATGCGTAATGAAGCCGGAGGAGGATGAAGAAAGTGAAGGTCCCGATTACTTTCTCCAAGATCGCTTCACAAAGTGCTTGACTCACAAGGTCGCATCTGAAAGTACTTGCTTCTATTGAAGGTCTTGCATCTTTACAGTCTTGTTTCTCCAAGCCACGAGGTTCAAGCGAGATTGAAAGAACACCTACTCCATCTCCACAACATTCTCGCTCTGTTTGGAAGAACATTCACATCTTAAAGGTGATGATCATACTATTCCTCGTGAAGGTTTGACTTTAGATAATTATGCTTTGACAAGGGAGCTAGTTAGGTTGAATAAGACTGTTGAGTCTCAAGCTAAAGCGCTTAGGAAGTTGAGGCGTAGGTATGTTTGGTTAAAAAATTTTATTAAACCCTATATTCAAGGTTTCAATTTATGGGTTAAAGAGGAAAACAAACGTCGTAAACAACTTAGAAAGGAATTCAAACGAAAGAAGGTTCCTAAATCATCTTCTGTCAACTTGGGGAGGAATTTAGCAAAGGAAAATTTGAAAGAAGATGTTACAAAGAAGAAAGAATCATGTAAGTCTTGAAGACAAAGATTATTTCGATTCGAGAACAAGAAGAAGAAGTGCAAGTTCAAAGTCTTGAACATCAAGATGCTGATGTTCAAGGTCTGATGTTCAAGTCTTGAACATCAAAGTACTTATTTTCATGATACATCTAGGCAAGAAGTAATAACTCCAAGGGTATTGAATTTTGAAGAAGAAGCTGGTCCTTCTACATTTGTTATAGAAGAAGAGGAGGAATCCACATTCATACCTATTCATTCGGCTAGTGATGATGAAGTAATTGCTACAATATTAGATTTATCACAACCAAGAGGAGGGGTTACTATTAGAGATGTACAAGAAGAAGAACAACCAAGAGCTTCTCAACCAGTCATTGATCCTAAAGACAAAGGGAAAGGTATTCTGGTTGAAACAAAGAAAAAGAAACTCACTTTGGCAGAACTTAGAGCAATTTAAGTTGCTAGGAATGAAGCTGCAGCTAGAAAAGTTCAAGAAGAGTTAGATGCTCAAGATAGAAAAGAACAAGAAGCTCAAGAGGCTCTGAATAGAGAAGCATCTCAAAAGGTGCAAGATGAATTAGATCTTGAAACTCTTGAACCTTTACATCCCCTACACTGTTAGATTTATGCCAAGAAGACCTAATTTAGCTAAGGACAGGAATGCTATGATGGCTTATCCGAAAAGTCAAGGGTATAAAGGATTACAGAAGTTTAATTATCTTGAGATGAAAAGATTATATGATGCTTCTAGGGAGGATTATAAGAAGAATGTTGCAGGCATCAAAGATTTTAGAGAAGAAGCTACACGGTTTGAAGCCGAAAGGAAGAAAAGTTTAAAGAGAAAAAGCTGAAGTTACTGAGATGTTCAGGTTTTCAAAGAAAGAAAAGGTAGAATTAAGATCCGAGACTAGTGATGAATTGAAGAATTATCTCAGAGTGGTAGATTTTGATTATACAAAGGAAGATGATAACATGAAGATGAACAGATCAAAGATCGGTGTTTTAAAGTTGTGAAATCAAAGAATGAAGAATACATGATTTTTCATAAAGAAGATGAAAGCTTCAAAGTTTTCAAAAGGCTATGGGATTTATTGCATATTATAGATAGAGTAGACCTATTCTACTTATATCATGTTGTGAAGGCTTACTTTGAAAATAATCCATTGGAAGGGATTGGTTTGATTTTACATGGTGATCTTATAACTTTATGGGAAGCTGATGAAGAAACCGATGATATCCGGAAGAATCAAGAAAATGGGAAATAGTTTCTTTGGAGATTCTTTGAAGAATCTGGAGTTCATGTTTTGGAGCTGGAAAATGGAACAATGATTCACATGTTTGCGAGAAGAAGATATCCTCTCACAATTGAGCTCATGAGAAGAATGCTAGAGCATGGATTGGAAGTAGAAGAGGATAATGAAACCGCTTGCATGGTTATCAACTTGTTTATAAACCGGACTACCATTCTTTGAGGATGATCAATAAGCGGTATGAATTTTATTTGAATAAATACTTTTTGATATATCATACTTTTATTCAAAGTCTTGCTGATCGGTGATACTTTCATCAAAGTCTTATTTCTTGAACTAAACGGTTAAATAAATTTTAGAAGAAACCGTTTTGCTAAGTAATAAATATTTTGAACTAAAGGTTGAATAAATGGTTTTGGTGATGATAACATCAATAGGTTATCAATCCACCATGGTTACAAAAGGATTGACTAATCCATGAGCAAGCGGCTCTGGTAAAGATATATCAAATCCGTTTTTAGTTGACAACTTGCTAATAAGTTGGATGGTATTCAACTCACCATATCGGTAATGTGAAGAGTTGGCTAGCCCACAAGAAAATGGCTTGTGGTAAAGGCGGTGGAAAAACCATTATTGGTAATTAGTTCACCATTAGATAGAAGAACTAACTAGTCCGAAGGTACGACTTTTGGTAAAGACAAAACAAATCTGTTGATAGCCGGTGGTTTGCTAAAAATCATATGGTTATCAATGTACCATGGTCTTACACACCAAAACATTTGGCTACTCCAGAGATAATGGCTTTGGTAAAGAGTTCTAAATCCATTAATTTTCAATGATTTACTTTAAAGTGATGAGAATAGTATGCAACTTAAACTGAATGTACAAATTGTCATATGTTCTTTGTGTTCTTTGAAAAGATGGAGCTTCTTTGGATCTTTCTGTAAAGAGAACAATTCTAAGAGATACTTTGACAAGAACAGATGTTCTGAGAGATAAAAGCTTAAAGACTTAGAAACAATCCGTCTTTAAAAGATGAAGCTGTTAAAGATATATTCACAAAGGAACTTGAAGTCAAGCAAGTAGAATTCAAGTTAGGGGAGGATTGTTGGGATATGAAAGTCTTTGAAGATATCAAAGTCTTGAAGATATCAAAGAATCTTGTAAGTTGCAAAATCTTGGAAGAAGTTAAAGACTCAAAGTAATCTTGTTAAAGACAAAGTCAAAGTAATCTTGCATTATGAAGTCAAAGTAATGCAAGAACAAAAGAACTGTTATATTCGTTTATGGAAAGAATTGTATTCTATGTTTAGATTACTTGTCATACAAGGTTATCAATTGTAAACCGACTAGGATATCCTTGAGCCTATAAAAGGACTCCTAGATTGGCATTAGAGATATGACTTACGATTTTAGAATTAGATTTTTAGAGAAAAGTTCGTTTATCTTAGAGTTGTATTAGAGTATGCGCATAATAAGCGATTTAGAGTTTATAATAAAGGTTATTCTTCTTAGCTTTGTTAAGTAAATTCCGTGTACTTAATAAAGATTACTCAGTGTTTCTTTGTTAATAATTTAGGATTTATCCGAGGTTATTAAACCTTAACAAGCTAGTTAAGTTAGTTTGATTAAAGTATATCGATCCAACACTTGCACAAGCGGCATCTTGTCTCGAAGTATACGCATTAGAGGATGTTTTAGAGATGTGCGTTCTAGCAATGTGTCCCTCACCACCACAGTTGTAGCATTTGACTGGTTTTGCTTGTCCTTGATTTGGATTCCTTCCACGATTCTGATTTGCTACATGACCTCCGCCTACTCGTATTACTCATAACCCGCTCCAACCATCCCTTGTTCATATCGTCTACCTTGTAATGGTTGCACCATAATTTTTCCATCTCTGACAAAAGCATGATTGTGAAGATTGGATGCAGTTCTGATCTCATTATTAGTGTGAAGACTGTTGGTGTGTGGACTAAGGGTCAAGTTTTGTTTAACCATGAGAGCTAGTTGATTAATGAAGTGTCCTATGGCTGCATTAGCATCAGCTTGTTTGAACCGTGGATCGGGAATGAGTTTGTGATTACCATTACCCATGGGTATAACTTGTGAGGCTTTGGTGGTAATCCCAACATTGGTGTAAAAGGCAATGGAATTATTTGATGAACTTGTTTCTCCTGGATTTGTTTTGAATTGTTCAAGAATCCTCTTTTCAAACATGGCATGTCTCTCATTCTGAAGAAGGAAGGCATAGAGTTGCTCATAGTTTGTATTCTTCAATCCTTTGGTTAGCTTCACAGAGGTGACAAACTTGTGCCATTCGGATTCATGTTGTTCACAAACTTTGAGTTCAACTGAATGTTTGGCATAGTCATTCCGATGTTCCTCATGTCATTAACAAGCTTGTGGAATCTCACGTAATACTCATAGACACTCTCATCTAGTTTCATCTTGAAGTGCTCAAATTCATCATAAAGTTGTGATTCTCTGTCTTCCATAGTTAATTTAGAACCAGAAAGAAGCATTTTGACATTATCCCACACTGCCTTGGCTTCGGTGTTGTGATTGATAAGCTTGTAGATATCTTTTGGAAGACCTTGAAGTATGATGTTAGAAGCACGATATCGAATCGAATCTCTTTTTCTCCTTATCATTGAGTTCATCATACATATTTGGTCTGTCTAATCCATAGATCATAGTTCCATCTGCAGCTGTATCAATTAAGTCTCTTGTAGTCTCAACTTGATAAGGTCCTTCATCGATTGACTTGAGAATGTTGACTCCGTTTTCTTTTCCCAAACAGTACAATCGGATTCGTTGAGCCCATGAGTCATAATCAGTTCTGCCAAGCATAGGTGGACGAGTATCGATCCCGCTTGACGCCCTCACTACGAAGAAACAATAGTAGCAACGATGTTTGCCATGATTACAAGTTCTACGAGATTTTACTATTCTTTGATTAAACCGGGAAATTGATTCTTTCACGGGATTTTACTAAACCAAAAGAACAACCGTAAGAATGTATCACGAAGAAGTAACAAGTCTAAATAGACAAGTAGCTAAACACTCAACTCGCTTAGGTATCAACTCGCTAAACAACCAACTCGCTCAAAGAATCAAATCGCTTAAGGAATCAACTCGCTAAATAGCCAAGTCGCATTAGTAACAACTCGCAACACAATCAACTCGCTTAATGAAACAAGTCGCTAAATAGCCAACTCGCCTTAGTACCAACTCGCAACACAATCAACTCGCTTAATGAAACAAGTCGCTTTAATAATCAACTCGCTTAATAGCAAGTCTCAAACAGACACAACTCGCTTAACCACCAAGTCGCTTAAAAGCTTAACTTTCTAAATAGCCAAGTCACATATAACAACTCGCATCCAGTAACACAGCAACTCGCTTAGAAGAAATGTATATCCGAGACTCAACTCGCTTAGTACAAAGTTCAAAAATAACCACTTTATCAATAAAAAACAACCAAACCACAATGATTTAAGCCTTCCAATTCAAAACATAAACACATATGATGATCCTAAACACAAAAGTACAAGCAAAATTCAAACTTTAACACTAGAATTTGTCCAAAGGATTCAAGCTCACCTAAACACTTAATACCCCAAAAACCTTATGAAATCCACCAAAACAAAGAGCATGAAAGATGAGTGATCAAACCATGGCTCTTGATACCATTTGTAACATATTGGATTTCACAAATACACTAAACCATAATCATATGAGTATGCAAAATGTGTTTAGAGAGAGAAAGTTCTAGAGAGAAATGGAAGAGAGTTGGGAACTTTAGTGAGAGAAAGAAAAATCTTATTATGAGCTCCAACTCTCTACCTTGGGAGGTAGAGAGTATTTATAGTCATTACATAAAAACGCCCGACGGGTCGTGGATCGGCATACAAGGTAAAGACCCGTCCGTCCTCCACAGTGTTACTAAACTAAATACTACTTAACATCAAATAACTACGACCACGAGCTTTCTAACGATTACATATACTTGAGGTGACCGACACTTTAACTACTGGATTTTCCAAATCCCAACAACAACTAACCACTCTATAAATATACACATTATCTAAACTAAAACTACACACATAATTACTTACTTTTCTCTCTATCACAACACAAATTCTCTAAGCCACATATGAATTTCGATGAAGAATATGTTATCTTTTCTGACGTCGATGATGAAACTGATATTTTCTTTATAACTAAAGTGTTAGGATTACGAAAATCCATATGAAAGATTCGATCACATCAAGTCAGGTCTAGCATAAGTTAGCTCGTAGGCTTATTAGTATTAGAATATTTAGAGTAACACCCGTGGAGTCGAGTCGAGGCTTTCCCCACTGTCAGCTCACTCCACTGCCCAAGCAGGGGCATTTTACGTAAAGACTATATATACCCTCTTCCACCAAGGAAGAGGGTTGGAGATTTCAGTTTTCTTAATCTAATCTTTCATTTTTCTCTTCACTTTCTGTCTCTAGAAAAGCCTCCCAACTTCTTTCTCTCTCTAAACTCTCTTGTTAATTCGAACCATATATATTGTTCTTTGTTTGTTGTAATAATCAATCACTTACATAAAGGATATCGAAATCAGCAATCGTTGGAAACGCAATGTGAAACTTCAAGACGTACCGCGATATACCGTAAACGTAAAGTTGCTGAAGAACGTTTGTGGGACAACTATTTTAGTTATACTCCAAAATACCCAGAGTATTATTTTAGGCGCCGTTGTCGTATGATGAAAATTATATTGACACTCATGATGAACTTCATGCGTATTTTGATTTCTTTGAAGTCAAACCCGATTGTACAGGTCTATCAGGTTTTAGTGTAATTATAAAATACACTTTCGTCATGCGCCAATTGGCGTACGGTGCAACACCCTATGTGTTGGATGAATATTTACAAATGGGATCACATTGTGCACGCGACTGTTTAAATCATTTTACTATGTGCCTTTATTCATGCCTGAGTATTGAAGAAAACCCGACTACAATGACATTCAAAATATATATGCATTTCATAAGAGGGTTCATGGGTTTTCAGGTATGCTTGGAAGCATCGATTGTGTTAATACAAATAAATCGTAAAAACGTTTATTAATATTTAGCGATCTCTTTGTGTTTTGTTGATAACAAATATAAAGTTATCATAAGTAAAATTATAAGGATACATGTTATTTTTGTAAAGTATCTACATATATAGTCGTTTAATATAAATTGATGTAATGATTAATTTATTGTAATAGTTTATTAGGATGGGTAAAAACCATAACCCATGACCCATACCCATGGAGCATATCCATAACCCATGGCGCTAACCTATAACCCATTGACTAGATGCATTGCATCTTCTAGATACATTGTATCTACTTGGATACCTATGGTCCAAAGTCTAGGAACCATGACCCATGACAATGAGGAGCGTCTCACGGATCCCTCAGTTTACACTAAACGGGTCCCTCATGCAAGGGATCCGTGGGATCCGTGCGACAGTAGAAAGTTTTTGCCTATAAATAGAGAGCCATTTCCTCATTGTACCTCACCCTTCTTCTTACAAACTCTCTTATATATTCTTTCATTCTTCTAATCTCATATCTCTTGATCTAGATAGTAGTTCTTCTTTCTTTTGTTGTGATTCTCATATAGGTCCTTCTCTAAGGCGAGATCACGAGCTTCTACAAGTCATCCAAGCAAGGGGTCCTTGATTGATTTGTTCCTCCACAAGATTTCTGTAGCAAAGATCGTATATTTCATATTTCACATATTTGTTGTGTTATAGTAGTGTTGGTTTGGTCCTCCGTGTTAAGGACTCGGTATTTAACTTTGTACCGGAAAAAGTGTAAGCGACGTTGTGAAGGCTTCTCCGCCAAGTTGAAGGAGTTTCTTGACATAGTGCTTGAACTCTCGAGTAGGTGACTCGGGGAGTGGAGTTGGGCAAGGAAGGTGTCCTTGTAGCCGAACCACTATAAATCGGTTGTGTCATTTCTATCCTTTACTTTACTTGTTTTCTTTACTTGCATTACTTATAGATCTATACTTTCTCTCCATCCATACGATTTCACATAACATCGAATCTAAAGTTTTTGAAACTAAGTTAAAATCGGCAAAACTATTCAACCCCCCTTCTAGTTTTCCACAATTGGTATCAGAGCTAAGTTTACAAAAGTTTTAAAGTAAATAGTATTTTAAAACCTTTTCGATCACTATGGGTTCTGAAAATTATAATGAAGGGCAATCTATGCAACGACCTCCACTACTTGAAACTAATGATTTTATTTATTGGAAAAATAGACTCGAAATGTATGTGAAGTCAAAAGATATTGATCTTTGGTAAATCATTGTTGAAGGCGATTTTGAAGCCACTACAAAAGATGAAACCTGAAATTTAGTAAACACACCTCATGATCAACTCACCAATGATCATAAGAAAAAGCTTTCCAAAAATAGTGAAGCTAAAATGGTTTTATACAATGCTTTACCCAAAAAGGAATTCGAAAGAATTTCTATGCTTAAAACCTCTAAAGAAATTTGGAATTCTTTAGTTGTAACTCATCAAGGAAATCAACAAGTTAAAAACAATAAAATAGATTTATTTGTTCAACAATATGAACAATTTTCAATATAGGATGAGGATACTATTGATAATTCTTTTGCTAAATTTAATACTATAATTACATCATTACAAACACTTGATGAGTCTTTCTCTAGTCGTAATCATGTTAGGAGATATCTAAGGGCACTTTCATCCAAGTGTAGATCTAAGGTGACGGCCATCGAAGAATCAAAAGACTTGTCAATCCTCACCCTCGATGAACACATAGGCAAAATAAAGGTCTATGAGCATGTCCTCGCTAAAGATTCCGAAGCCTCTAAAGAGAAGAAAGAGAAGCACAAATCTCTTGTCTTAAAAGCCAAGTAGGTCTCAAGCGATGAAGAAAACTCCTCTTCGGATAGTGATGACGAAGAATATGCTATGGCGGTAAGGGTTTTCAAGAAATTCTTTAGAAGAAAGGGAAGATATGTTAAGCGACCATATGACGACAAGAAGGGGTTCCGGAAAGGCAAAGATGACAAGAAAGCAAGGGATGAACACGCATGTTTTGAATGTAGGGACCCTAATCACTTCATTAGTGAGTGTCCCAAACGTGACGAACAAAAACCGTTCGTGAGTGGTTCGTGGGGAATGAGCGAGGAGGAGGACGAATAAATTTGTCTCATGGCAAATGACTCAAACGAGGTATGTCCCGAATCTCTCTATTATAGTATCTCATCTTTAGATGATGATTCATTGCATCGTGAATATGATAAACTTTGCAAAATTAGTCTAAAAGTAATTAACAAAAACAAGATTTTAAAAAACCAAAATGAACGTTTAGAAAAAGAAGTCATTGAATTAAAAATCAAATTAAAACGTTTAGAAAAAGGGAAGATAGCAAGTGGGGAATGTGAGCTTTGTGTTCAACTTCAAACACTAGTTGATAATCTTGATTCCAAGATTGCTAGAATGAGTACTAATACTCTTGATATGATATTAGATAGTGTTAAAACAAGAAACAACCAAAAAGGTTTAGGTATTCAACAACTTGATGCATCAACTAGCGAAAATAAAGAAACACAATTCGTCAAAGCAATAGAAAAACAAGACACTGTTGTCATGGATCCCACGAATCCCCTGAAAAGGGAACCGTCTAGTACAAAATCAGGGATCCGTGGGTCTGTAACAACAAGCAGTAGTAATAATATAGCCACTTCATCTAGAACCGATTTTGTTATTGTTAATAAGAAGAAACCAACCCATGTTACATTTAGAAAACCACCTCCAAGACAAAATCAAAGTTTTATATGAAACAAAGGTCCATCGTTTTCAAAACCAAGCACATTTATAAGGAGACCTAATAATGTTTATCCGAGAAGTAACCATCAAACGGGATGGAATTCTAATGTACAAAACGGTTTTCCATTTCAAAACTTCGCACCATGGAATGCATACTCACCTTTTCCATATATGTCTAACATGAATGAAATGTATAACACTAATGGACCCATGAACAAATGGGGACAAAACTTTTGAGTTAATTGTTTTCTTAGGTGTGTTTAAAGGTCGACCTAGATTCGGATGAATGGATCAAGGATAGCGGGTGCACGAGGCACATGACCGGTAATAAAGACTCATTTTCCACATACGAATCCTTCAATGGAGGAAATGTGGTATTTGGTAATAGCAAGAGCAAAATCATCGGTAAAGGTACAATTTCTCACAAATATTTAACCATTAACGATGTGTGTCACGTAGAAAATCTAAACTTCAACCTTCTAAGTACAGGACAAATATGTGATAAAAAGTGTAACGTACTTGATTCTTAGGAAAGAGATCAATTATAGTATTTGTAGTATTGGGTAACTCAAATGTATTAGATTTGAGTCCCCGGATCGTTCCTAGCGAGGGATGAATGGAGTTTAAAACTCAAGTCGCGTGATTTGGGATTTGAATGGGTAAAAAGGATTTATGATTATTTCTAAACTACGGGCAAGGAAAAGTAATGGGAAGCAATTAAAACTACTGAATCTATGATGCAAACAAGTAATTAAAACTAAATATGCAAATTATAACTAAAAACGCAATTAACGTAATAATTAAAACGTAAATTAAATGCAAACTAATCTAATTTAATCCCTAGAAGTGATATAATATTTTTTTACAGCTAAAAATGTGATTTTAAAATTAACTAAAATTAAAAACTAATTTTTTTGGTTTTTTCTTGATTTTATTTGAATTAAAAACTATTTTTGTTTTTTTAAAATAAAGCTAAAAATTATGAAAACTTACAATAAAATTACAAAACTATTTTTCAAAAATCTAATTTAACTAAAAATAATTTTCAAAACTGAAATTATATTTTTCTGACTTTTTCTCTATTTATTATGAATTTAAAACTAATTAAATGGCTAGAAAATATTATTTTAACTAGGAAAAATATGAAAAAATATTTTTTATGACTTTTTGATTTATCTAAAACTAAGAAAATTGAAATTATATTTTTGTGGACATTTTCTGGTTTATTTCCAATAAAAGCTAATTAAAAATGCTAAAAACTGTTTTTAAATGCAGAAAAATAGTAAAAGGCTACAGAAAATTTATGAAAAATTACAAGAAATTCCTAAATAAAACTGAGAAGCTATGAAAAATATCAAATGCAACAAATGATCACAGGATAAGCTATTTAGCTACAAACTGAATTGAACAAGCAAAGTGAAATTAAGCTAAAAGATTCTATAAGCTACCAGAGACCTCAATAAGCTGAAATAGGCCTAAGCTAACTTAAATCTACTTAAAGCAACAGACTGTGATCAAATATTCTCAAATTAAAAGCAAATAAGCAAATTCCAACTCAAATCAGCAAACAATCAAACAGTTCTAATCCCCCTACTTGAAGCTTATCAATAAGCTACAAAATAAGCTCAAATAGAAAACCAGAAATTGGAACTTTAAGTTTACCTAGCAAAGAGCTTCTAAACCAATTTTTAGCTTAAGAGGAGCTGTTTTGAGCTTAGGAGAAGCTCTGAAAGACACTGTCAAGAGCTTGCGTGCACAGGGCATATTTGGAAAAACTGACCACTTTGAAGCACTGATTTTGTTGATTTAGAAAAATCCCAAAATAATTCTAAAAATATCTTGATAATCACCACCAACAAGAGTTCTAAAACCCAGAATTTCAACAGTTTTGGATTTCAAATGAAACTTTTAAAAATATAGAAGTAAGAGCAGATTGAAACTTGAAATGACAATTTTGACTTTTTGTAAAACTTTATAGATTGACTTTTGTGAACTTTGAATGCTTAAATCTGATCCTAAATGATGTTATAAGGTATAATAAGACTGAGTTTAGCTATGCTAACTAAATCTAAACCTAAATGCAAAGTTATGCTAATCTAATCCTAATTGATATGCAAATGAGAACAAATTAAAAATGATTTTGACTTTTAAGTGATTGCAAGTGCAGTTTTATGTTCTACAACACCTAAGAATGCCTAAGTATGACTGTTAATGCAATTACTAACCATTACAATAACCTCTAATTCAAATTTAAACTCTGATCCAAACACACCTATTGTAAAATGTTATGAGTTTTAACTATCCAAATCACACTTACAAGCTTACACTAACTTCAATACAGATTCAATTGATTAAAATAGACCTATATGAAGCAAGTATGACAGAAATATCTCACAAAATCCAACTGTATCAAAAACTTTAAGTGCAGATGAAAACAGAAATGAATGCAGATGATATGAATGAGCTATAGATTGATCTAAACTAACACAAACAGCTTACAACTACTTCAAATAAGCAATTAAGACAGTAATAAGCTCATGAAAACAGATCTACTCTAATCAAACAATAAATTGCAGATTTAAGCTAAAAATCAAAATTATGAACTTAACTCAAGCCTCAGCTGAACAGAGGCTCCGAATTAAGGGCAGCTACAAGCTCCAGCTTATTCAGAGAATAAGCTGGTAAAGTTCTTCTGGCTAATCCCTTACAACCACTTCCTTAGCTTTCCACAATCAATGCATAGGTAATTTTGAAACTGATTTGACCAATTTGTATGTAGAATTGATTAGTAAGCTTTGATAAGCACACAATAAGCTATGATAAGCTTATGTAAGCTTATGTAAATAGAGAAAAAGCTTGATGAAGCTTTAAAACAATTTTGAACATATTTTTTTATTTTTCAAGTGTTTTTCTAATTTTTTTTTGCGATTTTTGATTTAAGATTAAAACAAGGTGAATTAATGATGAATTAAGCTAACTAGATTCAAAGCAATAATGATTAAGCACTTATGAATGATTTAAACAGTTAATAAGGAATTAAGAGAAATTGAGCTTAAAATCAAACTTTCATTAATTTGGAAAATTAGTACAAACTGAGTAACAATTATTAGAAACTTAAGAAAACATTTGAAAAGTAAATTAAAAACTCTAATTAACTACTAAATTCTACATGATCATTTGTGTGAATTTCATGGGCTTTTATAGTTACACCATGAGCGTGGAAGCTTCAAGAAGAGAGGAAATTTTTCCTTCTCTGATGATTCTCAACCCTTAGATCACATCCCATGAGTCACCTTTCATTTACATCCCTTGATTTGATTAGCCACGTCCTATCAACCAATGAGAGCACACCTTGGCACACGGATTGCCAAGGTGGCATTCTTGTGTCAGCTTGTGTCAGGCAATTGTACAAATTCGCCCTTTAATTGTATTTATTGTGGGTAATTGGAAAGAGGGAAATTTAGGGTTCTTGAGTTCCTGGGTAAATTGGGGATAAATCATGGCGGGTAAAATTTTTATGGTTATTTTAATGAGTTTGACCGTGGTTGACTGGGTTAATTAAAGGGGGGGGTCGTTTGGTTTATTTGACAAGGGTTTATATGGGAAAGGTTCACAATGGTGTAAAGGGTTTGACTGGTCAGGTTCAAATGAAAAGGGTGAATAGGCTTTTTGACCCTTTAGGTTTATTAAAGGTTTTTATTTAATGAAAAGTATTTATTTCAAAGGGTTTAAAATGTAATTTTATGAAAGTTAAAGGGTGTTTTTGGGAAATTGGGTACAAGGGTAATCAAGGGTGTCTTTTGCCAGTATGGGAAAGATGAGGGACCATTCGTGTCAATCTTGAAACTTCAAGGGTAGATTCTGACACTTTGCAAAACTTAAGGGACTGAATCTGCCATTTCTTCAAAGTTGATCCAATCTTACAAAAATCATCCTTTAGGCATCAAAATCTTCACATACACTTACTTCTGATTTCCCGGCTTCAGCTTTTGCACTCTTTTCCTTCTCGTGCTCGGCTTTCTTTGGTTTTAGCTTTCTTTTGTCTGTTTTGTCATATCCGTACCTACACATGCATAAACTCAAGAAACCAACAAATATTAGACATAAACGGCTCTTTCTTGGTTATTTTAGGTCTATTTTGGTAAAAAGATGGTATGTGTTTTAGCACATACCAGTACTTTTTAGTGAAACCGGTAGTAAAATATTGAAAAACGGTATTACTATAGGAAGAGGCATTAGAAAACATGGAGTCTATGTCATTAAAATTGGTAATGGACCTAAAGACAAACTTTGTCTTACTTCTATGGATGATACTTTGACCTTATGACATCGAATATTGGGTCACGCCAATATGCGACTTCTTCAATCGCTATCATATAAACAACTAGTAAGAGATCTACCAAAATTAAAATACCAACATCATTTTTGTGATGCTTGTAACGTAGGAAAGCAAGTCCATGCTAGTCACAAAGCTAAAAATATGGTCTCTACTACTAAGTGTCTAGAACTACTTCACATGGATTTATTTGGTCCATCCGCTATTCAAAGTTATGGAGGCAACTACTATACTTTGGTCATAGGGGATGATTACTCTAGGTACACATGGACTAAATTTTTAAAGAATAAAACTGAAACGTTCGATTACTTTGAAATATTAAGTAAGAAAATCCAAAGACAATTAAGAATTCCTATAGTGTCTATTAGAACGGATCATGGTAGGGAATTCGATAATGAAGTGCAATTTGGAGCTTTTTGGCTAATGGTATTACTCACAATTTCTCGGCTCCTTGCACTCCACAATCGAATGGGGTAGTTCAAAGAAAAAATAGAACCCTACAAGAAATGAGTTGCACCATGTTAAATGAGCAATCTATTCCTCAAAAATTTTGGTGCAATTCCGTTGATACATCAACGTACATACTCAACCGAGTCTTAACTATGCCATTTTTAGGTTAAACTCCATACGAGTTACTTCGAGGCAAAAAACCTGCGTTAGAATATTTTAGAGTCTTTGGTAGCAAATGTTTTCTACTTAACACTAAAGATTACCTAACTAAATTTGATCCTAAATCAACCGAAAGTATCTTTTTAGGTTAATCTCCTAATAGCAAAGCTTATGTTATATTAAATAAAGAAACAATGAAGGTTGAAGAGTCATTAAACGTAAAATTTGATGAGAGTCCACCTAAACCTACCTTACCTCTTGTCGATGACGAGATAGTCGAAAGTGAAGCCATAGAAATAAAGAAAAATACAAACAAAGAAGATAAACCATTAAACAATGAAATCATCAATATTAAAGAGTCTAAAGATTAACCCGTAGATAAGGTCATAGGAAGTTAAATGAAAGAACCTTAAGGTCTCAAGTCCAAAACCAAAGTAGTTTATTTTGTTTTGTCTCAACCATAGAACCTAATAATACACAAGAAGCCATAAAAGATGAAAGTTGGGTAATAGCTATGCAAGAAGAGTTAAATCAATTTGTTTCTAATGATGTTTGGACACTTGTCCCTCCACCTAGTAACCAAACCATAATAGGAACTAAATAGGTATATAAAAACAAGTTAGATGCAAACGGTGTAGTGTCTAGAAACAAAGCTAGACTCATTGCCCAAGGGTATATTCAACAAGAAGGAATAGACTTTGGTGAGACCTATGCCCCCGTGGCTAGATTAGATTCTATAAGAATACTTCTTGCTTATGCTTGTGCTAATGATCTTAAGCTTTTTCAAATGGATGTTAAAAGTCCTTTTCTAAATGGTTTTATTAATGAAGAAGTTTATGTAGCTCAACCATCGGGCTTTATCGATTTCGAAAAACCTAAACATGTGTATAAATTAAAGAAAGCTCTTTATGGTCTTAAACAAGCCCCAAAAGCTTGGTATGACAGACTCAAGTCATTTTTAATAAAAAACAACCACCATGGGGTTAGTATACACAAAAGTTACTAAAGTTTATGGGAAATTTGTCCTAAGTCACTAAAGTTTTTTTGTTGCTATTCAGGTTACTCAACTTATTGTGACCGGTTATATTTGTTACTCTTGTTTTGGTGACCTATAATTACCGGTAATAATACTACGTGGCAAATATGTTAGATTTCATTTATATTTAAAAAATGAGTTAATATACAAATAAGTTACTAAAGTTTGCCAAAATGTTCATTTAAGTTACTATACGTTTACATTCTTTTACATTTAACTTAATATACAAATAAGTTGCTAAAATTGTGTATATTTTTATACATTTTTTTTACAACTTTTTGGACGTTATTATACGTTTACATTGTTTTACATTTTTGTTTGTTTTTGCACCTTTTTTTTTTTACAATTTTGCTCACATTTGTATGTTTTTTTTACATAATTGGACGTTATTAGACTTTTTTGGAAGTATTTTTTTGTTTTGATATGTTTTCATACGTTATTATACATTTTTGGATGTTATTATACGTTTTTGACGTTGTTATACGCTTTTCTTACATTTTTGCACGTAAAAACGTATAAAATATACAAACATATTAAAGAAGATAAAACGTATAGAAAATAAAAACATATAAAACATACAAACGTATAAAAGCGGATAAAATATATAAAACATACATACATATAAAACATATAAAAGCAATTAAAACATTATACGTATAAAACATATAAAACATAAAAACGTATAAAACATACAAAGGTGTAGAATAACATAAAAATAGTATGAAAACGTACAAAAACGTAAGATAATGTATGAAAATGTACAAAACGATACAATAATGTATGAAACCGTAAAAATGTATAGAGAAAAACGTACACACACATATAAAAACGGATAAATACATACAAAAACGTACGAAAATGGACAAGCATATATAAAAAATGTACGAAAATGTACAAAACGTAATAAAAGGTACGGCAACAGAGAAATGCATATACAAACGTATAAAAACGGATAGAAACGTAAAAAAAAACATACGGGGAAATATACAAAAACGTACAAAAATTGAGAAAAACTTAAAAAAAGAACGACAACAAAGAAAACGTACACAACGTATAAAAACGTACAAAAATGGAGAAAAACATAAAAAAGCGAAAACAGATAAAACATAAATAAATGTATAAAAACGGATAGTAACTTTTTTTTTTGAAGTTCAGTAACCTATTTAATAAACCACGTGAACTATAGTAAGTTGCTTGTAACATCTCAAACTATAGTGTTGGGAATTATGTGAAGTACTAATTATGGTGTTGTTTCTGCTGAATGGATTCTGCCGAAGTGTATGGATTCTGCTGAAGACATAGTTCTGCTGAAGTTATATAGTTATTAGTTTGTTTCTGCGGATATAGTTATTCTCTATTTTATAGAATTAGTTAGGATATGCATGAGCTTTATTAGGAAGTGATTGTGTATATCTTATTTAGTTTTATGTTTCTTAGAGAAGAAGTTAGGGTTCCTTGTCTATAAAAGGAACACAATAGAATGAATTATGTATTAGACGTTTACAAGTTTTTAATATAACGATCCATAGAGGATCAAAGAGTTCTTAGTTAAATAGTGTTTTATACTTGTGTTTATATTCCGCTAAAGAACACAAGTTGTAGAGATTTTCTTTTAGTTTGTTTGTGATTACACAAGCAATACTAACGATCTACGAAGCTCAAGATCTATCAAGGTCTGCTAGTTTTCAACAAGTGGTATCAGAGTCTCGTGAGAGTCTCTACGATACTAAGGACAGGTTTTTCTAAACATCCATACAACCAAAACAAAACTCACCATGCCTGGATCAGACGTTGATGTTGAAATCACCAACAACCAAAACTCCACCCATCTGCAACAACTAAGTCTCTCTAACAACAATGCTAAGTTTCCTTACCTGAAAAGGGAGGAGTATGATCTTTGGGCGATGAAGATGCAGAACTGGATTTCCAACATTGATTGGAATCTATGGGAGATAGTACTGAAGGGAAACAGTTTGAAGAAAACTACCGTAGATGCTGCTGGTACGATGACTTATGTTCCTCCCAAAACTGCTGAAGAGTTACTGGCGGTTCAGAGAGAAACCAAGGTTAAAACCATTCTTCTTCAAGCTATTCCTGAGGATCACTTGAGTGATTTTCACTTCATGCAAGATGCCAAGGACATATGGTTAGCAATTAAGGCTAAGTTCGGTGGGAATGAGGAGTCTAGGAGAATGAGAAAGTCCATGCTGCGACAACAGTTTCAAGACTTTCAAATCTCTGAAGAGGAAGGAATTCATAAGGGCTATGACAAGTTTCACAAGATTTTAAGTCAGTTAAATCAGCTGCAAAGCCGGATAATGAAGATTGTAATTCTAAGTTCTTGAGGTCTTTACCTCAATCCTGGCTACAAGTGAGCATTGCTTTAAAAGCAAAAGGTGGTTTGGACATGCTTACTTTTGATGAGTTGTACAACAAACTTAAAGCTCTTGAACATGATGTAAGAAGTCCTTTTAGATCATCATCTAATGCAAGTCACACAAAGATTCGTTGGAGCCTCTAACCCAAAGATGAGTCATGGTCCAAGTCCAACTTACTCATCATCATCTTACACTACCACTCCATCAAGTTCTCAATCTGGAGGTATAATGGAAGATGTGCTTGGATCCTTCTTTTTGATTATGATCCTCGCAGAACTTGCCTATGAGGATTTCGATCGTGGATCCACCGGAGATGGAAGAGATGAAGCTGAAGTGGCAGGTGGCTATCCATGGATATCAAGAGGTTTGAGCGCAAAGTCGGAGAAGGTTTGGCTTCTAAGGAAGAGATCCAGCGAGGTTTGACAAAAGGAAGGTCAAGTGCTTCACATGTCAACAGATGGGTCACTTCTCCAGAGAGTGCAAAGATAGGAAAGCCGGTGATGAGACGAGATACTCTACTTATCGCCAGAATCAGAGTGAGGTGGAACTTCAAAGGGATCAGCCTTTGGTCACTCTTGACAAAGAATGTGGACTGAAGCAACATGAGCAGGAAAATGATGGTCCTGTTATTGATAATGTTGGTTTGGTTGCAAGTTGTACTTCAGAGGATAGGCATGATCAGATTGCCTTGATGGGCATCTCTCAGGTACAAAACTGTTTGTTTGGTTGTAGTGAGCGTTATAATGAACTCAAAGAAGCTTATGATATTTTGAAACCTAAATATAATGAATACTTTGTAGAAGTTGAAGCTTATAAACAGGCTTTAAAAACACTAGAAAGACAAAAGGTTTGGTTTCAAAAGAATCAAATAGCTTATGATGAGAAAATAAGTGTGTTAGAAAGGGATCTTGAATGTGCTAAAAATGAGTTAAAATATTCTGAGAAAGAAAGAGCTAAAGTAGAGCTAGAAAAACAAGAAGTGCAAGATAAGTTAGATACTGAAGTAGCTAGGCATAAAGAATGGCTAGTTTCTGGTGACAAGTTAGCTAGTCATCTTTATGGTAGTCAAGCTCCTAATTCTGGGATAGGTTTAGGTTTTAAAAAGTATGTAGGATTAGAAGCTAGGCATGATGGGCGTAATACTACACCAAACAGTTTAGCTAATTATGTCAAAGAAGGTGACCTACATGCAGTACGTGGATCTATTAGAGGAATACCTATGCCTGTTGACCTTTCCCTATCGTTGACTTTGATGGATCACATCATCTCTATGGCAAAAGTCAAATGACTTGCCGGACTCGATACTTCTTCTAATGACTTTGTCTCTTGTGTTAACAGTGACAAGTCCTCCGAGCAACGGTCTACAGAGTGTGATTCAAATGACAAGTCTGACCTTCCCAAGTCTTCACCCGCCTCGCACCCAAGACTACCAATAAGCATGTCGAGGATTGCTGCCAAGGAATCCTCTTCCAAGACAGTTGCCTCTGAAGACTTGGTTTTTAATTCTTTGGATAATAATAATGTTAAAAACAATTCTTTTCATGGTTTTGGTTTGAATACTTCTGCTTGTAATAGAACATCTTTTGGTTTGAATAAATCTTCTAAACAAAAGACATGTTTTGTGTGTAGAAATAAATTTCATTTAGTTAAGGATTGTGATTATCATGAGCAAAGGATGGGTAGGTGTGGTGATTCTAGGACATCTAGACCAATGTGGACTAATGTTAATGCTATACCACCTTATGTTCCACAAGCCACTTATACTAATTCTCCTTTTCCTCAGAGAAGACCAGTTGTAATAACATATGTACAACCAACAAGTTCATATTTTAAGAATGGTCATTGGCCTGGATATGTTGACTCTATGACTGATGGGAAAGGGTACTGGGATACTGCTGTCAAGTCCTCAGAAGTTGTTCTTGGAATCAAAAGGGACCTAAATTTCAATGGAAACCCAAGAACAATAGTGGATCTTATACATCTGCATGGCATAATTTATATGATCCATTAAGGCGTGTTCAAGTCAAGAATGACTTGAGCCTCCATAGTGTACTAATATTTTGTTGTTGTAGAATCATCCTCTTAAGCATAAAGATGTTGGCATTGTTGATAGTGGTTGTTCAAGAAGTATGTCAGAAACAGGGATATGATGCATAACTTTGTATCAATTGAAGGAGGAGGCAATGTAACCTTTGGAGGAAGTGATGGAAGAATTACGGGGAAAGGGACCATCAAAACACCTCAACCGGACTTTGAGAATGTATACTATGTCAAGGAACTCCAACACTTCAATTTGTTCTCGCCTCACAAATCTGGACGCCAAGAACAAAGTACTCTTCACAGAGGATGAATGTCTTGTGTTATCTAAAGACTTCAAACTCCCAGAAGACACTTCAATTCTGCTGAAAGTTCCTCGGAATCACAATCTTTATACATTCAACTTAACTGATGTTAAACCAGAAGGTGATTTAACT
This sequence comes from Chrysanthemum makinoi, assembly GCA_910596185.1. Classification (NCBI taxonomy): domain Eukaryota; kingdom Viridiplantae; phylum Streptophyta; class Magnoliopsida; order Asterales; family Asteraceae; genus Chrysanthemum; species Chrysanthemum makinoi. The sequence continues at coordinate 193,597,590 of OU343221.1, forward strand.
TGTTTGGTGGCTAAAGCATCCTTGGATGAGTCTACTAAATGGCATAGGAGGATGGCCCATGTCAACTTCAAGACCATAAACAAGCTCTCTAAACTGGGTCTTGTTGAAGGTCTTCCTTCCAAAGTCTTCACAAATGATCATAACTGTGTTGCTTGCAACAAAGGAAAGCAACACAAGGCCTCATACAAAGTTGTTACTGCTGTGAGCATTATTTTTGAACCTCTTCAGTTGCTTCATATGGATCTGTTTGGTCCAACTCAAGTTAGAAGCATTGATCAAAAGTATTTTTGTCTAGTTATCACTGATGGTTATAGCAAATTTTGTTGGGTATTCTTTCTACGGACCAAAGATGAAACATCTCCAGGTTGAAAGACTTCATTACCCTTATTGAGAATCAGTTGAACAAACAGGTTAAAGGAATTTGGTGTGATAATGGGACAGAGTTCAAGAATGCTATACTTATAGAACTCTGTAGGTCTAAAGGAATCAAAAGGGACTATAGTACTCCAAGAACCCCACAACAAAATGGGGTGGCTGAAAGGAAGAATAGGACCTTGATAGAGGCCGCAAGATCAATGTGGCAGACTCGAAATTACCCACCATGTTTTGGACTGAAGCTGTTGGCATAGCTTGTTATGTACTGAATAGGGTATCCATTACTAGACCACACTTCAAAACACCATATGAACTTCTCTATGGGAAAGTTCCTGCTATTCATTACCTTAAACCTTTGGGATGTCAAGTGACCATTCTGAATACAAGTGATCCATTGGGCAAATTTGATGAAAAAGCTGATGATGGTTACATTGTGGGATATTCACTCATAGTAAAAGGCGCATGAGTTTACAATTTATCTGCTAAGAAGATTGAGGAGACTTTGAACCTGCGATTTCTAGAAGACAAGCCTAATGTTCAAGGACAGGGTCATGTTTGGTCTTTTGATCTTGATTACTTAACTGATTATTTGGGTTATTCTAGACATATAGCTAATCAACATACAGGTACTCAAGAGTCTCCAACTAACAATGCAGATACTATGGATGCTGATTCTGACAGTGAGTTTGAAGATGATGAACAACCCATTGTAGTGCCTTCTTTCTCCCCTAACAATTTTATAGGTGACACTTCCAAAGTTACTTCTGATGAGCGTGAAGACGAGTCCAATTATGCAGAGGACCTTGCTAGGCTAAAGACGCAGGAGTATGCGCTAATCTAGAAGTCGAAAGGAATGCCGAGGAGATTGAAAGAGAAGCAATCGTGAAAATAAACATTCTCGCTAACGTGATCCGTTTCTCCTATCATCACCAATTCTCAAGGCTATGCTGTTTCTACCCATTTCTACTAGAGTGTCCACGACTTTGGAGATCCTTATACTCGTTTTCCAAGACCCTCAAATCTTGGTAATCATCAACCTAAAGCTGGAATCTTCACCTCACCTTCTTATGACACTGATCTTGAACCTACTATGACTAATCTTGATTCTTCCATTGAAGTCAACACCACAGCTACAAAAAGGATTCACAATACTCATCCACAGTCAAATATTATTGGTGATCCTAATGCACCTGTTAGAACAAGGGGTACGATGGCAAGTTCTAAATATGGTCAAGTGGCTTTTTTCTCTTATGTATCAAATCAAGAAGAGACAATCACACAAACTATGAACATTGTCTGTTTGCTTGTTTTCTCTCACAAGTGGAACCAACCGTGTTACTCGCTCTTGAAGACTCAATTTGGCTTGAGGCAATGCAAGAAGAGATGCAACAATTTCAAAATCAGCAAGTTTGGATATTGGTACCACTACCTGATGGCAAGTATGCAATTGGGACTAAATGGATTCTAAAGAATAAGAGAGATGCAAGGGTGTTGTCATTAAAACAAAGAAAGATTAGTTGCTCGTGGTTATAGACAAGAGGGGGATTGATTATGATGAAGTGTTTGCACCTGTGGCAAGAGTTGAGGCCATTTTTCTTGGCTTATGCATTCTATATGGGTTTTATGGTATATCAGATGGATGTTAAAGGAGCCTTCCTGTATGGTGAAATAGAAGAGGAGGTTTATGTCACTCAACCTAAAGGATTTGAAGACCCAGATCATCCTAATCATGTTTACAAGGTAGTCAAAGCTCTCTATGGACTACATCAGGCACCCAGAGCTTGGTATGCTAGGCTTTCAACATTTCTGCTGAAGCATGGTTATCGAAGAGGTGCAATTGATAAGACTCTTTTCCTTAAGAAGAATTCCACATATATTATTCTTGTGCAAGTGTATGTGGATGACATTAATTTTGGATCCACAAAGGAAGCTTGGTGTAGGAAGTTTGAGGAGCTTATCCAAGTTCAACAGAAACCTGATGGTATCTTTATCAGTCAGGACAAATATGTGAGGAACATCTTGAAGAAGTTTGGTATGGAGAGTGTAAGGACTGCCACTACACCTTATGAAGCTCAAGTCAAAGACCAACATCAAGTAGAACCACCGGAATGTACATTTATACAGATCTATGATTGGTTCTTTGATGTATTTAACAGCTTCAAGGCCCGATATTACTTTTGCTGTGAGTGTTTGTTCTCGACATCAAGTTACTCCACTTACTTCCCATCTCAATGCTGTTAAGAAGATCTTTAAGTACCTCAAAGGCCAACCTCATTTAGGCCTTTGGTACCCAAAAGAATCTCCATTTAAGCCGGAAGCATATAGTGATAGTGACTATGCCGGTGCAAATCTGGATAGGAGGTCCACCACTAGTGGTTGCCAATTCCTTGGGAAGAGATTGATTTCTTGGCAATGCAAGAAACAGACTATTGTGGCTACCTCATCTACTGAAGCAGAGTATGTTGTTGCTGCAAATTGCTGTGGACAAGTTCTTTGGATTCAAAATCAATTGTTGGATTATGGGTATAACTTCATGAACACAACAATTTTTATTGATAATCAAAGTACCATATGCATTGTTAAAAATCCAGCCACAAATCGAACAAAACATATTGAAATCAGGCACTACTTTATAAGAGATGCATATGACAAACATTTGATAAATGTGGTTAAAATTCACACTGATAATAATGTGGCATATTTGTTAACAAAAGCTTTTGATGGACCAAGGTTTCAACACCTTGTGGTCCATATTGGTATGCTTAACCCTTAACGGCAAAGTTTAAGGGGAGGCATAGGCCTCAGGGGAGGATTTGTGTACACTTTGCATGTTTTTATGTAATTTTGCTTGATTTAGTATGTATACCTTTGCTTGATTTTGTTTGCTAACACTAATCATCTTATGTAAAATTAGTATGTTTGTTCTTGTTTGGTTTGTGTGTTTCTCTGTGTCTGTTTTGCAGTTTGCCTATATAGTAGGAGTTTATGATGCTTGGAGAAGGATATGTAAGCTTAAAAGTTTGCTTCTACTGAATGCATAAGTACTGAATAGAGCACATATTGTATCTACTGAAGATAAGTTCTGATGTTAAAGATGCTCATTCATTCAAATTACAGCTTACAGAGTACAATCAACTTCAAATGGAAATACAAGGACTACTAAACCTATGCTACACACTAGATCATATCATCTATTCCTACAACTGTTGGATATGCATGATCGCTCATATCTTTCACACTAGCTGCTGGATATGCATTCGTGAGGACTTGCATAACCACCCATTCCTTATATCTTGATGGCTGGATATGCATGACCTGTACGACGAAGAAGCTAAGGATCAAAATGGGAAGGATGGATTGATGAAAACGATGATGATGAAGATGACCACATATGTCCTTTGTGCTTCATCTGCTGATTTCACCAAAAATCAATCCTTCCACCTTCCATAACTCCTTCCTTTATACGATATGTGTTGATGTACCAAAACCTGGTGCAGAAAGACCAAGAACCACCTCTCTATCCTTAGGGAGTGGCGGATTTCTGGCTCGTGGCCTTTGTTGAGGCTGAGATGCTGGAGGTTGGGAGTAAGATGTTCTCTCCTTATAGGAGTCATTAGAATCATCAGCAGATTCACTTGGATTCACTACACTATCATCTTCTGAAGAAGGGAGAAAGGGTGATTTACTTGTTCGTGGATATGGTTGAGGAAAGTAATGAAGCCATGGGTTTGAATCATCACTTGATGATGATGATGATGATGAGGATGATGTTGTGAGATCTATGATCTCAGGTTTAGTACTCATGACTGATTGTGGTTAATTTTGAAGCATTGATGAAATTAGGGTTTGTGATGATATTTGGGGGTTTTTGATGAAGAGTTATGTGTGCATTGGGATTGTTTTATAGACAATTTCAAGACATAATGAGATTTAATGCGTGTGGGTGAAACAAGAAAAGATATTTACTGAAGCTTCTTGAATACGTGATCTATTTCTGCCGATTGGTATTCTTCAGCAGAATGACTAGTGTTTCTACCGAAGTTGAAAGTTTAATTGGGTAAAAGTAGCAAGACACGCCAAGACGGTCAACAATTTGACCAAAATTGGGAAACTACTACTTATTCTCTATTTGCATATCTTCGTCTCAAATTAAACGATTCCCTCTTTACTCACGTTCAAAACACTTCCACTTGTGTGAATCTTAACCCTAACTTACGATTTTTCTCATGGCACTTCAATTCAAGCATGATCATAATAAAGTCGCGTTGGGAACAAACTAAGGGTGATGAGTTGTATAGAACGATGGTAGAATTCTTACAGAGGTCCAAGATTCATTATGCTTTAACACATTCTCCGAATGCAATATATGAATCATTAGTTACTCAATTTTGGGCGACTGCTACAAAACGGAGTGATACATAGATTGTTGCAATGATTGACGGAACAGAGCATGTGGTGACAGAGGAGCTGATAAGAAGTCGACTTTGATTGAATGATGAGAATGGGGTTTTTCATTCAATGTCTGCAGTGGTACTTGATGGGCTAAGAGCAATTGGATATCAAGGTACAAGGACGGACATGTGGTTAAAGAATCAGCTTTGTCCTATGTGGAGGTTTTGGTTCATACATTGCTTCAGTGTTTAAGCAATAAATCAGGAGGATGGGACCAATTTTCTACTCAATTGGGATGTGGTATTATATGTCTATCTTAGGGTTTAACTTATAATTTTTCTAAGTTTATTTTTGATAATATGGTTGAGAATATAACTAGGAAAAAGAACAAGCTTTTAATGTACCCTAGGTTTTTGCAAATAATATTAGACATTACTACCCAAACCCAAGCCTTTTATCCCATAGGAGCTTTATCTGCTAAATTATTTGCTTCAATGAGAACTAAGTATGAGGGGGCACATCATCCTTTGCTAGCGGCTATGTTGCCTCAAGGCAATGAATCATGATGAGGGAATGTTGTTGGTTCTCCACCTTCTACTATTGTCGCTGATGGGAATCCATCGTGACAATAGATGAAGGCCCTTCTAATCTTCTTGAAGCACATCTTGTTACTCCTGAACAACCATTATCCACTCCTTCACCTAGATCTAGTCCACCACCTACACAGGTTCCTCTTGCTGAGGATGAGACTGAGTTTAATAGACTGCCTACTCCTAGTCCTGTTAGAGATTCAGTTGATGATCATGTTCCATTCTTTGAGCATGTTGATATTTCTTCGAAGGCCCGATGATGCTCCCATTACCACAGAGCAATCTGCTGGTGGAGCTGAGGACCTTATTACACTTACATCTTTGTATGCTCTAGTGAACAGTGTATGTAGCCGAGGTTACCGATCTCAAAAGGAGCTTGCAGAGACTAAATCTAAGCTTGGTGGTGAGATTGTAGAATTTCAAAGAAAGGTTAAGGATTTGGAAGTACAACTGAGTCAGAGAAGAAAAAGGAGATTGGATGTTTCTTCTGATGAGGAGGATGTGAATGCTCAGTTTAAGTCACTTGATATGTTGGCTAATGTGGCTCAAGAATCTAATGTTTCTATTCCAAAGGTTGGTACATCCATGCAAAAAGGAGCCAATTTTTTTTACTAGACGGAGGAGAAAGCAATCTGTGCATAAGGATACATTGCAAAGTGAAGATATTTCAACCATCAAGAACATGTTGTTGCCGATACTCCTTTGATGGACATTGCGGTGTGTGTTCAAGTTTCAAATGTGCTATCTCAACATGTTTCTATACCTTTCACCGATACTTCAAGTTTTTCTTGGTGGAAGGAATTTTGATTTGAATCCAGAAATAGAGGTATTTTCAACACCTGTTGAAGATTTATCTCAACATGTTTCTTCAAGCACATCCGATGAATCTTCAAGTACCTTTTAGTGATACTCCTTCACCGATGTTGTTGTTGGATCTACCGATAAAGAGACAGGAGGACATTGACACCGAGCTTGGTCCAGATCCGTTAGTGAACAGAAAGGTTAGCACAACAAAGGATGTTAGATGAATGTGCCAATTTGAAGAAAAGTGATGAATTGGCTAAACAACTTGAAGTCGAAGTCTATTTCTAAATTGCCATCTAAGAGACAAAAGAATTGGATGCAATGGCTACTCGATGCCTCACGAACACTGGATGTCTATACTCAGAAGCTATTTCTAATCCTTCACTTGCTCAGAGTATTTTGGGAGCAAACTTTAATAGTGATGATTTTGTGGCTCAAATGATGGCTCTTGGACAACAAAAGAAGAAAGAAGCATGGGCAAAAGGAAAGCTATTCAAGCTCAAAAGAACAAAACTAAGAAAGTGAGACTACAATCTGCAGCTCTAACAAAAGATTATATGAGGAAAGTAGTGAAATATCAGAGTTGCTCTCTATATAACTCTGGTATGACTATGAAGCAGTTAAGGCTTTACCCGATGCCGAAGTTAATCATCATTATAATAAGATTATGAAGTTTACTTCATCTAGTCCTGCTGATCTAATTTGAAAAGGATTGTTGATGCTTCAGATGCTCCTAAATCCAAAAGACCAAGGATAGTTGATATTGTAGATTATTTTGAAGCTCATGTTTCAAAGTCAAGTACTTCTGTTGTTGCTTCTGATGTATCTACTGAAGCTATTCCTTCACCTTCCGGGTTTCTTCACAGCACCTTCTATTGTTTCTCTGTACAATTACATGGTTCCTAGTTCAACCGACAAGTTTCTTCTCTGAAACTTATGCTAACCTTCGTGGATTCTTCTGAGACACCGATGTGCCGTTTCCAACTTCATTTGTGAAGTCTGTTGATACGAAGGAGATAATTTGTTAACGATTGAAACAACTACCAAATCTATACAGGCAAGAAAGGTGCTTGACGAATGAATGAATTACTTGGTAGTGTTTCGGTACAACTAATGCGAATCTCAAGATATTCCATCTTCGGACATCTATCTTCCCGTAGAAGGAAGAAGAGGATGGCTAAACGAAAGTTCTCTTCTTTAAGGAAATCTGTGAGATCACTTTCGGATTTAGTCATCTCGTAAGCATATTAAGGTTGAGACATCTCACAAGGATAATCATGTGGATTTAAAGGCGGCTGAGTCATCGTTTATCCAAGAAGGATCTGCTGTTGATTTTCCTGAGGGGTCTCATGATGTTTTGGTTAATTGGTCATTGTCAGATGATGAACTTAATATCATTCACCGTTTGGATCAAACCACCATGGAATTTAACTTTTTGAAGGAGATCTTGCATCCGTGGACGTGGCATTTGGTTACGTTGTATAACCTTGTCAATAAGTATTATCAATCTAATGCACCAAAGGGTTCTGGGTTATATTTATTGGGTGATCTTCATGTTTTGTTTGATTCAATATCTCCCAATGGTAAAGGATACTTTATTTGGAAGAACTCCCACTTGTGGCAGTTACGCTTGGAAATTTTATCCTCGCATGTAGTTGAGACAAAGGGTGGTATTATGTCTCAGTATGTTTTCTGAGAAAACTTATCCATTATCTATGAAGCTTATGGAAAGCATGCTTATACAGAAGTTGGAAGTTCCTCCGGATCCTGTTGGCAATGATAATTTGCATGCTGAACAATGTGTTGGCGTTATTAAGAATCAACTTATGGCACATAGAGGTTCATCTTGATTATGGTACTTTGTATGGTTTGTAATTTTTGTTTCTTTGTTTATTTATTAGTTAAAAAAAAAATTATGTATATTTTTTGTTTCACTAACTTTTATTGTAGGTTTGTTGTATATTATTGCTGGTTATTAGCTCACCAGATATACCTTGTGTATATCAAAGAGTTGGCTAGTCCAAAGGGTACAACTTTGGTAAAGACACATCAAATCTGTTGATAGCTGTAATGGTTTGCTCAAAATCATAGGGTTTGCAACCACCCATGCTTAATTGCTGAGTGTTGTATGGTCATCAATTCACCATGGATTATTCCTGTTTGGAATCCAAGAATTGACTAGCCCACATGTATATGGCTTGTGGTAAAGGCAGTGGAATACCATATTTGGTAATCAGTTCACCAATTTTAAGAATTGACTAGTCCCTGAGCAAATGGCTACTGGTAAAGACATTTCAAATCCGTTCATGGTTGCCGATTTGCTAATAAATCGATGGTTATCAGTAGCATGGTTTTGAACTTAAACACTTAGCTACTCCAGTAGTGATGGCTATTGGTAAAGAGACATCAAATCCATTATTTTCAATGATTCACCTCTCACGGAGTTAACACACCTGGATGTGATGAGAATAGTATGAAACTAATATGTTTTGATGTACATGTTGTCATTTGTTGCTGCAAAGATATGGAGTTTCGGAGTTTATTCATCAAAGAGATGTTTTTGTTTTGATTCTTTGCTGATGATGTTTGACTACAATCCTCTAGTGCTGAAAGGTTAAAGATCTATCAAGAAACTGGAACTTAACCAAGTCAAATTCCAGTTTAGGGAGGATTGTTGGGAATTATGTGAAGTACGAATTATGTTGTTGTTTCTGAATGGATTCTGAAGTGTATGGATTCTTGAAGACATAGTTCTTTGAAGTTATATAGTTATTAGTTTGTTTCTGCGGATATAGTTATTCCGTATTTTCTAGAATTAGTTAGGATATGCATGAGCTTTATTAGGAAGTGATTGTGTATATCTTATTTAGTTTTATGTTTCTTAGAGAAGAAGTTAGGGTTCCTTGTCTATAAAAGGAACACAATAGAATGAATTATGTATTAGACGTTTACAAGTTTTTAATATAACGATCCATAGAGGATCAAAGAGTTCTTAGTTATCTGTGTTTTATACTTGTGTTTATATTCCGCTAAAGAATACAAGTTGTAGAGATTTTCTTTTAGTTTGTTTGTGATTACACAAGCAATACTAACGATCTACGAAGCTCAAGATCTATCAAGGTCTGCTAGTTTTCAACATATAGTGATGACGTGGACAAGGGAACCGGTAAATCATCCGGTTGCCCACCCTCGTAGTAACAAGAATGTCACTTTTTTAAACGTTGAGTAACCCATATAATAAACCCGTTAACTTGAGTAACATGAATAACAATAAAAAAACTTTAGTGACTTAGCACAAATTTCCCGTAAACTTTAGTAACTTTTGTGTATATTAACCCTTTCGAAAAACCTAAACATGTATATAAATTAAGAAAGCTCTTTATGGTCTTAACAAGCCCCAAAAGCTTGGTATGATAGACTCAAGTCATTTTTAATCAAAAACAGCTACACCATGGGGTTAGTTGATAATACACTTTTTACTAAGAAAAAAGAGTCACATATAATTATTGTTCAAATATACGTGGACGATATTATATTCGGATCAAATTGTCAAGACATGTGTGATGATTTCTCAAAAATCATGCATGATGAGTTTGAAATGAGTATGATGGGAGAACTAAGTTTCTTTCTTGGTTTACAAATCAAACAAGTAGAAGATGGTATCTTCTTTAATCAATCTAAATACATAAAAGAGATGTTAAAGAAATTTGGATTAGAAGAGTCAAAACCCATAAGAACACCAATGTCATCCGACACTAAACTTACAAAAGATGAAGACGGTGAATCCGTTGATAACACAAAATACCGTGGCATGATTGGTAGTCTTCTCTATCTTACGGCTAGTCGGCCGGATATCATGTTTAGTTTTTGTCTATTTGCTAGGTTTCAAGAAGACCCTAAAACATCACATCTAAAAGCGGTCAAAAGAATTTTTAGATACATTAAGGGTACGACTCAATTAGGATTATGGTATCCTAAGGGTACGGGGGTAGAAACAATTGTATATGCGGATTCTGACCATGCAGGTGATTATGTTGACCGGAAAAGTACAAGTGGTGTATGTACTTTTATGGGATGTTGTTTAACATCTTGGTTCTCAAAGAAGCAAATGGCATTGGTCCGACAACAACCGAAGCCGAGTCTGTCTCCGCGGGCAAAGCATGCCAACAAGCACTATGGATGAAACAAGCTTTAGTTGACTACGACATTCATCTAAGTGACATAGCCATTTTATGCGACAACAAAGGTGCCATCGACTTAAGCAAGAATCCGGTGTTGCACTCTCGCACCAAGCATATAGAGATCCGTCATCACTTCTTAAGAGATAATGTTCAAAAGGAGAACATCTCTATTGAGAAGGTAGCATCCGAAGACAACATAGCCGACGTCCTCACCAAACCGTTGAAGCGGAAACAATTCAACTTGCTTCATCTTGGTATTGGTCTCATGGAACAATCGTTGTAATTTACCTCTCAACTCTACAAGGTATGTAAACATTAGCCTTCTCAATTTCTGAGTCTAGGATCTCTATTTCACACACAACTCACTAACAATACGGGAATTTTCAAAACCCAAGGTAAATTTTATTTTACAACATGTAATTTCATATCTATTTTTCTTAACTAAAAGATGAACTTTTCTTTAAACAAGAAACTTTTCCAAAATACTTTCTAAAAAGATACTTCTTCCCATATCATTTTCATAAAAGCTATTTCTCACGTCTAGGACAAACCTTTTTCATTATTAATACAAAGTAAAAACCCGTTTTCATTGCATCTCATGTTTTTTGAATGCTAAAGGGAACACATAACTAATATGTGTTTTCTGGTACATTCATTTACGTAACAATAAATTTAGGAGCACTCGGGCTATCTCACATAATAGTATGCTTTTTCACTTATAGTCTATTTTTCTTTTTCTTCTTAGGAGTCGAGATAACCGCAACTCCAAATGGTTTGCATATAGGCACACACTAGGCACAAATATTTCCAAAAGGAAAATTTTGAGCTGCCTGAGTCATCAATACCACGGATCCCAGCATTAACGCTGGACGGTTCCCTCAAGGGAAGGATCCGTGGGAACCGTGAGACAGAAGCTAAATTTCTCTTCTATTTTTCTCACTTTTGGCTAAAAACCTTCATATTTGCATCATTTTATCCTTTTTACTAATGAGTATGTTACTTAATGCTTGTGTTCTCATGATCACATGCCTTAAATTCATATCTAATCATTTGATTTTAGTCTACATTTTGGGTCAAGCATTCATTACAATGCATTATTTTTTTCTATAAATAAGGTTCCCAAAATGCTTGCATCTTCGTCACTCTCAACCTCACAAACAACCATCATCATGTCATCCAAAAGATCTTCCAACATTGATGAATCACCTAGTGCAAACAATCCTCTTCAAGAAATCCAAAACTTTATCCTACCACCTTCCGTAGTGCCACCAACCAAATCTAGAAAAACCGCACGGATTAGCATCCGGCCTTGTTTTTTAGCCAAAACATTGTCAAATAGTTCATCACCAACTACTCATTCACCACCAAATGATTCCATAGTAGCACCTCCCTCATCTCCAACAAGCACACCACCATCATCACCTATCAAGTCTCCACCTAAGATCACTCTATCGGAACTCCTTAAGACTCCGAAAACACTCCAACAAACCAACCCAAAAGAACTAGTCTTTTTAACACCACCCACATCTCCGAAAACAATTTACAAAGAGCTTGTAACTTCACCACCTTTAGCTCCCATTGTCTTACAAGAACATCTAGGTTCTTTTCCACCACCACTTCCAAACATTCCGGACTTTGATCAATATTTTCCAACTTTTCCACCACATCTTCCCCATCCCACAAATCACCCGAGAATCATCCACACACATTATCCACATAATTTACATTGTGAACATTGCCAATCCACTAGGGAACTTGCAATGGAACTTAGGGACGAGATGCGATTCATACTTACCTACATCCTTGATCGCATCAGCATCATCACTGACCAAAACCTCCATCAATAACCTTATGCAAGCATGGAAGGAATGATATTACTATTTACTATATTTTTTTATTTTGAGTCATTTTAAAGAACAAAAATTGTTCTTAGTTTTACATGTTTTGTATGTGGCATATACACTACTATATTTTGTTATTTTATTAAAAGGATTTGTTTACATACCTTGGCTCTCCATCTTGTTTCTCGTCAATCACAAGATTATATTGCATGTTACTACTAACCTTTTCTTTGTAGGTTTTATATTTTCTCACTTGACACCCTATTCTAGGGGGAGCTACCGTCAAGGGGGAGTTAGTTATTGTGGATTTTACTATTTTTCAACACTTTATTTTTTCGTTAGGGTCACTTTTTGTTTCGAAGAAAAAGGGGAGAAGAAGTAAACCTTATACTTTCAAAACATACATCTAGTCTTAAGGTTTACTCAACATAACATTATGTTTTGTCATCAACAAAAAGGGGGAGATTGTTAATACAAATAAATCGTAAAAACGTTTATTAATATTTAGCGATCTCTTTGTGTTTTGTTGATAACAAATATAAAGTTATCATAAGTAAAATTATAAGGATACATGTTATTTTTATAAAGCATCTACATATATAGTCATTTAATATAAATTGATTTAATGATTGATTTATTGTAATAGTTTATTAGGATGGGTAAAAACCATAACCCATGACCCATACCCATGGAGCATATCCATAACCCATGGAGCTAACCCATAACCCATTGACTAGATGCATTGCATCTTCTAGATACATTGTATCTACTTGGATACCCATGGTCCAAAGTCTAGGACCCATGACCCATGACCCATAACCCATGGATAATGAGGAGCGTCTCACGGATCCCTCAGTTTACACTAGACGGATCCCTCATGCAAGGGATCCGTGGGATCCGTGCGATAGTAGCAAGTTTTTGCCTATAAATAGAGAGCCATTTCTTCATTGTAACTCACCCCTCTTCTTACAAACTCTCTTATATATTCTTTCATTCTTCTAATCTCAGATCTCTTGATCTAGATAGTAGTTCTTCTCTCTTTTGTTGTGATTCTCATATAGGTCCTTCTCTAAGGCGAGATCACGAGCTTCTAAAAGTCATCCAAGCAAGGGGTCCTTGATTGATTTGTTCCTCCACAAGATTTCTGTAGCAAAGATCCTGTATTTCATATTTCACATATTTGTTGTGTTATAGTAGTGTTGGTTTGGTCCTCCGTGTTAAGGACTCGGTATTTATCTTTGTACCAGAAAAAGTGTAAGCGACGTTGTGAATGCTTCTCTGTCGAGTTGAAGGAGTTTGTTGACATAGTGCTAGAAATCTCGAGTAGGTGACTCGGGGAGTGGAGTAGGGCAAGGAAGGTGTCCTTGTAGCCGAACCACTATAAATCGGTTGTGGCATTTCTATCCTTTACTTTACTTGTTTTCTTTACTTGCATTACTTATAGATCTATACTTTCTTTCCATCCATACGATTTCACATAACATCGAATCTAAAGTTTTTGAAACTAAGTTAAAATCGGCAAAACTATTCAACCCTCCCTTTTAGTTTTCCAGAGATTGTATGCATTGGGAGTGGAAAAATGATCCGAAAGGATGATGATTTGTATCAATTATAGTATATTTATATTTTTCCAAGGAAATACAAAAGAAATATGTATTCCCAGATCGTTTCCCAAACAAAGGTTAAATGAAACTTGTGATTCGAGTCGCGATTTTGTGAATTGAATAGTGAGAAAGAGGATAATTTGGATATTTAAACTAAAATTGATAATCATAAACTAAAAACAACTTAATAATCAAGGGAAACAATTTTATAAAGCACACGCAAGATAAAACGTAAAGAAAACCTAAAACGCGCAAAACCCGGGCTAATCCCGAGCCTTAAAAGTGAAATGATGGAAAATTAACCCTAGAAACGTAATTCTATTTTTCCTACGCCCTAAATGATAAAATAAAATTTTAGAAAAAATGGGGATACTTTTTTGACTTTTATTTTAATTATTATGAATTAAAAACTAAATTTATGAAAACTAATTATAAAAAATACTAAATGTTTATGAAAAATAACCAAAAAGTCAGGGAAAGTACTATTCAACAAGAAGAATGTATGAAATATAAGAACAAGATTCCAGCTTATCCCAATAAGCTGGGATAAGCAGTTTATTGGCTGTAAGCTTAAAAGGCAAAAAAGGCTTAAGAAATAAATTGTGCAGAGTAAATCATGTAAGTCCCTAGGGCGCAGTGGTGTTGGGTGTGTTTGTTGTGTGTGGTATAAAGGAGAGGTCCAGGGTTCAATCCTGGCTCACCCTGGAACTCCCTTTTTGTTTCTTTTCAACTTTTCTTTTACCAAACTTATAAAATAAGCTGAGATAAGCAAATTTAAGGAAAAATAATTTTTTTAAGCTTTTGAGATTAAGCTAGAATAAAAGAAGTAAAGCTGAAAAATTTGAAAGAAAGCTTAAGACAAACAAAGGAACTAATATGATGGAACTAAAAACTTTAGTAAGCTGAAAATAAGACTCTAAAAGCCTCTAGCACTAAAGGAAAAACCTAATTACAGATTTAAGCTATCTAGATGCAGAAGCCTAGATATCAAAAGCTACTTTACCAAAAAGCATAACTGACTCTACTCAGCCAAACAGCCCTAATAGGCCACTTTTAGCTTAAATTTAGGCTTAAAGGAAATAAGCTAAGGGTCCACTTTGGAAAGTAAGCAATAACAAGCAGTCAAAGAACAAATATACCAATAATCAAATGTAACACCCCCAAAATATGGTCCAGCGGAAGCATACGAACCTTTGGGTTCTACTATCTTGGTATCACAACATAAGGTACAAAGAATGGTTTTATTCCATTCATTTATAAAAAGATTCATTATATGAAAACATTAAGTTTACATTAATGAAAATAGTGCTGAAATAGGCCCAAACGATAATTAAAGTAGTCCCGATTATTCATCAGAGTCGCCTATGACCATGCCCTTGCCAAGCGTCTTCCAATAGTTAGCTATCGCCTTAAACCTGAGAACACATGCTAAAAAGGGTCAGCTTACGCTGGTGAGTTCATAGAGTTTAGTTAGAAAATAGTAGTGGAGCTGATAAAGTTTAACTGCTATGTGCGACTAAGGCAGATATATAATAAACATTCCAATCAACAATCAATCCAACAATAATCCAATAACACAATCGAGATCTCAGTAGGGCCCAGGCGACTCTAGCCAGCACAGTCTTAGCAAGGCCTAGAACACATGCTACCCTGGTCTAGGTCGGATACAAATCTCTATTCTTACCTAGGCATCACGTTATAGCAAAGGGTTGCTACCCTAGTCTAAGTCAACATATGTCGTGTGTCTAACCTTTCCTAGTCAACACATTAGCAATTCAAAAGAGTAGTGACAGGTCCAAGAAATAGTTGGCACTAACATAAACACATAAGGTTTCAATCAAAAAATCAAATATTTCAAACAATGTATTCTCACATAATGTTCACATATCCAATTATGGTTAATTAAAAGCAGCATGTATTCTCCCCCAAATTAGTTATGAAAACCTTTGAAAAGAGAGGCTATGAAACTCACCTTAGCCATAGAAATGCACTATTCACAACTAACACGACTGGCATCTAAAGTTAATCTCCACAACATCCGGAAGAAGGTACGACGAGTACGATAGAATAGAAACGACGCAACCTAATGCGTGAACGATTATCTCAAAATACGGCTCATACGATAAGGTAGTCGATAGAAGTAATGTGTCGTAGTTTTCGTGGATTTATTCGTGTCATTACTTTCAAAAGTCCATTATCAATATCTCAAAAGTTTATCTTTAACATTTCGTGTGGTGGTAAGAAACATAGACGCGAAGTACAACTCACGCGAAAGAGGAGAAGACGTCAACATAGTCGAGACATACTAACTAGAACACACACCAAAGAGGAAAAGACATTGACAAAGTCAAGAAGTTCTGACAATACTTAAGCTAGTCAAAGAAACTAGGAAATGACGACAACTATTTATGTAATATAAATAGGTTAATTAGTAAGTTTCGGTAGTTTCCCCATAATCTCTTACGTACATGTTTATAATAAAAGATAAGTTTCCATTTATCGATTAATTAGTAAAGGTTTCACAATCGTTACTCGTACATAGATGAGTTTATGATAAAGTACTTCATATAAGGTATATTAAGTAGTATTTCATAAATGGTGCGTTCGTTTATTCAACGTTCCCAAACCATTACGACTTTAATAAGTTGTCTTATCAAAATAACCGTTCTCAACAAGTTTATAGAAGCTAATATGTATTTATCAAACACGAGTTATTATCGTAGTTAATAAGGGTTTATAATAAATAAAACTGTATCTGTCGACATATATAGATAAGTATCTTGTTATTAGTTAAAATGTGAAAATTGAATATTTAGACTTATCGTGAATCAAATATATTAAACTTACGTCGTGTCTAATATATTGCACTCGGTTAATTCAAAACGTTTAATAAAGCCCAACTTAACCAAGATAACTTATCATCAGTTGTTATTCCAAATTTATAAACCGTAGTTGTACCTTATAAGTTACGATGTAATACCTGATATTAATCATTAATCACATATCTAGTTTTAATGTTTACCATTTCGTTTTACAAGTAACTTGTTCATTGTTAACTCATTTTCAATATCGTTTATCCGATAGTTTTATTCCGGTATAGTTATATCATTTGTCCGTTAAGAATTACAAGTTATCCCGTTATCGTTGTATAATTGATTCATTACAAAGGTTACGTTGTTATATATATATATATATATATATATATATATATATATATATATATATATATATATATATATATATAGATATATATATATATATAGTAGCCTATAGACCCGTGATAAATCACGGGCAGCTATATAAAAAATGTAGCATTACAAAAATAAATCTTTTATGAAATATATGTGATTATAAGAATTTTCTTCAAATAAATGAATAAAGACTCCCGATGTGATCACTCCTGATACAGTATTAGTTTAGGGAAGAATCATCACTACCAAAGATGATTAAAATGCCCATTAAATCAGTAAAACAATTTAGCTAACTAAAAATGTTAAGTTCTTTAAATAACGAAACCACCGTGATGTCATACCTATCTAGATATATAGAAATTTGGTTTATTAGATAATAATCGACAAAAGTGCAGCTTTAACCAAACACATCTGAGTAAGACATCAAAGATTTTAGCATATAATGATATAAGTATTTAGTTGCAATGTTAGATTAACCCATTTGATAAAACAGTCTTCAAGTGGCTAAAGTACTTACCTGACCCTATTTCGACAGTTGCTTCATGAGCACATTCACATTCATCAATCATTGAATTAACAGCTTTAAACCTACATAAAAGTGAAACAAATCTAAATATACGTGTATATAAGCAACCTGTTAATCATCATTCACACCCACAAAGATATAGGTACTATCATATTCGTCTATAAACATGAGAACACTCTCCATAGATAAAAGCTGATAAGCCTGATAAGCATTGAATAATCATTCGCGATCATTATGATCAATCGATTATTGTTGTCGATCACATCACTAATAGGTATAACACCAACAATATTTGAAACTGTACATGAACTTTAACCTAGTAGCATAAAACGTAAAAAAGAAAACCAATAGGAAACTTAATATAAGCACATGATAGACGTTTCCTCTATGCGATTTGAAAAAAGAAACACAAATAATAATGAAAAATTACCTATTAAAGATTGAGATGAACTATACTCGGATAAAAAAGATGTGGACGCATGCTCCATTATCGCAAAAATAAAATCAAAAAAATCAGTGCGTCTTGCGAAAAAGAATAGATAAGTGGATGTAGTTTAGTAATCACACCTATAAACACATGAACTGGAAAATTAACACATGAACTGAAAAAAACATGAGAGTAAAGACACATACTATGACACAAAAAATATGTAAATCAAGGAGAAACTTAGCATTAAGCTAAAGAATGGGATTTAATTCCAAAATCAAAGAGATGTCAAGTGCACATTGTAAGCCGAAGACTATACATACAAAATTGGAAAGAGATCAAAATTTACAATTGAGTTTCTATATTTTTGACAATCACAGAAAGAATTCTTCCTAACAGCAAATTAAAAGGACATAATTGTAATTTTAATATGCCATGTGGCTTTAGTGACTTGGCATTAGTGAGGTGGCAAGTTGTCCACATGGATTTAATGACATATACAAATTTCAAAAAAACTTTTGTTTATTATATATATATATATATATATATATATATATATATATATATATATATATATATATATATATATTAGCTACAATTTATTGTAGCCAATTGGCTACAATTTTGTGCTATATAATGTGGGTCCCTGATTCTTTTTGTGGGTCCTGATTCTTTTCTGTGGGTCCCAGATTCATTGTTAGTGTATTTTTATGAAGGATTGTAGCTAATTGGCTACAAAAATTGTAGCCAAGCTATCCCTATATATATATATATGGTTAACCCATTGTCTTATACCATTAACCGTTTCATTAATCTCGATATCTCATTATAATGATCATTAGTTCTAATATGTCCATTAGTATCCGTTTCGATATTCTATATTAACCGCATTTACGACCTATAAACTATTATCGTGTCTTAATAGAGTTGAACCCGTAACCCATTTAACTCATATCGTATATCCAATATATAAAATAAGACAAGGCAAACACCAAGTGAACATTCGGTCAAACCCGACACTCTAACGAATTACAAACTATCCCGAGATCAATTACGTGACAATTACTAAACTCAAACCGGGACAAAACGCACCCTAGTTGGGTCGACCCTAATCGTTAATACAAGTTTTATCCATGAAATAATACACAACACAATATATAAAATAGTAATCGGTATAAAAATAATAATAACATGAGACGAGTTGTGGGTGACGGCTTATCCACAAGGATGAGAGAAAGAAGAGAGAGAGGCAAGAGATAGAGATAAGGAGATGGAGGAGTGGTGGTGATAGTGGTGGCTGTGACCACAGTGGCGGCGACGGTGGCTCACGGACACAACCCATACAAACCCTAACACCAAAACCATAATATTTGAATCTTGATAATTAGATCTAGGACGCGTTGAGCGTTTCCTAGGTGCGTGTGTTAAAAAAAACGAAGTCACAAGGACTAGATCTGTCCAATGAGGTGGGCGGTGTTGTTAGTGGCGGTGGCCAGAAAGTTGGCCGGAAAAGTTGGCGGCGGCCGGAACCCTATATGAGTGGCCGGAATATTAGAAAGAGAGAGAGATGAGAGGGTATTTGTGTGTGAATTTAAGAGAGAGAAAGATTTGTGTAAAAAATGAGAGAGTGTGTGTGGTTTGGGGTATTTATACCCCTAGAGGGACCAAACATGTTCAGGTGTAAACTAAGGGGGGCGGCAATGTAAACTATCCAGGGACTTTAGATGTAACTTTCTAAAACTTTTGATATATTAGGTATGAGACTCGTTTAGCCTAGCAAACAACGAATTCATGACCCGGGAATTACGCCAATGTTCTCAGAATATTATTTCGTATAAAAATGACTATAAATACGTAGCGCATATCAATTTATAGGGAACGATCACTCTAAATGTCGTTTCTACATTTATGACGTATCGAGGAAATTACGAGTTGTCACATCAGACACTCTTGAGCTTTTTTGAGCTCATAAAGAGCTTATGAAAATACTAGCTGAGACAGCATACACTTAAACAACTTAATACACGTGGAAAACTTTTGTGTCAAAGCAAGTTTAAGCACAAAATTAAGCAGTCAAAAGACCACCAAAAACCAAATAAGCTGTAAACAAATGAGATTTAGCAATTAGATTTTACTAAAAAGCCAATTATTACCACTTTGGAACTCAAATTATCACTTAAAACCAGATGTGAAGAAGCCAACTTATGAACTGCACCAGGTTGCCCTAGTGCTAAAGTGCCGATTTGAAAGCAATTTTTGGGAGTTAAACCAACAGGAAAATCCATATAAGCTTTAAACAGATTTAGTATGACTTCTAAATACTTGATAAAACACCTTTTACACTTAATTGGACTCCTAAGAAACTAATAAATGATCTGATGTAAGGTGAGACAGACCAGAGTTTTTTTGTTTTTTTGACTTTTGAAAAAGCTTGCAGATGCAGTTTGACTACAAACTCTAAAAACAAATGAACTCAACTTAACTTATAAACTATTTAAGACACTCAATAAACACTTACACTTGACTCAAGAACATATTATCCCAATAAGCTGCAAAAACTGACCTTAAACCATTTTAAACTCAGTTTCATTTAATATTCAACTCTAGTGACTCAATACCAAACAAAAATGAATTTGAATGAATCTAGACTACTAATTATGCTAATCCTAATCTGAATTCTGAAAAAACTTAAGACCGAATGCAAGTTTACTCTAAGAACAACTTAGTGCCAAACACTCCTTTATAAACTGATTTGCTTTTTCAAAAGGATTCAACTGTTAAACTTGATTGATTCTGATTCAAAGTGACTATATAAGACCTACTGACTTATTAACACTTATATTTAACACTTGATAAGCTGCAATTAAGCTAATGCTATTAATGACTTATTTTTGGCTTTTTAAGAGTTTTATGATGAAAATAGAGATCAATTGCAAAATAAACAGAATCAATAGCAAATACTGGACAAATAAGATAGATCTAAGCTATTAATCAATTAATAAGCAATGAAATACTAAAGTGCTTAAAAATACGGTGAAGCTTACACAGACCCTTGCTCAAAACAGGGCCAAAATTAAATCTACAAGCTTCAGCTTGTCATAGACAAGTTGGTCAATCCCATAGGTCCATCCAGGTCTGACCTATCATCCAATAGCTTTTTTTTTTTTTGCTTATTTTGACTTTTTATTTTACTTTTTGAATTATTGAACAAAATTAAATGATAAGCTTACAAAAAGCTATAAGAGCTTATGTAGACTTATATTAAAGCTGTTTAAAGTTTATGACAACTTATTAAACCATTACTTAATCATTTGAATAAAATAGTAAAAACAGTTTATGTAAAAAGAACAATTGAACCAAACCTAAACTTTACGGTGATCACCCGCGGTCTTAAGGTCATAATTGCAATGTTTTAAGGCCTAATAAGCCTTGTGTTCGAGCTCCATGGGTAAATGACATGCCTTTTGGTACGCCAATTTATATGGGGTGCACCCAATGGGTGTCTTGAAGGCTGTACGGAAAGCCCAAAGTGCATCATCTAATTTATTGGCCCACGAGGCTCGATGCTCTCCTACGGTCCTTTCTATATTCTTTTCAAACCACGATTGGACACCTCGACTTGACCGCTCGTTTGTGGGTGATACGCGGTAGAAAGACGATGGGTAACTCCATATTCTGACATAACTTTGGCAAATTGTTCATTACAAAATGGGTACCGCGATCACTGATAATAGCACGAGGTGCTCAGAATTAGGAATTTTTTTTCAAGAACTTAACAATGACTCGGGCGTCATTTGTGGGGAGAGCCTTCGCTTCCATCCATTTTGACAAGTAGTCGATGGTCACGAGTATGTACTTATTTCTTCTAGATGACGGAAATGGCCCCATAAAATCGATGCCGCAAACGTCAAAAATCTCGCAGACTTGAATTGCATTTTGTGGCATTTCTTCTTTTTGCGATATTTTTCCTTGACGTTGGCAAGAGTCACATGACTTCACCAAGTCGTGGGTGTCTTGATAAATGGTCGGCCAATAGAAACCGGAGTCAAAAACCTTTTTAGCGGTGTAACTAGCCCCATGATGGCCCCCGGTAGGTCCATTGTGGCAAGCCGTGAGAATGTCAATGGCTTCTTGGCCATTAACACACCGCCGGATAACTTGATCCGCACATACTTTAAACAAGTAGGAGTCGTCCCAAAAATAATGCTTAACACCCTTACAAAACGTTTTCTTTTGCTGGGACTACATCCATTTCACGATATAATTCCTCGCATGGTAATTTGCAAAATAGGCAGACCATGGGGTACTAGCATCCTTCTTAGCAATCATCCCAAGTGTCTCGAGAGGAAATGTTTCCGTAATTTCCTTTTTCTCGAGAACAATTTGATGGGGATTTTCTAATCTTGATAAATGATCGGTGACGAGGTTCTCCGCTCCTTTTATCACGGATGGTGACATCAAACTCTTAAAGGAGGAGAACCCACCGAAGTAATCTCGGTTTCGTACCTTGTTTTGCTAAGAGATACTTGGGTGCCGAATGATCGGTATACACTATGGTCCTAGATAAGACAAGGTATGGTCGAAATTTCTCGAAGGCATAAAAGACGGCTAACAATTCTTTTTCTGTAGTCGTATAATGACATTGGGCGTCGGTCAATGTCTTACTCGCATAGTGTATTGGTTGAAAGTATTTAGTCTTACGTTCCCCCAAGACTGCCCTGATGGCATAATCGCTAGCATCGCACATGAGCTCAAAGGGAAAGTCCCAATCGGGGGCAACTAAAATTGGTGCTTCAATTAACTTTTTTTAAGGATATTAAAAGCTTGAATACATTCATTTGAAAAGACGAACGGTGTATATTTTTCAAGGAGATGGGTCATAGGCCAGGCTATCTTAGAAAAAACTTGAATGAAATATCGGTAAAAGCCGGCATGACCCCGAAAACTCCTTATTCCTTTGACGATCGTGGGATGAGGTAGCTTTGCGATCACATCGACTTTAGCTTTATCGACCTCAATCCTGGACTTGGATATTTTGTGGCCGAGGATAATGCCCTCTTGGACCATAAGTGGCACTTCTCCCTATTAAAGACCAAGTTGGTATCTTCACACCGCTTAAGCATGTGGTCTAAATGGGATAGGCAAGTCATAAAAGATTCTCCGTATACCGAAAAATCATCCATAAACACCTCCATCATTTTCTCTATCATGTCGTGAAAAATAGCCATCATGCACCTTTGGAACATGCCGGGAGCATTGCATAAGCCAAAAGGCATACGTCGGTAGGCAAACATTCCATAAGGCAAGTAAACGTCATTTTTTCCTGGTCTTGTGGATAGATAGGATTTTGAATGTTGTCAGAAAATACATCAAGAAAACAATAGTACTCATTCCCCGCTAATCGCTCGAGCATTTGATCCATAAATGGAAGCGGGAAATGGTCTTTTCTCGTCATATCATTTAACTTTCTATAATCAATGCACACCCTCCATCAGGTGATGAGGCATGTGGGAATTAACTCATTTTCTTCATTAGTGATGACGGTCATCCCACCTTTTTTGGAACATAATGAATAGGGCTAACCCATGAGCTATCGGAGATTGGATAAATCACTCTGGCATCAAGGAGTTTGAGAGCTTCCTTTTTGATAACATCATGGATTTTTGGGTTAACCCTTCTTTGTTGTTGAATCACAGGAATAAAGTCGTCTTCCATCAAAATCTTGTGGGTACAAAAACGAGGGTCTATGCCCTTAATATCGAAGATTTGCCAAGCGATGGCACTTTTGTGTTTTTAAGAATGGCCAAAAGTTGGGTCTTCTCCTCATCTTTAAGGTTTTTGGCAATGACAACGAGAAATTTTTTGGGTTCTTCCAAGAAAGAATATTCAAGATGAGGAGGTAAATCCTTGAGCTCGGGCTTCAAAGGCTTTTTATTTGAAGTTTGTACTTCCTTAATTTATTCAATCATAATTTCGTATGGAGGGAGTGAAGGTGATGGGTCTTCATTTAACAATTGCTCAAGATAAAGGATATCTCCCTCCGAATCGTATATACCATCATCAATTTCTGGTGAAATCGATTCATGAGAAGCAAGAAACTCATCGATCTCTTCCAAGAGGAAGTCACCTCCCTCGAACGAAGTAAGAGAGGGGGAAGAATCGACAATGATTGGTTCAGAAGAAGGAGTAGGATTACCACCCTTATAATTACTTGAAAAACCAAGTACTTCTTGAGCGTACTCCTCATAAGAAACATCAATGACATCGATCTGGTTGACCGATGCATCATCCTAGTTTGAGGAGTACCTCGACGTTTGATTAATATTGAACATGACGGCTTATTTGTTAAAGCGTAAAGTTATTTCTCCTTCATAAACATCAATCAACGCACGACCCGTCCTTAAGAAACACCTCCCACGAATGAGGGGTACTCGAGGATTGGCATCAAAATCTACGACAATGAATTCGGCGGGAAAATGGAACTTCCCCACTTTTACGAAGACATCTTCGGCAATACTGATTGGGCGAGTAGTAGAATGGTCGGCAAGATCAAGAGTCATGTACGTAGGGTTAAGTTCGGGCAATGAAAGCTTTTTGTATATCAAAAGTGGCATCAAATTGATACTCGCGCCAAGATCAGCCAAGGCGGAGCATTGAATGATTCCTTGAAACTCACATAGGATGAGTAGTTTGCTAGGGTCTCTTAACTACTCAAGAAGTTTCTTAAGGAGGACCGCCGAGCAATGTTCATTCAAAGACATTTTTTCTAATTCAGAAAGTTTTTTGTTGTTGCTTAATAAACTCTTGATTGTTGAAACAAACTTGGGCATCAAAAGAAGAGCATCCGTAAACCTAATCTGAAAATGTAAATCTTGAAAGATCTGAAAGAACTTTTCCATTTGAATATTTGCCTTTTCACGGAGCTTTTGGTCATTCATTCGTGAAGGATAAAGAATTGTTGTTTCTGAGTTAGGCTTCAAAGCACTAACCGGAGCATCTTTTGGCTCAGAAGTCGGGACAACCGTGGGTTGGACATTCTTGGTACTCCCTTTATTAGTAGGAAGCATCAGGTCCTTTTTCACCCCGGTCTCACGGTCTACCACTTGAGGAGAAGAAGAAGTAGTAGGAACCGTGGGTACATCATAAGCTACACCACTATGGGTGGTGATTGCTTTCATATCACCTCTCGGGTTAGCAATTGTGTTTCTTGGGAGGGTATATTCATCTGCATAAAATTACTCATCCTATTCTTCAACTCATTTGTTTGTTTGCTCAAAGTAGTATCAATCTCCTTCTTAAGTTCAACCCTCATGTTGTTTATCTGATTCTGCATTGCTCGTATGTTGACATCATTGTTCTTTATGTAGCTCGTGAAATCTTGATTTGGTGCAACTTGAGGCGGCGGTTGTTGATAAACTTGTTGTGAGGGAGGAGGTTGTTGATAAACTTGAGGTGGAGGAGCTTGGTAATTTTGATTATTGAAATTAGCTCCTCGGTTTTGATTTACATTTTGGTTGGCATTGAAACGATTTTGGTTTTGATTATTGGGTTGGTTGAAACAAGGAGCTCCAAGGTAATTGTTTGAGCGATAGCTGAGGAGATTTCGATCTCCTTGCGGTTGGTACGTATTACCTCCCGTATTGTAGGTTCCCGTAGCAGCATAAATGTCCTCTTAAGTGCAGCCACCGGCGGTTGGGCACCCGAAATAAGAATGTGGACCTCAACAAGTCTCACAACTTGGGTTAACAACTTTGACTTGATGATTCTGATTCGTTTGATTTGTTTGGTACATTCGTAACATATCCGTGGACATATCATCAATATTCTTAGTAAAAGCCGCTATTTCGGAAGAGGAAGAAGTGTTTGATCTAGTTGACTCACCCCTCTCAGCGAAAGAGTCCCAATTATTATGGTGGGCGGTCATGTTCTCGATAAGGTCATAACATTCTTCGGGTCGCCTTTTCATGAAAGTACTACCGGTAGTAGCATTGATCGTATCATGGTGTCTTAATGTCAAACCATTATAAAAGATATCAATTTTAGTGACGAGTAACATATTATGGTTCGGACACTTATCAATCGAAAGCTTATAACTTTCCCACGCTTCAAATAAGGATTCGTCGGGAAGCTGTCGAAAATTGCTAATATCATTTCTCAATATCGTCACCATCGACGGTGAAAAATATTTTGCAAAAAAATTTGAAACCATTTCCTCAAAAGTATGAATAGAATTCTTCGGAAGACGATCAAACCAAGTGGTAGCATGATGCGTCAACGAATACGGGAAGAGGTATAAACGAAGGGCGTCATCGGAGACCCCATTTTGTTTCATACTCTGGGTGATGGTTAAAAATTTATCGAGATGCTTATTCGCATCATCTCCTGGTAATCCGTGAAATTGACAACTATTCTAAACTTGTTGTATCATATGGTGCTTTAGTCCGAAATCCGTGGCTTGGATGTTAACGAAAGCAATCGGTCCGCCCCTCTGATACATAGTTGGTTGGCATAGCTCCTCCATCGTTCGGAGATTGGGAGCCGCATTTTGATGTAGGGAGGTGGATTATTATGAATGGGACCCGCAGGGGGTGGTCCTTGATTTTGTGCCATATTACGTAACTCGGGTACGTTTTGATTAGAATTCCGTCTTGATTGAGAGCGAGTGCGCATGCACTAAAAATAAAAGAAAAATGAAAAAGAAATAGAAAATAATTTTTGAAAAAGAAAATATCTTTGGGTTTTTATATTTAGAAATTTTTTGAAAAACAATATTTTTGTAATCGATTCGCCAACCGGTGCTCGGTAGCTCTCTAGAATTACGCACTGTTAGGATTTAGAAAATCCGTTAGTTAAAGTGTCGGTCACCTCAAATATATGTATTTGTTAGAAAGCTCGTAGTCGTAGTCAAGTTATGTTAATAAGTAGTTTGTTAAGTATCACCGTGGAGGACGGACGGGTCTTTACGCACTGTATGCCTGATCCACAGCCCGTAGTAGGTGAGTCTTGTAAGATACTATAAATGCTTCAATACCATTTTTCTTTGTTTACACCAAGTTCCCAACTCTCTCTACTTTCTCTCTCTAAACCATTCAAACCATACGCCACCTTTTGATGTTATGATGTGTTTATGAAATTCAATATGTTACAAATGGTATCAAGAGCCATGGTTTGATCATCCCTCTTACATGTTCTTGGATTTCTAGTGGTTTTTATATGGTTTTTGGGTTTGAAAAAGTTTACTGGTATTTGCATCATTTGGATTACTTCTAGTGTTAAAGTTTGGATTTTGATTGTCCTTTTGTGTTTAGAATCATCATAAGTGGTTAGGTTTTGATTTGGAAGGCTTGAATCATCTTGGTTGGGCTGTTTTTGATTTGAAAAGTGGTTGTTTTTGAATATTTTACGAAGCGAGTTGAGCCTCGTAGTACTTTTCTACGAAGCGAGTTGGTTTGTTCTTTGAAGCGAGTTGTCACTAGAGCGAGTTGTCACTTAAGCGAGTTGTCGCTTAAGTAAGTTTCTTTGGAAGCGAGTTATCAGTTTCTGCGAGTTGTCTTTTAAGTGAGTTATATCTTAAGTGAGTTGTCGTTTAAGCGAGTTGTCTTGGAAGCGAGTTGGTTGCTTAAGCGAGTTGTCACTTAAGCGAGTTGAGTTCTAAGCGAGTTGTGTTTAAGCGAGTTGAGTTCTACGCGAGTTGTGTTCTAAGCGAGTTGGTTCTAAGCGAGTTGTATTCAAAGCGAGTTGATTAAGCGAGTTGACCTCAAAGCGAGTTGAAGTAGGGTGCGACTTGTCTAATACACTACTCGTCTATTGAGACTTGTCACTTCTTAGTGTTACATTTTACGGTTTTCTCTTGATTTAGTGAAATCCCGTGAAAGAATCTATTTCCCGGTTTAATCAAAGAGCTATAAAATCCCGTAGAATCGGTAATCATGTCTACCAACGTGCCTACAATCATCTCTTCTTCTTTGAGGACGTTCAAGCTACCGGATCGATACTCGTCCACCTATGTTAGACAGAACTGATTATGACTCATGGTCTCAACGAATCAGATTGTACTGCTTGGGTAAAGAAAATGGGGTTAATATTCTCAAATCAATTGATGAAGGACTGTACCAAGTTGAGACTACCAGAGACATACTTGAAACAGCTGCAGATGGCTCAGTGACTTTGGGACTAGATAGACCTAAGACGTATGATGAACTGACTGATAAGGAGAAGAAGAGATACGATGAAGACATCGTGCTAACATCATACTTCATGGTTTACCTAAGGACATTTACAAGCTGATCAATCACAACACGGAAGCTAAGGCAGTATGGGATAATGTTAAGATGCTTCTCTCTGGTTCAGAATTGACTAAAGAAGACAGGGAATCTCAGCTGTATGATGACTTCGAGAACTTTAAGATGAATCCAGGGGAAAGTACCACTGAATATCATGTAAGATTCCACAAGCTTTTGAATGATATGAGGAATATCAAAATGACAATGCCAAATATTCAGCTCAACTCAAAGTTTGTGAACAACATGAATCCCCAAATGGAACAAATTTGTCACTACTGTCAAGCTTAACAAAGGTTTAAGGAACACCAACTATGAACAATTTTATGCCTACTTACTCCAAAATGAGAAGCATGATGCGTTTGAACGAATGATCCTTAAAAAGTTCAACAACAATACTGGAAGTACAAGCTCATCAAATAATTCAACTACATTTTACACTAATGTAGGCATAAACACCAAAGCATCTCAAGTCATACCAACTGGTAATGGTAATTACAAACTCATTCCGGATCCAGGGTATAAACCTCCAGACTTAGACACAGTTATGGAACATTTCATCAACCAACTGGCTCTTATGGTTAAGCAAAACCTGAACCTCACTCCACACATCAACAATAACCTTAGAACGACATCCAATCTCCACAATCATGCTACTGTTAGAGATGGAAAGATAGTGGTGCAGAATGTGCAGGGAAGACATAATGCATACCTTCCACATAATGAGCAAGGGAATGTTGGTACGGGATATGGAAATTTTGGAGCTGGATATGGTAATGCTGGGGTTGGTGGTGGATATATGGGCAATCAAAATCGTGGAAGGAACATGGGTCAGGGTCAAGTAAAGCCCATTAAATGTTACAACTGTGATGGAGAAGGACACATCGCAAGGAATTTCACTCTTCTAAAACGTCCACAAAATGCAGAGTACTTCAGGGACAAGATGCTGCTGGTCCAAGCTCAAGACAGTGGAGCAATGTTGAATGAGGAAGAATTGCTATTTCTTGCTGAGGGAAATGCCAGAACTTATGATGCTGATGTGGATGAACAGCCAGTGCAGGGTATGGGTCAGAACAATCCAAATGCATTTCAAGTAGCTGATTGTGATGCATATGACTCGGATTTTGATGATGAACCAACTGCCCAAACCATCTTCATGGCTAGCATTTCATCAATGGTCTCTTCATGGCTAATGCGCAAAAGATACACTACAAAGTACAACCAACTGAAATCTTTGAGTCAGATACTGAAAATATGGGCAATAGTAATGTTGTCCCATACGACCAATATGTGAAGCAAGATGAAAGTGAAACTGTACCAAGTAATGTATCTTCTGCAGTCAATGATGATTGTACTTTCGATGAATACACTGAACGTGCCCCTGATGATTCTATATTTTCTGAACTAAATTCCTATAAGGAACAAGTTGCCATTTATGAACAACGTGCTTAGTTCGAATTGACCACCCGTGAGCAGGATATGGATAACCAAATACGTACAGTTATTAGAGAAAGCAATTTTAGAGAAGAAATGTTAAAACAAGAGTTAAACTCCTTATGAGAAAATCTTACAAAAACTGTTAAGCAAAAGCAAGAACTTCAAGAAAATGTTAAAGTGCTTAAACAAGAATTTAATGCTAAGGAATCAAAACTTTTGAATGGCTTTTCCAATCTAAAAACTTTGAAAAACAAACTTGAAAACAAACTGTACATACAAGGAAACACCATTCAGACTGCTCACATGATCACTAAGCACAGAGTCTTAAGCGATAAGCATAGTATTCCCCTAGTAGAAGAGCCAAATCCTTAGTACTGTAAAAAGGCTAAACCTTACCATACGATTGTATATGATGGCAATGAGATCCTCAAGCCTAGGCAAACACCATCATGTATTGGAAGCACGGAAGAGGATAGAAAATTAGAAGATGCCTCTAGGTAGAAAATGGATAAGAAGCTAAGAGATCTTCAGTAGAACCCCATGATTAAACTAAAGAAAATTAGATTTCCCTGAACATGTTTAAGCCTCAAACGCAATTAACCCCAGAACAAGTTTTTTGGAAAAAAAAATAGATAAGCAAAAAGAAAATGTACTTGTTGAAACAAACACTCCCCTTAGGAAAGTTCCTCCAGCCACTGTTTATCCTCCGAATACACCAATCCATTTAGTTCCTAGAACTCTTCCCACTAAGAGCAAGACCTTAATCAGCCTGTATGTTTTTTATCAACTATTCGTTGATCTTGAGAAGATATGTAAGAAGAGAATCACACCTACAGGGATAACTGAAGGGGAAAGGGGTTTTGAGCAAACTAAAGAATGCTATTTAACTGAGGTCATACCATTCTTTAAACAATTAAAAAATCAATTTGAGAGTCTTCAGAAGGGAATAGACTCAGAGATTAAAGAAATAGAAAAGGAATTTGATGAAATGATAGTTGAGGTCAATAATTATGAACAGGAACACAAATATAATGACATTGAAAGGAAAAATCTGCATATCTTAAATGAGAACTTGATATCGAGTTGTGTGGCTCAAGATGTGTTTTATATTGTTACTAAGTATTCTATTACTGCTTCTCAATTTCTTGAATTATCTATTTCTTTGAAAGTTTCCCATGATCATGTCATTGAGCTTGAAAACAAAAAATCAAAGCTAAATGAGAAAATTGACCAGGATGATCACGATAATTTGGTAAAACACTCTTCTAAGATGGAAGTTGAACATTTTGATTTGCAATTAAAATATCAACATCTCAAAGAAAATGTTAAAACCTCAAACATCAAGATATCCTCGGATGTTCCAGAGTTTCATGCAGTTTTTGAAATAAACAAACGTGACGAACAGATTCAAGCTCACAGTAAAACGATCAGAAAGTTGAAAACCCAAATTTCACAATTAAGGGTGAAAAGAACAATGTGACTGGCTCCCAAATACCTCCTCCTTTAGATTCTCAATTTTCTCAAAACTTTCATCTTCAAAACATCATTAATGTATTACAACAAGAAAATGAGAGTTTTCTAGAAGAAAATGAAAAGGTCAAAAGACACTTCAAAGAGTTATACGATTCAATGAAAGTCACTCGTGACAAGAACAATGAAAAAATAACTTCGTTACAAAAGGAAATTGAGAATCTGAAGAGTCAGGTAAAAGGGAAAATGCCACTTGTCTTTAATGAGAATGTTGCATCAAAGGCATCTACAGATTCTAAATATATTGTGACTATTAAATACATTCCTCCTCATCTTAGAAATAATGAACTTGTGTTTCATAACTATTTCTGTCACCTTAAGGATAGTCTAGAATGTCTCCGTGAGATTGTAGAAGAGGATAGCATAAATAAGCCACTTGATAGTGAAATTAGGCATGCATGCTTATATGTCAAACGATCTCAGGAGCTGTTAGAATGTTTAAGAGCAGCATGCCCTAAATCCTTATGTGAGAAAGATAAAGCTGTGATGCCTTGTTCTATGCCTAGTGCTAAGTATGCAACCCATTCTATGACTCATTCTATGCCGAAAGTCAAGCATGTGAGCTTTGATGTGATAAGTACTTCAGATCCCAGCACTTCTAGATCAGGAATGCAAAAAGTAGCAAAAATAACTAATGTTCCCATAATTCTCTCTACAGGAGTAATCAGTGGTACAAAAGCAAGCGGGTCAAAGCCTCCAGGCAATACAAAGCAAGATAGGACCTCGCAAGCTAAGAGTGATCAACGGAAAAGAGTAGAAGACCACCCTAGGAACATTAAGTTTGATTTGAATAAAACGAATCATGTTGATTCTAGTATTAGCTATAAGCGTTCTGTAATTAATTCGAATTCTGCTACTATTTTCAAAACATGTAATGAATGCTTGATGTCTGGTATTAATCATGAATGTGTTGTGAATGAGATGAGTAATACTACAAAATTTCCTGTTAAAATGGTTAACACTAGACAACAGTATAAAAAAGTCAGAAGACCAAGGAGGAAGAAGGCTAGAAAACATTGGAAACCAACTGGAAGAAAAGTTAGTAATGTAGGTTATCATTGGATACCTACTGGCCATAAATTCAATCTTAATGAGTTGTGCCCTAAATTATCTAGATCAATGCCCATTAGGAAATGGATGCCCACTGGTAGAACTATACCTTTAAGAAGTGAACATACTTTGAATAGATGTACTGCTTCTACTAGCCCGGCATCTACCTGTAATGATTTTATTGATTCTTTTTCTGATGTGGATGTTCCAATCTCGTTTTATAACCAAGTGGAACCCATTCTTGCATGGGGATCCTAATTATCCAGTTATCCATTCTTGTCTATGTTCAACTGCAGGTCGTTCAAATCGTTCTGTGGTACTTGGACTCAGGTTGTTCCAAGCATATGACTGGAGATTGCTCGCGGCTCATGAACTTCGTGAGTAAATTTATCGGGACTGTTAGATTTGGAAACGACCATTTTGGAGCAATTATGGGTTATGGAGATTATGTGGTTGGTGATAGTGTAATCTCCAGGGTATATTATGTTGAAGGTCTTGGTCATAATCTATTTTCTGTTGGTCAATTTTGTGATTCTGATCTAGAGGTGGCCTTCAGAAAACATACATGCTTCGTTAGAGACTTAGATGGTGTTGAACTTTTGAAAGGAACACGTGGAACCAATTTGTACACCATCTCCATCGAAGACATGATGAGATCTTCTCCAATTTGCTTGTTATCAAAGGCCTCTAAAATAAAGTCTTGGTTATGGCACCGTCGCCTCAATCATTTGAACTTCGGCACCATAAATGATCTGTCAAGAAAGGACCTCGTGAGAGGCTTGCCTAGACTAAAATATGAAAAGGATCACCTTTGTTCCGCATGCCAATTGGGAAAAAGCAAGAAATATGCCCATAAACCCAAACCTGCAAACTCAGTTATGGAAGTTCTTCATACTCTTCAAATGGATTTGTGTAGACCAATGAGAGTGCAAACAATTAATGGGATGAAATATGTGTTAGTCATTGTTGATGACTACTCTCGATTTACTTAGGTTAAGTTTTTGAGGACAAAGGATGAAACTCCAAATGTCATCATCAAACTTATCATACAACTGCAGGTTCGACTTTACAAGACTGTTATAATCATCCGAACAGACAATGGAACTGAGTTTGTTAACAAAGAACTAAGTCAGTTTTATGAAAGCATTGGAATCAGTCATCAAAGAAGTGTTCCACGTACTCCTCAACAGAACGGTGTAGTTGAAAGACGAAATCGCACTCTTTTGGAAGCCGCAAGAACTATACTGATTTACTCAAAGGTTCCAATGGTTCTCTGGGCTGAAGCCATTGCCACTGCTTGCTACACCCAAAATCATTCTCTCATCCACACCACTCATGGAAAAACTCCATACAAACTTGTCCACAATAGAAAACCTGATCTCTCTTTCCTTCGTGTGTTCGGTGCTTTATGCTATCCAACAAATGATGGTCAGGATTTAGGTAAATTAAGAGCTAAGGTAGACATAGGAGTTTTTGTGGGTTATGTACCAAACAGGAAAGGTTACCGAATATACAACAAAAGAACCCGGGATATGATGGAAACTATTCACGTCACGTTCGATGAGCTGTCTGGGAAAATGGCTCCAGGACAATCAAGTTCTGGACCTGCATCTCCACTTTCACTAAGTAGTCCCATTAGTTCCTCCCTTGTACAAAACCCCTCACCAGCAGTTCCATATGTACCTCCTTCTGAAGAAGATTTGAAGAAATTGTTTAATCCAATGTTTGATGAATATGATGAACCTATTGCTAATGATCAGTCTAATCCATCAACATAGGTTGCCTCTAACCCAGTCAATGTGGATAACCCTTCAGTTTCTATGTCATTGAGTCAAGAAGCGCCTACTGCAGATCACTCATCCTCATCATCAAACCCTCAATCATCGAGTGTACATCATGGAAATGTTTCTGGCACCAATGATGGAGATAACCCCTTTGCTTTTCCCGAAGATGATCCATTTGAGAACATATTTGCTCTTGAACCAAGTTCAGAACCATCTTCATCAGGAGATCCAAACTCTGCTAGTTCAGTCCTTCAACAATAACCACACGAACACCTTAGAAAATGGACACATGACCATCCATTGGACAACATCATTGGAAACCCTTCTCGTCCAGTATCCACTCGTAAGCAACTTGCAACTGATGCCTTGTGGTGCTTCTTCAATTCCATATTATCAAAGGTTGAACCAAAAGATGTTAAAACTGCAATGTCAGAAGACAGCTGGTTCAATGCAATGCAAGAAGAAATTCATGAGTTTGATCGTCTTGATGTTTGGGAATTAGTACCTGCTCCTGACTGTGCTATGATCATTGCTCTCAAATGGATCTTCAAAGTAAAACTTGATAAGCATGGAGATGTACTAAAGAACAAAGCAAGA
This sequence comes from Chrysanthemum makinoi, assembly GCA_910596185.1. Lineage (NCBI taxonomy): Eukaryota > Viridiplantae > Streptophyta > Magnoliopsida > Asterales > Asteraceae > Chrysanthemum > Chrysanthemum makinoi. The sequence goes on from OU343221.1 coordinate 193,632,199, forward strand.
CTTGTTGCAAAAGTATATCGTCAAGAAGAGGGTATTGAATTTGAGGAATCATTTGCTTCAGTTGCACGTATTGAGGCAATCGGAATCTTGCTGGCTAATGCTGCCAGCAAGAACATGGTAGTTTATCAAATGGATGTAAAGACTGCCTTTCTTAATGGAGACCTGAAAGAAATTATCTATGTCAGTCAGCCTGAAGGTTTTGTGGATCCAGAACGTCCCACTCATGTCTATCGCTTGAAGAAGGCTCTCTATGGCTTGAAACAAGCTCCAAGGGCATGGTATGACACACTGTCAAAGTTTCTCTTATCCAACAGATTCAGCAAAGGAGCAGTTGATCCTACATTGTTCACCAGAAAGTCAGGCAAACATTTAATTCATGTTCAAATCTATGTTGATGATATTATTTTTGCTTCGACTAACCCCAATGAATGTGACCATTTTTCCAAGGAGATGGGCTCCAAATTTCAAATGTCAATGATGGGACAAATGTCATTTTTCTTGGGATTACAAATTTCACAAAGTCCCGGAGGCATTTTTATCAATCAATCTAAATATGCTAATGAAATTTTAAATAAATTTGGATTTGATTCTTGTGACCCGGTTGACACTCCCATGGTGGAGCGTACTAAACTGGATGAGGACCACTCAGGGATCATGGTTGACCAAACTAAATATCGTAGTATGATTGGGTCCCTGATGTACCTTCTTGCCAGAGAGACCAGACATTCTATTCGCTGTATGCATGTATGCTAGATACCAGGCTAAGCCTACCAAAAAGCACCTTGAAGCGTTTAAACGGGTCTTTCGGTATCTCCAAGGAACCATCAACATGGGACTTTGGTACCCGAAGGACACCGGTATGTCACTAACAGCCTATGCAGATGCTGACCATGCAGGATATCAAGATACACGTCGAAGCACGTCAGGAGGTGCTCAGTTTTTGGGTGATAAGCTTGTGAGCTGGTCTTCAAAGAAACAAATGAGTACCTCAATATCCTCTACAAAGGCAGAATACGTAGCCATATCATCTTGTTGTGCTCAAATCCTATGGATGAGATCCCAATTATCTGACTATGGCTTTGAATTCAACAAAATCCCTCTGTACTGTGATAACAAGAGTGCCATTGCTCTCTCATGCAACAACGTTCAACATTCAAGAGCAAAGCATATCGACATTCGAAATCAATTCATATGGGAACAAATTGAAAAAGGTGTGGTTGAGCTATACTTCGTGAGAACTGAATATCAGTTGGCAGACATCTTCACCAAAGCTCTTCCTAGAGAACGTTTTGAGTTTATTCTTCCACGACTTGGACTAAAGAGTCTGCAGCCTGAAACACTCAAACGTCTTCAGGAAGAAGATGAGGAGTAACTGAGTTTGTCTCTATCTATCTCTTGTACATATCTTATCAAAAATCAAAATACAAAAATATAAAACCCACAAAAAGAAAATACAAAATTATAAAATTTCAAAAATCCATAAAAATTAGAAAATCTAGAAAAATTCCAAAAAAAATTTCATTGTCAATGTTTTTCTTTAGTTCGATAACATCTACGGACTTTGATTTGTCATTCAAATAATGACACGGGTCTTTAGATGAAGTTCGAATGTACATAAAAAAAAATAAATAAAAAAATTAAAGGGATGGAGAAAAATGGTGGCTTATTGTCATTTCAGGCAATAACCCGTTTCCAAACGAAAGAACAGAGCTATACTTCATCTGTCTTTAAAACCTCATACTCTGGTTCTAAAGCAAGTTTATATGGAACATTTTTCGCCAAAAAGACAAATGTTTCTCTCCAAATATTTTTCCTTCTAAAGATTCTTCTGAAAAATATTTGTCATCTAATGAAAACAATATTGCTTTGAAAAATAACTCAGACTCAAATTTTAAAAATCATCTGGACTGTTAAATTATCAAAATCTCTATCTCTCAATCAAAAACTTGTGTCAATGATTGAGGGGGAGAATGATTTTAATTAAATCAAAAAGGTTATTTTTCAAACAATTGGCACGTAAACGAGCAAGGTCTACCTTTGGATAATAAAAAAGAACAATATTTACAATGTTTTCATACAATTGGTTCAAGACCTTGGCTAATGTGATGTTTTTCAAAAGATATTTATGCATGGTTGATCAATGGAGTTTAAAGTCTCAGAATCTAAACCTTATCAGTTAAATTGATATTTCAAAAGCAAGTCACTATTCTCCTCAAAAATTTTCAAAATTAAATTTAAATCATTAGAGATCACAAATCTCAAAGGATTTGAGAATTGTGATCGGGGGAGAATTTGTGATTCAAATTGGATATAAACTGATAATTCGATAAGTGGTTTAGAAATATAAAAACAAGCTATCCTCCCTACATGTGCCAAACGATTTCAAATTTTTCATGCACATATTAAGGGGGGCATTTATCTCAAACCAAAAAGAATTGAATCGTAATTGATTTGTCTCTAAGTGCATGTTCCCTCTAATATGTGCAAAACACTTTCGAATCTCGATGCACATATTGAGGGGGAGAGACTTTTAGAAAACCACATCCTTTCCCAAAATAACTCTAACAAAGTATTTGAAATACGAATCTTGATCGGGAAAGTGATGTCGATATTTTTAATAAAATGTAGATCAAAGAATTGAACTCTTCAGTCTTAATCTGAGAGTTCTACGATCTCTTGCCTCCATGTGCTAAAACAGTTTCAAATATATGATGCACATGTTGAAGGGGAGCTTTTCTAAAAATATCAAAAACAATTCAGGTACAAAACGCTTTGATCTTGTATCACAAGTACCTAGATTGATTTTCAAATGGTTTTTCAATTGGTTTCATAGGCGGAAGAACAATACCAAAAAGACCGACCAAATTTATTTTATGCATGCAGAGATAAGGATGGTTAGGTTAGGTATTCGTTCCCACGATCCCGCCAGAGCCGGAGGGATCTACCCAGGGACAATCCACTAGATAGTGTAGAGTCCTTAGGTATGATGAAAAAAGGAGAAAAATGAGAATATGGGAAGAGTGCCGACTGAGACAGAGCTAGTACTGGAACAAACCCAACAAGGTTCTAGTAATGAAGTCTCGGTAAGCACTGAAGGGGTTGAAGAATGAAAAAGAAATGAATGAGAAAAGGGTGAAAAGAAATAGCCCTCCAATAATTCAACCTTAGGGCAGAAACCGGGTTCAATACATATGCTACTGGTGGTTACTAAGGTAACGCCGGTATTAAAGACAAGACGTCATGGACCCAATGACGCACTGCACTAAACTTCCCAAGCTACTCAAGTTCCTCTTAAAAGGACTTGTTTCATTCTCACGGGGAACCTACATGATCTATCGACTTTCTCTTAGAGATTGTTGATATTGAAGAAGGAGACCCTCTCCCTAGTCTCCGGCATAGGAAACCAAATGTGCACTATTGAGTCTAGAGCCACGAGATCATTAATAAATATCATTAGGACACACTATTCTTGAAGGCTTGCTGTTTCACACAATGTGGAAAGTGAGAATATATTTAAGAGTCCTACGCATTATCCTTGTGGTATTGCCAGAACATCCGAGTGATTTGAAAATATTCACGATGAAGATGGAAATCCTTCTAGAGCCTACATCAAACAAGCTCTTGGTGGGTGACATGTGAGATCTTTTCTAAAGATCAAGCTTGTGACAACTGGATAGAAACGATGGGGCGATTCAATTGTGAATCAATCTTGGTCCAGGAAATGGATTGACGGATACCTTTGAAACACCAGTTGTTGTGCTAAAAAATTCTTTTCTATAGCACATCGACTGTGTATTAATATTTCAAAACTAAAAGGTATTTATGATTGATAATTGATTTTCCATAAAGCCTTTGTTGTATTGAAAAACCCTTTATATTATGCAATACACGATTGTTGTTCAAATCTTTTTTCATCAATCAGTGAATCTCAATTCGCTGGTTCACTCACTCCGTGTTGTCTTCTTTGAGACGTTCCGGTTTGAGAACGGCTAGAACAGCTGCGAAACCCAGTCAAGGAGATTCTTCGGAATCATACCTGATCACAGGCAGTACTTGTACTGATCAACGGGGAACCGTGGGGCGTGTACCTCAATTCAACGAAAGTGATCAAAGACACTTTCGTGCGCTTTATTGCTAAATTTTGTATGCAGGGACACCCCGACGATTGCAGCTGATCAGAATTGAGGAGTCAATCAACAGCCGAATGCTCACACAATCACATTCACGTTTAAAGAAATCATGATAAGTGCATATCTTCATCAACTGGCTCTGATATTTTCAAGCCATGCTTCTGCTACGCAACTGAAAATATTATGAATCAACAAAAAGCTTCCGCAACTCTGATGAGAAGATATCATGATCCAAAATGTGAGCATGTCGGTCCAAAAGTCACGACTTCACATGATGGCAAAACAACAAAGGATGAGTCAGAGATTTATGATGGCTGATGATCTCAAAGCTGGCTCAAAACTCATCATCCCGTGGATCACTTAAAGACCTCCACTTGAGCTAACACAACATGCGGAATATGAAGAATCAAAGACTACGATCTACATAGCAAATAACTTAATCAAGAATTTAAGAAAAATCAAAATGTCATATCTGTTTGTATTCAATGTAAATTGAGGTGACCTCCCTTAGGGGGAGATTGTTAAGATTTAGAAAATCCGTTAGTTAAAGTGTCGGTCACCTCAAGTATATGTATTTGTTAGAAAGCTCGTAGTCGTAGTCAAGTTATGTTAATAAGTAGTTTGTTAAGTATCACCGTGGAGGACGGACGGGTCTTTACCCACTGTATGCCTGATCCACAACCCGTAGGAGGCGAGTCTTGTAAGATACTATAAATACCCTCTACCTCCCAAGGTAGAGGGTTGGATCTTCAATACCATTTTTCTTTGTTTTCACCAAGTTCCCAACTCTCTTTACTTTCTCTCTCTAAACCATTCAAACCATACAAACCATACGTCACCTTTTGATGTTATGATGTGTTTATGAAATCTAATATGTTACACGCACAAAGGAGTAGAGTAGCGGTAAAGCACGGAACTTTTATTAACCTTCTCCATTCGAGGTGTAGGTCGTTGGAATGCCCCTCCTTATACCCCTCTTATAGTTTGTAATCTAAAGGTGAGCCGACGTAACAATTGGTTTCACGATTTCTTTTGTTGGTTTTTTAGTTTTTTGATATTTTAAATACTCTAGGAAGAATGTTTGTGATTTTTTATTTTTATTTTTTTTATAAGAAAATATTCACAAAAACAAACGAGTAACTTCACGGGAATGGTTCTTCAAAAACAGGTAATCGTTGAACGGGAATTGAAAATTCGTTTCAACACTTCCCCGGCAGCGGCGCCAAAAATTGATTTGTATCAATTATAGTATATTTATATTTTCCTAGGAAATACAAAATAAATATGTACTCCCAGATTGTTTCCCAACGAAGGTTGAATGAAACTTGTGATTCGAGTCGCGATTTTGTGAATTAAGTGAAAAAGAGGATAATTTGGATTTTTACACTAAAATTGATAATCATATACTAAAAAAAGCTTAATAAGCAAGGGAAACAATTATATAAAGCACACGTAAGGTAAAACGTAAAGAAAACCTAAAACGCGCAAAACCCGGGCTAATCCCGAGTGTTGGAAATTATAATTGAGTTGATATGACAAAATATGAAAGATGAAGGACTTATGAGGACAAGGGATCTACTTGTTAAAATAGTATTTATTATTTAGTCCCTAGTAGTATTTGTAACCCTAGACTCTCTAGTTTATAAAGAGAGGCAGGGAATTAGTTTATTAGTGCGTCAAGATGTGAACACCAAATAGTGTGTGTGTGTACAGGTGTTAGGGGACGCCTAGGGTATTGGTTAGTATTTTATAGAATAGTTTTATAATGTTTAGTAGTAGAGATGATGACAAGGAACTTTGAATAATCGCAATGATGTTTCTTTATTCCGATGTGCATGTTATCTATCATTGTTATTCTTATTCTCTAGAGGCTCATAAACGATCTTTTACACCGAGCCTTAAAAGTGAAATGATGGAAAATTAACCCTAGAAACGCAATTCTATTTTTCCTACGTCCTAAATGATAAAATAAAATTTTAGAAAAAATGGGGATATTTTTTTTACTTTTATTTTAATTATTATGAATTAAAAACTAAATTATGAAAACTAATTATAAAAAATACTAAGCGTTAATGAAAAATAACCAAAAATCAAGGAAATTACTATTCAATAAGCAGAATGTATGAAAAATAAGAACAAGATTCCAGCTTATCCTAATAAGCGAGGATAAGCAGTTTATTGGCTGTAGGCTTAAAAGGCAAAAACGCTTAAAAAATAAATTGTGCAGAGTTAATCATGTAAGTCCCTAGGGCGCAGTGGTGTTGGGTGTGTGTGGTATAAAGGAGAGGCCCAGGGTTCGAGCCTGACTCATCCTGGAACTCCCTTTTTATTTTAGTTTTTTCAACTTTTCTTTTATGAAACTTATAAAATAAGCTGAGATAAGAAAATTTAATGAAAAATATTTTTTTTAACTTTTGAGTTTAAGCTAGAATAAGCAGAATTAAAGCTAAAAAATTTGAAAGAAAGCTTAAAATAAACAAAGGAACTAATCTGATGGAACTAAAAACTTTAGTAAGCTGAAAATAAGACTCTAAAAGCCTCTAGCACTAAAGGAAAAACCTAATAAGCAGATTTAAGCTATCTAAAAGCAGAAACCTAGATATCAAAAGCAACTTTACCAAAAAGCATAACTGACTCTAGTCAGCCAAACATCCCTAATAGGCCTCTTTTAGCTTAAATTTAGGCTTAAAGGAAATAAGCTAAGGGTCCACTTTGGCAAATAAGCAATAACAAGCACTCAAAGAACAAATATACCAATAATCAGACACTCTTGAGCTTTTGTGAGCTCATAAAGAGCTTACGAAAACACCAGTTGAGACAGCAGATACTTAAACAACTTAATACATGTGGAAAACTTTTGTGTCAAAGAAAGTTTAAGCACAAAATTAAGCCGTCAAAAGACCACTAAAAACTAAATAAGCTGTGAACAGATGAGATTTAGCAATTAGATTTTACTTAGAAGCCAATTAATACCACTTTGGAACTCAAATTATCACTTTAAACCAGATGTGAAGAAGCGAACTTATAAACTGCACCAGATTGCCCTGGTCCTAAAGTGCTGATTTGAAAACAAGTTTTAAGCACTTAAACCAACAGGAAAATCCAATTAAGCTTTAAAAAGATTTAGTATGACTTCTAAATACTTGATAAAACACCTTTTACACTTAATTGGACTCTTAAAGAAACTATGAAATGATCGGATGTAAGGTGAGACAGACTAGGGTGTTTTTTTTTGACTTTTGAAAAATCTTGCAAATGCAGTTTGACTACAAACTCTTGAAACAAATGAAGTCAACTTAAATTATAAACTATTCAAGACACTCAATAAACACTTACACTTGACTCAAGAACAAATTATCCCAATAAGCTGCAAAAACTGACCTTAAACCATTTTAAACTCAGTTTCATCTAAAATTCAACTCTATTGACTCAATACCAAACAAAACTGAATTTGAATGAAATGGTATACCTTAATGCTTGTAAGTCCTGTATACAGAGAGTGCGTGATTCCGTTCGGCTGAGCCAGCTATCGGAAGTTTTGCAAGCAACCTCACCCTCACCTCGGAATGAGAGAGAGAGATCTAGACTACTAATTATGCTAATCCTAATCTGAATTCAGAAAAAACTTAAGACCAAATGCAAGTTTACTCTAAGAACAACTAAGTGCCAAACACTCCTTTATAAACTGATTTGCTTTTTCAAAAGGATTCAACTGTTAAACTTGATTGATTCTTATTCAAAGTGACTATATAAGACCTACTTTGACACTTACGTTAATAGGTCCTAAAAAATTACGAACTAAGTAACCTCATTTCATTATAAGGAAATAAGGTAAAATTTGACACTTAGGTCAATAGGTCCTAAAAAATTACAAATACACTAAGAAATAAAAAGAAAATATTCCTAGTAAATATTTTGGCTTGACGACAAGCCGACACTTAGTTTGGTGGGTTCATTGGTGGTGTGGGTGGATCTTGGAAATGGCATTGGATGTAAGCAAAATCACATTGACTCTTTCTCTAAGCATAGTGATGTGCTCATGGTTATGGTGACAACACGTGGAATGATAGTCATGTAGTTTTCTTTGGTATTCATAGGGTGAGAGTTCAAATAGACCTCTTAGTGATGGTAGATGTGAAGGTTCAAGATTTGATGGGTTCACCCGGTGGGAAGTCTTCGGTGTTGTTGAATGTAGGTAGAAGGTTTCTACTGATGATAAGTGATGAGGATGGTTGTGGTGGAGGGTGTGATGGCTAGGTGGAACATCATCTTTTGTATCAAGATATAGATATGGAGGTTGAGTGATGTGTTGAAATGGCTCTAAATTTGACAAGTTTTTTGTGGAGGTGTCTTGAGTGCACCAATCTTGATTGGTGAAGGTGAAATGATAAAGGTTAAAAAAGAGATAGATCTTGAAAGTGCATGTAACTTGTGATGAAGGGGTTAGGATTTAAAGAATTATTGGTGTAATGAATTCCTAAGGTTTTTGGTTTATATGTGTTTAAGGTTTTTATCCTATAGTTTTCTAGGAAGAAATATGAAAAGGGTTGGGAAAGTTTTAAAAGTTAAAATAGAAGATTTAAAATCTAGAAAAGGCAAGGATCCATAATTATAACTGGCGAATCCGTATTTTATGGATCCGTGGATTCGAATGTCTAATAAGCGATAAACACTTTTGACCTATGGTGGATCCGTATTTTTTACGGGCGGATACACATTATGTGAATCCGTATATCCGCCAAACCTAAGGATTTGACAGAACTGCTGCACAGTTTAGGATAATCCAAAAATCACTATCCTAATTTTCCTAAGTGTGTTCTTATGCAAATCTCAAAAGCAAATAATATCATGCGATTAACACATCGTGATATCAAGATAAGATAATTCATAATCCTAGCATAGTATTAACCACATAATATAAAATCATCCAATCCTAACATAATATTATTATCCATATAAAGAAGTCATGGATATTCATAATCATCATACACTAATATTATTATCCTAGGTACCTTAAGTCAGAAAACTCATTCATCTTCATTGTTACTCGATGACTCCTCATGTTCTCCAATTAACGGATCATTAAATAAATGAGGGTCTGATGATGACTCAGCAGTAAAGAACTGTGATATGATTCAAGGGTCCATTTTTGGATTGACTAGTGAGTAATGTGTATCTCAAAAATGAGGTCAAGACATCGTTACATTATAATACAGACGAGTTAGAAACATATCATAAGGTATTAACTTATCTTTATCTTCTCTAAGATGTACAATTCTTTACTCAAAGAAATATGCAAGATTGTAGGGTTGTTCAGTGATCAAATAGTATAACATGTAAGCACAACATGCTGGAAGCTGTCGACGATTATCAACTGAAAACAGTTTCACAAAGTATCACTGCCCACTTTTGTAGTTCAGGAGGGATTTCATAAAATATAATTTTATTGGGATTGAGGTGAAGATTATGGAAGTTACAGAATTCGACATTTCAATTTTCATGTAAACGACCATGAACTTGTCATGGAACACAAACAAAGTCTGTTATTTCTCTGGGTGGAGGTATGTAAGAATAGTAAGGACCATATTCTTCTCGATGGTTGAAGAAGGATTCAAGTGACCAGTCTTCTTTATAGGCACATTGACCATAGTTGGGAATCCTAATTATTTGAGAGAATTGTTGAAGAGACATAGATATTTATTGATTTTCTATGCAAAACAGAAGTGATAGGGTATGATCTTTGTTATGCACGAGATTGATTTGATGGAAAAACTTCAACACAAATCGAGGACAAATTTGTTCATTTATGGTCAATAAGCAATCAAAACCAATGGTACTAAACATAGGAGAAATCTAGTCTTCATTTAGGAGAAAAGAGTCAACAATTCGACCTTCATGAAAGTATCAGGATTCAAGATTTTGGAAAGAGCGTTTCAGGTTTGAAGGAGTATTTCGTTCAAGAGAAACTCTTGGAATATAAAAGTCCGCTCTTTCGGGATCATAATCAAACATATGAAGCATTTTGATACCTAAAGTTTAGTAAGTTGATTTCAATGTAGCAAATATAATTGTTAAAATTCTTCATAAATCAGGTCTAGTGTGTGCTTAAATGCAAACTATCTGAAGACGCGATTATCTCGACTCGATTTTTAAAGTAATTAAGTAAAATTTAACTAACTAGATTTTGAGATAACCGAAAGTTCATCTTCTATATTTGATATTGCTCACTTAGATCTGGTAAATATACATATTAGTTACGTATATTCTACAACATTAGAGAGATCATCGTGCATGAATGTAAACGCTTTTAGTTTTTATTAACAATGCAAAGAAAATAGTTTCATGATTTTCCAAGTCGCGAGAGTGTTTTAAGAAAATCAATTTGAGGTTTTCTAGAAATCAGTTTTATGCCATGTTGAACATGTTTATGCAAAATTGATGTTTAGGGAAGCATAATAGTTACACATTATACTAAGCTAGCTTAATTATCCAAGGATTGAATGAAAATAAAAAATCAAATAGCAAATCCATCAAATTAGGTTTTGTGCATAAAATTGGAATCCTAGACTCAGATTAGAGAGTATAGAGTAATAATTACTTACAATTGTTGTTCAGAATGATGAAACACACAAGATTTGACGACCAAAAGCCCCCAAATCGACAATGGAGTTGATGTGTGTAAGTGGGCCGTATGTGTGAGTTTTTGGTTATATGGAAGTAATGTATTGATAAAGGAATATATGAAGATTTTCAGACCCTTGGATCCGTATTTAATACGGGTGTATCCATATTTTGTGGATCCACGGATCCGTGAAAGTGCATAATTTGGACATAACCAAAATTTAGCACTTTGGGTCTGAGGTTTTGACTAAGAATTATCATGAGACTCTTACTTCAATTGTAATGAGTCTTTTGTGATGAATTTTTAGGTCATGACATTTCATCGTTAGTCTTTAACGATGAATTGTTTATGATTTTTCGGGAAAAAAATACAATACGTTAATCCTAACATGTTTTGGATTCATGGGATGTGTTCCATCCTTCCTAAACCTAGACGGAGAAAGTTTAAGGGTACACGCTTGAGTGGTTTTGTTAGAATGTCAGCAATTTTGTGTTCCGACGAAACTTTCTCAATGGAGATATTTCCTTTTGAACGTTGTCGCAAAGGAAATGATGACGGATTTCAATATGTTTCATACAAGAATGTTGTACGAGGTTTTTCTTAAGTCGATGTCGCCTTTTTTGTCTCAAATTATGGTGATATCGTTTAGTTTGACGTCGTAGTCGGATAAACCTTGTTTCTTCCATAGTGCGTGTTGGCACGCGTCTCCTACGGACACGTATTTGGCTTCGGTCGTAGAGATAGAAAGGGGCGTTTTTCTTCTTAGAGAACCAAGATCTTAAACAGCATCCAAGGAACGTACAAACTCCACTAGTTAGTTTTCTATCTACGTAGTCTCCCGCATGATCAGAGTTGGTGTAGACGATTATTTCAACACCCATATCCTTAGGATACCATAATCCTAAATACATTGTTCCCTTACTATATCTAAAGATATGTATGACGACTTCGATGTGAGATGTTTTAGGGTCATCTTGAAATCGAGCACAAAGATAAACACTAAACATAATGTTGGGTCTACTTGTCGATATGTAAAGTAAACTACCGATCATACCCCTATATTTAGTGCGATCAACGGATTCACCATCCTTGTCTTTGACAAGCTTATTTTCAGTGGACTTAGAAGTTTTGATTGGCTTAAAAAGTTCTAGGTTAAATTTCTTTAGCATCTTCTTAATATAATTGGATTGGTTAAAGAAGATCCCATCATCCATTTGTTTAATTTTCAAGTCCTAAGAGGAAATTCAACTCACCCATCATGCTCATTTCAAATTCGTCATGCATGAGTTTGGAGAAATAATCGCATTGTAAGATAATTGATATCATAACACAAGATAAGATTAATGTGTGGATCGTGTGGTTCTAGTAAGAGAAAAAAGAGAGAAATAAGATGTTAGAGAGAGAAAGAAAAAATGGAAGATTAGATTGCAATGAACATCCAACCCTCTCCCTTGGTGGGAGAGGGCTTATATAGTTACATAATATGCCCTCCAGCGGGGTGTGGATCAGGTATACAGTGGGTAAAGACCCGTCCTTCTTCCACGATGTTACTTAAGCTAATCTTATACTAATAAATAACGTTAAGCCTACGAGCTAACTTATGCTAGACTATAGTCGGGGTGACCGAATCTTCTTTATAGATTTTCTAAATCCTAACAATCTCCCCCTAAAGGATGTCACCCAATATATTACAATTAGAATCCTAGAATTCTATCATGAGGTTCATGTCCGAGCTCCTAGACTTTGATTCTTTAATATAAACAACTTTGCATCTTCAGTATTATTTCTGGAAATGAATGTTCCTCTGTCTTGTGATCATGAGCTTTCTTTGAGATCATCAACCACCGTAAATCTCTAGCTCATCCATTGAAGTATTGCCATCATGTGAAGATGTGACTTTTAGATCGACATACTCACACTTTTCTGGATCATGATATTCTTCATCAGAGTTGCGGAAGCAATGTAATACGACTTTGGTTATCATGATTTCTTCAATTGTGAGGGTGAAGTGTGAGCATGTGGCTATGAATTGACATCTCTTTGGCTATCAGTTGCAACCGTCGGGAGTTCCTACAAAAAATAGTTAGCAATAAACACACAAAAGTGTCTTTGTTCACTTTCGTTGAATATGGTTGCAAGAACCACGGTTCCCAGTTGATCAGTATAAATACTGCCTATGATCAGGTAGAATTCTGAAGAATCTCCTTGACATGGTTTCGCAACTGTACTAGCCGTTCTCAAACCGGAGCATCTCAAAGTAGACAACACGAAGTGAGTGAACCAGCGAATTGAGATTCACTGATTGATGAGAAATTGATTTGAAAAACAATCGCGTATTGCTGAATAAAGAATTTTTGGAGTACGACAAAAGTTTTATGAACAAAATCAAGTTTCAATCATAAATAATTTTGTTTGAAAAGTTTATACGCAGACGATGTGCTAGAAAACAATAGTTGAGGTCATCGAAAGGTGATCCCAAAATTATACGTCAATTCCTTTACTGGAACAAGGTTGACTCAAATGTGAATCGCCCCATTGTTGTTTTCCAGTTGTCACAAGTTTGATCCATGAAGGATCTCACATGTCACCCACCAAGAGCTTGTTTGATGTTGGCTCTAGAAGGATTTCCATCTTCATTATGAATACTTTACATATCACTCAGATGTTCTGGAAATACCACAAGGATGGTGCGTAGGACTTTTAATACATATTCCTTTACTTTTCACATTGTGTGAAACAACAAGCGTATTGTAAGTGTGTCCTAATGAGATTTATGGATGATATATTGGCTCTAGACTCAATAGTGCATTTTGGTTTTCCTATGAGGAGACTAGGGAGAGGGTCTCCTATTTCAATATCAACCATCTCTAAGAGAAAGTCGATAGATTACATCAGTTCCCCATGAGAATGAAACAAGTCCTTTTAAGAGAACTTGAGTAGCTAGAAAGTTTAGTGTAGTGCGTCATTGGGTCCATGACGTCTTGTCTTCAATACCGACGTTACCTTGGTAACCACCAGTAGCTTATGTAGTAAACCTGGTTTCTGCCCTAAGGTTGAATATTTGGAGGGATATTTCATTTCACCCTTTATCTTTATATTTCTTTTTCATTCTTCAACCCCTTCAGTGCTTACCGAGACTTCATCACTAGAACCTTGTTGGGTTTGTTCTAGTCCTAGCTCTATCTCAGTCGGCACTTTTCCATTATTTTCAATTTTCTCATTTTTTCATCATACCTAAGGACTTCTACACTAACTAGTGGATTGTACCTAGGTAGATCCCTCTAGCTCTGGCAGGATCGTGGGAATGATTTCCTTACCTTACCATCCTTATAACTTTTGTAAATTAAATACAAGGTCGGTCTTTGATGTACTTCCACAATCATAATCACCATCGGAAACCATTTGAAAATCAATTGAGGTACTTATGATAAAATATTAATGGCTTTGTACCTCGATAGTTTTGAAGAGTTTTAAAATGCTCCCCCTCAATATGTGCATCGATATATGAAAAACTTTAGCACATATGGGAGAGCAGCCTGCAGTTTGAGTTGTGAAAGATCACATTTTATATGATATCATATTTATATCACATTCTCTCCCCTGATCAAAAATTTGAAATCCTTTGAGATTTTTAGATCCCAATTGATTTGAATATGTGAAAAAAAAATTTGGTCTTATTCAATATATTCTGATAAGGAACATTACTATGCTCCCTCTCAATTTGAGAGGGAGGTTACTAATCACAATCATAACACTACTATCCAATGCAAAGTTATTATATACATAATTACAACAACCATACCACAAGAGTTCTAATTATTACAGAGATTATATTTTCATTCGGTTCTCTGTAATCACCATCGCGAACTCTTCCACCTAAAAAGCTTTCCAAACGGCGGAAGATCCTCCTTGTTTTGAGCCTCTTTTGAATAGCAAATAATCCCCCTGGTCTCATTCTGATCTTATACTCTTTCACCCTGTAATCCAAAGCTTCTTCAATCTGTTGTGGAGTACTATTGTTGAACTTGTGTATTTCATTAAACCTCATGATCATCCTAACCCCATACTTGTCACTAAATATAAAAGCTCTTAGAGAATCGATAACTGAGTAGTCGTGTTTGAAATCGAACCCTGTAGCTTCCCACCGTGGCTTAGTAAGGTTGAGCTGAGTCTGATAGCTCTCGATTCCAAGCTGAAAGTCTCCTACTCGTTTCCTGATAACTAAGCCTCTGATCCATAGGTTGATAGCAGTAGAGAGATTCTTCTTATCACGTGGAGGTAGATGCTTTAGGTTACCTTGGAGATTCAACAAGTACAGATATTCAAAGTCATTAGGGTAAAAGTTCTTGAATTTGTTTTCCTCTATGACATGTTCCTTAAGATCTGCTCTGCGGAGGACAATCTTCTTCAAGTAGTCATACCCGTACATTGGGAAGATCTCTACAGTGACAACACTTAAGATACGCATGAGTGTACATACAGTCCTACGACGCACTTCAGCACCATGTCTGTTAATGTAGAATCGTTGTTTGTGAAACCACCATATGAGGCAGCAACATCGTACTCGTACTCTTGTTCCGCCCAAAACTGATCAGGAACCATGTGCTCTAAACCAGCATCAGGGTAGTGTGCAGCTTTCATCTTGGTGATTGACAATGCAGGTATGCTACCCTTGTTTTTCCGAATCACAAATATTCAAGATCCTTGTTATAGAAGAACTTAGATTGTATTATGACTTAACACGGTGGACCTCCTAGTGGGAGAGGCTTGATGATGTCTCATTTGAGTATGTCATCGTCCACCTGATCAGTCAGAATTTTATAACATTCTTCCATTTGGTATTGCAGGTGAATCACATCCGGATGGAAAGCCTTGACAATTTCGTACACAGGACCCTCCAGATCTTTCGGAGTAAGAGTTGTGATCCCTTGCTACTCGCAGTACCATTTGATGAAGCTTACCATGTCACCGGTTATATCAAGAAGTGAGTTCTCTGATGGAGTTACATGGTTAGCAGCAATGACACTTGCCAGTTATGTACAGGAGTATGCAAATCAGATGCAAGGATGGATCAGGTTGGTTCTGTAGTGGTAGGTCTTTCTTCCTTCCACCAATCTTGAGTGATTTCTTTAGTAGGAGCAAACCAGGTTGATCCAAAAGTTCCTGCTCTGTCTTTTCCTGCAAATGTCTTCCACCAGTCTCTGTTCAGATTCACCTTTGGAATGTGTTTTTTCGTGATATTTTCTTCATCTGAATCTGATTCCTGGTTGAGTGTTGACTCTTTATTTATTACAAAATCTTCAGGAATGTGAGATACTAAAGGTTTGTATCTGGTGTCAAACATTGTCCAAGCTGTTTATTTCGTAGACGTGGCAGTCTTTGAGGAGCTTGGACCATCAGAAGATCCTGGTTGACCAGATGATGGTGGAGGAGGAGGTGGCGAATTTGCCTTTCTAGGTTCTGAAGTGCCTGAAAATCCTGCGGCCCCAGACGATCCTGCAGCTCTGGGTGGTGGAGGAGGAGGTGGCGAATTTGCCTTTCTAGGTTCTGAAGTGCCTGAAAATCCTGCGGCCCCAGACGATCCTGCAGCTCTGGGTGGTGGAGGAGGAGGTGGCTGTGGAGCAGATCCATGTAGTGTCTTTGGGGCATCTTGTCTCCTCTTTTTCTTACGTTTGTTTTCAGATACATTTTACATAAACTGAACGTATTTGTCACAATCGATAGAACTCTGAAGAGCATCATACAACTGCTTGTGATCATCATGCTCCTTGTACTCGTCTATCTCATACATACGTTGCATAAGAATCTCCTTCATGTCAGAGGTAGGTAGATCTCTGAAACATGCATGCAAAGGTGCTTTCATTGCCCAATCTACCACCTCTTTAACATGTTTGTCTATAGCGTTCTTCACCTGATGATCAAAATTGAGATTCTCTAGCTTGGACAAACGTGAGCCGTGATGTTTGACTACGTTTGGCAGATTATGTCGTTCCAGAGCTACAATACGTTTTAGGGCATCTTCTAATCGCACCTCGACAGTTGTGCTTGTAGGTGGTGGTGGTGGGAGTGTAGTTATAATGATGGTTGTAGCTGCAGAGCTTGTTTCTATATATGGTGGTATTGTTGGTGTAGGAATACCCATTGTCGGAACAGTAGATGTGTCTTGTTGAATGGTGACCGAAACTATAGAGACGACCTCTTTCTTATCATTTATCTTTTCAGCTTCAGCATCAACAGGTTTGTCTTCAATGAATTGGTCTCCAAAGGTGAGATCATTTTCAAGGTTCTGAAAAGAGGATAGGGTTCCTGTAGAGCTGTTGGGTTCCTCCAGGCGTGTTTGGTTGTCACTTCTATGTTTGAGATTTTCCTTAACACCTGGGTAAGCATTTAACATGAAATCATCCACAGCAAAACCGCTATCTTGAGAAACAATCTCCTTTTTAGTATTCCCTAAACCAGACCCTTCACTTGTACCAATTTCAGTTTGAGTCTCAGTTTTGACTTTTGGCTCATTCACATCTACATTTCCACCCTCGGTATCCTGAATCTCTGAATCGGTGTCACTGGACTCGACATTGAGTTCATTACTCTGAGAATGTTCCACTTTAGCTTCAATCGACATCGTTATTGTGATGATTAGGTGTTTTGCTTTTGGAGAATGCATCTGGTTGTGGTCTTATGAGCTGGTGAGGAAATGTTCAACAATGTCTGAGCAACCTGTTCAACCTCTTCAACACCCTTCCCCTTGACTTCAACTGCTGGAAGAGATTGATGTTTCATATAGTTTGGTTCTTGTATTTTCACACTCTTCCTAGAACATCTTGCAGACTCCTCGAGATCCTTAAAGCTCACTTCCACACCCCGTTGAAGGTTAAGATCATCTTGATCTTGTAGGGTAGGCTCAGTTCTTTGTTTCTTTGACCCTCTTCTCTTATCTTTGTCTCCTTTTCTCGTTCTCTAACCCAGAGCAGAAGAATCATCAATAGTAGGCTTGTCCAGGTGTTTCTTGGGAAGAGTTGCATTATAAGGTTTGGAGGTTTTTGGTTTTGATTTTATAAGTAACTTTTTTGGGGTAGGAGTAGGGGATTTACTGGTGAGAGACTTGGCCACCTTGTTTAGATAGTCTTGATAATACATTGCATTGACTATATCATCCGTGAAGAGAGCATCAGGTATCGCCTTACTAAAGATTTCATGTTTAAAACCTTTAGCCGCAAACTTGAGGTTCCCGAGAACATGCTCCTTTGTAGCCAAGTGATGTGCAAAGCCCATTCTTGGGTGGAACTGGTGCTTGGCTTGAAGATGTTTGATGATCAACTTAGAGAATCGGATGCATGGAATCACACGTGAATGTACTCTCTTCTTTCCCTTGATGTTTTACGCCTTCTTATCTTTATCACTAATGAAGGAATGAATAGGCTGCGTGAATTCCTCCCAAATCCTCTCTGCATTATCAATGTTGGCTTGATTGACAATTCCCAAAGAATTTGCAGCATTGGAGCTCTCGGTATCTTATAGCCAGAAGTCTTTCCCGTAAGACACAGGTTTATGATAGTGATGATTGCCGTCCATGGCTGATGCATTTCATTAGTGATTATCGAAGATAAGGTCTTGACTTATGTCGGATACTCCAAGTCATTGACAAAGTTGATCAAATCGCCTGTTGTTGGTGGAGAAGTGAATTGGTTTTTATCGTTAACTGGTGTGATCTGCAGAGTGTCTCTGATGGTGTCCTTTGAAAGTTGATACCAATTTTCATCAAGCTGATAACTGTAGACAGTTATGATCTTATCCCAGTTAACTGTGTCCCAAAACTGATAAATATAGATTGATGGAATAGTGGAGCAGGAAGTCAATGCACTAAAGAAATTTGTGTGCTTCAGGATATCGACAGAAATCTTGTAGATAGGATTAGGTTGTGATTTGTCCACATCTACATAGCAGTTACTCTTCCCAATTGGAACCCAATCGCCATATGGTAAAATCTCATCATCTGTGCGAGTGGGTGGTGGGAGAGCAGATGCTTGGTCAACTGGTGCATTAATGTTAGCCATTATATCTGTATAAACACATTTACAAAGAAAGGTACATACATAATGGTTACGTCAGATGTGAGTTGCAGCTTGACGCTTAGGTCATGCACGACCAAAAAACCACAAAGGGATACATAAGACACATAGTTGAGATAGTCAACATGGGTAGACAACTCAAGAGGCAATGGAAGTCAATTCATCTGAGACAAGACACAATCCCGTGATTAAGTCACTTTGATCAATTTTTCAATGGAAAATAAGGCAAATAGACCATGCGCCCTTAGGCTTATCACTTTTTGGACCACACCTTTTTTTAATTTGAAACTAGACCGGTTGCCCACCGATTTTCTTGGACCCAACTAGGGGCTGCCACGTGACAGACAACTTATGACACAAGTACGTATTTTGAAAGTATATGTCATGTATTGTAAGGTATTTTTTTGGGCAACTTGTATTGTTTTTTGGGCATCTTTATATTTTTTGGCAACTTGTATTTATACACGAGGATACTTTGGTCATTTTACATTTTAAATTAAAAAAAAATCAAACGCCCACACAAAACACAGACTCACACACCTCTTGTCCTCCACATAAACCATCACAACTAACACCACCACAATCACCCAATAACCCGACGCCACCACCATCCGGCGGCACCACCACACAATTGAACCTTCTTGTGCAGTGGCCTGTTCTTGTTACAGGTAATTCAAATCACCTAAAGAAATCTTTTGTTATTATCTACTTAAGTGTCAAAAAATGAATCCTCTCAAAATTGCTTGTATCCAAACACAATCTTTTATTATTATCTACTTAATGTGTTGTATCTTTGATTTAATCTGTAATTTTAGTTAAATTTGCATTTGTGGTTGTTCCCTTGATGAAAGTCAAAATTAGGGTTATCACCCCTAAACCGAAATTCAGGTTTTGTAAATTTCTTAATTTGATGCAATTATGTTCTGCTAAAAAACATGTGAATCAGGCTCGGTATTGATTATTGTATCTAAATTATTATATATTGTTTTATACTCTAGATATATTTAGGATGAATGGTGTTCTGAATGTGAGGCATTGATTTGCAAATGGAGCAACTATAGCTTGTTAGGACTTCTTTTCTATGATATTTTTAGGTATTGTTTGAATTGATTTTCTCTAGCATACAAGTACTTATAACCTTTAAGCTTTTATATCTTATCTTAAGCTTTTCAAGTAGCTGTTGAAGTTTATATCTACTATTTTCAGTCTAAAAGGGGTGTTTGGACGTACTTTTTATATGTCCGCAGCACTTGGATGTATGGGTTGATTTGATGTGGCTGTTTAGACCAGCCGATGCAGATTGGGCTTTGGCAGGGTGTAATTTCTGCACTCAAATCCTAGATGGCAAAATTCCCACCACTTATTCAGATGGCACAACATACCCTGTGGCTTGTCGAGATGTTGAAAAGGTCATTTTGGCAGACTGTTACCGTACAGCACTACAGTTATAAATAGCTTATAATATTCTGCATTTGTTTTATATATCAGGTGTAGTTTCCCGTGAATGAAACTGGAAATCACTGGGTACTCGCTGTGCTCCATATCCGCACTGGCGTTGTTTACCTTTATGACTCTCTCGGGTCAGCCGGAAGAGGTGCACGGTGGTGGTGAGGTTTGAAGAGAAAGTTACAAACACAGCTTAAATTGTACCTAACAAAGGCTGGGGTACTGCATAGTAAGGGCATATCACCGGGGGATTATATAATCACATATTAGTGTCCAAAAGTCCCACAACAATCAGACTTATATGGCGATTGCGGAGTATGGGTGTGCATTATTTTGTACAGACTGCTCCGTAACCAGCCTCTGGAAGTAGAAGACCCTCTTCAAACATCGTTAGCTTACAGTGAACGGATGCTTGAATACTTCTGGAAGCACAAGGTTGAATACACAAATTGATAGCCGTCTTTCAAGGTACGATCCTTAATGTCCGTTTGACCCATAATTATTGTCAAATGTTCACTTGTGAAGTCTTTTTCTTTCAACTTTTACTATTTGTATTTTTACTTGTGTTATATATTAGTCGATTATTATATATTTTTTAAATTCAACGACATTTCTTTTGTAAATACCCATGCACATACACAAAAAGGCCTATGGTTTGCAAACCACTTCTATATTGGTTATGTATACTTTAGTAATATTTGGTATATAGCAAAATATAATATTTGGTTGCCCAAAAGTACATCACGGTACATGTCCTTTAATGTCTTCTGTTCCAATCACTTTCTTCAATACAAATCTTTCTTATTTTGTTTAACAAAATCTTTCTTTCTTCTTTTGGTCTATTCACTTCATATCTTTATCCCAATCTTTCTGCTTTTGTTTAACAAAAATGTCTGACAATATCCCACTGGATGTTCAACTAGATATCATACGTAGGCTACCTCCTAAGTCTATACTCCAGCTACGTAGTGTTTGCAAGTTATGGAAGGCTAGTATAGATTGTGGAAGCTTCATCTTTAATTACGGTGCTCGTCGTAATGATGAGTGTTAATATACGCTAACATTCGATATGGGTCACCAAGGTTTTATGTTAGCTTTAGATGAACAGCTAACCGCTACGCCACTTAATACAGATTTAATGCTTTCATCTATGATTGGAGTTGGAAATTCTAATGGTCTTTCGTGTTTTGTCTATGGTTCTAATCTAATGTCTGTTATTTGGAACCCGACAATAAAAAAATCACTTGCAGTATTTGTCCCGCTTTACACACATCAAATTGAATGTCAAAAGATTTGTTTTGGTTTTGCCGTCCGTCCGGACACTCTTGACCCGACGATCGTGAAGGTCTCCTATCCTGTTTTACAAAGTCGTTTCTGGTATGTGTCTGTCTTTTCTTTGAACTCGTTAAGGTGGACACGCCTTGAAAATTTCCACCCCCTCGTGAAACTATCAAATTGAAATGTAAAAGTCATGCAGTTGTAGGTCGTTTTATCTATTGGAATGGGAGTGAAAAGTTAACTAATGAGGACGATGTTATTTACAAGATTTATATGTTGATTTCTTTTGATTTGGTAACCAGTCAATTTAAAGTTATAGACCTACCGCAGATTTTAAAAAATGAACTCCCAGTTCCATTCAATGTTTTCGATCTTGGAACCTCTCTAGTGATTTCTGGGATGATCATTGGTGAAGATATTCCATTGTTTTGCGGATGGTTGTTGGACGTGAATGGTTCTTCCATAACATCATTTAGAAGCCTATTCGCCATCCCTACCCTATTTTCGGTTCGTTTGCTTGGGTTTACAAAGGATCAGGCTCCAATAGTGGAAGCGTCTGAGAGGCAATCATTTGGGTCACTCAGTATTTATGTACAACAAAGAACTTGAATTATTTGTCTGCATGGGAATGTTAGGAGATGCGGGATCTTTCTACATCGCCCCATACAAAGAATCTCTTCTTTTGTTAAATCAGCCAGACCGTGATGTGTATAGTAAGTTTTGAGTTTTTAAGTTACCATTCTATTCATGATTTATTTTTAACTTACCATTATATTCATGTTCAACAGGTTTGTTCGACAGAAGTTAGGGATCATGCTTAG
This sequence comes from Chrysanthemum makinoi, assembly GCA_910596185.1. NCBI lineage: Eukaryota > Viridiplantae > Streptophyta > Magnoliopsida > Asterales > Asteraceae > Chrysanthemum > Chrysanthemum makinoi. The sequence goes on from OU343221.1 coordinate 193,654,565, forward strand.
TACGCTGTATGTATGGGAAGAAAGAATGCAGTGGTTAGCTTTTTCTGCGTACTCGCTGAATGTTATAAATCAAGTGGTTATATAATATGTAACCATTAAACTTATAATTTTGTAGTAATCGTAATATGTAGTAGGTTGTCTGTATGAAATGGTGTATGTCAACGTATTTACTATTTCCTCTGTTCTGTAATCCCATTATACATGTTTGTTTAATCTGGGCAACTAGCAGTTGTTTCCAAAAATCAATTTGTCAACTAACTGTTGTACGTAGGGCAACTTCTTTTCCCTATGGACTACTTTTATAAACCAAGGAGTCCTTCTAGTTATTACAATTCGTATTCTACAATCTACTAATAACTACCAACTAGTAACTATGCACACTTACAAAAAACAGATTTACCATTCAACACTAGTACAATATAACTAGTAGTTGTAAGTTTAATACTAGCAGCACGAAATGACTATGTGCCTATTCAGGCCTAGAATAGTAAGAGAAACACCTACACAAGGGCACCAGAATGGTATCAACATCACCTACACATGGGCAGCACAAACACGGCCATACACAACAACATTAACGACCGTGGCATCATTTTGTTGATGTTTTCTATCACTAGCAGTAGTTAAAATAGCTAGTAGTTGTAAGCATATTACTAGCAGTTGTAAGTATACAACCAATTCATTTTTACTAGCAGTAGTAAAAATAAATAGCGGTAGTAAAAATAACTAGCAGTTGTAAGTATACAACCAATTCATTTTATAATTTGAGATATTTAATTTAAGTAATCGAGCTTAAAAGCAGTGTAGCATTTTTTACGTTTAGAAATGTCGCATATATCTCAAAATAATCAACTCAAATGAATTTAACTCTACACATCTGATAACCTGATGCCGTTATGTGCTTACGTCAAAGTGAAGAAGTTGATGTTTTTAGAATAAGTGATGGTCTATAAAATAGTTTCGTACGTTGATATAAAAATGTAGTCGAAGGTATTAACAATTAGGCAATTATATTGACTTAATTATAAACAGTTTGAATTTATCGTTTTAGTAACATACTTGTGTTAAATTGAACCCGACCCGACATGACACGTCATAGCACATTGATCGTGTAATAGGTTTTGCCCTTATGTTTTCGCCTTAACTATTTTATTGGAAGGCACTACCTTAGTTTTGCGCGTAGGTCCGCCACTGCATATTACCATGGCTTACTAAAATATACCACTACGTAATATTTTAGAGACCAAATATGAAAAGCTTGTATCTTGGGTGCGCGAATCAATGAACCAACCCAACAACCACATTTAATGATCATAATAACACACCCCCATTCTGACCATCAATTGCAAATCAAAAACCCTCATCCAAAGGCTCCTGTCGAGAATTCAAAAAACCAACAAAATTTTCTTAAAAACCATGTCATTTCGAACTAATGTTAACACCAATATGAGAGATTATATTAGCAACATGCCAGATATAGTGATCGGTAACATTTTGAATCGGTTGCCAATAAAAGAAGCGGTGAGCACCTCTACTTTATCTACAAACTGGAGGTTTAAGTGGACTTTGCTCACCGAAGTCATAATTGATGAGGATTTCTTTTATTATTTAACATATAAGTTTGATGGGAGGCATGTTACTAGACTATTAAATCAGCTTACGGGTCCCATAAAAAAGTTTGTCTTCTCTGTAGATCCCAAACCGTTGTCTGGAATGAAAGAATTGAATTATGAAGAGATTTGTGATTGGCTTATATTTTTGGCACTGCAAGGAATTGAGGATCTGACAATTAGAAAATGGTATGGACAACCAGTTACATTGCCATCCCAACTTTACTCTCATATGAAATTGAAACATCTAGAAATTCATTGTTGTGCTTTTCCGAGTTTGGTGTTTTGTACTACTTTTCCAAATTTACTGAGCTTAGAATTGTGTTTAGTCAATTTTCTAACCGGTACAGTTTGGGATTTAATTACTGGTTGTCCCTTACTTGAGTCTCTTAGAATGGATGTTGAGAGTACAAACGGGATGAGACTATGGAATCTTGCAAGTTACATTTGGCATTCGGTATTTCGAATGTTGTCACAACAATCATAGCATCCGATATCTTTCACCCGACAAGACTTCCATCTCTTGAGACCCTTATATTGGATTTTGATGATTGCACGGTAAGACCGTTTTGAGTTTTACACTTCTAATTTTACAATGTTAAAGATATGTGTAAGTCTAACGACATTTAATCTTTAAAACTAACCTAAAAGTCGACATGTTGTAGTTGATGCGTGATGGTAATTCCAGGATGAATGTCCCTTTGCAGTTTGTATCCCTTGTTAATCTGAATCTAAAAGGAGTTGATTTTGGCGATACTGTTATCGTGTCACTCATCGTCCAAATGATTCGCGGATCTCCAAACTTGAAAATGCTAGAAACCAGAGTAAGTGTAATACTTTATTTCAAACGTATCAGATAAACATCCGTAAATTGGAATGTTTTTGTATCTCAATACTATTTCATTTTCCAGGCTGCACACACTTTTAGTGTTTTACCTTTGGAACAAGTTTCATTAGATTTAGACACAACGACATTCAGCCATGGGCAGATTGGGACTGTGCTTTTTCGATCCTGTCCTAGATCAGAGAATGAATTACACATAATAAAGTTTACACTTGCTTGTTCCACGTCGCTAAAGAAAATGTATATCAGGGCCAGCGATTTGGTGGACGATGGTTATGATAATATCAAGAAGAATTGGGAGTTCGCTAGGAAGCTGTTGAAACTCCTCCGATCTTCCGTCACAGCCGTTGTAGACTTGTTTTAGTGGTTGTAGTTTTATGCATGGGTTGAATACCCCGTGTCAATTAAATTTTTGTACAGAAAGTTTGGTGTGTCTGTATATCAGGTGGTTATATAATATGTAACCATTAAACTTATAATTATGTAGTAATCGTAATATGTAGCAGGTTTTCTGTATGAAACGTTGTATGTCAACGTATTTACTATTTCCTCTGTTGTGTAATCTCATTATCCATTTTATTTCATCTAGGCAACTAGCAGTTGTTTCCAAAAATGAATTTGGTAACTAACTGTTGTACGTAGGGTAACTTCTTTTCCATTTGGACTACTTTTATAAACCAAGGAGTCCTTCTAGTCGTAAAAGTCATATTCTACAATCTACTAATAACTACCAACTAGTGACTATTCATACTTACAAAAAATAGCTTTATCATTCAACACTAATACAATTTAACTAGGAGTTGTAACTTAACTACCAGCAGCAGTAAACGACTATGTGCCTATTCAGGCCCAGAATAGTAATAGCAGCACCTACCCAAGGGCACCAGAAACACGGCCATACACAACAGCACTAACAACTGTTATAGCATTTCGTTGAGGTCTTCTATCACTGGCAGTAGTAAAATTAAGTAGTAGTTGTGAGTATACTACTAGCAGCTGTAAACCAGCGTGGGCCTATTCGTGCCGATAATGGTATCAGCAGAACCCACACACGGGCAGCACAAACACGGCCATACACAACATCATTAACGACTGTGGCATCATTTCATTGATGTCTTCTATCACTGGCAGTAGTTAAAATAGCTAGCAGTTGTAAGCATATTACTAGCAGTTGTAAGTATACAACCAATTCAGTTTTACTAGCAGTAGTAAAAATAAATAGCGGTAGTAAAAATAACTAGCAGTTGTAAGTATACAACCAATTCAGTTTATAATTTGAGATATTTAATTTAAGTAATCGAGCATAAAAGCAGTGTAGCATTTTTTAATGTTTAGAAATGTCGCATAAAGCTCAAAATAATCAACTCAAATGAATGTAACTCTACACATCTAATAACCTGAAGTGTTATGTGCTTACGTCAAAGTGAAGATGTTGATGTTTTTAGAATAAGTGATGGTCTATAAAATAGTTTCGTACATTGAGTCTGACTAAACGATCTAGTATAGAAGCTGACTAAACGAACACAAGCTATTAAACACTATGCGGAATCTAGTGCTTAACCTTAAGAATAATAATAATTAACGAATAGTTGTTCTGACTAATCACCTGGATATATTATTAATTCCCGAATACTCTGAATAGTATTAGCGTTTACAACCTTGAAGTGTATCGACTCTAGATATGACTAAAACTTATATCTAACTCTAACCTAGGACCTCCTTTTATAGGTTAAGGAGTCCTTTACAATATACAGTATGTATTATACAAGATAAATATACTTACCATACTTATCTAATACAAAACATCCTACCCAAGAAATTCTAGAATATTACATATTAAACCGACACAATCATACTAGCAGTGATAAACTACATTGGCAGTGGTACGCGACTTCTACTACCACTGGTTTTCTTTTGCTGACATTGTCATTTTCCGCTGGCTTTCCTGGTGCGGGTATTTTGCCTTTCTCTTCTGAGTTCGGAATCCTTCTTCTTGTTTTCTATCATTTTCTTGAAGGATTTCCTGTGTCTTGCTTCCTCGTGGGGCCGCCGTATCCCCCCCATGGGATTCCCTGAGAAGTTCGATAGGCCTTTCAAGGGGTTTCCCATCTAAATCCTCCCCTCTGTGCGGTACTGGAAGGGCTTTTAGTGAGGTAGCTTTTCCACCCGCGCAACTTTTATTTTATCCCGGCGCTCGCAAGCTTGTCATTTTTACCTTTAACCTAGTCTATCCAACCCGATCTGCCAGGATTGGTAGACGTACACTTGCTTGGGGGCCGGGATGCAATCAAAAGAGGACTGATGCCATAGTTTTCAACCGTATTGTTTGCCCTTCTTAGGGAAGCTTCTTGTTAATTAAGGGCTGCTTTACGTATTGCGCTGCCCCTAAATTCCTTTGTCACCCTTCCCTAGGGACCCAACTCTTTGCACATTTTATCACTCCCTTCGACCCAATTCCCATGATATACTTCCTTCTTCCACTCGGGAGCGGCAAGGTTAAGAAGGAACTACCTGAACTTTGAAGATCCCAAATGGCTAATGAGAGTCTAATCAGTTTAAACTCCTACCTTTGGTACGCCATATGGTCTGGGCAGGCTTCCACAAACTTCAAAGGACACGGGTTTTGGGTGAAGGAATGTTGTGAATGGTCGCGGAGATAGGTTATTAGTCGTCATTTTAGAACGACTAATTGTTATTAGTAGTCATTTAAGAACATGTTTTAGTTGTCGCAGCATCTGCTTTGCACTTATGTTTTTCTTTTGGGGGGTAAAGGTTTAGGCTACGTATGGGCTTTTTGGAAACGACCGTGCGTGGGAAACGCGTTGTTGTTGGCGGACGGATGTATTCTTTTTGTACTATGTACCATCGTGTTCTTTTTCTAAATAACATCTTCAACTTCTCTTTGGTGTTTCTAGAATTTGTATGTTGCCTGATGTATAGGTCGAACTATTTTTGTTGGTGGAGGAATGGTTCTTTTTTTGTTTTTTCTGTACTTTCCCCTTTATTAACCTCGCGTATTTATAGCGAGGATTTTACTGTTCTTACACGCGTTATCATTAATTTTCATTTACTGTTTTGTGGGTAGGCACATGCCTAGGCTCCTTCCCTGGGCATTTATTTTTCGTGCTAGATTTGTCATAAAATTTCTAGGGAAGGAACGTGAATATTTACTTGCAGATTTTCTCTCCTTTTTTGGTATTTGGATAAGCCTTATCCATAATTATAAACAGTTTGAATTTATGGGTTTATTAACATAGTGGTTGTCGTTTTATGTATGGGTTGAATGCCCTATGTCAATTAAGTTTTGGTACAGAAAGTTTGCTATGTCTGTATATACTTTTTTTTGGTAAAATGTAGCTTCCACATCTGTTGTTGCTTTTGGAAATGTTGCTTATGCACGTTTGACAAACTGAAGTCAAACATTCATATCGGCGCTTTAAATTTCACTTTTAAAATTTGAACTGCAACTAGTCAACCTTTAAATTCGCAAATACCATTTTGTACTTTAGGGACTTTTTAAATATAAATGATTTGGAAAACACAAACAAAGTTGATATTTGCGTCGACACTAACGGTGGTTTCAGCGACACTAGCAGTGGTTGCGTATACTGTAGCAGTGGTTGCGTATTTACATATGAACATACTTGAGAATTTTTTTAAACCCTGTAGCCTCCTTTTGTTTTTCCAAAAACGCAACCATGTTGTGAGTTGCAGCAGAAGACTTGGGCACCATTGATGTTTATTTTGAAATTGATTGCAACAGATTGTTAGGGGTTGCGAATTGTGTTGTGTGTGGGTCTAAACTATGTTTTGCACTAGCAGTTGTAAGTCTTTATTTTGTTATCCCCAATTGAATCGAAATTAATTTGTACTTCCAAGGCAACAGTTTTAACACTTGTAGCAGTTGTTAATATTTTTGGGCTTATTTATCCCCAATTGTGCTGTTCTAATGAGCAAACGCAACCGTTATCGTCATCTATTATCTAGACACGAAAATTCTGACAATCTAGTTTATGTTATTGGCAATTTCGTTTGTACCTCACGCCACCGTCCAATTTGCAATCCGGGAAACTAAATGCCATAATTGGGCAATACTTGTACAATCGGGCAACCATAATTCTTAACCATATGATCATAAATGATAGACTTAACAGCATAATCCTAACAGCACTAAGTTCGGCATAGAAGCACTATCTCTAAGGCATGTGTTGTGTTGTGTTGCGATATGATTGGTTGTAAGGCATTTGTTGCCTTATTCTTATTGGCTAAAAGAAATGTCTGAGTGATTTTCTAGAGTGGGTAAAACATCAATTAAAATAGAACTATTAATAGAAGGGTTCATAGATTAAATAAAAGAGTTTATCTTTTCCCTTCTTGGCGGCATATCCAGTTTGGAGTTCCACACCCTCCTGTTGCAACAGTCTTTCATTTCCTTGTGCATTACCCCCTTTTTCTCTGATCTCGAACCCTCTTTCAGTTTTCGTGATTGAAACACGCTTTGTTAGCTTCCTTCTTTTGAAAGGTGTTGCACTACCGCAACGCATGCCAGCGTCCTCTTCCTGCCATACCATGTTTTTGAAATAAAATTGTGACAAAGCCTGTTGCTTGTGCACAATGTAGACGTCCATGGATCCATTCTCATCCGCAAGGTCATACATTCGTCGAATGTCATTGTCTGTGTGCAACAATGTTAAACCATCTTCGAGTGCCTTATTTGGTGCACCATAAAATAAAGCCCATTTTTCCCCTCCAATATTATTGAAAACATAATCAAGCGCTCTAGTAAATGCACCCCTGGTGGAGCTAAAACACCAGACATCAGCAAGGCGACCGCCTACATAGCGGAGTGGCTGAAATTCAAATTTCCCGTTGTGGTGAACTTTAAATATGACTTCTTTGGTTTCCGCCATGTCCTGTAAAACATAAACCCTAATAACAATTAGAATCAAGCACTAGACTTAAAGGGGTATACTAACCATACATATAAAACATAAATCCTAATAACAATTTCAATAACTTTTAATTAAATTTTAATAATAGAATATAAAATATAAAGTTGCACGGTTATTTATATTCATGTACTATATAAATATATGAACGAATAAGGTAACAAAGTACATACGGGAGAGTACAAGAAACCTAGATTTGTTTCTAAAAAAGAAGAAAGGGACAACGATTTTTTTATTTGGATACTTCAATGAAAGTGACCTAGGGAATAAGAAGGAATGTGAGGATGTTGATTGTTGGGACGATAAGGATAACTGATGTGTGGTTGGGACCATAAAAAGATAAGTGGTGTGTGGGGTAAAAAGGTTTATGTGTTTGGCATTCTAGGTCCCTGTTGTATATTATGACTGTCATACTATAGACTAAAAACTGCTTGTTCAAGTTAGGACTGCTAGTGCTGAAGACCATATAATATAAACGTTTTGTTACTATATGTTGTCTAAGGTTTCAGAATAAATACTTAAAAAACAACTATTACATGTTAGTACTGCTAGTGCCAAAGGCCAAATAATATAAACGTGTTATTACTACATGTTTTCTAAGGTGACTGCTGCTATTACAAATATAGGGATGCTTAACGTTACAACTGTCTGTGTACAATATAGGCATGTTATACTGGCAGTAGGGAACGAAGCTGATTAATTCGTTAGGTGTGTATGTAAATGTGGGTATTTAATGCCGCTATCCTTTATAATAAGAAAGCCAAACAGGCAAATTTCAATGTTGGCTGACCTTTTATTTGACTACTCACAAGTTAATTGAATAGGTTAGAAAGAGTGTGTGTTACTCTTCAATTAAATTCTCCTACCAACTAGTATGGCACACCATTCAAGTATAATAAATGAAGAGAAAAAACACAGATGGTTATGCTAGTAAATATTCTTATATAATCCGTGAATGCTATTCTTTTCTTTATAACATCAAACAAGTTTCACCATGGCTGAGGAAACCGGTTGTGAAATGATATGCATTGGGTGCTAACTGGAAAGAGAAAACAAGGTTGGATTGACCTTTGATGCAAGGCGTCCACCGAATAGAGAAATCATGTGGTATTGTTGTCCAATGCAATGACTTTGTACATGATGACATGTCCAATGATCCACCTCTCAGATCAGGTTAGACAGGTTGAAGTGGTGAGGATACTATGAAACTCATTCTTGAATTGATGGATAGATGCACAAGTATGGAGTCAAAGATCACTAGTCTTCAAAATTTGACAACTACTAAGGCTGAAACAATCCGGAGGTTGAAGCGCAGGGTAAGTGGTTTGGAGAGACTAAGAAGGCCAAGGGTCACTGCATTCAGGAAAGTGAAGAAAACGGGAAAGAAAGCAAGCTCCTCTGGGAATCAAAGTTTGGAGGATGCATCTAAACAGGGGAGGAGTGAGAGTACAAATTCAGGGGAGGCATTGGTAGATTAGGAATTGGATAGTGGAGACAAAGGTGAAGGTTATTTGGTGGCTCACATGGAAGGTAAAGAAGAAGTAATAGATGATTCTTTAAAGGCTGCAGTTGAAGAAAAAGGAGAAGGAAGTGCTGCAGGCAACCACTGCCAGTGTTGCTGCATCCACTGCCAGTGTTGCTGCATCCACTGCTAGTATTGTAGTAACCACTGCTGCAACCAATGCTGCTATTATTCTACCCACTGCCAGTTCAGACATTTCCATTGCAGAGGCAACCACTGCTACAATTATAACCACCGCAATAACACCAACACCAAAACTAAAAGAGGCTGGGAATGAGATTGCCATACAATTGCTCAACCTAAAGCAATCTTACCCTATCCCTGCACCTAGACCTATTGCTAAAAGTCTAAACATTGGTGAACCTGTGCAGAAAGCTGTAGTTACTGAACCTAATATTGGAAAGGGTAAAGGGATTGCAGAGCCAACTTTGGTGTTTGAAAGTATAAAGGAGCAGATAGCTTTTGATGAACAATTTGCTAAAAGATTCCATATAGAAGTAAATGCTAAAGAAATTGCTAAAGAAAAGGAAATGGCAAAGCAATAAGAAGCCTCTAAACAAGCTGTAGAAGAGTGGTAAACGGAACAGATGTATTTTACCCTACATAATTACGAAAAATAGTTAAGTTTACTCGTAATGATTAACTTAGCTTCATAGTCCTAAAAAGGGTCAACAAAACCAAAAATAATTCAGCCCATAGAAGGAATCTATACCAACGTCGTAAACAATTGCATAGATGATGCATATAAACCACTCCTTATTAATCTACAAACTGCCGCTAAATTTTTTAATGAACCAAGTAATGTTACATACTTAACTAACGTATCAAAACGCAGATATGATCAAATCGCAATCAGTCAAACAGCAATCATCAAACCGCAACAGGTCAAAACACAAAACATGTCAAAATGCAAAAACCCAAATCGCAAGCATCAAAACACAGCAATTTTTCAAATTTAGCCAGAGTGGGTCCTACGTTTTATAATAAAATAATCTTCAGATCTCAAGTCGCATGAATTGCGATTTGACTCAAAACGCAACTTAGTTTGACCAGTCAAAATGCAACAATTGATCAAAACTTAACCAAAGTAATACTGTCAAAACGCAATTAAGAAGTACTACCAAGTCGCAACTAATAATATTTTAACAAAACGCAATTAAGAACAAATTACAAACCACAACCAAGAACAATTTTCTTAAATCGCAACTAAGAACCTTTTATCAAATCGCAACCAAGAAAATCTATCCTAACTACAACCAAGAACAATTTTATCAAAACGCAACCAAGAACACATACTCAAAACGCAATCAAGAAGTATTTAAACCGAAACTAAGAACATTAATGCCAAATCGCAACCAAGAAACACTTCAAAACACCTCCTAATCACGATCCTAATAAACATCAATTCAAATGTTTCGTTAGGCAACTTAAGGTAATCGCAACACTCACAAATGATTCCTAATTAACACCTAACACCAACATCCATACAAGTTATCATCTAACATGTCACGATAGTTACGAAATTACAAATCAATAGGTCAAGTCAATCTAAACAACGGAGACTAATTCAACATGCAGACAAGAAATTTCAACATATACATGAAACTAAACCCAGCAATTAAACACATAACGAAACGCAAACCTAAGATTAGATCGTGAATCAGCTTGAAAACCTAAACAATACAATTAATGAACGAGATTTAGAGACATGAGGTTACAACATACAATTCACAAACTGATATGGAGCATAAAGAACTAATCATTCCAAGAGTAGAAGCACACAAATTGTCAAAGAATGATCAAACCGCAACAAAGAACAAGAGAGAAAAAATGGGTTATGAGATTGACAAGTATGTTAAAGTTTGACCGGTCAAATCACAATTCTATTTATACCCAAAGGTTCAAGTTTCAAGGAATGACAGAATTGGTCCTTCTACTTGTCAAAATGCAATCATATTTTCTTTAATAGTTTCATGTTTTGGCAACATTGGCCCCTCACATTTCATTAGGTTTATAAGTATCATGTTTAATCCAATTTGGTCTCTCTCTTTTCATTTTCTGAACACTTAGAGATATGAGAGACGCTAAGGAGCAATCCAGGATAACGTATAGGCACGAATGAACCTCAAATATATTAAAATCTAGGAAACAATTAGCATGTAGCAACAAGTCCCTATATTAACACATAATCGACACATGAGACCATATAGAATTTGAAGCAAGATTGACACCCCCTCAAATATGAAAGCCAGGATAATATTCAATGAGTTGAAGCCGCTCGTCAGATGTCATAAATTTTGGGCAGGTAGCAACAAGTCCCTATATTAACACATAATCGACACATGAGACCATATAGAATTTGAAGAAATATTGATACCCCCTAAAATATGAAAGCCATGATAATATTCAATGAGTTGAAGCCGCTCGTCAGGTGTCATAAATTTTGAAAATAACTCTCCCCCTCAATTAATTACCTAAGTACAATGTCAACAACTGCAGTCAATGATTGAGCATGAAAAATTTATGCATACTTGAGTCTAATTGATTTAACGACACCCTCTAACAACCACGTGAAAAAAAAACAAATACTCTTCTGATGAATCATAGATTGAAAAATATTTGTATAGGCATGTTTTGAAAAAACTTATGAACTTCTGCTCGAACTTCATCTAAAGACCCGTGTCATTATTGAATGACATTTCTAGGATCGTAGATATTATCGATACCAGAATACATGCCTTGAAAAACTATTTTTTGGTATTTTTCAGTTTTTCAAATTTTTATGAATTAAGATATGTACAATGTGAAAAACAGTTTGGAGTATAGCAGTGGTGTATATACTCTCATAGGTAGTTTGTTAAAGCACGAGTCTTGACCTGAAGTGTTCAGGATTCATAGTACATGTACATCAATTCTAACATTCCTAAGCTCCTGAACCAGGACACATCTGTTCTTTAGGCACCAAGACCTTGAGTCTTTTCTTGATAGAATTGATCAATTTACCTGCAATTGATTGAGGAACACCTGCACTAACATTATAATTATTTTTGCATTTATGTAGGTTAGTGACAACAATATCCAAACTCTTGGTAGTTTCACAATCAACCTTGGATTTGCCATCGGTGGTCAACTTGTTTGTAGGTATCCATATAAGTCCAATATTCTTAAAAATTCTACCAGTCAGTATCCACTTAAGGCAGGATATAGGAGTGTTTGACTTCTTAGGCACAGTGGAAGACTTATCCTTATTCCTAGTTTTTGAGGCTTTATCAGTAAGTGTTCTCCTAGGAGAAGAATTTGGTTAGTGAGGCTTCTTATGCGTAGTGGAAGACTTTTTCTTATTCCTAGTCTTAAAAGGTTGAACCTTAGCACGAGCATTTTCTTTCAGATTCTTAGGACCAGATTGTGAAGTGATTGGGTTTAACAAAACTTGTTATACATCAACTTGGGAGGCAAACCGTGTTTTTGAAGATTTTGGTCGTTTAGATCTAAACGCATTCGGCTGTCTAACAACTGACCGGTTTATATTGGGATGTAAAACTGGTTTCCCCAAGATTGATGGTTTTGCAAACTTAGTGTTCACATTTTTTCCTACATTTTTTCTAAGCTCGTTCTTTAATGCTACAATTGTGAAACCCTTATCCTGAAGTTGAGCTTTGAGTTAATCAACTTTGACCATCAAATATATTGTTTGTTCTAAAGATTTAGACCTGATTTCTTTGATTGTGTCACCTAGGTCTTTTTTATGCCTTTTCAAAGTCTCATTATCCTTATGTAATTTAGCCACATAAATTGACAGTTAAATATTTCTTGTCTTAGTTGCATCAATGTTCTGGTTAGTTTCGACTAAATTACTTTTCTCATTCATATTAGAGATATGTTTCTTCAGATTGTTGATTATCGAGTTTTTGGCGTGAAGCTGAGAGTTTAACTCGTTTATTTCCAAAAATTCACGAAATTCAGAAAATTCTGGATTTTTACATGGTTTATCAGTTTGAAAACTTTCCTCCTTACTTTGTATTGCAATTTCAAGCGAAATGCAATGTTTTTCAAGTTGCAAGAATCTGTTTAAAAGTTCATCAAAAATTTTCATTTCAACCATATCATTTGTTTTGAAACAGTTAGTCTCAGGCTCAGCCTCAGCCAAAGAACATATGTTAAAATCATGTTCAGCATCTTAATCAGTTTGTACAAGTATATTAGCTGATGCATTATGTTGAACAATTAAGGGTACCTCAGCACCTGACACCTATTCATTTATCGGTCTGATATCTGCATCCACATCTTGTGTGACAAGAGTCACTGAACTGCTGGTTGTGTCAAGCTTATATGTCTCTGATCCTCTGCATTCAGTGACAACTGATCCATCATCCAATGCTTTACCCGACTCAACACTACTATCTCTTAATTGCACCCGACATTCATTCACCTTGTCATCATACTGTGTTCTTTCCTCAATGTACTTCTTAACATTATCCATGTGTTGGATTAATGTTTCTATGAACATATTAGCTTCCATTCTAGTGTGACTAGCAAAGCACATTTCTTTCATATCATCTTCATAATCCCAACTGTATTCACCATTGACGAATGACTGAAATTGTTTTATTGATCACCTAAAGTGCAGCCTTGGATCCGGCTTCTTGAAATTTTTCTTTGTCGAGTTGTAGTTCAAGTTGCTCTAAGTTCAAGAACAGTGTGCCCGTGAAAGTTTGTCCATCTTAACCAAAAAACGTCTTAAATGCTCGTACGAATCCCATCTTGAATCCAGTTCCCTCTAAAAGTACCATGAGGTATGAATGAAGTTTTCTAAAAAGTTCAATGAAACTATCCTTAGCATGATCATGCAGTTGCTGTAACTGGTGCAATTCTCTCTCTGATGAATTTAAGCACGAAGATCTCACATTATCATTAGCTGACTCAATCATGTTTAACCGTTCTGCATAGTTAGGACTCTTATGGTCATCGACAACGTCGTATAATTTCAGTACCTCAGATATCACTGAATCTGGAGTGTTAGGCATGATGTTGACGACTATGGAATATAACAAAACTTGTAAGAGACCGTGAAATAATGTTAACTTGAACGTGTTATGATAACAATTGGATCGATTCAATGATTAGTGATTGTATGTTAAAAGTGATACCAGTATGTTTGGATTAGGTGAATTGTCGTTTAATTGTGATTTGGTAAAGTTTTAATCAAATTGCAGTTCAAGAAAAATTTGGGCAGGGTATCTCCTAGACAAAACTCAAGATTTGTCTTCAAATAACTCAAATCACAACCCCTCAAATCGCAGACTCTCAAATCGCAATTGTTATCAAATCACAATTCTCAAACCGCAGACACCCAAAACGCAATCGTCAAAACATAGGCTCAAATCGCAATATCAAACCACATGTATCAAACCGCAAGACCAAATCACAACCCTCAAGACGCAGTGACTCAAATTGCAACTTGTCAAATCGCAGTTGTCAAACCACAGAAGTGTCAAACCGCAACCGTTACAGGAAAAATATGTCACTCTCAAACCGTAGAGTCAAAACGCAAGAGACAAAAATGTCACTATCAAACCGCAGACGTCAAATCACCTCCAAGAACCAACTAAGAGGGTCAAACCTCAACTTTGAAAAAGTTACTTTTCACCTAAAAACACCTAAAAAACACCCTTTTGAACGTTTTTGCTTGATTTTTTTTGCACAACTTGATCCTATAAGGTTATAACTACCCTAAAAACACTTACTTTAACACCACAAACGTGAGAATCAAAGAAAGTAAATAATAAGACCAAAAACCTTCCAAACCAACTTTTAAATCTAAACCAACCAAGAAAACACACATATAACCTAGCTAATCAAACCATGGGCTCTGATACCAATTGTAAGATAATTGATATCATAACACAAGATAAGATTAATGTGTGGAGCATGTGGTTCTAGAGAGAGAAACAAGAGAGAAAGAAAAATTAGAAGATTAGATTGCGATGAACATCCAACTCTCTCCCTTGATAGGAGAGGGCTTATATAGTTACATAATACACCCTCCAGCGGGCTGTGGATCATGTATACAGTAGGTAAAGACGTGTCCTTCTTCCATGGTGTTACTTAAGTTAATCTAATACTACTAAATAACGTTAAGCCTACGAGCTAACTTATGCTAGACTATAGTCGGGGTGACCGACTCTTCTTTATGTATTTTCTAAATTCTAACAATCTCCCCCTAAGGGATGTCACCCCATACATTACAATTTGAATCATAGCATTCTATCATGAGGTTCATGTCTGAGCTCATAGACTTTGATTCTTCAATATAAACAACTTTGCATCTTCAGTATTATTTCTTGAAATGAATGCTTCTTTGTCTTGTGATCATGAGCTTTCTTTGAGATCATCAAACACAGTAAATCTCCAGCTCATCCATTGAAGTATTTCCATCATGTGAAGTTGTTACTTTTGGATCGACATGCTCACACTTTTCTGGATCATGATATTCTTCATCAGAGTTGCGGAAGCAATGTAATACAATTTTGGTTATCATGATTTCTTCAATTGTAAGTGTGAAATATGAGCATGTGGCTATGAATTGACATCTCTTTGGCCATCAGCTGCAACCGTCAGGAGTTCCTGCAAACAATAGTTAGCAATAAACACACGAAAATGTCTTTGTTCACTTTCGTTGAATAGGATTGCAAGAACCACGGTTCCCATTGATCAAATTCTAAAGAATCTCCTTGACATGGTTACACAGATGTACTAGCCATTCTCAAACCGGAGCATCTCAAAGTAGACAACACGGAGTGAGTGAACCAGCGCATTCAGATCTAAGAGTCTGTTCATTTAATCTACCGATTACCTTATCTAAAGTATGATTCTTAGAATCCTTAACATTGACTATAACCTCTTCTTCTAAGGGTTCATTTTCAATGTATTTATCTATGTTGACTTGATTTTCTAGGTTTAAGTCAGTTTTATTCTTAATAATGGTTTCTTCTTCTAAAAAATCATCATCCACCAAGGGTTATGTTTTAGGTGGGGGATGAATTTCATCAAACTTAACGTTTAATGATTCTTCGACTTTCATAGTATCCTTATTTAGGACTATGTAAGCTTTACTATTTTGGCGATAACCTAGAAGATACCTTTGTAAGACTTTGGGTCAAACTCGGTAAGATAGTATCTGGTGTTAAGGATGAAGCACTTGCTTCCAAACACTTTGAAGTATTCTAATGTAGGCTACTTGCCTCTATAAAGTTTATATGGAGTTTTTCCTAGGAATGGTCTAATCGATATCCTATTTAAAATCTAGGTTGACGTTTATACAACATTGCACCAAAACTTTTGTTGTATAGATTGCTCGTTTAGTAAAGTACGACTCATTTCTTATAAAGTGCGGTTTTTCCTTTATACTACCCCATTTGATTGAGGAGTTTTTGGAGCTGATAAATTGTGGCTTATCCCATGTGCATCATAATAAGCTCCAAATTGTGCCTCAATATCAAATTTCCGGCCATGGTATGTTCTTATAGAATTGAGCAACCTTGTTGTTTTTGAATTTTCTTACTCTAGATTTCAAAGTGTTCAAAAACTTCATTTTTAGTTTTCAAAAATCTTGTCTATGTATATCTTGAGTAATCATCTACTATTACCAAAGTATAGAAGTTTCCTCCGTAACTTCTAATAACGGATGGACAAAAAAATCCATGTGTAAAAGTTCTAGACACCTACTTGTTGAAAACATATTTTTAGCCTTATGGCTATCATGAGTTCGTTTGCTGATTTTACAAGCATCACAAAAATGTCGGTCATATTTAAGCTTGAGAAGGTTTCTAACTAATTCCTTTGAAGAGAGCAATTGAATTAAACGCATGTTCGCATATCCAAGTCTCATGTGCCATAAAGTTGAGCTATCATCTATAGAAGCTAGGTAGATTTGATCTTTAGGGTTGTTTCCTAATTTCATCACGTATAACCTATGCTTCCTAATACCTTTACCTATTGATTTACCATCCTTAGTGATTTCACTATCATGCTCCGAGAATATAACCTAACACTTACTATCACATATTTGTCCTATGCTAAGCAAATTAAAAGTTATCAACATGTACTACATCATTAATAGTAAGTGAGTCACTAGAAACCATACCTGTGCCAATGATTTTTCCTTTTAGATTGCTAGCAAAAGTAGCGTTACCTCCGCCGTATGCTTTGTATGTCGAAAAATGACTACTTTCATATGTTTGGAGAAACCACTATCCTTTACCTATTCGTTTGGCTCAAAATCGACTCTTAAGCATACCTATTTAAATAACACAACAACTCAAACATTTGGTCCCCATTGTCTCATGGGTCCGTAAGCATTAGAGTCGAACATTCTAGCCATTTGGGGTGTTTTTGCATGTAGGCAAATGGTGGACAAATTCCCCAAGGCATGAAATGTTGTTGATTATTGTTCCAAGGCATAGGATAGAAATTTTGTTGAGTTGGAACATTTTATCTTCTCCTAGGTTGAGGTAATTTGGATCTAGGTTGAGAATTAATGACTCACTTAGGTGGAGGTTTTTTTTTTTTTTTTTATCTAGACTCATTCTTAACATAACCTAAACTATTCCTTAATAAGGGTTTTAGTGGTTGTATTGTCTAGTTTTCGTTAGTTGATTTTCTTGCTAACTATAACAAAATCCAATCTAGATGAAATGTTATGTATTGAAATTTCTTTCTCTCTACTTGCCTTAGACTCTATTACATCATAACTGATCTCATGTCTTGGTTTTAAGGCTTCACGACGCATTTCAAACAGTTCTGTGGAACTTTTGCACTTTGTCGTAGCCGCGGATCCATATATTACAGATCCGTCCGTTATATTTTTGGATCCGCAGGGTGTCAAAAGTACAATTTTATATTTTACGAATTTTAAGCTTTTGGTTTCACTTGTTGATGCTTCATTTACATTAAAGCCTAGACCTAGTTTATCATTAGGATTCTTTCCTACGTTTAGTATATCCTTTAACGTATGTGTACTCTTTTCAAATTTACGAACTTAGGTGCGTCTTTTTCAAGTTCAACTTGCGTTTCTTTTAGTTTTAGATTTTCTAAGCGTAAAACTTGACATGACTCACATTCAACGGCTTTATTTCTTTCAAGTCTTTTAATTTTTATATTAGTTTCATTATTTCCTTTTCTAGCCGTTTCTAATTACTTTTATACCTTTTGTCTTTATAAATGATTTTTACACTAATTTTGCACATTATGTTATATTCATTATGCTTAGTATAATCATCAATAGAAGATGCATTATCACTATAGTAAGATGAATGGGAACATACGTCATCGGATGCTTGAGCCATGAGACGCATTTTCTTTTTTGTTTTCTCATCATGCTCTTCTCCATTATCTCTCTAAGAACCTCTGACGAAAGCTTTTTGGTCCTTGTTTCTAGACGGTTTCAGAAAATCACCAATGAAGTGGTTCGGGTATTCGCATCTATAGCATTTCCGATCATTCTTAACTTTCTTATCATCCCGGCTTTTTCAGATAGATTTCTTCTCATCACCAGGTTGTCTAATGAATCTTCCTCTCCACTTGAAGAACTTTTAAAGTCCCTTACGACCATTGCATACTCCTCATCATCAATACCCAATGAAGATGTTTCTTCATCATTTGACTCTTTTCTTGCCTTCAGGGCAAGAGACTTAACTTTATCCCTTTTACCTTTGACGATTTTCGAGTCCTTTTTCATGATCACTTCAGAGTTCATCAAGTGCAAGTGACGACAAATCTTTTGATTCTTCAATTACGGTGACCTTTGGTCTCCACTTTGGATGAAGTGGCCTAAGAAACTTTCAGACATAGTTCATGCTAGAAAAACTTTAATCAAGAGCTTAAACTAGTTATAATAGTTGTAAGCCTAGCAAAGCCACTATGATTATGTTAGTGCAAATATTACGATATTTATAGACAACCTCTTCGGTTTTAATGATAACAAACATGTAACTTCTGAATACATAATGTAAAGTGCAAAAGTTACTTGTAAACAAAAATCATCACTGCATACATGCATTAACATCTCTCGACGGCTCAAGTCAGAATCACTTAAGGTATGTACAAAAAATACTTCAAATTTGTTAAGTGATCAAAGAAGTTATTTTGTTCCTAAAACTTACATTTTCATAAATGTGACAATAGTTTTACAAATAACTTATACAAGTTAATTATGTAATTAAAAGAAATGTTTTATTCATAATAAAATATTTGAATTTGATTTTTCACGCCCAAATCAGATAGATTTACACCAGATAAACATTTCACCACCAAAGGAAAAAAAGAGCATCTATTAAGGAGGGTCCCTTATAGGGCCGACGATCCCTCGTATATATGGGACTGTCCACCTTTATGAGACCGTCCCATGCTCCTCATTGTACCTATAAATACTGCACTATTCCTTTCAGAAAAACCAACCCTCTTTAGCACAAAACTTTATGCTCTTTCTCAATCCCTTATTTCACCTTCTTTGATAATATTAACTTGTTCGAATCTTGTTTAAATGTGATTCTTTCTTTCTCACCTCAAGTGCAAAGAGAAGAAATTTCTTTATCATCTAGATATGAAGTTATATAGTCAATAGTTCACGTGTAATATTTACATATAGATCGAGTCCATATCTTTCAATCATGTGTAATAGGTAGATCCGGACGATGTGCAAGTTCGTGAGTTGTTGTATATTGATTGGGTAGATCGTGTTGATCGTGTAGATTGTGTTGATCGTGTTGATCGTGTAGTCTGTGTTAATCGTGTAGATCGTGTGGATTGGTTCTAACCAAGATTAGAAATCAACATTTTGCTTAGTGTTAGAAATTGGTGTAAGCACTGGTGTATGGTTTTCTCCGCCTAAAGGGAGCTTGTTGATTAGTAAAGTAACTCTCGAGTTTGATACTCGGGGAGTGTAGTAGGGCGAAGAGAATCTTCGTGACCGAACCACTATAAATCTTAATGCCTGGTTTGCATTTCCCTCACTTATCTCTTTACGCTTTATTATTACATTTATCATTTTGCATTTATACTTGTATTGTGTTTGTGTGGCTTGTTCCTTATATTGCGATTATGCAAATACTTAATTTATCACTTGTCTAAAACACCCAACTGTCGATGGTCCCTTAAATAGACAATCGGTCCCAAACATATATGGGACCGTTCATACATATATGGGACTGTCCCTAGAATCTATCAAAACTTACTTTAATGTCTCTTATTTTTTTAGTGCGTCTATTGCTTTAAGTTAGATATAGATATACATAGTTTCTATAACTATCATAACCACTATTCATATTTAGACTTGCTTGATCGAAAATTTGATACGAAAGATTTTAGATTTTAAATAAAATCGTATCCCCCCCCTTCTATATTTCTACAATTGGTATCAGAGCCAGGTCGCTCTAGTTTTCAAAACATATGGTTTTTAAAATATAGTACGATTCATGTATCAAATTTCTCATTAAGGGGGATTAAATATGAAAAGTGTTTTGTTGCTTAATTTGTGCTAGAATACTTTGTTTCTTTATTCGTACTAGTTTTATTGGTTAAATACACTTCGTATACTTTCTTGAAGGTAAATCTTCTCAAAATATTTTGAAAGTGTTGATATTTGCTTGTCTTAGTCTTAAGAGTAGTAATGACGTCCAAAACACGTGTTTGATGTACGACAACAAGTTCCTTAAGTCCAATAAGTCACCAAATGAATTTATACACAAAAAACGTGTTTTTATATTTTTTTTTTGTACTGGTGGCGGCCCCAAATATATGGATGGTCCCTTAAATATTTATAGGATCGTCGGTATTTAAGGGACCTTCACCAGAACAGGGTAAATTCTGAAAAATCATATAAAATCAATCGTAAGTCCGTAAGAGTCATGCCACCCACCATTTTAAAGGTAATTGAGTCCAATTTAATTTTAAAATAATTCCAAGTATTAATTCGAAACTTAATTAAGTCATAAATTCAAAATACTATATAATGGTCAAAACTTTGTTTACGTTTTAACGTAAAACTTGCATTTTACTCTTTTTTCCGAGTTGGAAACTTCCATTCGATGAATCTTTGAAAGCTTGTGTCTTTATCTTTTCAAAATATTGATCTTAACTAACTTTTGAAATGAGTAAGAAACTATTTTATTTTAAAATAAAATCAAGCTAAGTATACATTGTTGTATTTAATACACAAATCGATAACGAATTATTTTATGTGTAATATGCTAAATGATTATGTGGGTTTCCTTGAGCTTTAATTTTGTTATCATTAAGTGATCGTTGCTATTTGCAAATATATGTGTCATGTACATTATTTTTTGGTCACTAGTTTTTCGAATTATTCCTAAATAGAACTTACACTACATTCCTTGCATTGAGATTGTGAAATTGTTCTTGCACTGTATATAGGCATAAATCATTCTCCTCGCATATATGTTTTTGACATATTTTAGTAACCTTCTTAGGAATGAAAAATAGGTTGATTGATCACGTGTGTTGATGATATCAAATAACAACATATTATTAGTATCATTTATCCTACGAATATTGTTTTTTTATATTACTTTATATGATAATTGGTACTTAATAGTTTACTTTTGTATTTATCAGTAGAAAACAAGCATTCGGTGAAAGTTTGCTATTTTTGGACGTAAAATGGAGCAAAATGGATCAAGTTGAAAAAGTCTATTAAACTGAAGGTAGATACGCCATATCATTCTAGACAGATATACCATACATCAAGACTTAGACGAATATAAAGACCATTGCCTGACTTTGAAGCATATGTCGTATGGTTTTTCCTCATACGTCGTATATGAAACCTTGGTCAACATAGAAGATCTGATTTATTCTACTCCAGATACGCCGCGTGACATCCAAGAGATGCGACGTATTAGCTTGAAGACTTCACCAAGACATTCCAAGATTACAAAGACAAGATGCGCCATATGAAGATTTGTGATGTGCCGTATAACTATGGCGGTGAACGAATATTCTGGTATATAATAATCTTGGACTCCACGTGAACTTACCTTGATAAGCCGTATCGGACCAATTCGATACGCTGTATCGGACCAATTCGATACGCCGTATCGGTTGTATACAATCCTTGTCGAGAAATCAAGTGAAGATTAGAAGCTCAATGAAGAAGTCAAGATTACATGACGACACTCGAATATGCTTTCGTATTTTGGCCGTAAAATCTTCATCTGGACACCGTTTTAGTCCGTTCAAGCGGCCACGGAATGAGAAAAAGGAGATATATCTGTTCCTGAAGGAGATACGGCATATTGGGTACTTAGATATGCCATATTGGCCGATACTCCATATCAAAATTCTGGATACGCCATATCATGTCAGTTTCAAACTTGGAGGCTACGTTTACTTATGGATACGGCCTATCAGACTCTCTAGATACGCTGTATAGACCCCGATTTTAGAAACTATAAATAGAAGACTCATTAATGAATTAGGGTATCATTGGGGACCCTCAGGGTCATTCCCAGGCAATCAAAACCCTCTCCAAACAGTAGAAGATCCGTATTGAAGTCCCAATCATCCTTGAAGAGCATCTCTAATCACTTTTATATTACTTAATCATACAATTAGCGTATCATATTAACTATGTTTCATACTATATGCGTTTTGATTATGTCTATAACTTTGCTACTGAGATTATGGCTAGCACCCTTATGTGTTAGCCAAGTTTAAGATTATTTGATGTTTTGATTTGTTACTAATTTGATTAGCAGCTTAGTCTTCGTTTTGATTACCTCTGGTTTATCGTGGCTTGCTTGCGCCCCCACATGCCTCCTATAATTACTTCATTAACATCGTCTGCATAGTTAGTGTAAGCCCGAAAGGGGTAAATAATATAAACTAAGTAATCATTAAGAAACTTTATGTGAGTTCCAATTAATTGTGACATGATTAGTTAGTCAAGAAGACTTAAAACAAAATCTAGACTCTAGGGGAACTAGAGGTAGGATAGATCGCGCCTAGTCGTGAGCACCATCACTACAGGTCTTAGAATTATCAAAACTTAATATACAAATTTTATATGACTAAACCTGGTTAATACGCTCTTCTTATCTTTAGTGTTTTCTTACTTTATTGTTTGTTCATTTTGTTTAATTAGTTTAATATAAAACCAAACTAGTGCCAGTCTCTCAGACTGAACCTCCTTTGTATTAAGTAGAATACCTTTAGAATTAGTATATTAGAAATCCATTCTTAGTGATCGACACCCTACTTACCAACTAACCTACCATCGATCGGATAACTGCCCGTTAGTGTTTGTTATAGGTAAAGTCGGCATAAATAAATATTAAAACTTGATAACAATAATTACGTATACTAAATGACACATCAAATTTTTGGTGCCGCTGCCTGGGAGTGAATTTATCATTTTGCTAGTTTTATTGGTGTTTTTCTATTTTTAGTTTGTTTTAGTTTGTTTGGTTTATTTGTTTGATTGTTTTTTGCAGTCTGTGTTTCTGTGTCAGAAAGGAAATACAACGTATTCTTGTCTGTGAATACGTCTTATCTGTCTGATTTCTATACGACATATTCTCGTGTGTGAATACGGCGTATTGACATTCTGTGACCAATTTTTTTAGTTTATGTGATTTTTAGTGTTTAACTATTAAAAAAAAATTGTTGCAGGAAGTTAATACGGAGTATCCATTGTCTGTTGGATACGACATATTGACAAGAGTTGTATATGACGTATCAATTTTCTGTTGGATACGGTGTATCAATCTTCTGTGACCAAAACAAATTTTGCTTGTTTTCTTGGTTGTTTATCTTTCAGGTAATCATGGAGATGGACAATCCGGACATTACTATGGAAGAATATGTTAGGCTTGAAGAGGAACGAGCCTTGGGCAATAATCGGACCTATGATTGGGAAAGAGAAAGATATGATGCACAAGTCATCGCGATGAAAGAAATCACTATGGAAGAATACTTGTTGTTGGAAAACGTAAAATCAAGGAACGAAAGAAACATATTTCCGTTTCGACACACTTGGAGTATATCAAATGATGATGATGAGGAAGTGTCCTATTTATTTGATATGAATAAAAATCCAGAAATTGATCTCGATGGTGCTTTTTCTCTGGAAAGTGCACAAGATGATGTGTATACGGAACCTTACATTCAAGAATATCATGCGATCGTATTACCACCATTATATAATCTATCGAATGAAGATGAAAAGTATTCTGATTTTGATTTCGAACAATTAGACGCAATAGTATATGATGACATACCTCAATTAGAATATCTTTCTTCGTTTCATGAACAACCACAACAAAAGGAGATATTTAGTCGTGAAACGGATAAGATAGATTTCAACCCCATGAGGTATGTAGAAGAAATCTGGAATGACTTGTTTAGGGCGGATATTCAGGACGAAGATGAAATTGCAGGACCACTAGTTGAAGTTGCAGACTCACAAGATGAATTGGAGTCGCTTACAACAAAAAGTGGTACAAATTTATTAAACATTATTTATCCTGTTACTAATAATCTTGATAGTATTTTTAAACAGGTTGCAAACAAATGGATGACGATGTAGAATTTATTACACCACCTAATGATGCAGCTAAAGAACCTATTATCAACCCATTTTTGGTGGAACTCTAGAAAGAATTTAAGGATGAGCTGGTGGACACGACCATGATTGAAGAGGATGATAGTTTCAATCCTATGAAGGATATAGAGGAACTCGAACTTTTACTTGCCAAAGACCCTTTCTCATCTTTTATGGAAGTCAAGGGACACCTTATTCCAAAAGAGACTAACCATGAAGAAAGGAGATTTATTTGTCCTCTAGATATTACTCTTTCACATGGAAAGCTCTAGTCATCTAATTTATCAACCAAACCGGGTAAGGTAAAGAAAGAAGTACAAATATTGCCTAGGTATGATCTTTACATATTCTATCCATCTCTAGTAGCTTATTTACACCCTTATGCTGCTTATTGCTACTATCATCCGAACGTGATTTCAAGTGGGGGGACAAACACCCTATTACACAGTAAATAAGGGTGGAGTCAGGCTCGTGACTCGAAAAAAAACAAGCGCTTCATGGGAGGCAACCCACGCTTGTCTTTTATTTTTTTTAGTATATTTTTATTTTAGCATTTCTGTCAGTTGGTTAATACGACATATTCACTATTTAGTGGATATGGCGTATTTACCCCTGACGTGCACTTTAGTATATCCTACAGGCAGTTGATACGTCGTATCCCATATTCCATGGATACGGCATATTGACACTCTGCATTTAATTTTTTGTATTTTTATTTTCTAACCGATGATTAACGAGATGTTGTTATGTTCTGTGGTCTCTATATTTTTACAAGTCTGGAAAGTTGAAGGTATTGATGAGCTCCTGCATTACATATGCTCGCATTCTTACCATGGAGGATCATACCGAGCAAATCTCATGGGAGTTTTCATTCTAATTCTTTATATTTCTTTTTTTAATTTAATTTTACACAACGAGGACATTGTTTATCTTAAGTGGGGGGATGGAGAATTAGAACGTTATTTTTCCTTATTTTTCAAAAATATGCGTAGTTGATGTGTTCCATTGTGTATAGGTCTTTTTGTGAATTCAAGCTTTAAATTTATATTTAGCCGACTTAACCTATAACAAACACTAACGAGCATTATACCTAATCAGTGTAGCCAAGTTGGTAAGTAGAGTGTCGATCACTAAGAGTGGAACGTTAACACTTAGATATCTATCAGTATTTTAATCCTAAAATTAGTCTAATTAAACCTAATCTAACATAAGGGGGTTTTCAGCCTGTGAGACTGTGTTGGATTCACTCCTAAACTATATTTCAAGTGTTTGTAATCAATATGTAATAGGTTGCTTAATTAGGCTTTTATGTTAGTATTAATGGCAAGGCTTATGTAGAAAGCCCATAAGCCTTGACCCCAGCCCAATAAGGAAAGGAAGGGAACTTGTGTGTTGCCCTAGTCCCTTCCCTATAAATAATTTTATAAACCTTCATTTGAAGGTTGGTTGTTCACTTCATTCAATACACCTACGCATAACCTTTCTATATTGTCTTAACGTGTGTGTGAGTTAAGTGTTCATCTGATCACCTTATCTATATTTCTTACTCATTGATGCTTGTGTTACAATATGGTGACCTAACAGTGGTATCATTCACCATCTAGTTGGGTGAAACAAATTTGTTTTTAAAGTGTATTGGTCTACACGTAAGTTTCGGTTCTACAAAATTTCATACGATTTAAAACTCTAAATTTTACACTTGAAAACTCAAGATTCTTGTACTTTAAGGTTCATTTTATGTTAAAGTTTACGTTTTTAGCATCCAGTTTGAAACTTTACGTGTGTATCATTGTGTTTAAGTTTGTTTTGGTACGTGTGGTGTTTTCTACGCGTAAGGGTGAATGTGTTTTTGGTTCATCAAGTTTCCAACTTTTGTGTTATTTTGGTGATATTGAAGCTCCTTCATCATTAAAATCAAGTTTCTTAACCTTTTTAAGCTTAAAAATCAGATTTGGTGGAAGTTTGTGTGTTTTACGTATAGTTAAACCCTAGTTTTACTCGTAAGCTTCCAAGTCTACGCCTAAGCATTTCTTACGTGTAAGGTTATCATCATTTGATCTTCAGTGCTATTGGTTTACTCAGTGTTTTCTTGCTTGGATAAGCCTGAAAACACTTCGACTTTGGATATCTTTTTACACTGGTATAAGTGTAAAGGATTTTTGGGCAAAACCCTAGTTTTACGCCTAAGCTAAAACTTACGTAAAATTCTTTTCTCCTAAGCATTTTCTTATGCATAAGCCTGTCTTACGCATAAGCTAATCTTACGCATAAGGATTCTACTAATAAGCCTTTTTAGTTCGCTACTTAAGCTAAGTTTTCCTCAAGTCTACGTGTAAGCTCTCTTGTTACGCGTAAGTTGGTTTCTACGCATAAGGTACTTTCTACGCATAAGCTGGTTTTCTACTCTTAAGGTTACTTCATCAACATTGTTTCATTCGAATACAAAGATCCATCATCAACACAAGTTTCAAGATGTCTCAACCACCATACTCTAGCTACTTCCCTCATATATATCCTCAACAACAACAACAACAACAACAACAACAACTCTATCAACAATATCCTCCACCATCTCCACAACAAATGCAACAATTTCAACAACAATTTCCTCAAGGAGCAATTCCACCATAAATGATTCAACCACCTCCTAGTCTACAAGTACTACCTTATACAAACTTTCAAAATCAGCATCCATCCAAGTATGCTATGAAGGAACCGTCTTGGTTTGCAAAGATGTGTGAAGCTTTAAGTAGCCAAAAATCCATTCATGAAGCTGGATCCCTTAATAGACCTCCAATGCTCACTCCCGGAAACTATGATCAATGGGTGATAAGGTTCTTTAGGTTTTGTGATCTAAAGAAGCCACATGGAAAGTTTTTGAAGAAGGTCATCCTTGAAGGACCATTTCAGATGCCTACTATCACATGACGGAGATCAGAATGCTAATCCACCAAGAGATGATATCACCAACGTTGTCAGTCTTAATGAACTCACTACTCACCAACTTCTACACATGGAAGCCGATGAACTTGCAATGCAATATATCCTTTTGGGATTACCCAATCTGATACTTCGTAGTGTTGATGTTCAGAAGACTGCTAAAGCAATGTGGGAGCACATTCATCTCTTAATGGAAGGCACAAAACTCAATCAAGAAAACATGGAATCCAAAATCTACCTAGCATATGAACACTTCATGATTGAACCAGGGGAGACATTAGAGTCATATCATCATCGATTCTCAGACATCATCAATGACTTGGAAAAACATAACATCATTATGCCAAGAATTGTAGTCAACACTAAGTTCCTTAGTAGTGTTGGTCCTGATTGGGAAAAGTATGTTATTTTCATCCGTCAAGCGAAGAATGTTCATCATGCTACATACGGATTGTTGTACGACTACTTGAAACCTCACCAAAAGGAAGTTGACAAAGAAAGGATCATCCGTGGAGTCTCTGCTTTGCCTTCACTCCCGGATAATCAAACACTTGCTTTGTGGGCTCAAACTTGTTATCCTCAATTCCCAACCTTACAAACTATCTTCACACATCCTCCACAACCAAATGCTTAGATCACACCATATGATCCCTCACAAGAAACTCAACTGGTTCCATACAACAGTAACAATGATCAAGCACTTTATAGTGAAGCTAATGAGGATGCATAATCTTTCGATGCATTGCAACAAGGCATTGCAACAAGGGTTTGTCATGATTGCTAGAGCCTTCGGCCGATATTCCAACAAATCCAAAAATCAAATTCGTACCTCATCAAACACAAGGAATTAGGCTATTGTTAATAATGGACGTGTTGAAGTTCAGAATCGTGGTAATGCTCGTCAGACGGGTAGTGGTCAATGGTTTAATGCTAATGAAAGGAATAACATGGGTGCTCCACAACAACGGGCTCAAGTGGTTGATCATGGAAATGCTCAGACTGGGGTTAATGGTCTTCGTTGTTATAACTGTAATGAGAAGGGTCATCTGGCTAATGCATGCCCAAAGCCGAGGACAAGAGGCGGCGCTTATCACAAAGAGGCTTTACTCTTGGCTCTCAAGGATGAAGCCGGTGGAACTCTTACCAACAAGGAACAGAGCTTCATGGCAAATGAAGATTCGGATGATGATATGGAGGACTTGCATGCTAATGCAGCAGTGATGTTAATGGCAAACATGCAAGAACTCCACATGAGTGACACATGCCCAGTGTATTACACTGACGTCTTGTCTCGTGTACGGATCAAACTATATTCATTTCTGATCTGATAT
The DNA here is from genome assembly GCA_910596185.1 of Chrysanthemum makinoi. NCBI lineage: Eukaryota > Viridiplantae > Streptophyta > Magnoliopsida > Asterales > Asteraceae > Chrysanthemum > Chrysanthemum makinoi. Next base: position 193,683,377 of record OU343221.1, read on the forward strand.
CTTCGCCAACATCTGCATCCGATGAGGCTCAGAGTGTTCAACATGAGCCATCTACATCTCATTCCGTTGATAATCAAATAGATCCCGTAGTTATATTTGACGATCAAGATGACCTTATGGTTAATATTGATAATCAAGTTGACTCTGTGGTTATATTTGAGGATCTAAATAATGATAATGTTAAGCCTAACGTTGAACAAGCTGAACCTGTGTCTAATCCAGATATTGAGCTCATGACCTTAATTCAGACCCAAGAATCTCGAATGGAAATGTGCCTAGACATCAATAAGAAATTAAACGATAAAATTGCACTGTTGGCTAAGGATAATGAATGCTTAAAGTTCCAACTCAACATTTTTCAAACACAAGAAAAACGTGAAAAAGGTTTTGAAGTCGCTTTTGCTAAATCTTACTAAAATGAAAAATCTTTGGAAAAACAGATATGTGATCTTAGTTGCATCCAAGAATGCTTTGTTGTCTCAAATAGAACAACTGAAATATGATCATAAACAACAACTAAACGCTCTCACTTCGGAAACTCAAAAAGCCAAGTCTTAGTTGTTAACTTGTCAAAAACAGTTCTGTGAGTACAAAAATCATTCAAGGAAACAAATAGATGACTATCTTGAAGAAATTGTCGACTTAGAAAACAAAATCAAAGAGTTTCGAAATGTTGTTTATAAACATGGTGAGTCAATCACAGCTATTCAAAAGTTTACTTTAAAACCAAATCCAAATGGATATGGACCGAATCTTGCTGATTACAAACCAAAGTTTTCACATAGAGCATTCAAACCAAATCCTCAAGTTTACAGTGCAGAACACAAAATTGATGATTCCATTATGAGTGTTGTTGAATATAATCATTTGGAGGAATTAGATGCAGAAGACGAGAGTCGGTCAAAATTAGAAAATGTTGTTTATAACAAACCATTTAACTATTCAAAAGCCATAACTTTCGTCGCACAACAGGATAATTCTAACACACCTTGGGTTATCACGCCTACTTCTGAGTCTTCTAATGTTGGTCCCCAACCCAATACTACACAAATTAATGGTCCTTTACCTTCACTCAGTGAAGTAAAAACATTACCCGAACGTTGTCAAATTCTTAAATATTTTGAAACATTCATATCGGACATCAAACTTTTGGAACGTGAAATTGAAATCAATTCTGAAATAAAAGTTGAACATTTTCAATCGTCTCATGCGCGAGAACAAAGAGATATTTTTCAAAAAATAATTTTACCTCATGTCCGAAATTTGAAAATGTGTGCAATAAATTGGGAAAGGGATTTTCACAAGGAGCTTGGACTTATGAAAACAGTTTTTGAGAAAATAGAAACATCGATTTCAAATATTAAACGTTAAAAGAAAATGTTAAGAAAATATGTTGATCGACTCTTGGAAGATGTTATCTGTGCTGATACCACAAATGTTATGTTACTACATACTGTTTCATATGCATTTAATTACATCGTTGTTGATTCTGTTGATTCTGTTGAAAATGTTGAGAATACCGATAATGTGTCACAAATCAAGTCTTTAAAAGTTGAAAATTAGCGATTGTTAAACGAGCTTTCAAATGCAAAACGTCGTCTTCAATGGTGTCAAAAAAATTGTCAAAATCGAGAACTCGCTTTGCAAAACAAAATCAACCAGTTGCATACAAAACTCTTTATCCAAAACTTGAGCAACTGGATGATGAAAACGTGTCTTTGAAGTGTCAAATTTCAAAATATGAACAAGAAATTTCAAAAGTCAAAAAAGAATACGCTGTCATATTTGATTTGCTCAAAAAGACTCGTGCTCAAGCATCAAAAGATGTTGATGATAATCTTGCATATACCAAAGATGTTTTACGACAAAATGGAAACACTCGCTCTGAAAATCTAGATTTGTTACACACTATCCATGATCTAAAAGCAGAGTTGGTTAAACTCAAGAAAGATAGGAATAATAACACAAACGTAACTGCACCAGGAATTCTTAGACTGCCTAATGACACTTCACAAGAAACTAATGTGCTTCCCTTTACTGAAACCGGAATAGTTGCCTCTTTTCCCAACACTAGCACTTCACAGCTTAAGAGCACCACAAGGAAGAATAGGAAGTTGCGACGTAAGAAAAGAACAATAAAGACCTCTGAAGTAGAAGAACACCTTAGGACTTTGAATAAGACTCAAGTTGCACCCACTTTAGATATTGTGTCTGAAAAATGTAATGGAAAAAGTGATGTAACTAATCTTTGAATCTTTAAGTACTTTAAATGTTATGTTTGAAGCTTCTTGTGTTGGTTGTGTGAAAAGCATGTTTTACTGTTGTCATGATAAATATGTTGCTAATGCTATCTTATCTCGTAAGCGGAATAATAGAAAACGGAATACCTCTAGGCCCACTAATGCTTCTAAGTCGGTGCTAGGTAAACCACCCTCTAGTGTTCCGGCTACGATCATTGATGTACCCATAGAACCCCTTCACCTCCTAGGAAGAACTTATCACCTAGTGCATTTACTAAGACCAAAGCTAAGACTAGTTGGAGATGGCAGAAATGGTTACATAATACACTTGACTTTAAATGGATACCTAAAATCATAAACATGTGTTTTTCAACTATAAGCATCATCGGAACCCTCTAACTCTTCGGGTTCCACATCTACTTCTATTCCATCCGTGTCGCTCAGGTGTAATGCAGGTGTCTGATCATCCTCGGATTGTTGATAGCGGATGTTCCTGACATATGACAGGCAATCTCAAATTGTTATCAAACTTTGTTTCAAAGTTCATTGCCACTTGTCAAGGTTAGGAATGATCACTTCGTAGCTATCATGGGCTATGGAGATTACATCAATGGTAACATCGAAATTAGCAGGGTTTATTATATGGAAGGTCTTGGTCACAATCTCTTCTCTGTTGGTCAATTTTGTGATGGAGATTTGGAAGTTGCTTTTCAGGAGAAAACTTGTTTCATTCGTGATCTACAAGGAAACGATCTTATGTCTGGTACCCGCACATCAAGTCTTTACACAATTTCAATGCAAGACATGATTGCTTCATCTCCGATATGTCTACTTTCAAAGGCCACATCTACAAAATCTTGGCTATGGCACCGTCGACTTTCACACTTAAACTTTCAAACCAAAACCAATCTTGCACGTTACAAACTTGTTGAAGGTCTCCCAAGATTTCGGTATTCTAAAGATCACCTATGCTCAACTTGTGAACAATGGAAAAGCACTCGTGCTCACTTTCCTTCAAAGGTGGAACACAGCTCACCGCATGTGCTTCATCTTCTTCACACGGATTTGTGTGGTCCGATGCGTGTGCAGACGATTAACGGCAAACGCTACATCTTGGTAATTGTGGATGATTACTCAAGATGGACTTGGGTTTATTTTCTTTCAACTAAAGATAAAACTCCACAGATGATCATCACCTTTCTGACGAAAATTCATGTTCAGCTTCGGAACACAGTCAGACAAATCAGAACAGACAAAGGAACTGAATTTATGAATCAAACTGTTCGTGCATATTATGAGAAAGTGGGAATCGAGCATCAAACATCCATCGCACGGACACCAAAACAAAACGGAGTGGTTGAAAGATGAAATCGTACGTTACTGGAAGCTGCAAGAATGATGTTGATAAATGCAAAACTTCCAGATTACTTGTGGGCTGAAGCCGTGTCAAATGCATGCTACACTCAGAACCGTTCAATGATTACTAAACGCCACAACAAAACACCATATGAGCTTATCCACAACCGTAAACCGAATCTCAAACACTTTCATGTATTTGGATCCCTTTGTTACCCAAATAATGATCGTGATGACTTTGGTAAGCTCAAAGCCAAAGCTGACATAGGAGTCTTTGTTGGATACTGTGAGAATTCTAAAGGCTACCGGATCTGGAATTGTTGTACAAAGGATATTATGGAAACGATTCATGCAAATTTCGATGAGCTTACAGAAATGGCTTCTGAGCAAAACAGCTTGGAACCTGGACATAACAGTCTAAACTTCCCCCAAACCCCCTCATCAGCTGAACCAAGCCTACAGCTTACTCGTCAACAAATGGAACAACTATTTGCTCCTCTATTTAGTGATGATATTGATCAACGTGCTCGGATGTATCAAATGATTCCGCTGCTCAACCCGATAATAATCCAATACCCGATACACGAAACAACAACAAGCTGTTGAAGAAGCACCTCCAATTGATTCTACAACAACAACCGAACAAACCGCATCCAATGAACCGGTGATGATCTTCGAACCATGAAGTACCCCACACAGATTATGATCCAAATGCGTTTTTTAACCCTTTTACAAATGAAACTACAACTTCTGATGTTGCAGAATCATCTACAAGCCATTTGAATCCTCCTAATCTGCATAATGTATATCAACATCAACCCTCCACACATCGTTGGACTAGAGACCATCCTCTTGTGAACATTATTGGAAACCTGAATCAACCGGTCGTAACTAGACAAGCGCCGAGGCCGGCGGTGAACATTGCATTTATGCATTTACCGTCTGCCAAGCTGAACCCAAAAATATTAAGAAAGCCATGACATATGACAACTGGATTGAATCCATGCAAGAAGAACTTAATCATTTCAAACGTCTTGAAGTATGGGAATTGGTTGAAAAACCAACTGGGTCTATGTTATCGGTCTGAAATGGATTTGGAAAAACAAATTGGATGCTGAAGGTACGATTATCAGAAATAAGTCACGTCTGGTGGCTAAGGGTTATAGACAAGAAGAAGGGATTGACTTCGAGGAATCATTCGCACCGGTTGCTAGACTTGAGGCTGTTTGGGTTTTTCTGGCATTCGCGGCTCACATGAACATCACGGTCTTCCAAATGGACGTCAAAACTGCTTTTCTGAATGGTAAACTGAAAGAAATAGTCTATGTTAGTCAGCCAGAAGGATTTGTTGATCCAGAGTTCCCTAATCACGTCTACAAACTGAACAAGGCTCTCTACGATCTCAAACAAGCCCCTCGGGTGTGGTATGATAAGTTGTCATCCTTTCTCATCTCTCATAATTTTGTCAAAGGATCGGTCGACCCAACACTATTCATACAATATCACGGGGAACACATTTTAATCGTTCAAATTTATGTGGATGACATCATTTTTGGGTCAACACATCTAAAGTACTCAAACGCTTTTCAAAACTTATGAAAAAACATTTTGAAATGTCCATGATGGGTGAACTTACGTTCTTTCTAGGACTGCAAGTTCATCAATCATCCCGTGGTATTTTCTTGAGTTAGTCCAAATATGCTCTTGAAATTTTAAACAAACATGGAATGCATAACTGTGATACCTATGCCACTCCTATGGCATATACCAAGAAACTGGACACTGATTTTCATGGGAAATTGGTTGACCCTACCAAATATCGAAGTATTATTGGGTCTCTCATGTATCTAACACCCGATGACCTGACATTGTCTTTGATGTATATCTTTACTCCCGGTATCAGTCGCGACCAACTGAAACTCACCTCTCTAAGGCTAAAAGAATCCTCTGATACATTAAGGGAACCATTAACTTGGGAATCTGGTTTCCGAAGGATTCTGGTTTTGAACTAATAGCTTTTTCAGAATGATCACGCAGTTGCTTAGATTCTAGAAAAAGTACTTCAGGTGCTCTACAATTTCTTGGTGATAAACTGGTGTCATGTCAATCGAAGAAGCAGGATTGTACATCGTTGTCCTCAACCGAAGCAGAATATGTAGCCATGTCGGCGTGTTGTGCTCAAGTCATTTGGATGAGAACACAACTCAAAGACTATGGTTACGTATTTGACAGAATCTCGATGTACTGCGACAATCGAAGTGCTATTGCCATCTCGTGCAACTCCGTCCAACATTCAAAGTCTAAGCACATCGATCTTCGATATTATTTCATCAAGGATCATGTGGAAAAGGGTACCGTTGAATTATATTTTGTGGGTACTGAATACCAACTGGTGGACCTTCTCACCAAAACCTTAGCTCCTGCTAGGTTTACTCCAGAGGAACTGGACGAACTTTTAAAACAATCTTAAAACCAGTCAAACACCAAAACCTCTTTTGTAAATAAATTTTTCAAAAACAAAACTAGAAAAATATAAAATCTGATAAAATACAAAAATATTCTTCTATCTAATTTCTTTCAAACATTGCAAGTACAAAGCTTCCGTCAACACTTTGTTCTATTAAACATTTCACAATTTTCCTGAACAAGTGTTGAGGGGGAGAAAGTAAATATTTTTGTTTCCTAAAACCTTGTACTTGCATGTTACCCATAACTGGTTGTATCTTTGATAATGGTGGATACGTTTCTTGTCTCTAAACACTCCTCGGACTCAAATTTGTAAAATGTCTCTATTTTTTAAAGTCGAGGGGGAGTGTCGTTATGTTTCTTTCCAAACTTACGCTTCATACTTAACTAAAATGGAAGTTATGGGCTATGGATGAAAATGGTTGAGGTGGAGGGACCATAATTGTCAAAAGCTTAAATTTACTTTATACAAAACCCTTCCACCTAAAAACACTTAACATCCCACGCATAAGATTCAAACTCAAATCCTTGTGAAAATCTTTGAATTTGTAAGCGATTAAGCTTCATTAAGTGATTCTAAACAAAGGTTTTTAATGGCATTCAAATCTAACGGTTGGATTTTAAACTAGGGATGATTTTGTGTTCTACGCATAAGCGTATGAACACGAAATCACCATGGGATATTTTGTGATGAAAAAGGTTGTGTCAATATGTTTAAAAACAAGTTTTATGTACATTTTCATCATGAGTATCAACCCAGAAAACGTTTTAGATCATAATCGTAACCTAGGGTTTATGCGTGGATTTGGGTATTTCTTATTGTGAGTGTTTTAGGACTATTAAATGCTTTTAAGATGTTTGTTTCATGTTCAATTAAACTAATTCACCATTGAATCCAACCTAGAAACATCTAAACTGCAGAATTTAACTTTAGGGTTTATGAACAAGTAGGTTTAGGTATTTTTGATTCAGGTGATGTTAGATGTTAAAACTTGTTGGAATCATCTCACATAGCTTCTAAGATGTCCCAGAATTAATTTGCTGCAAATTCCATGGCTAAATCTCTTAGGCGTAGGATTTGAATAAGTTAGGGTTTAAAATTTACGCTTAAGGCAATATCTACGCGTAACCTTCATAAATCGTGATACCATGTGATCTGTGAATTAGGATTGAATAAAGTGTTAATGGAAATGTTATGATGAATTTACTTCAGGTTTTACGCGTGAAAAATTAGAATCAAGGTTATGATTGGAACTCTACGCTTAAGGATTACCTTACGCGTAGAAGGTTACACGTAAGAAACATCTTACGCGTAACTCTTACGCGTAAGGTTCTACATGGGGAATACGCGTATCCTGTGAAGGATATGCGTAAACTTGAGTCTTACACATAAGGTTCACTCTTACGAGTAAACCTGACGCATAAGCTACAACATACGCTTACGCGTAAGCCTTATACCAAGAGCTTTTTCCTACGCGTAAGATTTCTTACGCGTAAGAGGAACTCCTACACATAAGCTTATGTCTACGCGTATGGTCACACACTGTTTACGCATAAGCTTACACTCTTACACTTAAGCCTTAATTTAAACTTATGAATTGTTACGCGTACAAACTTGTATAGAAGTTACTCATAACGTCACAAAACCAATATGTCACTAGTAAGCTATAATGGTTAATATGTTGTGTGAATGAGTGAAAATTTGGACTTTAAAATTCAAAATTAATATGCTCACAAAACTTATCACGACTACTTTGGACTATTGGACAAACAAGTGACATTGGACTCGTAACATTCATTAACATAATATATTCAATAATTGGACAATAAAATCAACTTTTGACTAACGTAATGTCTTTCGATATGTTGGTTCTTTTGGCTCAATATCTTTCAGATCACAATATGGACATCACAATGGAAAACGTTAATGCTCCAACCGTGCTCACAATGGAAGATATTTTCCCTACCGGTTATAGTATGAAGATTGGAAAGAACAACCTCAAAGTTGACTTTGAGAACTTCACTTGCTCTGAGTCGTCTTGCCGTGTTGCTGTGGATATTCTGAAGAATCATCCCTACAACAACATGCTCACTAACTTAGCAACTGTACCAGTAATCTATATCCATCAGTTCTGGCACACAATGAAGAAAGTTGATGGTCAAGATGTGGTAACGGTGAATCTCAACAACAAACAAGTCACCATCATTGTTGCATATTTAAGAGCAATTCTCCTGCTCCCTGCTATCCAGCCTGATCAGTACGTGCCAACTCCAACTGAAGAGGCTACTCTCAGATTCATGGTCGATATTGGCTATGATGAAGCTGCAGGAATCATCACCAAACATTCTTCAGTTGACTTAAAGAACATTCCTCAGCCGTGGAGAACTTTATACATCATGATTGCAAAGTCTGTTTCCGGCAGAGACAGCAGTTATGAGCATCCAAAGCTAATGGAACTACAAGTCTTCTGGGGCATGGTCAACAAGATGCATATTGACTTCGCAAGTCTGATTTGGGAAGACATGATGTCTTACCTCAAGAAGCCTGGCACCAAGGTCCCCTACATCATATACACTAAGTTGTTGATCCAAAAGATACTCGGGAATAATCAAGACATTCCCTTGAGACTTGATTACCCCAACCATCATTCTTCGTTATTTGAGCCTACCTTAAATGTTGTCAGATTCAAAGACTCATCAACAAAGAAGCAAGGTGAAGTTTTGACTGACTGCCCACTCATTGATGAAGTTAAAAGCCTTCAATCGTATCCACGATATCAAGAAGCAGTGTCCTTGGGCAAAGTAGGCTTCATGGATGAAAAGTCTTCCACCATACCAGTTAAGAAGACCAGGAGAGGTAGTACAGGTAGTGTTGCAAGCACTGGAAGTGCCCTAAAGTATCCAAAGAGGAATCCTTCCCTAAAAAGAAAAGTTCCATCAAAGGTTGTCGTTCCTAATCCTCAAACGGCACCTAAATTAATGGACGAAGACTCCGAGGATACTGAAACGAATGAGGAGGTTCACTACTCAGAATCTGTTACGGATGATACAACAACAATAGAAAAACCACAAAGTCCCAAAATAGAAAAGGGTAAAACTCCAGTTGAAGAGCAGGAAGAAGAAGAGAGTTCTGATGAAGAACCAAAAGATGAGGACAAAGACTACCGCAAAACACCGAAGCATCTCAGGCAACAACATGCTGCTAAGGAATTTAACCACCAAAAAACTCGTGGCCCTGGAGGTTCAAGTAGTGGTGCACAAACCACACCAGTTCTCGATGTGGTTAATCAACCCGATAAGGGAACTGGTACCACCACACACGAATCTGAACAACAGCAGCAAGAGGATGATATCATCTTCGACTTTGAGGAAGAAGAAAAGGAGAAGGATGAGAAGATAACTGATGAAGACATTGAGGAAGCTTCTCGTGAAAGAGCTGAAGAGGAAGCTCGAGCTAAAGAAGAGGCTAGGGTAAAAGCTGAAGAACAGGATAAAGCTGAAAAAGAAGCTGATGATTATCTTCTAGATAATCCTGAACATAACCCGGAACAAACTTCTGAGTCTCCAAATGACCCAAAGCCTTCTCCTGACTCATCTTCGTCTGACTCATCGTCTCATTCATCACCACCACCATCCAAAGATGCTACCACAAGATACACATCCAAATCAGTTAAGAAACCAACCGATACTTGGGCATCACGGGCTAAGACTAAAATTGTGAAAGTTGTCAGGCAAGTAAGGAAAAGAAACGTGGTCAACAAGAAACTGAATCAGCTTGCGGACATAGTCAATCTACTTTAGACTGTGATAAACGAGTTTTCGGGAGAACAGGAACAGATTCAACAGTTTCTCAATAGAGATATACAAGGGGAAATGGACAAGACGATTAGAGAATATACTCACAAGTTTCTTCTCGACACCCTCCCTGGAGTGACAAGAGAAATGTTCGCCAGAAAACTCTATCCTAATCTCATGCGATTGGTCAAGCATACATTGTTAACTACTTCACGGTACTATGCAAATCAATCCAGATCCACGCCTCGTTGTCTCCGATGATGAATTGATATCGAAGTTACGTTATTGCAAATGTCTCAACGATCCAAAACTTTCACTTCTGACGAAGCTAAACTATTTGAGGCATTGCTTGAATATCAACTCAAGACATCGTGTAAAGAGTCAGCTGAAAGGGCTAAGCGACCAAGAGATGACGATAATGCGGACAAGGATTCTGAGGTAAAATGCAAAAAGAAAACTGACGAATCATCATCTATGCCTCCACCACCCCAAAGGACCACCACCATTAGAAGATCTCCACAACGCGTCCTTCACGCTAAAGACAAACCTCGGGACTCGAGTCTCCACCACCAAAGAGAAAACGGTGATCATTTTGAATACACTGGTGGTGACGACGAGGAGATTTCTGAGCCCCAACAACAACCCCCTCCTTCTACATCAACTAAGCAACCAGCATCATCCTCCAAGCCAAAGAAGAAAAAGTCAACATCAGTTGTATCATGGCTAGATGAAGATGAAACTGAAGAATATAACTGGTTTTCAAAGCTTGTTGATGCAACCCCTCAATTACCGGAAGGCCAAGAACCGATAGATGGTCAAACTCTGGAGCATGCTAAGTTAATTCAAGAAAAGTTTAAGGTGAAGAAGATGACGAAAGCAGAGTTAAGACGCATCAAGAATGAAGCTTTTCAACTGCTAAAAGACAGCTCCAACAATGCAATTGAAGTCGAATATCATCTCGACAACATAGCACGAGCCATGTCCAACAACATTGATTGGCTCAACCTTGAATCCAATATCGACTTCACCAGACCTGACAAGTCTCCATACTACACCGACTGGACAAAGCCACTACCCACCATTGGCCGACCTGATCAACCGAAGATTCCCTACCGATATTTCTTCAACAATGACCTAGAATTTCTTCAGCACGGTAGCGATGTAAGCAAGAAATACGCTACTTCACTCACCTTCCCTTTCCAGGCAGCAATCTTATCCAACAATGTGGCCATCGAGGAAGAAGCCACCAATATGTTCGTTGATAATGTGGTAAAGTATGACCTCGATGCACTATATGGAATTCATCATTGGCCTGAACGAAGAAGAATATACTACAGAAGCTGCCAGGTACTCAAATCGAAAAAGGAGGTATACAGTGACCAACGGATCATTGCCATAATGCATGTTAGCCTATCTACCAAGTGGGACTACTCATTCCTGAAGAAAATCGTAGTTAAACGCCAAGACGAATAGGAATATGACTTTTCTGAAGCGGATTTTCTGAGATTGTCACTCAATGACATTGAAGATATGTATCTTGCCAAGGTACAAGGATGAATGCGACACTTCTCCACCTAACATCCACTCCAAAGACATCAAGTCATTGCTAATATTCATCAGAAGCATCGTTATCCAGGAACGTGTTGAAGACCTTTAACTTGCCGTGGAATCATACCAAAAACGTGTTAATCTCACCAAACCACAGCTAGACCTCCCCGATATCAACCATCTCGCCAAGACACCATCATTAGGAAACCAATGTTTGGGGTCGCTAGAAGTGAACTTCACCGTAACGGCTTCATGGCGTGCAAGGAGCTTCACAAGTTCTGTGATCACACTTTAAAGAAGGTTCGGGATGGGTTAGCATATCGGTTAAAATAGATTCATGAAGGCATAGGGTCGTAGAAGAGGTGGAATTCTAGGGACAAGAGGGATCTGAAGAAGATCATTACAAGGATTGATGAAAGGTTGTTTCGTCGTGATCAGATGAGGAATTTGGAGAGCTTCGTGGGTGGACATCAGAGAATATCTCTAACAGGCTATCAACGTCCAGAAAGAACTCCTAGTGTTATTGACGGACTTCCTGATACTCCTTGATTTGTTTCTTTCATTAATATTTGGATGTGTTGATCTATACTTGACTATGGTTTGTGCACACATAACAGTGTACAACCCATACTTGTAATGAAAGGACCCTGTGGTACGCTTCAGTGCCACAATCCTATAAAAGGAGCGAAAGCTTCTTACTTTTGAGTAAAACTTATCAAAACTTTCAATTTTCAAAGTTTTGCTCAAAAGAACAAGTACTTCTCCTTATGTTTTTCAAAACCTCAAAAGTTAGTATTACTTGTTGAGGGGGAGTACTTGCTTAAAATATTTGTTCACAAATGATTCTTCATGGAAATCTTCCCACAAAACTCGAAATGGACATATTCGATATCAAAATTTCGTCAAAAATAACATTTATATGCCATTTTTTAGGGGGAGAAAAATTGTGTGATACAAATATATTGTGTTAAGTGTGATTGAATCTTCGTGCTAAAATACTTAACCCATGAATTGACGAGATCTAAACTGTCATACATCGAAAAGATTTGTCTTCCAAGACTTATCCGAGTAGATTGTACCTTTCGAGAAACTCTTCATAGACATGAACTTTGACGGGTTTGACAACCTTTCGAGGTTTGTCCATACCTTCAAGGTAGTTATTAGAGCTAGTTGTCACCTAAAAGCTGACAATGTAACTCTTTAACTATGCAACGTAACCGTGTCTCGCGGGGAATTTTCTATCTTGAGTCGACCAATTCAAATGTGTGCGCTCTTCTCTCACCGTGCAGATTTCTGTCAAAACACTTAGGCACCTGTGGAGGGGGGTATTTCTGCTAAATACAAAACTTTCACAGTGGTACAAAATGCTTTTACTCATAACCACTTTGAGAGATTTTCAAGAAAATGGTTTTATGGCAACATAGGTTAGTCATGGAGTTATAAGGTGACTAAGGTTAGGAATAACCGTCCTATGATCCGCTAGAGCCAGAGGGATCTACCCAAGGACACCACCATTAGTTAGAAATTAGAAGTCCTTAGGTATGATTAAAAAAGGAGAAAATGAGAATCGGAGAAAGAAGGAGTTGAAGAATTAAAAAGAAATGTAATGAAAAAGGTGAAAAGAAATAGCCCTCCAGATTATTCAACTTAGGGCAGACACCGAGTTCAACTCATATGCTACTGGCTGTCACTAGATGACACCGGTATTGAAGATCAAAGTCGTCATGGACCCAGTGACGCATGCACTAAACCTTCTTAGCCACTCAAGTTTCTCTCAACAGAGGCTTGTTTCATTCTCATAGGGAACCTTACGTAAACTATCGGCTTTCTCTTTGAGATTGTTGGTATTGAAGAAGGAGACCCTCTCCCTAGTCTCCGCTTAGGAAAACCAAAGCGCACTATTGAGTCTAGAGCCACGAGATTCATCAAAAGATCTCTTAGGAACACTCGACATTTCATCACTTGTCGTTCAACAATAAGAACGTAAGTGATACTATTCTAGAGTCCTACATAGATCTTAGAAATCTGTCGAGAACATTTATGAGGGGTTCACAACTATGATCCTCAGTGATTGAATGGAAACTCCTGCCAGGGTCACTATCAAACAGCCACGACAAGAAGTCACTTCGTAACTCCTTGTGGGTTAAGCTTAGTGTTGTCTCAAACGGTCTACAGTCGTGAGGTGATGCTTCGGTGTACCTCAGCGACTCACCTGAACTGTAGGTGTACTTCGGTATATCATGTTATCCTACTTGAGGGACTCCAGTTTAGGAACAGCCTTTGCGAGAATTAAAGATGTGTTTTCACACTATGCTGTTAACACGCTCGAAGTTCTAACTTGTAAGTGCTGGAAATCCCGCTAAGGAGATTCTTTTCAAGAATCGATTCCTGAAGATGTGGGTCATTACTTGAACTTGTTCAATGTAATGCCAACTGTCCCTTATGGGATTCGGACGGCTGATTCGCCCGATCAAGGTGAATGGAATCAAGACATTCATCAAAAGAACAATCGTAGTAGTCAACTCTTTAAGAAACGACCACAATGATGGATTGGTGTTTATCACTAACCCATTCTTATGTTTTCTTCTTATGGATGCTCCTGGGAGATGATCGTGCAGACTCTCCACATGCTCATACCAACAACAACACATATTGAAGTTCTCTCGAATGGCAACACAAAAGTCAGAACGATTCTTCCTCAAAGCCAAAGAATCTACAAAGTATAAAGACTAAGAGAACTACATCAATCACGATATCCAACGTCAAAGAGCGTGTGAGCATGTTGGAGAAGGACGTGGAGACACTTGAGCAACGAAGCGGACCTGATGTAGATTACCACAACATAACATCACCATATCCACACCAGAACAAAGAACAAAGATTAATGAAGACGTCAAAGCTGAAAACTTCAAAGAAAACAAGATCCTCACACTGGGGAGATTGTTAGAATCAAGGCACTTCTTCTCACAAGTAAGAAGAATGTCAGAAGACGTCAAAGCAACTATTACATCAGCACCAACAACGTTTAAAGATTACTTAAGCCATTAATTACCAACACTTAGGGGGAGATTGTTGGAATCATTCCTAAATTATATTTCAAGTGTTTGTAATCAATATGTAATAGGTTGCTTAATTAGGATTTTATGTTAGTATTAATGGCAAGGCTTATGTAGAAAGCCCATAAGCCTTGACCCAAGCCCAATAAGGAAAGGAAGGGAACTTGTGTGTTGCCCTAGTCCTTTCCCTATAAATAATGTTGTAAACCTTCATTTGAAGGTTGGTTGTTCACTTCATTCAATACACCTACGCATAACCTTTCTATATTGTCTTAACGTGTGCGTGACTTAAGTGTTCATCCGATCACCTTATCTATATTTCTTACTCATTGATGCTTGTGTTACAATATGGTGACCTAACAGACTGGCACGATGTTTTTGTTAAGTAAAATTGTAAATGAGGAGATTGACGCACACGTACATAGATAAAAATACATATAGCAGATAAAAGGCCTGGCCAATAGTAAAGTAGATTTTATTCGCTTAGTTGCTTAGTTATATATGATGAGTACTAATTCTGGTCTTTCTCGTTGGTTGTTCATGTGTCTGCGTATATCATTCCTAAGCCTAGGCGCACCTAGATATCTAGATTCTTTCTTTAAGTCTTTCAACAAACTAATTCGGTCACGATTAATTAAACCTGCATTAAGACTACCTTAATGATAAATAAGTTTATGTATTATTTATCCCGTTAGGGCTTACATTAATTATGCAATTAATGAAGTAATTATGCGTGCCTAAGGTCGACAGGGCACGATAAACTATGTAAGTAATCAAAACAAATACTTAAACCTCTAAAAAACATCAAATAAACTTATAATTGATAGGAAAGCAGATTAAATGCGAGTAAAACATTAGAGACAAGGCACGCATTCCTGATGGATTAAAGAGTACTAATATAAATAAATCAAAATCTACTTATCGAATTAAAGTACTAGCAGGACCTACTTATGCATCTGAATTCTTCTTCTGATTTTGTCTTGTGTGGGCTGGTCATCACCTTCTGTAGTATTATGTGTGTGTGTTGAATGAGGCTGTCATTCCTGTTTTTATACATTATGGAAACGGCATCGATACGGCGTATTAGTTTACTCGATACTCTATATCTAGGTAACTTCGTTTGGGGTCCAAGGTTATTTTATTCTGGAGTATTCGTACACCGCCATATGATACAACGGATCTTCAGTCTTGATGTGTCTTGTAATCTTGGTATTTCTTCGTGAAGTATTAAGGTTGATACACGCATTTCAAAATGTTTATGCGGCATATTTTGAGCAGATAAGTCATATCTTTGTGTTGACCAAGGTTTCATATACGGCGCATGAAAGAATTCCATGCGGCGTATTCTTTAAAATCAGGCAATGGTCTTCACATTCGTCTATGTCTTGATGTACGGCGTATCTGTCTAGAATGATACGGCATATCTTCCTTCAGTTCAGGAGACTTTACCAACTTGATCCATTTTACTCCAATTTACGTCCAAAATAGCTAACTTTCACAAAATGCTTGTTTATAACTGAGATTTACAAAAGTAAGCGATTAAGTGTCAATTCTCATATAAAATAATAAAAAAAACAAGCAATATACATAGGATAAACAATGCTAATAAACTGTTGTTATTTGATATCATCAAATATCACCCAGTTGAACTTTACTTGTCCTGTGACAATCGGTAAATTTCCAAATTTTAAATTTAATAATAAATTATTATTTATTATTACCTGAACGTTTTTGAGCAAGCATTATCTCACATGATATAATTATGGGAAGTTATCCAGCACACTGAAAGAATTTAAACTATTTATGAATATCAGAAAATGCATATTTTATATTTTCTGGCCACTTTTGAGTTTTTTTGTAACTCACACAAGAAGTTATCTCACTTTATCGGAAACACGAGCTCGCGCACGAACCGACCAATAGAAAGTATGACATTAGTCTAATAAACACATTTTGGAACCAATATGATGTTTTATATTTCTTTTATAAATACGCACTCGAAAACATATTTTACACGTTAACAAATTTTCAATGTGTAACTGAAATATTCAAATTCACATTTAAACATAAATGAAATGCGAAAACTTTATCATTCTTGTGTCACATTTTATGCAACCAAACACAAGAACTCTCGATTATATATATACATTTCGTATATACATTTTATGTTTTTAGACTCAACATATTCGAAAACAAACAATTTCAAACCGCACGAGTCTTGAATCTCGTTTTACAATCTTGGAAATATTTCATGTCAAATGTTAAACCTCACTTAGCTCCTCTCGAATCTTAGTGATGTCGCACTCCAATTAGTTGGCACCAAACCCGACATACTCGAAACCTTATATGTTCAAAACACATAAATAAATATATAAACTTGTATATATTCCTTTGTGAGCTAAAAGAAACCTAAACACACTCATATAATTATTTAATTTTTCCCTTTCTTTGCGTCCAAGACCAATCCAACAATGACAAAATCACATGCTTCCTTCTCTTGTTCACTGCCATACGAAACCATCAACATCTATATTTTGGTTTTGTAGTACATTCTCATTAAATGTTTATCAACCTAACAAGTTAGACATTTGACCCTTTTTCCTAATTTAAAAACTGAACACATAAGCTCAAACTCACCTACACACTCTTCATTTGGCTTATAACCATACAAATGGTAAGTAGGACGAGATAAGGTTTTGGAAGCAAGAAGGAAAGTGGGTTGTGTAATCATGAAAGCAAACGATCATCAGGTTCAAGCCTTGGGAGAACTAGTCGAATCCTTGGTCTTTGTTCACTCTCTTGAACACTCCTCACTCATTCATCACTGTAAGCCAATCGAAACACACCTTCTTTTATAAGTTTTCTTGTTTTGAACGTATATGCTTGTATCATGCTTTTGGTAAAACAATCACCCGTCGACCTTTTCATGTGCTCAACTATTTTGAACTAGAAATGATGAAACTTGTGTAAACACGTTTGTGTGGAAGTTTGGAACGTTAAACATGAATCTATAATCGTAAATTGAACAAATAAGCATCCTGCTTATTTTCTTTTCAAACGAATTTTGAAACGTGTTCAGTCACTTTTGATCGAGTTTAAATGTGTATGGAATGAACCTTTGAAATATGTAATGTGTTGGCTCGTATCTTGGTACTTGGCTCATTCAAGTTATTAACTTATTTCGAGCTAATTGCAGTCTTAATCATGCTTATCGAGTCCATTTTATACTCGACTTGTTCATGCCCTGTGCATCGTAAAACAAACACAAACACTTTGATTTTGGAAGCCCAACTCTCGACATAATAAACCTATGCAAGTGCTTATTTGTAATAAGCATTTGGTACAGCGAAATAAGCTGAAAGCGAACCATAACCATCGACTTTGGCTTATTTCTCTTTCAAATCCTTATCAAGTCTAAAATGGATCGATATTAGACCACATAACCCACTGTGGCTCAAACTTGAATTGGAAGTACTTATTTGTAAGCTGGTGTTGTTTTCAGCTTACATGGACATGATAAGCAGTTTACAAAACCTCCAAAACCCACTTGAGGTTTAAATTCTAAAACACGAAACCAAACGGTCGTTTATCAAGCTCATAAGCTCACACCATTCGTATAGCTTATCGATAAGATATCCATAAGCTCCGTCATTTACCCATTCAAAATCAAGCTGAAATGTTGTAAACATCGAAAGAAAACGGGTTGCAACATCTTCGAACTCACGACTGTGATTTTGAGTTTTAAAATGAAAAACCAAACAGTCCTTTATTCGATGCATAAGCCAAAAGCTTATTCGTGGTATTTATTTATAAGCCGAGATATAATCTTATTGGTAATGCCATCACAAACCCAGCTGCAATGTTGAGAAAAACTGAAATGAGAATGTGTGCAGACATACTCGAACACACGTCTGTGTATTCGAATTTTAAATCAAAATCCAAACACCCCATACTCACTTAAATAAGCTTGCGACGACACTTATAAACAAAATTGAGCCGTGTCTCACTGGTTACTCGTTTGTGTTTCATTCAAGAGGTCGCATGTTCGAGCTCCGTATGTTGCTTTTTGCTATTTTCATTTAAATAATATATTATTTACCCACCACATTCAATAAATATATATTGTATATATATTTTTACACCTCGAAACCAAACAAACCTGATAAATAAATATATTATTTACCCACCACATTCAATAAATATATATTGTATATATATTTTTACACCTCGAAACCAAACAAACCTGATAAATACAATTCGACTTGTATTTACTTATACTTTGGTAATACTTGAGCCAATATTCGAGCCAACTCTTATACGAATATATTGTATATACTCTCATACTTTTTTTTTCCAAGAGCCAATACTTAAGAAGTTGTGGAAAACTAGAAGTGGGGGTTGGATATGTTAGCCTTAATAGTTTTTATTAGAAGTGATGGTCATTCACATTTAGGAACTTTGTAACGTGTGTTAGATATCGTGATAGAATAGTCAACGGGCTCGTGGATTGGACTAAGCTAAATGGCTAGGCGTTATGATTATGCTAGCCGTTTGAAGCTTAAGTATCCAAAGCCCAATCCATGTCTAACCCACGAAAAGCCCAAGTAAAGCCTTTTAGGGTTTTAAGTTACTTGTACTATAAATTCCCCTCAAATGGTCATTTGAGGGGTGTGCTTGAAAGTGTGTGTGTGTATTTTCTCTCTCAAGGAATATACAACTTTATTGTGTCTATCTTATCGACACATACACGGTTTTGTTTAAACATCAAGTCACCATCTATCTTAATCTTTCCTTCTTTGTGTAAGCTTTATGTTTGTGTTTGGGTTGAACGTGTTCTACGCGTAGCGTGGTAAACGTGGTGATACTTGTGTTTGGTAAGTGGGTTTGTGATAAGGTTGATATATCTTAGGTCCTAACAATTGGTATCAATCGCCTAACAATGGTTTAGGAGTGGTTGGTTGAAGTTTTTTTGTGGTTTGTGGTATACGCGTAAAGCTCTCGGTATTCAAAAGTGAAACGCTTAAAACTTTACTTTTTACACTTTAATCTTCAAGATTCTTGTGGTTTAAGGTTTATTTGGTGCTAAAGTTTCAGTTTTTTGCAAAAAGTTCGAAGCTTTACGTGTTTTTCTTCATTTTTGAACTCGTATTTGGTTCGTTGGTCATTTCTACTCGTAACTTTTCTAAGCACTTTGGGTGAAAAAAGTCAACATTTTTGGGTTATTGAGTGTTTTAAGGCTATCTTGCAAAAGATATCATTTGAATCGTTGGAAATTTCTTACGCGTAGAAGTCAAAAAGTCAAAACCCTAGTTTTCTACACATAACATTTTGGTGAAGAATCTTGAGCTATACGGTTACTCGATTAGCCCCTCACTTGGATAAGTGTGTGGAACACTTCGAATTGTGGATATCCCTTACCCTGTGGCGGTGTAAAGGATTTTTGGTTCTTAACCATAGTTTACGCATAAGCTTCCTTCACAATTACGCGTAACTTGTTTACGAGTAACTTTTTGTCTACGCATAAGCTTAAGGTTCGCGCGTTAGATACTTACGCATAAGGATTCCCTACGCCTAAGCGATTATGCATAAGATCCTACGCCTAAGATCCTACGCATAAGCACAATCTCTACCGTAACCGTTTCTCGCCTAAGCTCTTTCTACGCATAAAGGTTTAAAAAAAAAAAAATTGAGGAGACTAAACGTTCAACTTTTACGCGAAATTCAAATTTTGGTTTAACTGTGAAAATTTTGGTCAAAAATTCAAATTTTGGGCCTAAATTCAAATTTTTCGGTCAAATTTGGCGTCAAAATTGTCATAACTCAAATTTTTCATACGTCCTTAGAATTGATTTTTATAGTGAATTTCAAATTTTGGGCGAAATTTGTTTAAGAACTAAGGTTACGAAAACGACTTTCGAAAAACCTCAAACGGAAATATCTTCTCCAACACAACTCCTTTATCGTTGAATCGATCCTACATCAACTTTATCATAACATACCTTCATCAATGGCAACTCAACAAGACATTCATGCAGCCGGTGCCAAAAACCGTCCTCCTATGTTGGCAAAAGGTGGTTATCTTCAATGGACAAGTCGTATGCTCCGTTACATCAAGACCAAACCGAATGGAAAACTGATGATTCAATCCATTCAGAATGGACCCTTCAAGCCTCGACAAGTCCATATCCCTGGAGATCCTAACGCAACACCTCCCGTCCCACCATCTTCTCGTCTTCAATACGAATCTGAATACACTGCAGAGGATCGAGAAACAAGTCGAGCAGATGACATGGCAATTCATATTATCCAACCGGGTTTACCAATAGACATCTTTGCGCGGTAGACGGTTGTGAAACCGCTTTCGATATGTGGGAACGTGTTAGGCGGCTTTGTCATGGAGCGTAAATTGGTCAACAAGACATGGAGAACAAGCTCCTAACTGAATGGGAAAAGTTTACTTCTACTCCGTGAGAATCCATTGAATCCTACTATGGAAGGTTTTGCACTTTGATGAATGAGCTTATCGAAACAAGTGACACCCGAACTATCGTTCAAAATATCAAGTTCCTGAACAATCTTCCAAAAGAATGGGGACGATATGTCACTATTGTCAACCAAACAAAAGACTTACATCGGGTGAACTTTGATCAACTCAACGATTTTACGAAACAAAACCAAGCTTAAGTGAATGAAGTCGGGAAAGAAAGATTGGCAAAGAATCATGATCCATTGGCACTTATTGCAAAGACTCAACCTTCAGTGAATACACAACAACAAGCTTCATCATCTTCCAACAACAACAACTTGCAGGAATACATTCCACAACCACAACAACAATTCTATCGGATCAACAATACGGGAACAGGAATCACGATCCTGAAACCGACCCGAAGCGACCTTTACAACAGATATACTCTTTCTTGGGTAACGCACTCAAAAGTCGCTATTCCACACCAACTAACAACAACCAAAGGATTTCATCAAACACTGCATAGCAGGCAAATTGCACAGTCGGGTGTGAATATGGGTCATCAAGGAAAAATGGTTGGAGTTATTGGGAATCGCGAGGATATGCTACTGGATTTCGTATGGGTAATCGAGTCATTCCGTATCGGGGTAATCGGTTGGGTCGAATGTTGGAAATCGATGGGACGAATGTTGGGAATAGGCGTGGGTAATCGTAGATGGGAATGTTGCGGCTCCAGCGTTTGGGAATTATGGAAATGTGAATCGGGGTAATCAGGTTAAGTGTTATAACTGTCAAGGAATGGGTCACATGGAACGAAACTGTCCCACTAAGCCGCACAAGAAGAATCTTGAGTTTCTTGAAAGCTATCTTTAGCACGAAGCAAGAAGCGGGGATGCGTTGAGTCTTTGAGGAAAATGATTTTTCGCTATTGTGGATGATTTGGAAGACCTCGAGGAAATCAATGCGCATATTCATGGCAAATCTTGAGGAGACTAAGTACGACACCGACTCGACGCACCTCCTGCCTATGACGCCAACGCAGATGTCGAGGTACCAATCATTGAACCATGTTATAACAATGTCATATCTGATGTGTTTACTCATGACAAACAGCATTCGGACGCCAGACCTACTTATGATACATATATGGACAATCCGAGTTGTAGCAATACTTACTCGAAACTCGGATGTGGATCCTAGTGGAGGCTGTGTGGCACAAAATACCAGACCGATGAGGAAACACGTGCTTATTTTGAATCATTAATCAATCAGTGTGGCATTGAAATTGAAAAGTGAGTAAGGTCAATCGCGAAGTTAAGGCCGTGAATGTTAAATTGACCACTGAGCTTGAGAGTTACAAGGAGCACGCCAAAGCTTTTGAATTTCATACTAACAAAATGTCAGAATTAGAAATTGGTTATCGAGATTCTGTTTTAAGAGAAAAACAATTGCAACTCAAGTATGACACACTTGATGTGAATTTGAACTTGAAAATAAAATCTTTAAACAAGGAAATTTCGGATCTAAATGACCAACTTTCTAAACAAAAAGCACCGCTTTTCGATCTTGAAAAGAGAAGAAGCTTGAATTGCTGATTTTTCAAAGCGAGAAGATTCTCTTCTTGATGAAATTCTGGATAAAAATGAAACTATCAAAAATTGGATAATTTACTTCTTACAACGGGTCATTCCGCTAAAACAAACAAGATGCTTTCTAATCAAGTAAATCCGATTTTCATACTTCACATAAAATGGCTCTTGGTAACTCACCTCCGGTTTCCTCAAGAAAGCTCGAAATCTCGAAATGTGTTAAACAATGGAAAACCTTTGCATGAACCTATAATTGTGCATGATTCTCTTGAAACGTTGGAACTATCGAGGAGAGTAGATCAAAAATGAAACAAAACATCCAGAAATCAAACCAATTGATTATAACACATGGAACAAAATTAATGGTATTTCGTTTGTTTCTCAATCAACGTTTTCCACCAAACAAAGTGTTTCAAACAAAGTGTCAACACCTGCTTCAAAATCAGTTTCAAAACCAGTTGTTGTCTCCAAATCTCTTTCAAACATTGAACAAATGTCTTCAAACAATCCTTTTAACACAAGTGATGCCGGAAGTATTTTGGAAAATGTGAAAATGAGAATTGCAGATCTTCAAGAGACCGTTAAAACTAAAACCAATATTACAACAAACATCTGGTTTAATAGTTTTGATATTGAACAGAAAAAGTTTTTGAAACTCAAATTGCCCCTCAGTTGACTAACATCAACTCAAGGGTAATTCATTTTGAACAAGCCTTTTTGAAAGAAACAGTGACTTTATCAAGGACCATAAATCCACAGTAAAGCAAGCTCATGAAAGTGTTGAACATATCAAAGTTTTGGAAAATCTAAATGATTCACTCTTCGAAGATGTTATGACTACTGATATTATGTCCATCATTTTGCAAACATATTCTGTTGAAGATCATGAAAGACTCGGGATGAGACCTCTCAAATTGTTTCAAAATATGAAAAAGCTCTTGAAAAACTTGAAAAGAAAATGTCTCATATTTTAAACAACTTGATCGAAAAGCTGAGGAATGCAAGTATGACAAACTGTCGTATGAGCGTGCCTACAATGACATGAAAGTGAAAAATGATCTTTTGAGGGCTCAGTTGGAAAGTCAAAAAGGAAAGGCTGTGGATACTAAGTTTACTAAACCATTGACTGAGGAGAGAGCAAATGTTCCCAAACCGGTTTCAAACCAAAATATGTCTGCTTCTATGCCTCCTCCAAAAGTCAATGAGAAAAATGTTTCATCAAAACCAGTCCTCCACCGCCCTACCTAAACAAAATGTTGATAAGGGAAAAACGGTTATCGAGAAACCAAAAGTTTTAGCACCTGGACTTTTTAAGATGAGTACCACTAATGCGTCTGCCTCCACATCCAAAACATACGGAACATACGACATCAGTTTAGAAAAGCACTCTAAAGAGACTAGGACAGCTGAAACCACCTCCCTTGATAAAAATGTGAATCCTAATGCGTGTGCCTTACCTTCTACAGAACTAGAAAGCACCTCTAGGAGCAGCAGACTAAAGCCTAAGAGCAATACAAGGAACAATAGAGTCTCGATGCCTCTAGGAGTAGCTTGAATAAAGAGAAGAAAGTAGAAGAACACCCTAGGAATTTACAGCTTTTGAATAAGAAAGACATTTCATCCGAATGTAATGTCTTGAACCTATGAAACTTGGTAAGTCTAATGAATGTGTTGAATCTCTTTGTTTAACTTGCAAGAAATCTTTAATTAATGTTCAAGATGATTATGTTTCTAACAATGTGAATGATAAGCTTGTTAAGAAGAACGTTCCAAAAAGATCTTACGCTAAACGAGTAGGAAGACTAGTTGCAAAACTTAGGCTTTACACTCTTGGCAGGAACTATAGTGTATACTATAGGGATGATATTTGGAAACCCACGGTAGAAATTTCACACTCAGAATGGTACAATGAGTGATAAACCGTAATTCCCCTAGAAAAACTCTACGTGTGATAAGGATTTTACCTCTAACCCAAAGGAACCAAAATCAAAACGGTTTCCACAATATTCTTTTTTCATTCTTGTGAGTTATCGAAATTTGTCTTTGGATCGTCGACTCGGGTTGCTCCAAGCACATGACCGAATCGAAGGCTGTGATCAATTTCGTGAAATTCATGGGAACCGTGACGTTTGGAAATGATCATCTAGAAGCTATCATGGGTTATGGAGATCTACCTTTTGGAAATTATTTGATCACTGGGTTTACTATGTCGAAGGGTTGGGACACAATTTGTTTTGGTCGGGCGGCGTGATGCGATTTAGAGGTTGCTTTTAGGAAAAATGCTTGCCGTTAGAAACTTGGATGGCATCTCTTAACGGGAATCGTGATACGAACTTGTATGCTATCGACATCAATCAAATGGCCTCTTCATCACCAATATGTCTTATGACACGAGCATCCGGAACACAGTCACGGTTGTGGCACAGACTGTTATCCCATCTCAATTTCGACACCATCAACAAAATTGCCAAAGACAACATCATCAACGGACTTCCAAAGTTCAAATACACCAAGGATCACTTATGTCCATCATGCGAACAAGGAAAAAGCAAAAGAGCATCATATAAACCCAAAACCGTACCTAGTTCGAAAGCAAAGTTGCATATGTTGCACATGGACTTATGTGGCCCAATGAGAGTTGAAAGCATTAATGGGAAAAAGTATATTCTTGTCATTGTCGATGATTATTCAAGATATACATGGGTTAAGTTTCGAGATCAAAGACGAAGCACCAAGCATCATCATCACCTTTCTGAAAACGAATTCAAGTACTTCTTCAAACTCGTATTGGGTTGTAAGAACGCAACCAAGACGAATTCACTAATCGAGTTAAGAACTTATTTTGAAGATGTTGGAATTACACATCAGACATCGGTTGTTAGAACTCCACAGCAGAATGGGGTAGTTGAAAGAAGAAATAGAACTCTTGTGGAAGCTACTCGCACAATGCTAATCTATTCTAGTGCACCGTTATTTCTTGGGCGATGCTTTGTTGCCCGCTGCTTGTTTCACTCAGAACCGATCCCTAATCCATCCTAGATTCAATAAAACCCCATATGAGCTTGTGAACCACGAAAACCGATATCTCTTACTTTCACGTATTTGGCGCTTTGTGCTATCCTACTAATGACAGAGAAGATCTTGGAAAACTGAAAGCAAAAGGTGATATTGGAATCTTCATTGGATATTCAGATAACTCGAGGGCATTCAGGTGTATAACGAGGAGAACTAGGAGGATCATGGAGGCGATGAATGTGAAGTTTGACGAACGTCACATATGGCTTCGAGAGACTCGCTCTAGAACCCGCACTAAACCAACAGACTATCGGACACATCGGTTCAGACTCGTACCTCAAAGCGCTCAATCAACTTCGATTGACAATCCTAAAGAACAAGAATGGGAGAATTTCTTTGAGTTAATGTTCGATGAATACTATGGTGGAACTTTGACAAATGCATCAAACCATCATTCCGCAGCACCCGCTCAAAATCATCCTCCACCACCAACAGAAGATGCATCTACAACGGTCAAAACCAATGCACCAATTCCATCTACATCATCTACATCTACTACAGTTATTGCACCCGTTCTACCAGCAGTTGATGAGCAAAACCAAAACGATGCAACGTTAGATGAAGACTTATTTGAAAACCCGTTTGCTACGGAATCAACTGAATCATCTTCTAGCTTACGAGAACCATCTAACTCGCATACGTTTAACCAACGGTATCCTTCTACTCTGAAGTGGACAAAAGACCACCCAATTGAACAAGTTATTGGTGAACCTTCAAGGCCAATTCAGACGAGACGCCAACTTGCCACCGATTGCGACTTATGCATTTACCTTTGCTCAATTAGCAATATAGAGCCAAAGAACATTCGCGAGGCAATGGCAAAACCCGCATGGATAGAAGCGATGCAGGAGGAACTTCTCCAATACCGTCTACATGACTCTTGGGATATGGTTCCAAGACCCATTGACGTTCACGTCATTGATCTTAAATGGTTATGGAAGAACAAACGGGATGAAGAAATGACGGTCATTCGCAACAAAGCTCGTCTTGTGGCCAAAGGATCATAAGAGGAAGGGATAGACTTTGAAGAGTCATTCGCGCGTAGCTAGACTAGAAGCGTCGGGATTTTCTTAGCCTATGCGCTCACAAAAACATCACGGTTTATCGGATGGACATTAAGACCGCGTTCTTGAATGGAACTCACGAAAGAAGAAGTGTACGTGAGTCACCGAAGGCTTCATAGACATGGAACATCCGGACTACGTCTACAAACTCAAAAAGGCAATCTATGGTTTGAAACAAGCTCGAAGAGCGTGGTATGACGAACTTTCCTCTTTCCTTATCCAAAACAATTTCACCAAAGGAACAGTTGATCCTACCTTGTTTACACAAAAATGCAAAACGACATTTTGATTGTTCAGATTTATGTGGGCGACATCATCTTTGGGTCCACTAATCCGAATCTTTCAAAACATTTTGAAAATCTCATGAAAAGTAAATTTGAAATGTCCATGATGGGGAACTAAAATTCTTTCTTGGTTTACAAATACATCAATCCCCTCGTGGAATTTTTATAAATCAAGCTAAATACACAACTGAGATTTTGAAAAATCATGGTATGGATAATTGTGACTCGGTCGAAACACCAATGGTAACTTCACCAAAAATTGGAGCCTATTTGTTTGGGAAACCTATTGATCCAAAGAAATATCGGAGCATGATTGGTTCTCTCATGTACCTCATGCTAGTCGACGGATATTCATTTTCTTTGTTTGCTTATTAGCACGGTTTCGTGGCAAAGCCTACCGAACTACACCTCAAAGAGGTTAAACGGATCTTTCGGTACCTGAAGACATCCATTCACATGGGACTTTGGTATCCAAGGAATCGGATTTGATCTAATTGCTTTTTCGGATCATGCGGACCACGCAGGTGATCAAGTTACATCAAAAAAGTACATCCGAGGAGCACAATTTTGGGTGAAAAGTTAGTAAGTCGGTCTTCAAAGAAACGAGATTGCACTGCACTTTCAACCGTTGAAGCTGAGTATGTGTCTCTATCTGCGTGTTGTGCTCAAGTTCTTTAGATGAGAACACAACTCACAGATTATGGCTTTACTTTCGATAAAATACCTATGTATTGTGACTCGAAAAGTAGCATAGCCATATCATGCAATCCTGTTCATCACTCAAAGACTAAGCATATCCGTGTCCACTATCACTTCATCAAAGAGTACGTCGAAAATGGTGCTTGTTGAATTATTCTTCGTGAAGACTGATTACCAACTCGCCAATCTATTAACTAAAGCCCTTCCAAAAGAAAGGTTTGACTATTTAGTTCGGCGAATTGGAATGCGAAGCCTAACCCTGAGGAGTTAGAACGTCTTCTCGAATCTTCTTGAAAATGATTTTTCCAACAAGCTTCACTGTAAATATTTTTGAAAAACAAAATACAAAATTTGAAAAACCAACAAAAGCAAAATATAAAAATATAAAATTTTTCAAAAATACAAAAACAATATAAAATCAAAAATCCAAAAATATTCTTCTCACGACATGTCTCGTATAATCGATATTCTCAGCGTTTCTAGAAATGTCATTCAACAATGATACGGGTATGTACAGATGCTTGAACGAGAGTTCTTTAATTTGTTTTCTAAAACATGTCGTTTCTCAAAATTTCTTCAAATAATGGCTTTCGTATACTTGATGCAAACCCTAAAATGATGACTTTTGATTATTTTTTCAAATCAAAACTCGTGTTTTTAAAGAAAAATCAAGTGTATACGCTTCAGATTACGCATTTAAAAATGGTGAGAAATCATCATCATCTTGAGCACCTTTTCAAGATTGTTCAAAAGATTTTCAAAATCTTTCAAAATACTTTGTGCTCAAGATAACTCCCTCTAAAACCCTTTAATTGATTATGCTTTATTAAAGGGGAGTATAAAACTAAAATGTTCCAAATTCATGCTTAAATCAAATCCCTTTGTCTCCCCAAAAGATTCTAAAATGTTGTTTAATCCGTTGATATAAAAAATATCACGAATATGCTATTTTTGAGGGAGGCGTGATTAAAATGTGATCAAATAAAGTTTAATGATCGTTGTTTGAATCTCAAAATGAGCTCGACTCGACTAAAACCAATGAATTGACGAGAATGCAAAGTCAGTAAATGTACCATTTCGAGAAACTTGTTATAGACATGCACTTACATGGGTCTAACCTTCTTTTCAAGAAGTGTTTACAACTTCAAGTTAGTTATTAGAGCTAGTTGTCACCTAATAACTGACAATGGAACTCTTTAACTAGGCAACGTAACCGTGTCTCGTGGGGAATTGTCTATCATGAGCCGATCAATTCAAAAGTGCAAACTCTACCCTCTATGTGCGATTGTTAAAACTCATAAGCACATGTGAAGGGGAGTGTTTACGAAAATATAAAACTCTCGGAGTGTCTCAAACATGTTTTCCATCATAAACACTTTGAGAGATTTTCAAGAAAAATGGTTTTATGGCAACAATAGGACAGTCATGGAGTTATAAGGTGACTAAGGATAGGAAATTCGTCTTATGATCCGCCAGAGCCGGATGGATCTACCCAAGGACATCACAAATAGTTAGTATTAGAAGTCCTTAGGTATGATTGAAAAAAGGAGCAATGTGAGAAAGGAGAAAGAAGGGGTTGAAGAATTAAAAAGAAATGTAATGAGAAAGGGTGAAAAGAAATTGCCCTCCATATTCAACCTTAGGGCAGAAACCGGGTTCAATACATATGCTACTGGTTGTCACTAGATGACACTAGTATTGAAGACAAAGACGTCATGGACCCAGTGACGCACTGCACTAAGCCTTCTAGCCACTCAATTCCTCTTAAAAGGGATTTGTTTCATTCTCACTGGGAACCCTACATAATCTATCAAATTTCTCTTAGAGATTGTTGATATTGAAGAAGGAGACCCTCTCCCTAGTCTCCTTCAGGAAAACCAAAACGCACTATTGAGTCTAGAGCCACGAGATTCATCAAAAGATCTCATAGGAACACATGACATTTCATCGCTTGTTGTTCATCAATAAGGGCACAAGTGATACATTCTAGAGTCCTACGCAGGTCTTAGCAATCTGCCGGAACATTTATGAGAAGTTTCACTCTGTAATCTTCAGTGATTGAATGGAAACTCTGCCGGGTCAACATCAAGCGACCACGACGGCAGTCACTTCGGTAACTCCCATGGATTACGCAGTGTGTCTCAAGCGGTCTCAGTCGTGGGGTGATGCTTCGGTGTACCTCGGCGACTCATCTGAACTGTAGGTGTACTTCGGTATATCGTGTTATCTCACTTGTGGGACTCCGGTTCGAGGCGGCCCTTGTGAGAATTAGAGACGTGTTTTCACACTATCTTTGTCATAACACCCTCGAAATTCAAACTTATAAGTGCCAGAATCCGCTTATTACTAACCTGTTTTTATGTTTTCTTCTTATGGAAGCTCCGGCGCGGATGGATCGTGCAGACTCGCCACATGCTCATACCAAAAACACATGAAAGTTCTCATCATAATCAAAGGCTACACAAAGTTAAAGATGATTCTTCGTCAATGAATCTAAAGACTTGAGAACTACATCATTGGTAACCAAAAGACAAATAGAAGTGTGAGCATGGTGGAAAAGGCGTGGAGATACCTAACCAACGAAGTTGACAACGGCAGACAACCACATTAATTGATCACAAAGCATGAAGGAACAAAGATTCAAGACTATTCTATATCTACACGCAAAGTTCAAGCTCGAGAAAAGTAAAGATCTTATCAAGTGGAGCATCATTTGAATGACCACCCCTTAGGGGGAGATTGTTAGCCTTAATAGTTTTATTAGAAGTGATAGTCATTCACATTTAGGAACTTTGTAACGTGTGTTAGATATCATGATAGAATAGTCAACGGGCTCGTGGATTGGACTAAGCTAAATGGCTAGGCATTATGATTCTGCTAGCCGTTTGAATCTTAAGTATCCAAAGCCCAATCCAAGTCCAACCCATGAAAAGCCCAAGCAAAGCCTTTTAGGGTTTTAAGTTACTTGTACTATAAATTCCCCTCAAATGGTCATTTGAGGGGTGTGCTTGAAAGTGTGGGTGTGTATTTTCTCTCTCAAGGAATATACAACTTTATTGTGTCTATCTTATCGACACATACACGGTTTTGTTTAAACATCAAGTCACCATCTATCTTAATCTTTCCTTCTTTGTGTAAGCTTTATGTTTGTGTTTGGGTTGAACGTGTTCTACGCGTAGCGTGGTAAACGTGGTGATACTTGTGTTTGGTAAGTGGGTTTGTGATAAGGTTGATATATCTTAGGTCCTAACAGGATAGTTTTACCAATTTAAAACTTCCTTTTAAATATTTAGATCGACTTATGTCAATCTATTTGGTTGTTTATGTTGGACGTTGATGGATAGATATATAAACGTCTAATGAAAGATAAGGAGTAAGAAACACATCACCACGACACTAGTATTTATAGTGGTTCGGCTACAAGGACACCTTCCTTGCCCTACTCCACTCCCCGAGTCACCTACTCGAGAGTTCGTAAACACTACACCAACTCCTTATGGCGGAGAAGCCTTCACAACGTCGCTTAACCTTTTTCCGGTACAAAGCTAAATAATGAGTTCCTTCACACCAAGGCGAACCACACCTAACACAACGTCGCCTACCCTTTATACGGTGCTAGGCTAACCACCGAGTTCTTTCACACCAAGGAGAACTAATCCTATCACAACGTCGCCTACCCTTTATTAGGTACCAGGTTAAGCACCTAGTTCCATTACTATGGAGGAACTACTACCCTTCACAACACAACACCTAATCTCAAGGAGATCTACTCTTGTTACAACACCATCAAGGATATCACCATCCTTGGAAATAAAAAAATACTTATATGTATAACGATGCACCTCATCGATTATACGACCTAGGCATTCTTCGCAAATGCCACTTGATTTGATCTTTAGGCATCCTTCACTAATGCCTTTGACATAACGCTTGGCACACTTCACTAATGCCTTCGTCTTGACACGTTTAGCATTCTTCACTAATGCTTTGACACGGACGATAAGCACCTTTCACTCATGCTTTCATCTTGACACTTTCGGCATCCTTCACTAATGCCTTCAACCCAACATCTACGGAGGAAGAAGAACTATCAACAAGAGAACCTTAGTTGTCTTGATGATGACGAAGCACGGCAACTCATGGACTTGAGCTTGCTCGTCTTCAAGAGGTGGTGATCTCGCCTTTAAGAGGAACCTAGAGAATCACACAAAGACAAAGGAAAAACTACATAGATCACTTGGATATAAGGTTAGAGGGTTATAATACTTGGGGAAGTATGTGTGTAAAGTGATGAGTAGAAAGGAAGAAATAGCTCTCTATTTATAGAGGAAATTATCTACTGTTCCCCGGATCCCGCGGATCCCTCCCACAAGGGATCCGGCTAGCACAAAGCTAGGGATCCGTGAGACGCTCCTCTTTGCCCATGGGTATTTTTGGTCATGGGTCATGGGTTATGGGTTGATCCATGGTTTTCTTTCTAGATACAATGTATCTCAAGGATACAATGAACTTGGTTAAGTGGTATATATAAAACCATGGGTTATGACCATTTTCTAGTTTTTACCCATTTAGTATATACTTGTTTTTACCCATTTTAGTATACTTAGTTTAAGTATATGCTAACCCAATATGTAAACACTAGTTGTTGTACATATGTATCTAAATCATAAAATCACTTATACTTGTTTTAGTGTTTTATGTGAGAACGTAAGTGTGTTAGGAAACTATTGACTCAAACTATTTACGTATTCTATTTGTTTCGTTAAAATGATTTTACGTTTGTTATCGACAAAACATTAGAAGATCGTAAAATATAAATAAACGTTTTTACGGCTTATTTGTATTAACAGAAGTGTTTTTCACAACTACATTTTATGTAAATTATCGAGAATCAAATTGACTTAAACATCCACATAAGCTACAATAATTCAATTATTTGGAAAACTTTTATTTTTGAACTTTAAGCATTTCAAAAACGCAAACACTTGTAAAATTTCAAATAATGCCTTTGAATGCAAGACTTAGACTAAAAACCACACCATACTTATCTAGGTTGCGTGTCGGAGCCGTGCACATTTATTACTTGATATTAATTGTAATGTCTTACATTTCTACATACAAGGTGAGTTCATAACCCCTACTTTTCCTGTTTTTATAATTGTTTTGGGGTGAGAAACATGCAAACTCTTTATGGAATATTGCTTTTATGCAAACTCTTTATGAATAATATTGCTTGTATGCAAACACCTTATGAATTTTTGCTTTCGTGCAAACCACTTTATGAACTATTGCTGTTATGCAAATATTTGATGATTTATTGCTTTTACGCAAATACTTTATGGAGAACAACTACTTTTATGCACTGAAACTGAAACTCTTGTGTAAACCACTATTACGAGATAGCCTAAGAGAACTGTTTCCACAATTTGCCCGCTTTTCATGTACCATTAATCCTTGCGGGGAGCGCAAGTGTTATAAATAGATCTATTGAGGGTAACGCCTCCATCCGGGTTGGTCACTCCAACTGGTCTCCGGATGTATACCATGTCGGAACACAAGTGTTGACGGAAACACACACTTGCTAAGGGCACCATAAACCATATTGACATGCTACTTACACGCATGCGGAACTGTTGTAGTTTGGTACCATGAGCTTAGAGCTTGAGTAATAGACACAACCACTTTTATTTGGAAGACTCCTTACACGCGGTGTATCGAGCACACTTTGTCCAAAAAACAAACTTGATTACTTAAATGCTTTGGTATAAACTTATGAACTCACCAGCTTTATAGCTGACCTTTTTAGCATGTTTTCTCAGGTGTTTGATTTCTGAAGTGTGATGATATCAAGGCAAGGCTTGGCATGGCATGGTCATAGACTACATTGATGTATTTGGGACCACTTTTTATTAATGGGCCATATTTCCGCAACAATTAAACTTTTGTAAACTTTATTGTTTTATTAATAAAAGTTCTTAAACGGGTTTTATAATCCGTTCTCTATTATTTGTGTTGTGATCCAATTGAGTAACGCCCTCGGATTTTGGAGGTGTTACAGATTGGTATCAGAGCCTTTGTTATAGAGAACTAGGCACAAATAAGTCCTAAACTATAACCACTTTTATGAAAAACTTTACCTATGACCAAACACATGCCAAACACATGCCAGCCTGCCTTGCTCACTATTTACTTACTGTTCATTTAACGCAAATTTGTATCATTAGTCAACTATATGCTAAACTATGATTATTTGACACATACTATTTATTTTAAGTATTTGTTATATACTTACATACGTACACCGACTTTGTCACAGACTATGTCTTACCCCGATCACTCATACTCACATTCAATGGATTGTGTTAATCCTACTGTAAACTGTCTTACAACCACAAAGTTATGCGTTCCTTTACATGAACTTATCATGCACCTTCGAGTTTGAATACTCGCCTCGTTCTACATGAACTTATTATTCGACCTCAAATTTGATCACTTATCTCAGCCTTTCAAAACAACTTTTAAAAGCATTGGAACATATTATTAGTATAACTAAGCTGAGCTTTTCAAAATTTATTGAACTTCGGTGGAATATAGATTGATCACCTATATTCGACCAGGGACAGTAGGACATAGCCTGATCACCTATGTCCGACTCATAGGTGAATTTTGCAATACTGAGAATAATTACACTGGAATTGTGTTTGAAAGTAATTCTTGCTAAAACTTTGGATGTTGAAAACTTTTTTTTGTGTGAGTACACAAACTTTTCATATAACAACCCCTGCATTATTGTATAATGCGTCTCTGTTAAAATCCTACCCCGTCACAATCTCCTCCACTCCACGCTTTATTGAGGAATGGGGATTCGTCACCAACTATTCGAGGAATGACTTTTCTTTACTCACAATGCAAAACCTTTGGAACACTTTACCTTGAAACAACAAACAATAAACATTTGAATGGGATTGCTAAGGAGCAAACTGATTCATCATCTACAAAGCTAAGGTGTTAGAATTATTTGTGGTTAAGGAACAATTTCTGAACTCGCATAGAGGACATGTAAACCTCCAGCTTGGAACCAATTCTCTGTTGTCACTAAAAACTTTATTTAACAAGTTTTTCTTTACAAAAGCTGAAGTCCAACAACTTTCTCTACATTCATCAAGTTCTCTTTCGAAAACTTGATCAAAGTCAACAACTTTCTATTTTCACATCATCCAAATCCGAAAGGACGGGTAACACCAACTAGCCATCATAAGACAATATACTAACGAGCATAACTACAATCAATAGGAGTTACCTACGGTAACCACCTTAAGAGTTGTACGGAACTCAACTCTAGAAACACCTAACCTTACTTTACTCCTTTTGAATTTCAAAGGATCTGGCTGTCAAACAAACAACCTCTTGTTATCATCAGAACCTAGTGCTGTGCACAACCATTTCCACATGTGTAGTCGAAAGAAATACGACTTACGAACTTTCACTCTAAGAAACCATAGAAATCAAATAGATTTCTACACAACTTGACCACCTAAATACAGTTTTACCTCATACCTCATATTAAACTAAGGAGACAAAACACATCCTAAATTGTCTTAGGACAACCTACTGACAAACACGGTCACCAGCAATAACTTCCTTAAAAGTTATAACTTCAAACTATTTACGGGGACCAACTACGTAACTCTGTGTTTCTTCTCGTAACTTTTCTAGTTCCGAGAAACCTCATCATCAAGTACTTTGGGTATAAAGTACATCATTAAGTCAACCAACGAATTGCAAGTAGCAACCGACACTATCCTTCAAGAGGGAACCTAAATATACTAGGTGATTCACTCAAACCATTTTGATCACACTCCAAAACATAAATCTTAGACTTTACTGAGAAACCTACTGAAACCATGAGTCGGGAAGTCAAACGGTTGGAGTATAACAGTATCCCCGATTGTCAAAACACTCAAACTCTATCGAGTAACTCAAACTGAAATTCGAGGACGAATTTCCTTATAAGACGGGGAGACTGTGACAATTGGTAAATTTCCAAATTTTAAATTTAATAATAAATTATTATTTATTATTACCTGAACGTTTTTTAGCAAGCATTAGCTCACTTGATATATTTATGGGAAGTTATCCCACACACTGAAACAATTTAAACTATTTATGAATATCAGAAAATGTATATTTTATATTTTCTGGCCACTTTTGAGATTTTTGTAACTCACACAAGACGTTATCTCACTTTATCGGAAACACGAGCTCGCGCACGAACCGACCAATAGAAAGTATGACATTAGTCTAATAAACACATTTTGGAACCAATATGATGTTTTATATTTCTTTTATAAATACGCACTCGAAAACATATTTTACACGTTAAGAAATTTTCAATGTGTAACTGAAATATTCCAATTCACATTTAAACATAAATGAAATGCGAAAACTTTATCATTCTTGTGTCACATTTTATGCAACCAAACACAATAACTCTCGATTATGTTGGTGGTGTGTCTCCCAGAACAGGGTAAGATAATCAATTCAGCAGAAACAAACAACAAGTCAGCAGAAACAAATACCACTAGGTGGTTACCGGATATCACTTGGAATCGTGTGATCACTTTCCAAAATAAACTATTCGACCCTAATGCCTGGGTTACACGAATATCTACTTGGGATAAGACCAAATGCAGTTATAGAATTAGGCACAATTCAATAACCCCTGCGCTTATAAGTGTTTTGTGTGTTTTCAAGCGTTGTATATTTTTCTCTTCATGCATAAAACAGATCTCCTATTTATAGGAAAATACTCTCAGCTAGTCAATGGAATTATGAGTATTAATCGGCCCATTAATAGCCTCATAATTATCCCCATTATAGCCGTTAGTGGTTACATGACCAATTAAACGTGGTCATAATGCGCTTTAAACCGCCACTTGAATAGGTCAAAGTCCGTTACAAGCGAGACTATCATCAATACTTTCATAATGCTATCGCTGGTTACACTGCGTTAGTGGAAACACCACGCCCAGGATGTAAACACAACTTTAGTGAAACACCACTTCGTGGAAACACCACTTCGGTGGAAACACTAATCGGAAATCTTGCTTGATGGAAACACGATGTCGTGGTAACCACAACAGTACTTTCACCAAGAACTACTAATACAAACCACTATTAGAGTCAGGGTGTTCATGGACCTTATGGGTGTACACTTTGTACCTCCTAACCCATTACAAGGTGTGAACTAATCCCACAAGTGCACTAAATTTTCCAACAATCCTCCCCAAATTTAGTTCACTTCCTTTGCATGAAAATAAACATCAAACAAAACATGTACATAAATGAAAATGTCCCGATGATTGAATTTCCATCTTAGTAAATTACACGTTTCAAATATTCGAGAATCAGGGTGTTCTAAGAATTAAACCCTTCAACCCATTTGAATACCTGAAGATAAAATACACACAAGTTTTCAAACACTTAAAAGCTCGTGACACTATACAAGCCATGTGTCCATATCCAAATTCATAAATGTTGTAAAAGCTAAAAGTCCAAAGCTTCCTGAAGCGCCAAAACTTCAACATTTACATAGGTGGTTCCTCTTTATTCATGCTCCTGCAAAGCACTTTTTCAAAGAAAATTAACCATTAAGAAGTAAAGACTTCATCCTCCTTTCGGCAGGTTCTGAGCACAACCTTGGGATGTAAATAAAACATGTGCTCCAGTCCACTGAATGTTCAAACTTTTCACATTGAACTCAGCTCCCAAGTTTCCTTAGGAGGGAGTTGGGTGTCCTAGCATTCAGTGACTAAGTTGGACTTAAACCCATCCCTTTAGCAGACTTTATAACCAAGTCTCTAGCCAAACCCTTCGTCAAGTGATCAGCTAAGTTCTATTGAGATGTAACAAACTCTATAGATACCACCCCATTCATGATAAGCTCACGAATCATGCTATGTCTGACACCTAAGTGTCTAGACTTACCATTATACATCTGGCTATAAGCCTTAGCCAATGTAGCTGCACTATCACAACGGATAGAAGTAGGTGCTATAGGTTTAGGCCACAATGGAATCTCAAGAAGTAAGTTTTTCAACCATTCAGCTTCTTTACCGGCAGCTGCTAAAGCCACAAATTCAGATTCCATTGTTGAACTGGTGATGCAAGTTTGTTTCTTGGATGCCCAAGAAATTGCACCTCCACCAAGTAGGAATACCCAGCCATTGGTAGACGAATTGTCTTGTTATTCTTGATCCAACTTGCATCAGTGTATCCTTCCAACACGATGGGTAACCAAGATATGAGAGACTATAATCCATAGTTCTATTCATATACTTCAAGCATTTTGAACTGCTTGCCGTGATGAGCACTAGGATTACTAGTATACCGCTCAATTTTCCCATTGCAAAACCAATATCAGGTCTTGTACAAGTCATGGCATATATCAAGCAGCCAATTACCCTAGAATACTCAAGTTGAGATACATATTTGCCATGATTAGGCATCAGCTTCTCACAAGTATCCATAGGTGTACTCACTGGAGTACAATCAAAGTAATTGAATTTCCTCAACACCTTCTCAATATAATGAGACCGAGAGATAGAAATTCTTTTACTTTCATGTTTAATCCTTATACCAAGGATAACATCAGCCTCCCCCATGTCTTTCATGGAGAACCTTGATGACAAAAATTCCTTTGTCGTCAACTGATTTTTGGTCAGTGCCAAAGATCAACATGTCATCAACATATAGGCAAATGACGACTCCTTTACGTAATCATCAAACTTGCTATATACACATTTGTCATCTTGGTTAAGAACATAACCACTAGACAAAACCACTTCATCAAATTTTTGATGCCATTGCTTAGGTGCCTGCTTTCGTCCATAAAGAGACTTAATCAGTTTACACACCTTGTTTTCATTGCCGTGCATGATGAAGCCCTGAGGTTGGTTCATGTAAACCTCCTCATCCAATTCACCATTCAAGAAATCTGTCTTCACATCCATCGATGAATAATCGATTGTGAATAGATGCCAAGCAATCAGCAGTCTTATGGTACTCGACACGAGCCACAGGGGCATAAGTATTAAAATAGTCTATACCTGACTTTTGTTTAAAGCCCTGAATAACTAATCTAGCCTTGAACTTTTCAATAGTTCCATCTATCTTCATTTTCTTTTTGAAAATCCATTTGAAACCTAGAGGTTTGCAACTAGGAGGTAGATCAACCAACACCCAAGTGTTGTTCCCCATGATGGAATCCATCTCATCATTGATTGCTTCTTTCCAGAAAGCAATATACTGGGACTTCATTGCTTCTTCAAATGTCTTGGGATCATCCTCAACAATGAAGCAATAGGAGTATTGGTCCGAGACCTCATCCCTTGTTCCTTCAACTAAGTATAGTTGAAACTCAGGTCCAAATGACTTTGGAGTCCTGACCCTTTTGCTC
Source organism: Chrysanthemum makinoi (assembly GCA_910596185.1). Lineage (NCBI taxonomy): Eukaryota > Viridiplantae > Streptophyta > Magnoliopsida > Asterales > Asteraceae > Chrysanthemum > Chrysanthemum makinoi. Next base: position 193,722,476 of record OU343221.1, read on the forward strand.
TTCCTGAGCATAGGTTCAGGTTGTTGAACCACAACCTCATCAGGGACCACTGATGGTTCATCATCAGGGACCTTTGATACACCAGTGTCATGAGTTCCTTTAGGAATCCTCATACTTGGTCTAGGGACTGATGAGAATATATGCTCATCAAAGTTTGCATCCCTTGATTCAATTATTGAGTTAATTGAAATATATTCAATAGGTTCAATAGCATAGAACCTAAAAGCTTTGGAATGCTCATCATATCCAACAAAGATGCAGTCAATGCCTCTTTCACCCAAAGTTTTCAACTTTGGATCAGGGAGTTTTACAACAGCCCTACAACCCCAAACCTTAAGATAGTTCAGGTTGGGTTTCCTTTTAGTCTAGAGCTCATAAGGGGTAACCTTGTTCCTTTTGTTGGGAACCCTATTTAATAAATAGCAAGCTGTTAACATAGCTTCACCCCGAACCCTTGACTCGATCCTGAATAGGACAACATGGAATTAACCATCTCCTTCAAGACTCGCTATTTTTCCTTTCAGAATTTCTATTTTGCTGAGGATTATAAGGGGCAGTCGTTTCATGGATAATTCCAACAGACTGAAAATACAGAGTATCCATGTACTCACCTCCCCTATCAGTCCTTAATCTTTTGATCAAAAACCCAAGTTATAATTCAACTTCAGTTTTAAACACTTTGAATTTATCTAATGCTTCATCCTTGGAATGTAACAGATAAACATAACAAAACCTAGAAGCATCATCAATAAATGTCACAAAGTACTTCTTGTTCCCCAAAGAGGGAGTGGCATGCAAATCACACAGATCACTGTGAATAAGCTCCAAGAGATTAGTCTCACGACTAACACCCTGAAAAGGTTTCTTGGTAATCTTGGTCAACATGCAAGTTTTACACTTTTCAGTGTCCATGTCAAAGGCTGGGATCAACCCATCCTTAGACATATCTTGCAACCTTTTATAGTGTACATGGCCAAGTCTTGCATGCCATAAGGTAGAGTCAGTCTGGTTATATGTGGTCACAAAAGCTGAAATAACACTGTCAGTAGTAATATTAAGCCTGAACATTTGATTACATAAATAACCAAAACCAATAAAACACCATTCTTAGAAAGCACAAATTTATCAGACTCAATAACTTATTTATATCCATGATTATTCAATACACTACTTGAAACCAAGTTCTTCCTTATATCAGGAACATGAATAACATTAAACAAAGTTACAATCTTTCCGGAACTAAAATTAAGATCTACACAACCACGACCATGCATCAAGGCTGTTGACTCATTTCCCATGTGAAGAATAGAACCATCATTCAGTGACTCATAAGTCTTGAACCGACTTCTATCTTTGCACACATGAACTGTTGCACCAGAGTCAACCCACCACGCAACATCATCATCCTGCACATAATGAGATTCGGATACATATGTAACATAATAAATCTGAAAAGACTTATTAACCATATTCGACCTTTCGTGAGTTGGAAGAACCACCACTCCCTGAACCATTAGTGCCCGATCCATTGGCTTTACCACCAACCTTAACACCCTTGCGCCCTTTTGATGTGACCAGGTTTTACACATTTCCAACAAGTAGGTGTTGCCTTCTTGTTAGGATCTGCCCTTATGTTGTCATGATATTTGCGTTTGCCTTTGTTGTCATTGTACCTGGTGGAGTTATTATGCTCCACCATATTGACAACAGATGCACCAATAGCATTGCTACTCTTTGGCTTGTCATTATCTTGCACCTTGAGATTCCTCAATGCGCATGATGATGCCCAACTCAACCGAGTTAATTCCTCCTTCTTATGTTTCAAGGTATGCTTGAAATCTTTCCAAGAAGTAGGGAGTTTGTCAATGACACAAGAGACTTTAATGGCCTCATCCATGTTCATATTGTGTTGTGTAAACCTTCCAAGTATTCCAAGAAGTTCATTGTATTGTTCTATAACTGGTCTTGAATCAGTCATTTTGTAATTTGTGAAATTACTAACAAGGAACTTCTTACTTGATGCATCCTCACCCATATATTTGGCATCCAAGGAATCCCACAGTTCTTTGGAAGATTCAAAGTTCTGATAAATATCAAACAAAGAATCAGACATTCCATTGAGAATAAGACCTCTGCATATGTAGTCATCATTCTCCCATTTGCTCCTCCTTCTGATCTGCTCCACAGTTGCATCATCCCCATCATCACGAATAGGTGTAGTTAGCACATACACCACACTCATGCTTGACAGCAAGAAGTGCATCTTCTTCTGCCACCTCCTAAAGTCCACCCCTTCAAACTTATCTAGCTTAGCAAATTTTGAAGCCATGTGTTTCATTGCAGCAGTTGCCATTGATTATCACAAAATAGTTTACTTTGATTGTTGGTGGTGTGTCTCCCAGAACTGGGTAAGATAATCAATTCAGCAGAAACAAACAAGTCAGCAGAAACAAATACCACTAGGTGGTTACCGGATATCACTTGGAATCGTGTGATCACTTTCCAAAGTAAACTATTCGACCCTAATCCCTAGGTTACACGAATATCTACTTGGGATAAGACCAAATGCAGTTATAGAATTAGGCACAATTCAATAACCCTTGCGCTTATAAGTGTTTTGTGTTTTCTGTGTGTTTTCAAGCGTTGTATATTTTTCTCTTCATGCATAAAACAAATCTCCTATTTATAGGAAAATACTCTCAGCTAGTCAATGAAATTATGAGAATTAATCGGCACATTAATAGCCTCATAATTATCCCTATTATAGCCGTTAGTGGTTACATGACCAATTAAACGTGGTCATAATGCAGTTTAAACTGCCACTTGAATAGGTCAAAGCCGTTACAAGCAGTACTATCATCAGTACTTTCATAGTGCTATCAGTGGTTACACTGAAGCACACTGCGTTAGTGGAAACACCACTGCTTCAGTGTAAACACAACTTTAGTGAAACACCACTTCAGTGGAAACACCACTTCAGTGAAAACACTAATCCAGTGGAAATACTGCTTCAGTGGAAACACTGATAATCAGTGGTAACCACAACAAGATTTCTTTCACCAAGCACTACTAATACAAACCACTATTAGAGTCAGGGTGTTCATGGACCTTATGGGGCACTAAATTTTCCAATAGATTATATATATACATTTCGTATATACATTTTATGTTTTTAGACTCAACATATTTGAAAACAAACAATTTCAAACCGCACGAGTCTTGAATCTCGTTTTACAATCTTAGAAATATTTCATGTCGAATGTTAAACCTCACTTAGCTCCTCTCGAATCTTAGTGATGTCGCACTCCATCTTTAGTTGGCACCAAACCCGACATACTCAAAACCTTATATGTTCAAAACACATAAATAAATATATAAACTTGTATATATTCCTTTGTGAGCTAAAAGAAACCTAAACACACTCATATAATTATTTATTTTTTCCCTTTCTTGCGTCCAAGACCAATACAACAATGACAAAAGCACATGCTTCCTTCTCTTGTTTACTGCCATACGAAACCACCAACATCAATATTTTGGTTTTGTAGTACATTCCCATTAAATGTTTATCAACCTAACAAGCTAGACATTTGACCTTTGTCTTTATTTAAAAACTGAGCACATAAGCTCAAACTCACCTACACACTCTTCATTTGGCTTATAACCATACAAATGGTAAGTAGGACGAGATAAGGTTTTGGAAGCAAGAAGGAAAGTGGGTTGTGTAATCATGAAAGCAAACGATCATCAGGTTCAAGCCTTGGGAGAACTAGTCGAATCCTTGGTCTTTGTTCACTCTCTTGAAGACTCCTCACTCATTCATCACTGTAAGCCAATCGAAACACACCTTCTTTTATAAGTTTTCTTGTTTTGAACGTATATGCTTGTATCATGCTTTTGGTAAAACAATCACCCGTCGACCTTTTCATGTGCTCAACTATTTTGAACTAGAAATGATGAAACTTGTGTAAACACGTTTGTGTGGAAGTTTGGAACGTTAAACATGAATCTATAATCGTAAATTGAACAAATAAGCATCCTGCTTATTTTCTTTTCAAACGAATTTTGAAACGTGTTCAGTCACTTTTGATCGAGTTTAAACGTGTATGGAATGAACCTTTGAAATATGTAATGTGTTGGCTCGTATCTTGGTACTTGGCTCATTCAAGTTATTAACTTATTTCGAGCTAATTGCAGTCTTAATCATGCTTATCGAGTCCATTTTATACTCGACTTGTTCATGCCCTGTGCATCGTAAAACAAACACAAACACTTTGATTTTGGAAGCCCAACTCTCGACATAATAAACCTATGCAAGTGCTTATTTGTAATAAGCATTTGGTACAAATAAATAAGTGAAAGCTAACCATAACCATCGACTTTGGCTTATTTCTCTTTCAAATCCTTATCAAGTCTAAAATGGATCGATATTAGACCACATAACCCACTGTGGCTCAAACTTGAATTGGAAGTACTTATTAGTAAGTGGTGTTGTTTTCACTTACATGGACATGATATGCAGTTTACAAAACCTCTAAAACCCACTTGAGGTTTAAATTCTAAAACACGAAACCAAACGGTCGTTTATCAAGCTCATAAGCTCACACCATTCGTATAGCTTATCGATAAGATATCCATAAGCTCCGTCATTTACCCATTCAAAATCAAGCTGAAATGTTGTAAACATCGAAGAAAACGGTTGCAACATCTTCGAACTCACGACTGTGATTTTGAGTTTTAAAATGAAAAACCAAACAGTCCTTTATTCGATGCATAAGCCAAAAGCTTATTCGTGGTATTTATTTATAAGCCGAGATATAATCTTATTGGTAATGCCATCACAAACCCAGCTGCAATGTTGAGAAAAACTGAAATGAGAATGTGTGCAGACATACTCGAACACACGTCTGTGTATTCGAATTTTAAATCAAAATCCAAACACCCCATACTCACTTAAATAAGCTTGCGACGACACTTATAAACAAAATTGAGCCGTGTCTCACTGGTTACTCGTTTGTGTTTCATTCAAGAGGTCGCATGTTCGAGCTCCGTATGTTGCTTTTTGCTATTTTCATTTAAATAATATATTATTTACCCACCACATTCAATAAATATATATTGTATATATATTTTTACACCTCGAAACCAAACAAACTTGATAAATAAATATATTATTTACCCACCACATTCAATAAATATATATTGTATATATATTTTTACACCTCGAAACCAAACAAACCTGATAAATACAATTCGACTTGTATTTATTTATCCTTTGGTAATACTTGAGCCAATATTCGAGCCAACTCTTATACGAATATTGTAGGACCTTACTTTTATCAACCTTATCACAAACCCAACACAAATACCACGTTAACACAAACAACACAAACGTTATGCTTAGAAAGAATAAGAAGAAAGGAAAGATGGTGACTTGAATGATATGAAATCCGTGTATGTGAGAGAAAGATAAACACAATAAGTTGTATATTGCTCCAAAGAAAACACACACACACACATTCAAGCACACCCCTCAAATGACCATTTGAGGGGTATTTATAGGTGGAATACATGAAAACCTAAAAGGCTTTCCTATGGGCTTCGTGGACTTGGATTGGGCTTGGGATACATAAGCTTATAAACGACTAACATACCCTAAAGATTAACCAATTAGCTTAGCCCAATCCACGAGCCCGTTGACTATTCTATCACGATATCTAACACACGTTACAAAGTTCCTAATCGTGAATGACCATCACTTCTAATAAAACTATTAAGGCTAACAATCTCCCCCTAAGGGGTGGTCATTCAAATGATGCTCCACTTGATTAGGTCTTTACTTTTCTCGAGCTTTAACTTTGTGTGTAGATATAGAATAGTATTGATTCTTTGTTCCTTCATGCTTTGTGATCAGATAATATGGTTGTCTGCCATTGTCAACTTCGTTGGTTAGGTGTCTCCACGTCTTTCTCCACCATGCTCACACTTCTATTTGACTTTTGGTTACCAATGATGTAGTTCTCGAGTCTTTAAACTTTGTGTAGCCTTTGATTGTGATGAGAACTTTCATGTGTCGTTGGTATGAGCATGTGGCGAGTCTGCACGATCCATCCGCTCCGGAGCTTCCATAAGAAGAAAACATAAAACAGGTTAGTAATAAGCGGATTCCGCCACTTACAAGTTTGAATTTCGAGGGTGTTAACAGCATAGTGTGAAAACACGTCTCTAATTCTCACAGCGGCGTTCTGAACTGGAGTCCCACAAGGGAGATAACACGATATACCGAAGTATACCTACTGTTCAGATGAGTTGCTTTGAGGTACACCAAGCATCACCCCACGACTGTAGACCGTTTGAGACACACTAAGCGTAATCCACGGGAGTTATCCGAAGTGACCTGCCGTCGGTTGCTTTGATGTTGACCCCGGCAGGAGTTTCCATTCAATCACTGAAGATCACAAATGTGAAACTTCTCATAAATGTTCTGGCAGATAGCTAAGATCTGCGTAGGACTCTATAATATATCACTTGTGTCCTTATTGATGAACAACAAGCGATGTCATGTCAAGTGTTCCTATGAGATCTTTTGATGAATCTCGTGGCTCTAGACTCAATAGTGCATATTGGTTTTCCTGAGCGGAGACTAGGGAGAGGGTCTCCTTCTTCAATATCAACAATCTCTAAGAGAAAGTCGATAGATTATGCAGGGTTCCTAGTGAGAATGAAACAAATCCCTTTTAAGAGGAATTGAGTGGCTAGAAGGTTTAGTGCAAGGTCGTCCACTGGGTCCATTGACGTCTTTGTCTTCAATACCAGTGTCATCTTAGTGACAAACAGTAGCAGATGAGTTGAACCTGGTTTCTGCCCTAAGGTTGAATATAGAGGGCTATTTCTTTTCACCCTTTCTTTTACATTTCTTTTTAATTCTTCAACCCCTTCTTTCTCCTTTCTCACATTGCTCCTTTTTTCAATCATACCTAAGGACTTCTACTACTAACTATTGGTGATGTCCTTGGGTAGATCCCTCCGGCTCTGGCGGATCATAGGACGGATTTTCCTATCCTTATTCACCTCATAACTCCATGGTTGTCCTATTGTTGCCATAAAACCATTTTTCTTGAAAATCTCTCAAAGTGTTTATGATGAAAACATGTTTGAAACACTCTGAGAGTTTTATATTTTCAGAAACACTCCCTCTTCATATGTGCTTATAAGTTTTGACAGAAATCTGCACATATAGGGTAGAGTTCGCACTTTTTGAATTGATCGGCTCATGATAGACAATTCCCCATGAGACACGGTTACGTTGCCTAGTTAAAGAGTTCCATTGTCAGTTTTTAGGTGACAACTAGCTCTAATAACTAACTTGAAGTTGTAAACACTCCTTGAAAAGGAGGTTAGACCCATGAAGGTGCATATCTATCACAAGTTTCTCGAGATGGTACATTTACTGACTTAGATTCCTCGTCAATTCATTGGTTCCGTCTGAGTCGAGCTCATTGTGAGATTCAAACACCGATCATTAAACATTTTTGATCACATTTTAATCACGTCTCCTCCCCCTCAAAAATAGCATATTCGTGATATTTTTGATATCAACGGATTAAACAACATTTTAGAATCTTTTGGGGAGACAAACGGATTTGATTTAAGCATGAATATGGAACATTTTAGTTTTATACTCCCCCTGTAATAAGGCATAATCAATTAAAGGGTTTTAGAGGGAGTCATCTTGAGCACAAAATATTTTGAAAGATTTTGAAAATCTTTTTGAACAATCTTGAAAAGGTGCTCAAGATGATGATGATTTCTCACCATTTTAAATGTAGTGCCCAAGGCGTACACTTGATTTTTTTTATAAAAGCACGAGTTTTGATTTGAAAATAATCAAAAGTCATCATTATGGTCCGGGTTTCATCAAGTATACGAAAGCCATTTATGAAGAAATTTTGAGAAACGACATGTTTTGAAAAACATTAAAGAACTCTCGCTCAAGCATCTGTACATACCCGTATCATTGTTGAATGACATTTCTAGAAACGTCCAGAATATCGATTATACGAGAGACATGTCGTGAGAAGAATATTTTTGGATTTTTGATTTTATATTGTTTTTGTATTTTTGAAAAATTTTATATTTTTATATTTTTCTTTTGTTTGTTTTTCAAATTTTGTATTTTGTTTTTCAAAAATATTTACGGCGAAGCTTTTTGGAAAATCATTTTCAAGAAGATTCGAGAAGACGTTCTAACTCCTCGGGGGTTAGGCTTCGCATTCCAATTCGTCGAACTAAATCGTCAAACCTTTCTTTTGGAAGGGCTTTAGTAAATAGATCGGCGAGTTGGTAATCTGTCTTCACGAAGAATAATTCAACATTACCATTTTCGACGTACTATTTGATGAAGTGATAGCGGACTCTGATATGTTTAGTCTTTGAGTGATGAACAGGATTGCATGATATGGCTATGGGACTTTTCGAGTCACAATACATAGGTATTTTATCGAAAGTAAAGCCGAGTTGTGTTCTCATCCATAGAACTTGAGCACAACACGCAGATAGAGACACATACTTAGCTTCAGCGGTTGAAAGTGCAGTGCAATCTTGTTTCTTTGAAGACCAGCTTACTAACTTTTCACCCAAAATTGTGCTCCTCCGGATGTACTTTTTGTAACTTGATCACTGCGCGGTCCGCATCGAAAAGGCAATAAGATCAAATCCGGATTCCTTCTGATACCAAAGTCCCATGTGAATGGATGTCTTGAATGTACCGAAAGATCCGTTTAACCTCTTTGAGGTGCAGGTTGGTAGGCTTTGCTTGAAACCGTACTAATAAGCAAACAAAAAATGAATATCCGGTCGACTAGCAGTGAGGTACATGAGAGAACCAATCATGCTCCGATATTTCTTCGGATCAATAGGTTTCCCAAACAAATCGGCTCCAATTTTTGGTGAAGTTACCATTGGTGTTCGGACAGAGTCACAATTATCCATACCATGATTTTTCAAAATCTCAGTTGTGTATTTAGCTTGATTTATAAAAATTCCACGAGGGATTGATGTATTTGTAAACCAAGAAAGAATTTTAGTTCCCCATCATGGACATTTCAAATTTACTTTTCATGAGATTTTCAAAATGTTTTGAAAGATTCGGATTAGTGGACCCAAAGATGATGTCGTCCCACATAAATCAACAATCAAAATGTCTTTTTTGCATTTTTGTGTAAACAAGGTAGGATCAACTGTGCCTTTGGTGAAATTGTTTAGGATAAGGAAAGAGGACAGTTCGTCATACCACGCCTCGAGCTTGTTTCAAACCATAGATTGCCTTTTTGAGTTTGTAGACGTAGTCTGGATGATTCATGTCTATGAAGCCTTCGGGCTGACTCACGTACACTTCTTCTTTCAGAGTTCCATTCAAGAACGCGGTCTTAATGTCCATTTGATAAACCGTGATGTTTTTGTGAGCGGCATAGGCTAAGAATATCCTGACTGCTTCTAGTCTAGCTACCGCGCGAATGACTCTTCAAAGTCTATCCCTTCCTCTTGTCTGTATCCTTTGGCCATAAGACGAGCTTTGTTGCGAATGACAGTCATTTCTTCATCCCGTTTGTTCTTCCATAACCATTTAAGATCAATGACGCGAACGTCAATGGGTCTTGGAACCATTTCCCAAGAGTCATGTAGACGGTATTGGAGAAGTTCCTCTTGCATCGCTTCTATCCATGCGGGTTCTGCCATTGCCTCGCGAATGTTCTTTGGCTCTATATTGCTAATGGAGCAAAGGTAAATGCACAAGTGGCAATCGGTGGCAAGTTGACGTCTCGTCTGAATTGGCCTTGAAGGTTCACCAATAACTTGTTCAATTGGGTGGTCTTTTGTTCAACTTCGAGTAGAAGGATACCGTTGGTTATATGTATGCGAGTTAGATGGTTCTCGTAAGCTTGAAGAAGATTCAGCTGATTCCGTAGCAAACGGGTTTTCAAATAAGTCTTCATCTAACGTTGCATCGTTATGGTTTTGGTTTTGCTCATCAACTGCTGGTAGAATGGGTGCAATAAATGGAGTAGATGTAGATGATGTTGATGGAGTTGGTGCATTGGTTTCGACCGTTGTAGATGCATCTTCTGTTGGTGGTGGAGGATGATGTTGAGCGGGTGCAGCGGAATGATGGTTTGATGCATTTGTCGAAGTTCCACCATAGTATTCATCGAACATTAACTCAAAGAAATTCTCCCATTCTTTTTCTTTAGGATTGTCAATCGAAGTTGATTGAGCTCTTTGAGGTACGAGTCCTGAACGATGTGTCCAAGTCTGCTGGTTTAGTGCGGGTTCTAGAGCGAGTCTCTAAGAAGCCATATGTGAAAGTTCGTCAAACTTCACATTCATCGTCTCCATGATCCTCCTAGTTCTCTTGTTATACACCCTGAATGCCCTCGAGTTATCGGAATATCCAATGAAGATTCCAATATCACCTTTTGCTTTCAGTTTTCCAAGATCTTCTCGGTCATTCGTAGGATAGCACAAAGCGCCAAACACGTGAAAGTAAGAGATATCCGGTTTTCTGTTGTTCACAAGCTCATATGGGGTTTTATTGAATCTTGGATGGATGAGGGATCGGTTCTGAGTGAAACAAGCAGTGGCAACAAAGATCAGACCCATAGAAATAACGGTGCACTAGAATAGATTAGCATTGTGCAGCAGCTTCCACAAGAGTTCTATTTCTTCTTTCAACTACCCCATTCTCGCTGGAGTTCTAACAACAGATGTCTGATGTGTGATTCCAACATCTTCAAAATAAGCTCTTAACTCCTGATTAGTGAATTCTGTGCCGTTGTTCGTTCTTACAACCCTTACTGGAGTTTGAAGAAGTACTTGAATTCGTTTCAGAAAGGTGATGATGATGCTTGGTGCTTCGTCTTTTGATCTCGAAACTTAACCCATGTGTATCTCGAATAATCATCGACGATGACAAGAATATACTTTTTCCCATTAATGCTTTCAACTCTCATTGGGCCACATAAGTCCATGTGCAACATATGCAACTTTGCTTCCGAACTAGGTATGCGGTTTTGGGTTTATAAGATGCTCTTTTGCTTTTTCCTTGTTCGCATGATGGACATAAGTGATCCTTGGTGTATTTGAACTTTGGAAGTCCATTGACGATGTTGTCTTTGGCAATTTTGTTGATGGTGTCAAAATTGAGATGGGATAACCTTCTATGCCACAACCGACCGGACTGTGTTCGATGCTCGTGTCATAAAACATATTGGTGATGAAGAGGCCATTTGATTGATGTCGATAGCATACAAGTTTGTATCACGATTCCCGCTAAGAGATCGCTATCCAAGTTTCTAACGAAGCAAGCATTTCTCCTAAATGCAACCTCTAAATCTGCATCACGCAACCGCCCGACTGAAAACAAGTTGTGTCCCAACCCTTCAACATAGTAAACCCGAGTGATCAAATAATTTCCAAAAGGTAGATCTCCATAACCCATGATAGCTGCTACATGATCATTTTCGAAACGTAAGGTTCCCATGAATTTCCAGACGAAATTGATCACCAGCTTCAGATTCCCGGTCATGTGCTTGGAGCAACCCGAGTCGACGATCCAAAGACAAATTTCGATAACCTGCCAATAACAGAAAAAGAATATTGTGGAAACCGTTTTGATTTTGGTTCCTTTGGGTTAGAGGTAAAATCCTTATCACACGCAGAGAGGTTTTCTAAAGGGAATTCTGGTTTATCACTCATTGTACCATTCTGGAGTGTGAAAGTTCTACCTGTGGGTTTCCAAATATCATCCCTAAAGTATACACTATAGTTCTGTCAGTAGTGTAAAGCCTAAGTTTTGCAACTAGTCTTCCTACTCTTTTAGCGTAAGATCTTTTTGGGACGTTCTTCTTAACAGGCTTATCATTCACATTCTTAGAAACACAATCATCTTGAACATTAACTAAAGATTTCTTGCAAGTTAAACAAAGAGATTCAACACATTCATTAGACTTAGCAAGTTTCATAGGTTCAGTACATTCAGATGAAATGTCTTTCTTATTCAAAAGCGTAAATTCCTAGGGTGTTCTTCTACTTTCTTCTCTTTATTCAAGCTACTACTCCTAGAGGCGGTCAAGACTCTATTGTTCCTTGTATTGCTCTTAGGCTTTAGTCTGCTGCTCCTAGAGGTGCTTTCTAGTCCTGTAGAAGGTAAGGCACACGCATTAGGATTCACATTTTTATGAAGGGAGGTGGTTTCAGCTTTCCTAGTCTCTTTAGAGTGCTTTTCTAAACTTATGTCGTTTGTTCCATATGGTTTAGATGTGGAGGCGGACGCATTAGTGGTACTCATCTTAAAAAGGCCAGGTGCTAAAACTTTTGGTTTCTCGATAACCGCTTTTCCTTTATCAACATTTTGTTTAGGTAGGGCAGGTGGAGTGACTGGTTTTGATGAAACATTTTTCTCATTGACTTTTGGAGGAGGCATAGAAAAGACATTTTTGGTTTGTAAACCGGTTTGGGAACATTTGCTTTCTCCGAGTCAATGGTTTTAATCACAGAGTTTCCACTTGCCTTTCCTTTTGACATTCCAGCTTGAGCCCTCAAAAGATCATTTTTTGCTTTCATGTCATTGTAGGCACGCTCATACGACAATTTGTCATACTTGCATTCCTCAGTTTTTCGATCAAGTTGTTTAAAATATGACACATTTTCTTTTTCAAGTTTTTCAAGAGCTTTTTCATATTTTGAAACAATTTCGAGGTCTCAGACTGGAGTCTTTCATGATCTTCAACAGAATATGTTTGCAAAATAATGGACATAATATCAGTAGTCGGAACATCTTCGAAGAGAGAGTCATTTAAAGTTTCCAAAACTTTGATTTGTTCAACACTGTCATTAACTTGCTTTACCAGGGATTTATGGTCCTTGACAAAGTCAACTGTTTCTTTCAAAAATGCTTGTTCAAAATGAATTACCCTTGCACTCGATGGCATTCATTGAGAGGGCAATTTGAGTTTTAAAAAACTTTCTCTGTTCAATATCAAAACTAGAGAACCAGTTATTAGGTGTAATAGTGGTTTTAGTTTTAACAGTTTCTTGAAGATCCGCAATTCTCGTTTTCACATTGTTTAAAATACTTCTCGCATCACTTGAGTTCAAAGGATTGTTTGAAGACATTTGTTCAATGTTCGAAAGAGATTTTGAGACAACGACTGGTTTTGAAACAAATTTTGAAGCAGGAGTTGACTCTTTGTTTGAAACATTTTGTGTGATGGAGAACTTTGACTTTTCTTTTTGATTGACAAAAGTAATTCCGTTAATTTTGTTCCATTTGTTATAATCAATTGGTTTGATTTCCGAATTCTTTTGTTTCATTTTTGATCTACTCTCCTCAGATAGTTCTAACGTTTCAAGAGAATCACGAACAATTATGGGTTCATGCAAAACATTTCCATTGTTTAACACATTCTGAGATTTCGATCTTTCTTGAGGAACGAAGTAGGGTCGTTACCAAGTGCCATTCTATTATTAGTATGAAAACGTGGATTTACTTGATTAGAAAGCATCTTGATTGTTTGAGCAGAATGACCCGTTGTAAGAAGCAAATTTTCCAAAGTTTTATCTTTTCATTCTTATCAAGAATTTCATCAAGAAGAGAATCTTCTCGTTTTGAAAAATCAGATTATCAACTGCTTCTTCTCTTTTCAAGATCGAGAAAACAATGATTTTTGTTTTGAAAGTTGGTCATTTAGATCTAAAATTTCCTTGTTTAAAGATTTAATTTTCAAGTTCGAATTCACATCAAGTGTGTTATACTTGATTTGCAATTTTTTCTTTTAGAAACCAAATTTCGACAACCAATTTCTAATTCTCGATTCTTTGTTTTTTCTGAAATTCAAAGGCTTTCGCGTTCTCCTTGTAACTCTCAAGCTCAGCGGTCAATTTGGCATTCGCGGCCTTAACATCGCGATTGACCTTTTTAACTTTCTCAATTTCAATGCCACAGTTGTTGATTAATGATTCAAAATAAGCACGAGTTTCCTCATCGATCCTCAGTATTTTGTGCCACACGCCTCCACTAGGATCCACATCCGGAGTCTCGAGTTAGTATTGCTACAACTCGGATTGTCCGGTATGTATCATAAGTAGGTGCTGATGTCACGAACGTTGTTCGTCATGAGTAAACACATCAAATATGACATTGTTATAGCATGGATCATGATTGGTACCTCGATATCTGCGTTGGCGTCATAAACAGGAGGTGCGTCCGAATCAGTGTCGTACTTAGTCTCCTGAAGATTTGCCATGAAGATGCAGTTTGCATTGAGTTCCTCAAGGTCTTCCAAATCATCCATAATAGCCATGAAGTCATGTTCCTCAGCACTCAATTGAAGTCCGGATTGTTCCTTTTGTACCAACAGAATAGCTTTCTAAAGATACGCAAGATCCTTCTTTTTCGGCTTAGTTGGACAATTCCTTGCCATGTGACCCAATCCTTGACAGTTATAACACTTAACCTCGACACCCTGATTCACATTTCCATAATTCCCAACTACTGGAGCGCAACATTCCCATTCTGACGATTACCCACGTTCTATTCCCAACATTCTGACCCATTTGATTACCCTGATTCGAACCGCTGATTACCCATGCGAAATCCAGTAGCATATCTCTGCTGATTCCCAATAACTCCAACCATTTGTCCTTGATTACCCATGTTTACACCCGGTACTGTGCAATTTGCCTATTGTGAGTGTTTGATGAAATCCTTTGGTTGTTGTTAGTTGGTGTGGAATAGCGACCTCTGAATGCTTTACCCAAGAATACAAATGCTTGTGACAAAGCTTCTTCTGGTTCCATTTCAAGATCGGTGATTCCTTGTTCCTGGTAATGTTGTTGTTCAGGTGGATAGTATTGTTGTTGAGGGATGTATTGCTGCAAGTTGTTGTTAGTGGAAGATGATGAAGCTTGTTGTTGTGTATTCACTGAAGTTTGAGTCTTTGCAATGAGTGCCAATGGATCATGATTCTTTGCTAATCTTTCTTGCCTGACTTCATTCACTTCATTTTGGTTTTGTTTCAGAAAATCGTTGAGTTGATCAAAGTTCACTTGATGTAAGTCTTTTGTTTGGTTGACAATAGTAACATATCGTCCCCATTCTTCTGGTAGATTGTTCAAGAACTTGATGTTGCTCACGATAGTTCTGGGTGTCAACTTGTTTCGGATCAGCTCATTCATTAAAGTACAAAACCTTCCATAGTAGGATTCAATGGATTCTCCTGGAGTAGATGTAAACTTCTCCCATGCAGTTAGCAACTTGTTCTCCGTGTCTTGTTGACCGATTTCTGTTCCATGACAAAGTCGTCTAACACGTTCCCCACATATCGAAAGCGGTTTCTACAGCAGCAAATATGTCTCTTGGTAAACCCAGTTGTATAATATGAATTGCCATGTCATCTGCCCGACTTGTTTCTGATCCTCTTCAGAGTATTCCGATTCTTTTTGAAGACGAAAAAATGGTGGGGCGGAGGTGTTGCATCAGATTTCCAGGTCTTGGACTTGTTGAGGTATGAAGGGTCCATCCTGAATGGATTTGATCATCAATTTTCCATTAGGTTTTGTCTTGATGTAACGAAGCATTCGACTTGTCCATTGAAGATAACCACCTTTTTCCAACATAGGAGGACGGTTTTCGCACTTGCATGAATATCTTGTGGAGTTGCCATTGATGAAGGTATGATCTGATAAAGTTGATGTAGGATCGATTCAACGATAAAGGAGTTGTGGTGGATGACGATTAAGCTCGGTTGAGGTGTTTCTGAAAGTCGTACTCGTAACCTTGGTTCTAAAAAATTTTTGCCCAAAATTTGAAATTCACTATAAAAATCAATTCTAAGGTCGTATGAAAAATTTGAGTTTTGACGCCAAATTTGACCCGAAAAATTTGAATTTAGGCCTAAAAATTTCAATTTTTGACCAAAATTTTCACAGTTAAACCAAAATTTGAATCTCGCGTAAAAATTGAACGTTTAGTCTCCACAATTTTTTTTTTAAACCTTTATGCGTAGATTAAAGAGTTACCGTAAGACTTATAAACTTTACCTTACGCGTAGCGTATTTACTAAGTGAAGTTATGCGTAGAGTTACTCATAAGCTTTTAGCTTATGCGTAAACTATGGTTAAGAACCAAAATCCTTTTACAATCGCCACAAATAAAGGGATATCCACAAGTCGAAGTGTTCCACACACTTATCCAAGTGAGGAAGCACTGAGTAACCGTTATAGCTCGAAGATTATTCACCAAAAGTTATCGTAGAAAACTAGGGTTTTGACTTTTGACTTCTACGCGTAAGAAATTTCCAACGATTCAAATGATTTCTTTTGCACAGATAGCCTTAAAACACTCGAATAACCCAAAATGTTGACCTTTTTCACCCAAAGTGCTTAGATAAGTTACGAGTAGAAATGACCAATGAACCAAAAACGAGTTCAAAAATGATTTAAAACACGTAAAGCTTGAACTTTTCCCAAAAACTAGACTCCTTAACACTATAATAACCTCAAACCATAAGAATCTTGAAGATTAAAGTGCAAAAAGTAAAGTTTTAAGCGTGACAACTTTGAATAACGAGAGCATACGCGTAACACTTACTCAAAAAAAAACTTCAACCAAACACTCCTAAACCATTGTTAGGCGATTGATACCAATTGTAGGACCTTACTTTTATCAACCTTATCACAAACCCAACACAAATACCACGTTAACACAAACAACACAAGCGTTATGCTTAGAAAGAATAAGAAGAAAGGAAAGATGGTGACTTGAATGATATGAAATCCGTGTATGTGAGAGAAAGATAAACACAATAAGTTGTATATTGCTCCAAAGAAAACACACACACACACATTCAAGCACACCCCTCAAATGACCATTTGAGGGGTATTTATAGGTGGAATACATGAAAACCTAAAAGGCTTTCCTATGGGCTTCGTTGGACTTGGATTGGGCTTGGGATACATAAGCTTATAAACGGCTAACATACCCTAAAGATTAACCAATTAGCTTAGCCCAATCCACGAGCCCGTTGACTATTCTATCGTGATATCTAACACACGTTACAAAGTTCCTAATCGTGAATGACCATCACTTCTAATAAAACTATTTTACAACAGCAATACTATGTCTTTTCAACGCGGTAGTTAGACAGCAATACTATAAGTGTATATTTTAAGTTCTCGTACTTTACATTGCTATTTTCTAACCAAAACATCGAACACTTTCAAAAGTACATTGCTATTCTACAACAAAAAAGTGAACACTTTTACATTACTAAAACTCCATAAAAATTTGTTATATTGTATATATTCTCATACTTTTTTTTCCAAGAACCAATACTTAAGAAGTGTTTTTCACAACTACATTTTATGTAAATTATCGAGAATCAAATTGACTTATGAAACATCCACATAAGCTACAATAATTCAATTATTTGGAAAACTTTTATTTTTGAACTTTAAGCATTTCAAAAACGCAAACACTTGTAAAATTTCAAATATTGCCTTTGAATGCAAGAGATAGACTAAAAACCACACCATACTTATCTAGGTTGCGTTTCGAAGCCGTGCACATTTATTACTTGATATTAGTTGTAATGTCTTACATTTCTACATACCAAAGTGAGTTCATAACCCCTACTTTTCCTGTTTTTATAACTGTTTTGGGGTGAGAAACATGCAAAATCTTTATGGAATATTGCTTTTATGCAAACACCTTATGAACTTTTGATTTCGTGCAAACCACTTTATGAACTATTCTTTGTTATGCAAATATTTGATGATTTATTGCTTTTACGCAAATACTCTATGGACAACAACTACTTTTATGTACTGAAAATGAAACTCTTGTGTAAACCACTATTACGAGATAGCCTAAGAGATCTGTTCCCACAATTTGCCCGCCTTTCATGTACCATTTTGGTACAGCGGAAGACTTAAGCAAGCTTTCGAGGTGCTACTGGATTGGTACACAACACAAGTATAGAAAAACAACATAGCATAAAACGTTTACCAACCAATCCCATAATTAGTTATCCAGTTACATTTATTCAAAACATTTAAAAGTAAGGCCCAAAAGAAATCATAAGGTATGTCCACAATTATTATTAGAGTCTAGAATGATCCTCCAACCATGCCCCTTCTGCCAAGCCTTCAAGAAACAAGAATTTAAGCATCATCTTAATTACCTGAGAAAACATGCTAAAAAGGTCAGCTAACGCTGGTGAGTACATAGGTTTAATCATAAATTCAGTAGTGGACCTGATAGAGTTTATTTGCTATGTTAGACTAAGACAGATATACAATAAACATTCCAAGCACATTCTATCAACAATCCTTCCAATAACACAATCGAGATCTCAGCAGGGCCTCGAGCGACTCTAGCCAGGTACCACGGTCATATCAAAGCCTAAAATCAATGCTACCCTGGTCTAGGTTGGAGTAGATATCTAATCTTAGCTAGGTTGCGTAGTTATAGCAAGGGATTGTTATCCTAGTCTAAATCAACATCTACGACATATATATCCTTTACTAATCAATACATAAGCAAATCCAAAAAGTAAAAACAGGTCCAAGAAAATAGTAACATGCTTTCTCACCCTAATTTAGATATAACATAGTTAAAAATAGGGCTATGAAACTTACCTCGATTTCCAACGGGGCACAATTAACTAATAGCTAAAGCAAAATTACAGTTAACAAGTAACGACAACCACGGACTCGGCACAACCTAGAATATTACTTTGTCTTTAATATATCGCCAATTCAATATTTTCTATCCCCGGATATATTCCATTTCTTATTTCCAAAACATCTCATTCTCATTTTAGTTAGAAATGGTTGATATCATCGTGTGTGGTGTCGACTCAATGAGACTCAATGACTTTCTCTACTAAATGCCCATGCATAAACATGACCATTCAATGCGACCTCTATGCGCCAAGCTTTATAGCTTAATAAGTATTTCCAATTAAATCATTGGAACTTATCGAATTTGTCAACTCGATAAACTCAACGATTTACTTATCGTACTTATTATTCCAAAAACCATATCACGTTCCCAGCGAGTCGTAAGGATAAGTTATCCATTAATAAGTTTGTCCAACGTACATAACGGGTTCTTATTGGGTTTGTTAACTCGATAAGTCCATTATCTATGTGGGTTAAATATATTAATGTCAAGTCATCCGTAAGCCATGCAAATGTCAAATTAATCGCTAAATACTCATTAATGACATTTATATAAACGTGCCCTCGATACATTTAATAACTCATTATTATAAAACCTTTCCATTTTTAAGTCGTTAGTTCCCTTTTTAAATATCGAATAACAAGTTGTATCTTGTTATTAAATACTTAATCCAAGAACCTATTGAAAATTTTATTTTCTAGTTTATGTATATACACATGTTTATATATATCACGTTAAGTTTTCAATTTATATTTCGAGTTATTATCCGTCTCGAGTTCACAAGCCCGAGTCACGACTCCCGGGCGCTTTTATATGTCATATTGTCCAATAATAAATATAAGTCCATGTTACGGCGTTGTCGGGGTTAACCGAGACTAAAAAGTCACGGTAACAACGCCGTTGCACTAAGTTCACATATATAATATTCCAAGTCCAAATATTTATTTCACTCGTTACTGGTGCTAAACCTACGGCTCTGAAACTTAACCACACCTTCAATCAATCTCAATTTTTAACTCATCATCAACTCCGTCATCATACCAAATCAACTAAACCCGAAACCAATGCCAAGACCCTAATGGTCTCGGCTTAGTCACGACTCACCCATACAAAAGAAACAGACCCTTGTCTCCTTCTCGGCTCAACCATAACTCACCATACCAGACCTTTTGGTCCCGGTCACTCCCATCAACAACAAACAATCTC
The DNA here is from genome assembly GCA_910596185.1 of Chrysanthemum makinoi. Lineage (NCBI taxonomy): Eukaryota > Viridiplantae > Streptophyta > Magnoliopsida > Asterales > Asteraceae > Chrysanthemum > Chrysanthemum makinoi. The sequence continues at coordinate 193,742,424 of OU343221.1, forward strand.
CAAAATCAATCCTGCAACAACCAAACCCAGACCCCTTGGGTCCCTTGGGCTCTCGGTTCCAACCTAACGCAATCCAACCGGACCCTAGTGCAATCCAACCGGACCCTAGTGGTCACGGTTGGTTTCCAACGCCCACAACGTCTATCTCAACCTCAAACCCACTATAATACAAACAACATAAAGATAATAATGCATACACACGACACAACACAACACGACACGATAACAACTTAATTTATTTTCATTTTTATTCTTTTAAAACTTGTTTTTATTCCGTGTTTCCCACTTAACCCGAACGAATCGGACGTAACGAGACCCGTAGGTCACCAAACGAGTGTACAACTCGTTCTACTTACTTTCTTTCTTCCCGATCTACTCTTAGAACAACGAAACACTAACAAAGAGGTGCGTTTGGATTTATTTGGGTGGCGGTATGGTGGAGATAGGGTGAGTGGTGTATATCAAAAGAAAGAGGAGAGAAAGGTGGATCTTTTGGTTGTGGTGGTGGCGGTTCACGTGCGGCGTGGCGGTGGTGGGAGGCGGTGAAAGTGGCGGCGGCACAAGATGGGTAGAGAGAGAAAGTGGTATTAGGGTTTTGGGTGGAAGAGATGAGGGGGGTGTGTGTGTGTGAGAGTGGGTTTTTATATTTTGAGGTGGGGGAGAGATGTGTAAATTATTTGTGAATGGGGGGAGGGGGGGGGGGGCGGCTAGCACAAACCACGGGGAACCAAGTCGTTATTTTTATTATCTTTCCTGATTTATTACTTAACGGCTATTTAGTCGTGAGCGACAACTTTTATAATGCGCGCAATTCTTAATTATCTCTTTCCGTAAACTTTCATTATTAACACGTCTATTTCCTCGTAACGAGTTTAATGTTACTATTTCTCATGCATTTTAGTTTTTATTGTGCCGACTCGGGTGGCGCCTAATATAACAGATCATCAACATACATAATTCATTTAGTAACTCAATCATTCACGAATTATATCAAGGATGCATATAATAAACCAAGTACGGCCTCACATAAGTCAAACCGGTTTCCTACGTTTTGAGTTTCTCAGGACTATTCATGACGGCATATATGACTAAATTTTCTAAATTTTTTTGAGTTGTCACAGCCTCCTAGCCTAAGAAGAAACCCGTCCCGGGTTTCAATTCAGGTTACTCACCATGATTTCGGACGAAGTAAAGATGGATTTACTTGATTTCACCCTCACATGACCGCGTGAGTGGAAGATCATTTCAGGAAATTTTCGTGAAACCTGATGATAAGGGTTCCTATTCGGCTTAGATTGCTAGATATCCGAATTCTAAGATATCATTGAGCTCCTTGACAAGGTTTTGACGATTTCCATATTGGAAAGGAATATTTACGGACTCGCGGGGCCGGCTTCTGTAGGGTACGCTCTTCGGGATTTTGTTGCAGATAGAGTGTCTCGTGAACCTTGCCACGTTCCGGCAATACCATGAGTGCTTCGCATTATGGGTTTGATTCCTAATCGAACTTTCGGCAGGACGTGGTGTAACGAGGTTTTGAGCTTATTATAGTTCCTAGTCGTATCTCCACTTCGCTAAGTATTCCCTTAATCGCCATTCTATTGGTCGTTTCTCGCTCCTACTCTTGGGGACCTCCTCAATGATCTCATGGATTGATTTAATGCAGAAGGTCTTCCGTCTTCGGGTTCGGACTGTCGGTATGGAGAGGGGGGTCTTCACTTTCAGCCACCTAATCCCCCTAGTGGTACTGTTTTCTTGTATGACACTTTTTCTATCCTTAGATTTTCGAAGTAGGGTGGATGTGTAGTTTAGATGCGTTTAGGATCGGCATTCGGTGCTACGGTGATTTTTTCTCTCTTGAGTATGGGTGGTCTAGGATGCCCATACTATCTTCTCCATCGATTCCAAAGAACGTACGTGGTTAATATGACGATCGCGACCTTTAGTCGGTATTCCTAATCCATTTCCGACCTTGGTATGCTCATTTCGACTTGTGACAGCTGGGGTATCCGATTTACACTGATTAGATCTAGTCCGCTCACTATTACTTCTTGGGTGGAGTACCCAGTTCACTTATTATGCGATTCTTATAGGGTTCAATCCTTTCCTTTGAGGACTCCTGCTTGTTCCTCAAGTATTCGCGCGGCCGAGAGTAAACCAATAGTCATCCTTACGGCTCTGACTGTTGTGGTTGTACTCTACAGGAAGTGTCCCTAGCTCTCGGGTACAAATACTACTACACCTTATCCCATACCATAAGTGGAATAGCTCTCCCCGCATGTCTTCGAATTGACGAGGGGCACCACTATTCCTCCCTCTATTGGTCGTTATTCACAACAACATCTTAATTTTCTCTCGATAAGCTAGGCTAGGTGTACTACACCGCACCCAGTTCCACTTCTTACGATGCTTTCTCTTAGTTCGTCCTTGGGTTTCTCTTCTTACCCCTCAAGTCACCTGATTAAGGTTTTGCTTCTTGATACCGTAGATAGATCTACGGTACCATTCCAACTACCCCAAATCTTGACTTTTCCCACCCCGGAGGGTAGGGATAACTAAGTATTCTAGTGACTAACTCGTGGTGAAGTCCATGTAAATATTATTTACATGACCACAAGGCCAATGGCCTAAACTCAAAACTTACGCTCAATGAGTTTTGTCTACCATTGATTCTCCTTCATATGCAGTCTTAGGGTCTATCTAGGCGCTCTCGGATTTTCTCCTCATCTCTTCGCGTACTTTGGATTCTCGTCGTCGATTCAAATTTGGAGATCGGAGTAAGGTTTACGAGTAATTGGCATTACATTGCCTCTTTCTATTAAACAGACGTACCTTCGCTCCTACTAATTATTTCGGCTCAGTCTCCCGGGCGTTTTGCTACTTGCAGGCGTGAAGAAGCGGGGCTCGGCGTAGGATGTTGATTATGCCTGCTGGCGTCGATCGGTCGATTCGGCGTTATTTCCTGTCGTTTATTGCGGAGGGCGCGATTGGGATCGTGGATTTTGAATTTGTCATCATAGGAGTTGACATGATTGACACAGGCAACCATACCTGTCTAACCGCGTCTGAGGTCACGAACCATTAGGGAGGTCATCCAGCTCATTGTTTCACCAATTCATCATCAGGGATCCTGGGACATCGAAGTCGGTAGAGCATTGAAAGAAGTTGCGAGGAAAAGTCGTTCCTTTGCGAGTGGGCGGCGTAATGTGTCTCTTTCGGTCCTAATTTTAATGCTAGATGTGGCTGGCTGCGCAGAATGAAAGAAGGGTAGGGTAACCTTTTCTGGCATGACATGATTCGTACCCATATTATATATAGGTGGCCAGTCAATGTATAATTTTGGTCTGGTGATGTGATGCCAAATCTGGCCGCTTAGAGTGGATAATGAACTCTTGCGAAGGTATGAACAGGAATAGAAACATGACGTTGGCAACTATCGGCGATAAGGATACAGACGATCGTCGATATAAGAAATAGGGCATTGCGAAATGAGAACGATGAAAAGAAATGATCATGCGGAAGACGGTATATATAAAAAAATTCTTAAATACTCCAAAGTCGTGTATGGTTGCGTTATGGGTTAGCGTACACCAGTTTCGTTGCATAGTGGGGCGATCTTACTGAAGATAACAATAAAAGAAGTCTTACTACGTTGTACTAAGGAAATTTCTAATTCGATTTCAGAAAATTAAAGTAGTCGTTCGTGACGTAACGTCTTATTCTCCATGGTGCTCTCTAGTCTTCTTCTCCTCCTTGCTAACTTCACTCCACCAGGTCCTGATTCCACTATTCTTTGCATTTGCTCTCCAAGTGCCCTTTCATTCCATAGCCGTAACAAGTAATGTTGGCCTTCCAGCGATCTCGGGGTTAATGCGAAGGACCATAATACTTAGCTAGGTCGCTTTGAGCATCTATCAGCATCAACACACTCATTGGTGATGTTGTTCGCAGCCATTGCAATATGGTTTATTTCCCTTGTAGCTCTCCTTCCATTTGTTCCCGTCAACCTTCATCTTAGTGGCCTCCTGCTGCTTTCTTGGTGTATCTCCCTCCTTCGTACGGTTTTCCCATTTCCTCTTTTCACTATCTCTGGTAACAACATCTCAATTCTTTGGGTTCATATGCCCCTTGCCCAGTTGATGGTGTCATGGAGGCTTGCTTTCCCAACCGAGCTTACATCATTTCGGATTGAATGAGGTAATACCCCAATGTAACACACGATCTTACAAGCCTAAGCTTTTCTACCATCTCGGTATGAGGATTAGCTCGAAGCGTTGAGTATGGAAACGCAAGTGATTGCCTTTCATCTTGTGGTTCAAAGAACTCAACCCTCAACTAGTTGCCCTTGTCATCGGGGCGCCTCCTTAAAACAACTCATTAAATTCTCTCCATGACATTGTGGCGTTAGTCACACAGCGGTTTTGAGGTAAAAGCCTTACTTGCATCAGGCTTCACCTCGCAACATGGAGAATCAAGTCTACCATGCTTTCCGTCACCATACATTTGCTGATTTTACACTTCCCTTCAACCATTTGGTCAAGCGGTGATCCTACAATGCAGATTGAATTTGAGTAGTCACCAACTTGACACTAAAATTTTGGAGGCGTGATTCCGGTCTTTGTCCCCTCCACCCGACCTTTGGATAGCTATGTTTGGACATGTCATTACAGCTAGTAATTCGGCCACTCCAGCGAGACGCGTGCTCCGTCGGTTTTGGTTGGCGGTAGGGTTGTCTGAAATTTGGTTGTTGATGCGTTGAGATCGATGGCAACTATGGCGGTATCCAAGAGTTTTCTGGCGCCCAATCTGTCGGAGTCGTCTTGAGTAAGCGTTTAGATGCAGGTCCATCGCTTTATAGCGGAAGAAATCGGATTAGGCGGGGTTAGTCACAAATAGGAGACGAGCATCAATAATGGGCTACTAAAGGCGGATATTAGTTGTCGAGTCGGATACGATTTCCTATGGCAATTACGAGTTTCCTCGAGATTCCCGATCAAGAGGTTGGATGTGTCAGAAATCCGGGTTGGATAGAAGGTCCGGACAATTTGAGTGGCGTTATATGTCACATGAATTTATGGCAATTGAGTGACGATAGATGGTAAGGATCTCAACCCTCTAGCTGGAACCTCAGGATTAAAGTAAGTAAAACCCACATCCGATTATTTTCTTCTTGAGATGCAATTTCGATGAGTCACATACCAATGCGATGTTTCAATTTTGCTTTATTTTGACGGGCCTATATGTCATTAGAATAAGCCTTTTGAAGGCATAGGACGGATGTCCTATCTCAAAGTAAAACAGTATGTCCATATACGAAGAATATCATGAACATGACTGGAACGCGAGATAAGTCGACGAAAGTGACATAAGTGAGTGAGGACTGGATAGGGAGGAGACACAGTTTGTGACAATGGCGGTTTATACCTATCATATTTTTAGGGCATCGTACGTAATTAACGAGTCATAAGGTAGGTCCTACACTAATAATTTTCCCCCGACACGCTTATCAAACCTTATTGGATTCGTCAACCCAACAAGTTCAATATCCGTATCGGTCTGGTTAATTAACGTAAAACCAACCCTTAACTCCATCCTAGCATAAATCTTTCAATTAGTGTTACCTTATCTCTCCTAAATCAACGTATTCTTATTTTAGGTTCCGCATAATTCCAAGTTCATGTTATTAGAATAACTAGTGCATGATTCTAAACATATCCTCGAGACATAACAATCACAGCAGTGTTGATTCGCCATTTTATCATATAACCAAGACTCCATATAATTTCCAAGACATATTAAACATATATGATCTCATAATATTCCAAGCTCGATAGTCATATCGAAATTCATAGCATTTCAATAATCACATTGCAATTCATAGCATTTCAATAATCACATTGTAGTTTATAACATTTCAATAATCACATTGCAATTCAATCCATACTCAATTCAAGAGGCTTCGGCTTGGCAGGCTGGCATGCGTCGGTCAAGGATCAAGTTTTATAAAGTGGTAAAAAAGCGGCAACCACCGGTTCGACCGCGACCTAGAATATAACTTTGCCTTTAATATATCTCCAATTCAATATTTTATTTTATCCCCGGATATATTCCATTTCTTATTTCCAGAATATCTCATTCTCATTTTAGTTAGAAATGGTTGGTATCATCGTGTGTGGTGTCGACTCAATGAGACTCCAATGACTTTCTCTACTAAATACCCATGCATAAACATGACCATTCAATCCGACCTCTATGCTGACAGAAGCTTTGTAAGCAATAAGTCTTTCAATTAAATGCGTTGGAACTTATCGAATTTTTCAACTTTCGATAAACTCGACCATTTACTTATCGTGCCATTATTCTAAAAACCATATCCGCGATCCTAGCGAGTCGTAAGGATAAGTTGTCCATTAATAAGTTTGTCCGACGTACATAACGGGTTCTTATTGGGTTTGTTAACTCGATAAGTCTGTTATCTACGTGGGTTAAATATATTAATGTCTAGTCATCCGTAACCCATGAAAATATCAAATTAATCGCTAAATACTCATTAATGACATATTTATGTAAACAAGCCCTCGAAACATTTAATAACTCGTTATTATAAAACCTTTCCATTTTTAAGTGAATTAGTTCCCGTTATTAAATACTTAATCCAAGAACCTATTGAAAATTTTATTTTCTAGTTTATGTGTATACACATGTTTATATATATCACGTTAAGTTTTCAATTTATATTTCGAGTTATTATCCGTCTCGAGTTCACAAGCCCGAGTCACGCTCGAGAAGCTTTTATATGTCATATTGTTAATAATAAATATAAGTCCATATTCTACGGCGTTAATGGGGTTAACCGAGACTAAAAAGTCGCGATCATACCGGCGTTGCACAAAGTTCACATATATATAATATTCCAAGTCCAATAATTGTTCATAATTCTGGAAGCTAAACCTACGGTAGGCAATTTAACCAAACCACAATCGCCTCGAATTTTTTTAACTCATCATCGACTCCGTCATCATACCCATCAACTACACGAAACCAATGCCGGACCCTAATGGTCTTGGCTTCCCCTATCTGAATTAAGCGGACCCTTGTCTCAACCGGCTCAACCATAACTCATCATATCAGACCTCTTGGTCCCGATCACTCCCATCAACAACAAACAATCTTCAAAATCAATCCCACAACAACGAAACCCGGACCTCTTGGGTCCCTTGGGCTCTCGGTTCTAACCTAACGTAACCCAACTGGACCCTAGTGGTCACGGTTTTTGTTTCCAACGCCCACAACCTCCATCTCGACCTCAAACCCACAATAATACAAACACCATAATGATAAAAATGCATACTGCGTCTTGCAACTTACGACACGGTAGCGATTCCCGTAATTTATTTTCATTTTATTCTTTTTAAAACTTGTATTTATTTGGTGTTCCCACTTAACCGCACCAATGCGAGAGAGCGTAACGAAGTTGGGAGGTTACCAGCGAGTGTATGACTTCGTTCACCGTTACCTTCTTTCTTCTCAATCTACTCTTGGAACAACGAAACACTAACAAAAAAGTGCGTTTGGATTTATTTGGATGGCGGTATGGTAAAGATAGTGCGAGTGGCGTATTGTTAGGTTCCCATATTAGTAACACAAGCATCAATAGAAGAAATAGAGAAGAGAAAGGATCGGTTGAACAAAGACAAACACCTGCGTATGGTATATGAGAATGATTATGCGTAGAGAGTGAATGAATTGAACAACCAACCTCAGTGAGGGTTTACAAAATATTTATAGAGGAGGGAACTAGGGCAAGACACCAAGTTCCCCATCCTTTCCTTATTGAGCTTGGCCTGGAAACATGGGCATACATAATCTAAGCTTAATAACAGAACATAAATGCTTACATTAAACTAACTATTACATATTATTACAACACTTTAAATCTAGTTTAGGAGTGATTCAAACAATCTAACCCTAAGTGTTAGTGATTGATAATATAAAGCGTTGAAAGTCTTTGATGTAATAGTAGCTTTGGCGTCTTGACATTCTTCTTTCTTGTGAGAAGAAGTGCCTTGGTCGAACAATCTCCCGATTATTAGAGAATTGTTTCCTTTGAAAAGTTGCTTTGACGTCATCATTTTCTTTGTTCTTTGATCTTTGTTCTTTGTGATGGTAGTGATAGTATGTTTGTTGTTATGCGCATCGAGTGCGCCGTTGCTCCATTGTCTCCGTCTTTCTTCAACATGCTGCGCAGCTCTTTGGCGATTTGGATTTGATCTTGATGTAGTTTTCTTAGTCTTTAAACTTTGTAAGTTCTTTGACATGATGAAGAATCATTACGACTTTAATGTTGCCTTTTGAAGAACTTCCATTAGAGATGTTGTTGGTATGGCATGTGAAGAATCGCGATCGATGCGCTCGGAAGCTTCCATAAGAAAAACATAAGAATGGTTGGTGATAGCCGGATTCGAAGCACTTACAAGTTTGAATTTCGAGAGTGTTAACAACATAATTAATGAAAACACAACTCTAATTTCTCACAAAAACGTTGCTGAGGCGGAGTCCCACAAATTGAGATAGCGATGTACGAGAAGTACACCTACTGTTGGATGATGAGTGTTGAGGTACACCAAAGCATCACACCATATGGAACCGTTTGAGACAGCGCTAGCGTAATCACGGGAGTTACGGTGACTGTGTCGGGGGCTGTTTGATGTTGACCACGGCGGGGAGTTTCCATTCAATCGAGAATCACATAACAGAACCTCTCGCCAATTTCTAAACCAGTTGCTAAGATGCTGTGAAGGACTTCGATAATGTATCACTTGCATCCTTATTGTTGAACGACAAGCGATGAATTGTCAAGTTTACCTAAGAGATATTTTGATGAATCTGGTAGCTCTAGAGTCAATAGTGGCTTTTGGATTTCTAGAGCTGAGACTGGGAACAGGGTCTCACTCTTCAATACCGACAAGTTTCACAAGAGATAGTTTACTTAGGGTTCCCTTTGAGAATGAAGAAGCTTGTTGAGGAGCTTGAGTGGCTAAGAAGGTTTAGTTCATAGATCACTTGGGTCCCATGTGACTTTGATCTTTAATACGGTATATCAAGTGACAACCCGGTAGATATAGATTGAACCGATTAATGCCCTAAGTTGAATAATCACGGAGGGCTATTTATTTTTACCCTTTTCTTTGCATTTCTTTTTAATTCTTCAACTCCTTCTTTCTCCGATTCTCATTTTCTCCTTTTTTATAATCATACCAAAGGACTTCTAATTATGACTATTGGTAGTGTCTTTGGGTAGATCCTCGAGCTCTGGCCCGGAACATAGAACGATTATTCCTAGTAGTCACCTTATAACTTCATGACTAACCTATGTTGCCACAAAACCATTTCATTGAAAATCTCTCAAAGTATTTATAAGTAATAAGCAGTTTGAAATACTTCAAAGAGTTTAATATTGTGTAGAAATACTCCCCTCCACCGCGTTAAGTGTTTTGTGAAATCTTTGGTGAGAGAGAAGAGCGTAGCACTTTTGAATTTATCAACTCATGATAGACAATCCCCTTGAGAGACAGTTCACGTTGCATATTTAAGAATACATTGTGCGACTTTTAGGTGACAACTAAGCTCTAATAACTACCTTGAAGGTGTGTGGACAATCTAGAAGGTTGACAAACCCGTCAAAGTTCATGTCTGCAAAGTTTCTCGAAGGTACATTCTACTTTCGGACAAGTCCATTCTGCGAGAACGCGTTTACATCACTGGCGAACTAGCTTGAAATTATTACCCGTCGGGACAAATCTTTTGAGTTACTAACATTTAAGAGTTACCGTAAATTCGTTGGTTAAGTCTATTCTTTACGATGATTCTTTTGCAACTCCGCAACATATTTCTTATCACATAATTTTTCTCCCCCTCAAAAAATGGCATATAAATGTTATTTTTGTGAAATTCTGATATCAAATATGTTCATTTTGAGTTTTCTTTGGAAATTTAAGCGAAGAACAATTTTGTGAACAAAGTTTTTTGTAGATAAATACTCCCCTCAAAAAGTGATATAAACTTTTGAGGTTTTGAAAAACATAAGGAGATACTTGTTCTTTTGGCAAACTTTTGAAAATGATGGATTTTTGATAAGTTTTACGCCAAAGTAGAAGCTTTAGCTCCTTTTATAAGGATTGTAGCCTTGGCGTACCAGGTCCTTTCATTACAAGAACGGGTTGTACACTGTTATTTGTGCACAAGCCATAGTCATTAATAATCACACATTCAAATCAATATAGAAAATGACCGCGATTTAAGGGTACCCGGTGAGCTAAGGAAAAATTTCCGGGAATCGCGAGCGAGGCGTTCGCCTTTGTGAGTAATCTGGGGCGACCTATCTGAAGCTTTCGAGTTACGGCGGTCCTTACGTACAACCTTTCGATCGATTGATGATGATCCTGTAACATCATACTCTCACGAGAATTCCACCGCTTTGGTGACCCGATGCATTCATGTATGGCAACCTTCAACCTATAAATAAGCCGTCGACTTTCTTGATTAGTGATCCCCAACGCGGTCACTACGCCATCAGCGGATTAGCGTTGTAGTTCAACTGCGATAAACTTCTCAGCGGTTTCTTTGATGAGAGTGTATTGTGGAAGGAAGGAGGTTGATGTCGAAAGTTCTAGTGAGGTATGGTGAGGTTGACATTAAACGTCACGATTCAACAACAAGTTGTAAATCTTCTACTGCGTTCACGGATCACTATGCTTAGATGAAGAAGATGCGGGGACTTGTATTGATCACGTTGGATTTCGATCGAAATGTCTCATTCTTCCGTACCTTGGCAGAATCTGAGATCTTCAATATCCTTGAGAGACAAATTAAAGGTCCGCTTCACGAAATCATAGTCCCTTTCATCTTGTCTTTTTGACTACGATTTTTTCTTGAGGAAGCTGTAGTCCCATTTTGGAATCGAAAGGGCTACATCTTGCGACATCGATCCACTTTATCCTTTGTGCACTTCATGTTTTAGACTTTTGAACTGGCGGCTCTTGTAGTAGATTGTTAGGCGTTCGGCCAATAGTGAATCCCATACATTGCATCAATGACATACTGTTCCCTGCTTTGATTTAGAAAACATGTGAGTAGCCTTTTCCTCGATGGCCTCGTAGTTGGAGTATATGGTACTTAGGGGAGCGGAAGTGTAAGTGATGTAGCGTATTTTGAACCATAAGCTCTGCAGTGTAGAAGAATTCTAAGTCATTGTTGAAGAAGTAAGCGGAATGGAATCTTAGGTTGATACGGTTATTGTCGTTGGTGAGGTCTGAACGCGATCGGTGTAGTATGGAGCCTTATCTCTTACGGTGAAGTAAATGTTTGCTTCAGGGTTGAGCCAATCAATGTTGTTAGACATGGCTCGTGCTATATTATCAAGGTGATATTCAACTTCAGCACTTTTCATTTTGTCTTGAGTAGTTGAAAGGCTTCGTATTGATTAGGTCTCAACTCACGATTTGATCATCTTCTTTACTTTCGAACTTTTCTTGCAGTAACTTAGCATGCTCCAGCGTACAACCTTCTACCATATCTTGATCATCAGTTAGTGTGACAACCCGTACTTTCAGGTCATTTCTCGACACAGTTCATGTCTCATTATTTCAACATTTATAGTAAACTTGGTTTACTTGTTTCAAATTCGCGTAACCTTGGAGGTTTAGCGTCGAATTCATGATCATGACATCACGTACATTTCATATGGACTAAGATTAGTCTACATTCCATGGACATCATTTGCATCTCATTAATTCATTCACGACATTTCATTTCACCTTCAACGTGTAATTTTATATTTAATAATCTTTATCGCGTGAGTTATTGTTTTAAATATTTAATCCGTTACTTTCAAAAATGATCCCGATGTATTTTTATACTTACATTTAGTTATAAAAACTATATATTGAGTTTTCCTAGTGTTTTAAATTTAATTGGTATATTAATCGTTAAAGTTAGATTATTACGTCGTTTTTCTTAAAATTATACGATAATTATTTTATCACTCAATTTTCACAAGGAAAGTATTTTTACAATTTTATCATCTCATTACATTATATTTTAACTATTAAACTTACTTGTACCAAAAATTATACCTTTTACCTTACAAGTCACAATTTCTTACATTTCCTTTACAAATAATACAAGTTTATACAAAATTTATACAAGTAACAATTTAAAAAATATATTGGAGAGACAACCCTCCTAAAACCGGCCAAGGGGAGGGTATGTTATAATGTATGCATGGCCTTTGATTGTTTGTCTACACACATTTCTTAAAGTCTTACTTCAATTATTTTCACATTTCACTTCATTTTTCTCAAAGTGTTAGAAAATATTTCTCTCTTCTTTGGTTCTCCATAAAACGGCCATCAAAAGAGCTCTCAAGGGATCAAATATTTTCAAGTTCAAGTGTTATTTCATACTAGTTTATATCCTTTATATGGTTTTGAAATAAAAACCAAGGATATTTAAGTTAATCCTTGTTACTTTCACCTCATCATCTTCACTAGTAAGCTTGTTTTTATCATTTTCATATTTCCTTTTCATTTTCATATGTTTCTTTTCATTTTTGGAGCTTATATGCATGATATGTGATTTATACCATTTATTTCATGATTTTAGAAGTTATATATACATATTGGTCATCCTATAATTATCCCTTTGGTATTGGTTGGTCTTGATGGTGATTAGGAACCCATGACACCCTAAGAAGGTGTATGGTAGGATTAGATTATTTTTGGAGTTGATTTGAAGGGATTAGAATAGGTTTTGTCCGAGAAAAACTATTTTCGATAAGTATATTTTGTGGTCTGTCCTTGTTTTGCTTTTCTGGAAAATCCGACAGTTGGTACTAAACTTTGGCCTTGATTTTTATAAAATATACTTTAAAACGAATCCGTGGCCGCTTGAGCGGATGAAAACGGACTTATAACGAAGAAGTTATGGATTTTACAAGTTTGACGATGAAAATTATATTTTTCAGAAATTTCAGCAACATGTTTTTATCTTGTACGGGTCAAAAACGAGCCTTAAGCTTCACAAATTATTTCGACTTCTCAAAAATATATTAGTTTACTTTTGTACGAAGCTAAGGACATATTAAGCGTAGAAAGCGGTTTGAAAGCGACAAAGATATGCATTTTTTCATAAACTTGCCGTAACTAATTTTCTGCACAATTAGCCAAAAACCACCATCTTTAACCCTTATTATCTTTGTGTCCGAGACCTTTTGGACGAAAACTCTGAACTGAAACTTTTAGATATCGATACAAACTTTCCAAAACAGTCGAGTTCGTTCTCTAACGATCGGCGTACATCATTTCTGACTCTAGTTTTCCAAAGCCATTTTGTTAATTTCCGCGATTTTCCGACGACATTGTTTTGCGACGAAAAGTGGTAATTTCTCTAAAAATCATTATAAAACCATTGCAGGATGACATTTTGGCGTAAAAACATGTAAAGTGATTTTTGTTTGGTCAAGGCGTCAAAAGAGTATTTTTCGAGTCAGTAATATTTTCAAAACACGTAAATGGTATAAATAACATATCAAGTGCATGCATAACATTACATTGCAATTCATGACATATCATATCATTGATAATAGGTCGGTTGGCGCATTACATTAAACCTCAGGTGTACTCACTTTTGCGTTATTCCAGTTTATCCAAGTGAGTTTTCATAGCCCGTTTACATGCTTTTACATTATTTCAAACCTCGGGAGAATACATTGCACAAAATTTTATTACGATACCAAGTATGTTAATTACATTTACATTGCTTGAGTTACAAAGTTGCCATTAAAGTCCCCATTTCAAATGCATAGCCGTTAATTTTTGGGCGTGTGTGAGTGGATAGATCTATCGAGGGTGACTCCTCCATCAGGGTTGGTGAATCCCAATTGTCATACGGATGCATTTCATTCATAATCATTACAAGAGTTGTTTGGCAAGACACTCTTTTGGGATACATTAGTCAGAAGCGGTGTCATGCGGTAAGCAATTGTAACATTCTTTTTACGTGACTTGATGGTCATGCATGATAGATACTTGTGTAGTCGTATAAAACATTTACATAAACCTATGATTTCTCACCAACATTATTGTTGACCGTTTTTAGCAATGTATTTTCAGGTAACTGAGGCATATTCATCATGACATGGTTTAGGGACCTACACTTTGAGTCGCGGCGTCGACTTACATTTTTGTACTTTATGGCACTTTATTCAAAACATCGTTTGGATTTGTAACATATTTGTACTTCCGCAAACCTTGTAAACCTTTTGGGACCGATGTTGTACTCTGAATGTTTTATGAAATATCCAACGATGTGTTTTTAAAACGACACTTTAGGTCGTTCAATATAACTGTGATGAGGTGCTATGACAGTCAATCCCCGGGAATTCCATTCCGCTGCAAAACAATTAATTGGGGTGTACAGATTGGTATCAGATCTTCAGTTATAGAGAACTAGGTTGCATCATTGACCCTAGACTATAACTACATTATCATAGCATCTCATCATTTCATCATAAGTGCATGTTCACTTTGCATGTGAATTATACGTACATTTTTCGAGTTATTTACTTTCATTTCAAAGCGGTTGTCACATAGATGCCTTCAAATACCCATCCCATTATTATTTTTTCTTTCTCCTCATACTCGCGTGGAAAAATTCTTTGTCATTCCTATCGCGATTTTCACATCAATTGACTCATCACCGATGCGTTAAATACGAGATAAACCTTTTAGGAGGAAGTTACACCTACACCATCACGATCACTATCGATTCACTGTAAGATCAGGACAATTCTTATCACTCAGTTGGGACAGATCATACCATTGGGTAGAATTTTTAGGCTTAGTCCTAATGACCTATTTTCTTAACTGCCACAAAGGATTCCATTATCATAATTGTCATTATTTTCATCATCATTATCATTTCGAGCACCATCCGTACCATTACATCTCATACTTTCATACTCATACACGACTTGCGGCTTGGGAAGCATGCATGATTTGACACACCATTAACATCTACCACTAAGACTATAGACACTACACCATCTCATAGGTTTGAGGACTACGAGAATTTTAGGGCTATGGTTGCTGGGCCTACTACTCCTACACTTGAGACATGATTAGACCACCACATGAGCAGATAATAAGTACCTTTCTAGCTAATGTAATCCTTATCATTTATTATCTCTACGATAATCACCACCTTGTTTATTTCATTCCTTACTCCAATTGCCCAATTTTCCATCATTTCACGACAATACATCACTATCTTACTAGGGGTTAGGCCAACTTTATTCTCGACCAATTAGTAGACTATTACTACTCGATAAGGTTCTTCTATGTATCCTACAAACCATCCCACAAATTTTATTCCAAATTATCCTGCTACTATTTCATGAAATTATTTCACTTGATTTTATTTCGAACTATTTTATCACCATCTTAGAACGTTGTTTCATAAAGTTTTAAGCAAGTTGTTTTACTACCAACTTATTAATTATTTCATCATTTATCAACTATTTAATATCCTCATGCGAAATGATTTTCATGTTACTCTGAAAAATCATCAAGCTATTATCTTACAAAACAAAACGTTGAATACCAACTATTTGTCCTACATTCCCTCTTATGAGATAATAAACTTCATCGTTATCTAACACAAACTGCTTTCAAATATTTTACCGATCATTTCATCTTACTCCTGTACCATTAAACCCAAAATTTACGACTTTAATAACACTTTTATAAACAATGACCTTCTTACGATACCTTGCAAACTATTTTCTCATAGTATGATAAACCGATTAAATTGCTATTATTTTATAAAACAACAAACAATTGCAATAGCAAGTTACAAACTATATTACAAATTTTTCCTGCAAGTAATATTGCGGTCTTATAAACTATTTTACCCTCTTGGTGAGCTATTTTAGCCCAATGCGATTTAAAATCATAAAACTTGGTACGTTTACCTCCCAGACTATTAGCCTTTACTTTAAATGACTATTATATTACCAACCTCTAAACCATATTAATATTAATTGAATTCTGAAAATTTCCTATTATTTGACAAACGATAAATTGTTTTCTTGTAAGCTATTTTACAAATCATTTCACGAGTTATGTTATAATCGGTGTGTCTTACCAAAATATTTCACTACCATTGTTAAGCGTTTCTATCACTATATAAGCTATTTTAAATCACCTTAACAAGTTGTTACTTTTACACCAAGCCACAACTAAGATTTATTATTAAACTGTAAATGATAAAAATGTTCCTTTGTTACTCAATAAAGTGGTTTTACAAACCTTTTCATAAACTTTACTGTAATTTTTTTACAAACTATTTATTCTTGTTTGAAAACAAAGTTCTATAATCGGATATACGTGCATAAACATTTCCTTCTGTTAACACTCTATAGATGCTTCGTCATTATCTCTCACTCAACCAATAAGTTAGGATTTGACGAGTGACCTTTTTAAGAGCTTCCTATACCATATGTGAGGAGGATTCCTCGATACAAGAAAACAATGAAAAGATTTGGAATTTCCGGCAAGGACTAGAACTAGGAGCTAGGATGATTCAAAACTCAACAAAAATCTTAAGACATCACGAGATATTCTGAACCACTATTTTGAATTAGAATCCAAACTCTATCATTCCAAAGTGCTAGCTAGACGAGTTACGGGATTTAATACGAAGTAAATACCCATGAAACACTATAGGGATATACCAAGTTTCTTCTATAGGCTATAGAACATTCTATTAAACATGGCCTCAACAATATGTGAACTTCCCTACAATGAGTGTCCCTTAAAGGAAAATTTGGTTAAATTAAGGCTATCGATATAAACTTCCCCTAAGGCATTGTGTTCTCTAGAAATTCCAAGTAACCTCACTTCCATATCAAGGGATGCCACAGGTTTGAACATGTCGGACAATCAATGACTCCCCATCACAGCGAAACCAGACAAACATTCTTGACATAGTTTGAGATGATACCTATCTTCTTGCTAGCATGATAGCAATATTAGGGATGAACTACATTTGAAGCACTTACAACACTCATAACCGTCTTTTGAACCGTCGATCATTTTGAAAAATACCCTCAAACTTTTACCTTATCATTTCTCTTTAGACCTATTTTTTTGTATAGGATTTGACCGTCTCCTTTTCCTTTTATTTGAAGAGTTATGGCCGAAGAGAGCTCCACAGCGATGACACAAGCCGATATCAAAAAGTATATAAAGGTTGTATAGCTAGGGAACTAGAAAAGAGACAGCGATAGGCTGCTTCTTCTTTTATCCGAGACCACGAGCGTCTTGGCGCTAGGCATGCTACTACTACGGGGAGTTGCAGGAGATGAGAGTTGAAGTGGTACATACATGGACTTTAAAACGAAGTGACCCCGAAGTTGAGTCGCGAGAAGGAGCCATTACTATGATCAGTTGGTTGGAAAGGATCGAGTTGTTATTTCTTATATGCGATTGCCGGATGTGCAAGGTGAAATTTGCTATTAGTACACTCTTGGATGAGGCAATGTTATGGTGGAATCATTATGCACAGCCCATTGGTATGGAAAATGCTTATAAACTCTCATGGGATCATTCAAAGGTTGATGACTAAAGTATTGTCGCCCAAGGAGATGAAGAAATTGAAAATGGAATTTATTGGGCTAGTGACAGTTGGATATGACATTGAGACCACATACAAGGTTTCAAGAGTTGGGCGTTTTATGTCCATATATGGTTATGGACAATGAGAAACTACTTGGAAAGTTTCATTGGAGGACTTCAAAATGCATTCAAGGAGAGGTAGCCTCTTTGATTTGCAAACAATTGAAGAGACCATCAAGATAACTCAATTACTCATGGCTCAAGTTGTGAAAAGGGAAAACATTATCAACAATAACCACCACAACCATAACAACAACCAAACTAACAACAACAAAATGGGAAAATGACCGGGGAGGTTATAGCGACAACAACAATTTTGTAACACTAACCATCACCAACAACAAAATGAAGACAAGAGAAGCGCCCGAGGTTCAAGTTCTTTACACCAACAAAGGAAAGAACTTATCTTTGAAACTTGCCACGATGCCATCAATGCACTCTACATCATAATGGTCCATGTGGTATATGCTTTATCTGTCAAACAGTGGGACACCTTGCTAAGAACTGCAAGGGAAAAAGATATGTTGGGGCTAAACCACTATGTAATCGATGTAAGTATCATCACGGGCCTTGCCTTAAGTGCGTGAATGCCAAACAGGGATCTAGCGAGGTTGTAAGTAGAAACTATAATTACATGTTTGAATGTGGAGAGCAAGGACACTATCGATTAATGTCCTCAAAACCAAGGTCAGCAAGTTGAAGGTGCTCATGGATTAGGAAGGAGAAGCTCGTCAAAGGTATAGCGGCGAAAGGCGAAGAAGATCGGGAAACTAGCGTCTTATTTCTCCTTATGTATTATGTCGTACTAAGTTTATGTTTTCATCGTTATCGAATCTTTATAACCTAAGATGTACTACTTTTGATAAACCACTTCGTTGTAAATATTCTCATCTATCGTACTTTATTTCCTTTCGATTCGATATCACTTTTAGAATGTTACTTCTTTTTACTTTGACCATTTTAGCGACACGGTTTAAATCTTTGTAAGCATCGAGTTATATGTAACTAAACCGAGCGTCATCATCGTTCCTTAATTATACATAGCCTAGCTAACTATGTCTCATTCTGGAGGGATCATGTTAGGTTGGGGCGGTTATAAATCTTAGTGCAAGCAAAATCTTCACATGTTCAAGGTCAAAGTATTACTCATGCGAGATTTACCCAATACGATGTTTGTACACTCTCATCATCGACAGCGTAACACGACTTCTATGTTTCTTCATTCGATGGCATCACAAACTCAAAAATTCGATGGAACCTAACTGCTTGAAGATTAGGGGTGAATTCCTTTTTGGATGGGCGAATGTGACAACCCGTACTTCAGGGAATTTCTCGACACAGTTTATGTCTCATTATTTCAACATTTATAGTAAACTTGGTTTACTTGTTTCAAATCCGCGTAACCTTGGAGGTTTAGCGGCGAATTCATGATCATGACATCACGTACATTTCATATGGACTAAGATTAGTCTACATTCCATGGACATCATTTGCATCTCATTAATTCATTCACGACATTTCATTTCACCTTCAACGCGTAATTTTTATATTTAATAATCTTTTATCAGTGAGTTATTGTTTTAAATATTTAATCCGTTACTTTCAAAAATGATCCCGATGTATTTTTATACTTACATTTAGTTATAAAAACTATATATTGAGTTTTCCTAGTGTTTTAAATTTAATTGGTATATTAATCGTTAAAGTTAGATTATTACGTCGTTTTCTTAAAATTATGCGATAATTATTTTATCACTCAATTTTCACAAGAAAATATTTTACAATTTTTATCATCTCATTACATTATATTTTAACCTATTAAAAACTTACTTGTACCAAAATTATACCTTTTACCTTACAAGTCACAATTTCTTACATTTCCTTTACAAATAATACAAGTTTATACAAAATTTATACAAGTAACAATTTAAAAATATATTGGAGAGAGACAACCCTCCCTAAAACCGGCCAGGGGTATGTTGAATATTATGCATGGCCTTTGATTGTTTTGTCTACACACATTTCTTAAAGTCTTGCACTTCAATTATTTTCACATTTCACTTCATTTTCTCAAAGTGTTAGAAGAAATATTTCTCTCTTCTTTGGTTCTCCATAAAACCGGCCAATCAAAGAGCTCTCAAGGGATCAAATATTTTCAAGTTCAAGTGTTATTTCATACTAGTTTATATCCTTTATATGGTTTTGAAATAAAAACCAAGGATATTTAAGTTAATCCTTGTTACTTTCACCTCATCATCTTCACTAGTAAGCTTGTTTTTATCATTTTCATATTTCCTTTTCATTTTCATATGTTTCTTTTCATTTTTGGAGCTTATATGCATGATATGTGATTTATACCATTTATTTCATGATTTTAGAAGTTATATATACATATGGTCATCCTATAATTATCCCCTTGGTATTGGTTGGTCTTGATGGTGATTAGGAACCCATGACACCCTAAGAAGGTGTATGGTAGGATTAGATTAGTTTTGGAGTTGATTTGAAGGGATTAGAATAGGTTTTGTCCGAGAAAAACTATTTTCGATAATTATATTTTGTGTTCTGTCCTTGTTTTGCTTTTCTGGAAAATCCGACAGTTGGTACTAAACTTTGGCCTTGATTTTTAGAAAATATACTTTAAAAACGAATCCGTGGCGCTTGAGCGGATAAACGGACTTATAACGAAAGAAGTTATGGATTTTACAAGTTTGTGACCGAAAATATATTTTTCAGAAATTTCAGCAACATGTTTTATCTTGTGCGGGTCAAAAACAGAGCCTTAAGCTTCACAAATTATTTGACTTCTCAAAATATAGTTTACTTTGATCACGAAGCTAAGGACATATTAAGCGTAGAAAGCGGTTTGAAAGCGACAAAGATATGCACTTTTCATAAACTTGCGTAACTAATTTTGCACACTAGCCAAAACCACCATCTTTAACCCTTATTATCTTTGTGTTGAGAGACCTTTTGGGCGAAAACTCCTGCTGAAACTTTAGATATCGATACAAACTTTCCAAAACAGTCGATTTCGTTCTCTAACGATCGTGCATCATTTACGACTAGTTTTCCAAAGCCATTTTTGTTAATTTCGATTTTTCGGCGACATTGTTTTGCGACAAAAAGTGGTAATTTCTCTAAAAATCATTATAAAACCATTGCAGGATGACATTTTGGCGTAAAAACATGTAAAGTGATTTTTGTTTGGTCAAGGCGTCAAAAGGTATTCGACGTCGAGAGTAATATTTTCAAAACTAGTAAATGGTATAAATAACATATCAAGTGCATGCATAACATTACATTGCAATTCATGACATATCATATCATTGATAATAGGTCGGTTGGCGCATTACATTAAACCTCGGTGTACTCACTTTTGCCGTTATTCGGTTTATCCAAGTGAGTTTTCATAGTCCCGTTTTACATGCTTTTTACATTATTTCAAACCTACGGGGGAGAATACATTGCACAACATTTTATTACGATACCAAGTATGTTAATTACATTTACATTGCTTGAGTTACAAAGTTGCTTGATTAAAGTCCCCATTTCAAAATGCATGAGGCGTTAATTTTGGAAGCGTGTGAGTGGATAGATCTATCGAGGGTGACTCCTCATCGGGTTGGTGAATCCCAATTGTCATACGGATGCATTTCATTCATAATCATTACGGAGTTGTTTGGCAAGACACTCTTTGGGATACATTAGTCAGAAGCTTGTTGTAATGGGCTTAAGCAATTGTAACATTATTTTACGTGACTTGATGGTCATGCATGCTAGATACTTGTGTAGTCGTATAAAACATTTACATAAACCTATGATTTCTCACCAACATTATTGTTGACCGTTTTTAGCAATGTATTTTCAAGTGGCAGGCATATTCATCATGACATGGTTTAGGGACCTACACTTTGAGTCGCGGTGTCGACTTACATTTTTGTACTTTATGGCACTTTATTCAAAACATCGTTTGGATTTGTAACATATTTACTTAGCAAACCTTGTAAACCTTTTGGGACGATGTTGTACTCGAATGTTTTTATGAAATATCCAACGATGTGTTTTTAAAAGCGACACTTTAGGTCGTTCAATATAACTGTGATGTGGTGCTATGACGGTCAATCCCCGAGAATTCCATTCATTTGCAAGCAGTAAATTGGGGTGTGACAGGTTAGGGGCGGGGATATCCAACTAGTGTAGAGAACCATTCATACTCACGTGTCATCTTCATCTAGCCCATGAGGACGGACATCATCTTAGTCGTCTTCTTCTTTTCTGGCCTGATTGATGATGCTGGTTCTTTCTTTGTGTTGGGAGAGAGGCTGGGTTGTTGTCGAGGGCTTAGGTATCTCTTCGCCGTCACCATACCCGGTGTTCTTTTGAATACCAGAGTTTCTCTGTCACGGGAATTGGTAGCTTTCGAAGTCACGAGGTTGCTAGGCTGGCAATGAACTTGGTGGAGGGAGACTTCCTCCGGTTGGAGTCCTTTGGGGAGGTGGTGGCATGGAGGAAGATTCACAGTTGCTTTGGATTTTGGTGCAAAATCCTTGTATCTTTGTCATCGTCATCTCTTGAGTAGTTTAGGTTGGCCTGTGATTCTTTGCATGATCACGAGTTGATAATCTAGTAGACCTTCAAAAAATTTAGCTTCATCTACGAGTAAAAGTTGCAGATCGTTTTGACATTAGCATCACCAATTTAGCAGTGCTTCGGTTTGAGAGATAGATTCTTTGGCTGATATATGTTTGTTGGAATCACTCCTAAACATTATTTCAAGTATTTATATTTCATATGTAATAGGTAGCTTTATTATGGCCTTTATGTTTGTTTAAGGTCAAGCTTATGTAGAAGGCCCATAAGCGGCCCAAGCAATAAGGAATAGGGAAGGAGAGGGAGTGTTGCCTTAGCTCCTTGCCTATATAAACCATGTAATAACCTTCATTTGAAGGTTGGTTGTTCAAGTTATTTCCTTTCATACTCTCCTAGCGTAAACCGTATTATATCTATATAGTGTGTGTGTGTGTGTGTGTGTGTGTGTGTGTGTGTGTGTGTGTGTGTGATTTATTTGTTCAATCGCCTCATCTCCTTTCTTATAAGCTTGTGTTGTAAAACTAGTGACCTAACGGTGGTATCAATCGCCAAATAGTTGGGTGTACTCGTTTGTTTTGAAGTTTTGATTTGTGTCTTCTGCAGCGTAAAGATAAGATCTTTGGTTATCTTAAAAACTCGTTTTTTACACTTTTTAATACAAGATTCTTGTACTTTCAATGTTTTGAGGTGTTAAAATACTTGTTTTTGGCAAAAGTTTCAAACTTTACTGGCGTGGATTTCACGTTTTTAAGCTTGTTTTTGTTCGTGGGTGTCGTTCTACGCGTAACCCGTTTAGCGGTTTTGGTACATCAAAATTCACACTTTTGTGTTCTTTTGGTACTATTGAAGCTATTCCATAACAAAAATCTGGTTTAGAAACACATTTGGGCAAATCAAAGTTCACAGTAATCCTACGGCGTATCAAAACCCTAAAATTCAGCGTAAGATTTTCCTTGGTTTGATCTTCAATTTCTTGGTTTATTCCGTGTTTTCTTACTTGGATAAGTGCGAAAATACGTGGACTTTATATCTTTTGCCTTTGTGAAGTGTAAAAGATCATTTGAACAAAAACCCTAAAATTACGCGCAAGCATAAACTTGCGTAGAAATCCTACGCATAAGATTCACTTCTGCCGTAAACTTAGTCTCGCATAAGGTAATCCTACGCCTAACTTTCTCGCCTAACTTTTGTCTCGCATAACTTTAGTGTTTTATCCTACTACTAGCGTAAGCTAAAACCTCTGTAACTCCTCATTGTTTCAGCGTAACTTTTGGTGTTTTTACGCATAAGTGCTACTTGGTTCTTGTCTTTTCTACGCCTAACTATTTCCCTTACACTTATCCTCACAAGCGACAACAACAACTAAATCCACAACATCAACAATGGAATCAACAACAAGCAATTTATCAACAACAATTTAATCAACAACATACTCCACAACTTCTGCAAATCCACAACCTCAAATGGTTCAACCACCACCAAGTCTTCAAGTTCAACCGTACACAAATGAATTCAATCAACATCCATCAAGGAACACTATGAAGGAACCCACTTGGTTTGCAAAGATGTGTGAAGCTTTAAGCGGCCAACAATCAATTCATGAGGTTGGATCACTTGATAGACCTCCAATGCTCACTCCGGGAAACTATGATCAATGGGTGATAAGGTTCTTTAGGTTTTGTGATCACGAAGAAGCCACAAGGAAAGTTCTTAAAGCAGGTTATCTTGGAAGGTCCATTTGAGATGCCTACTATCATGTTACCAGGAGATCCAATGCCATTCCACGAGATGAACAATCCAACATTGCTCATTGTTTAGACGAATGCGGAGGAACTTCTACTATGAAGTGATGACTTGCAGTAGCTATCCTCTTGGGATTACCTAACCCAATTCTTTGAAGTGTTGATGCTCAAAACGCAAGGCAATGTGGGAACATATTCATCTTCTTATGGAAGGATGCACTTTTCAATCAGAGGATATGGAATCCAAAATTTACTTGGCTTATGAACACTTCATGATTGAACACAGAGACACTAAGTCTTATCATCATCGATTCTCGACATCATCAATGATTTGGATAAACCAACATCATCATGCCAAATTGTTGTTAATACTAAGTTCAGTAGTCTTGGTCCGAATGGGAGAAGTATGTCATTTTTCTCCGTCAGCGAAAACATGCATCATTCTACATATGGATTGTTGTATGATTACTTGAAGCCTCTCATGAAAAGAAGTTGATAGAAAAGTTCTCAGTGCTCAAATTGCTTCACGCTGCATCAGGAAAATCAACAACGCCTTATATGCTAAAGCGGTTATTCTCCTCAACGGCAACTCAACCAGCTGCTACAATCACACCATATGATCCTTCGCGTACCAATCTCAACAAACTCAATTGGTTCCATACAACAACAACAATGCTCAAGCACTTGTCGATGAAGCTAATGAGGAATGCGATCCATTCGAAGCACAGCAAGGTTTTCTATGATTGCTAATGCTTTAGTTATACCAACAAATCCAACAATGGTATTAGTTCCTCATCTAACACAAGGAATCAAAATTTGTGAACAATGGGCGAGTTGAAGTTGAGAATCGTGGTTATGGTTAGTCATGGGTGGTGGTCAAGTTTAATCTTTGTGGGTAGGAATAACAATCGAGCTCGAGTGGTGGACGGAAATGCTTCGAATGGGTTGAATGGTCTTGATGCTACAGCTGCAATGAGAAGGACACACGGCTAATGCATGCCCGGCGGGGACTAGGGGAAGTGCTTATTTCAAAGAGGCTCTTCTTGGCTCTTAAGGATGAAGGCTGTGGAACTCTCCACGGAAACGAGCTTTATGGCAAATCACGGACTGGATGATGATATGGAGACTTGCGGGCCAATCGGGTTGTTATGTTGATGGCTAATATGCATGAGTTACACATGAGTGACCACAGGGCCAGGTGTATATGACGATGGCTTGTCTCAGTACCGAACAAACCATATTCATCTCGATCTCATATCTCGCGCCAACATCGAATCAAGCAAACCGAGAATGTTCAAAATGAGTCATCCACATCTCATTAGGCGATTTTCAACTAGACCCCGTAGTTATATTTGGCGATCAAGATGACCAAACGGTTTCCCTTGATAATCAAATTGACTCCGTGGTTATACTTGAGGATCTCATTAATGATCATGTTGTGACTCACGTTGAACACGCCGAACTTTTGCCTCATCAGTTTTGCTTTCGTTTAATACAAGACCAACAAACCATAGTGGAAGAATGTCATGCATTGTCGAGGACTTGAAAAGCAAAAATGCCTTTGTTAACCAAGGATTTTGAATGTTTACAAAAGCAACTCAACTTCAAAACTTCGAAAAGCGTGAAAGCGGTTTTGAAGGCGACCTTTGCCAAATCTTATCAAAGCGAAAATATTTAGAGGCAGTCATTGATCTAGCGCGAAGAATGCTTTGTTATGCGAAATAGAACAAGAAACATGAACATAAAAAGCAAATGCGCTCTCACCTTGGAAAATCAAAAGCTAAAATTTGAGTTGTTAACTTGTCAAAAACAGTTCTCTGCATACAAAAAGCATTCAACGAATAGATGATCATCTTGAAGAAATCATCGGCTTGCAAAACAAACTTAAAGAGTTTAATTGTTTACAAACATGGCGAGTGGATTGACCATTGAAAAGTTTACTTTAAAACCAAATCAAATGGATATGGACCAATCTTGCGATTACAAACCTAAGCTTTCAACAAAAGCATTCAAACCAAATCGAAGTTTCGGTCTAGAATATAAAATTGATAATTACATTTATGAGTGTTGTTGAATATCATCGTCAAGAGGAATTAGATCACGAAGAGTCGATCAAAATTTGAAAAAGTTGTTTACAACAAACCTTTTAACTATTCAAAAGCGGTCACTTCGTCACACCAGCAGTTCTTCTAACACACCAAGGATTATCATAAAACACGGAGTCTTCTAATGTTAATCCCCAACCAGATTATGCACAAACTTATGGTCCTTTACCTTCCATCGGTGAAGTAAACAAAACACTGAAAATCGCAAAATTCTTAGATATTTTGACATTTTCATGGCTGACCTCAAAACTTTACAACATGAGATAGAATATCATTCGAAAATCAAAGTTCAACATTTTGTCGCCTGCGTGAGAACAAAGAGATATTTTTCAGAAAAATCTTTTACCTAATGTTAAAAATTTGAAAAGTTGTGCATTGTCTTGGGAAAGGGACTTTCATAAGGAACTTGGATTGATGAAGGTCGTTTTAGAAAACGAAACATCTATTTCTAATACTAAGCGTAAAAGAAAATGTTAGAAAAGATGTTGATGCGACTCTTGGAAGATGTCATCTGTCTTGATGTCCATAATCTTTGTGTGAATTCTTTGTCATATGCATTTGATTATATCTCTGTGATCTTGTTGATTATGTGGTAAATGTTGAGAACGATAATGTGCTTGGTCGAGTCCTTAAAGTTGAAAACAAGCGATTGTCAAACGAACTTTCAAATGCAATACGTCGTCTTAATTGGTGTCAAAAGATATTCACGATCAACAACTTGCTTTTCAACACAAAATGCTGATTCGTGCAAAATCTTACGATCCTAAAATTGAGCAACTGGATGATCAAAGCGTGTCTTTTAAGTGTCAAATCTCAAAATATGAACAAGAACTTGTAAAAGTTAAAAGGAATATGGTGTCATATTTGATTTACTCAAAAGACTCGTGATGAAGCATCAAATGAACTTGATCATTATCTTGCACACACTAAAGAAGTTATGCATTTTCTTTGGAAATGTTAGTCACGAAAATCAAGATCGATTCACACTATCTTCAAGTTAAGAAATGTTAGGAAAGTATGAACAACTTCGCCTACCATCATTAAGAGGCAGGTAACACTTAGTAATCGTGAACCTAGAATCCCTACTACCAAATCACAAGTTGCTAGCGTGCTTCCTTCTCTTGAAAAGCGAGGAATAGTTCGTCTTTTCCAAGCGTCCTTCACGACCTAGGAGCACTACAACGAAGAATAGGAAGTTGCGACCTAAGAAAAGATCAATAAGGAATGCTAAAGTAGAAGAACACCCTAGGACTATGAATAAGACTCGTTTGCCTCCACTATAGATATTGCGTCCGGCAAATGTAATAGAAATAGTGATGTAGCGAATGCTAAACCGTTAAGTACTTTTGATATTGAGTCACCTTGTGTTATTTATCATAAAAGTATGAATTCTGATTGTCATGATAAATGTGTTGCTAAAGCTATCATCTCGTTTAAGGAATCCTAGAGCAGGAATACCTCTAGGCCCACTAATCTTTCTAAGTGCATTGCTTGGTAGAGCCATCTCTTTAGATTCTAAAGCGCATTCTGTCCACAGCTCGGTTTCACCTCCTAGGAATATAGTACCACCTAGTGCATTCACTAAGACTAAAGCAAATACTAGTTGGAGATGGCGGAAATGGATATATAACACACTAGGATTTAAGTGGATACCTAAAGCTATTGATGTGTGTATATCTACTATACTGCTCAGGAACCCTCTAACATTTAGGGTTCACATCTACTTCTATTCCATCATTATTAGATGCATTGTGTAATGCGGTGATCTGAGATCATTCTGGATTGTTGATAGCGGATGTTCAGACACATGACGGGCAATCTTAAAGCTGTTATCAAACTTTATTGCAAAGTTCATTGTTTGTCGATTAGGGAATGATCACTTGCGGCTATCATGGACTCACGAGAGACTATATCAATGGGAACATCGAAATTAGCAGAGTTTATTATGTGGAAGGCCTCGGTCACATCTGTTTTGATAGGTCGGTTTGTGATGGAGATTTGGAGGTTGCTTTCAGGGAGAAAACTTGTTTCATTAAGTGATCTACAAGGAAATGACCTTAATGCATTCGTAATTCAAGTCTTTACACTATCTCTATGAAGACATGGTTGCTTCATCTCCATTGCTTACTTTCAAAGGCAACATCAACAAAATCTGGCTATAGCAGATCGTCTCTCACATCTAAACTTTCAAACCATCACCAACCTTGCTTGATACAAACTAGTTGAAGGACTCCCACGATTTTGGTATTCTAAAGATCACCTTTGCTCCGCTTGTGAACAAGGCAAAAGCACTTCGTGCTCATTTTTCAAAGGTGGAACGACTCGGCGTAATGCTTCATCTTCTTCATGGATTTGTGTGGCCCGATCTGGCGTGCAATCGATAATGGCAGCTACATCTTAGTAATTGTTGATGACTTCCGCTGGACTTGGGTCTACTTTATTTGAAGCAAAGATCAAGCTCCACAAATGATCATCACCTTTCTCCAAAATACAAGTTGACTCTGAAACACCGTTCGACTAATCGAGCGAGAGAAGGCGGAATTTGTTAATCAAACTCTTGTGAATTTTATGAGAAAGTGGGAATTGACATCGGACATCTATTGCCGTACACGGAACAAAGCGGGTTGTTGAAGCCGAAACGAGCGTTAGTGGGCTGAACAATGTTAATCAATGCTAAACTTCAGTTACTTATGGGCGAAGTATCTCTTGCATGCTATACTCAAAAGTTCTATGATTACAAAAGCCACAACAAAAACCTTTCGAGCTTGTCCAGCGAGAAACCCGAATCTCAAACACTTTCATGTATTTGGATCTCTTTATCCGAATAATGATGCGTGATGACTTTGGAAAGCTCAAAGCCAAAGTGACATTGGAGTCTTTATGGGATCTTGTGATAATTCAAAGGTTTCGAATCGGAATCGTCGAACAAAGGAGGTGATGGAAGCGATTCATGCTCATTTTGATGAACTTCGGGAGATGGCTTACGAGTAAAACTTAGAACCGGTCACAAGCTTAAACTTCCCCAAACCCCATCATCGGTGAACAAAGCCCCGACTTTCGTCAACAAATGGAAAGGTTATTTGCTCCACGTTTTGTGATGATATTGATGAGCGTGCTCAGGTGTATCATTTGTTTCTTGCTCAACGCGATAATACTCTATACATACTTGCTACACAACTCTACGATTGAAGAAGCACCACCGGTTGACTCCAACACAGCGGTTGAACAAACCGCTTCCAACATGATGAACGGTGATGATTGCGAATGAAGTACCCCCTGCATATTTTTGATCCAAATCGTTCTTTAACTTTTTGCTAATGAGCTTCTTTGCGATGTCGCGAAATCTTAAACAAACCATTTGAATCCTCAAAATCTGCACAATGTATACCAACATCAACCCTCCACACATAGATGGACAAAGACCATCCTCACGGCATTATTGCAGAATCAACCCGATCGTTACGAGACAAGCGTCTTCGGCAGAGGTGAACATTGTTTATTTTCCACTTTGCTGCCAATCGAACCTAAAACATCAAAGACGCAATGACAAAAGACAACTGGATTGAATCCATGCAAGAAGAACTCAACCAATTCAAGCGTCTTGAAGTATGGGCTGGTTGAAAACCAACGAGGTCTCGTCATTGGTCTCAAATGGATTTGGAAAAACAAATTGGATCTTTGAAGGAAATGTTATCGAAATAAGTCCGCGTCACGGTGGCTAAGGGTTATCGTCGGGAAGAGAATATTGACTTTGAAGAATCTTTTGCTCGGTTGCTCGTCTTGAAATTGGATATTTCTAGCGTTAGCGGCTCATATGAATATGGCGGTCTATCGGATGGATGTCAAAGCTGCGTTTCTCAATGGACAACAAAAAGCGGTTTATGTCGACCAACGCGATTTCGTTGATCACGAGTTCGAATCATGTCTACAAAGCTGAACAAAGCTACGTATGGTCTCAAACAAGCCCCTCGGGCATGGTGCGATAAGCTATCATCTTTCCTCATTGCCAATAATTTCACCAAAGGTTCGGTTGACCCACCTCTTTTTATACAATATCACGGGGCACATATCTTAATTGTTCAAATTTACGTGGATGACATCATTTTGGGTCTACACATAAAAAGTTTTCAATAGCTTTTGCAAAACTAATGAAGAAAAATTTTGAAATGTCCATGATGGGTGAACTTACATTCTTTCTAGGATTACAAGTTCATCAATCACCCGGTGGTATTTTCTTGAGTCAGTCCAAATATGCCCTTGAATTGTTAAACAAATTTGGAATGAAAACCTGTTACACCTATGCCACACCAATGGCTCATACCAAGAAGCTAGACGCTGATTTACATGGGAAATGGTGGACCCTACAAATACCGTAGTATTATTGGGTCTCTCATGTATCTAAGCGATGTTCAAAGAGACACGATATTGTCTTTGCCGTTTATCTTTGCTCCGTTATCGATCGCGACCAATCTGAAACCCACCTCTCAGAGGCTAAAAGAATCCTCCGATACAAAAAGGGAACCATTAATTTGGGGATCCGTATCCAGAAGGATTACGGTTTTGAACTAACGCTAAACTTTTGAATGACCACGCGCAGGATGCTTAGACTCGCGGAAAAGTACCTTGGGAGCTTTACAATTTCTTGGTGATAAAGCGGTGTCATGGCAATGAAGAAGCATGACCACATGTGTCCCTCAACCGGCGAGAATATGTAGCCATGTTGTGCTCAAGTCATTTGGATGAGAACACAACTCAAAGACTATGGTTACGTATTTGAGAATCCCGATGTATGCTGCGACAATGGTGTGCCATTGCGATCTCGTGCAACTTCAGATTCAACACTTTTCGAAATCAAAGCATCGATCTTCGATATCATTTCATCAAGGATCCGTGGAGCAGTGCAGAATTATATTTTGTGGGTATAGAATACCAATTGGCAGATCTTCTCACCAAAGCCTTGCCTCCCGCTAGGTTTAATGAGTTGGTCCACCGGATTGGTATGAGGTGTTTGACTCAAGAGGAATTGGATGACCTCTTAAAAACAATCTTAAAACACACAAACACCAAAATCTCTTTTGTAAATAAATTTTCAAAAACAAAATACAAAAATATAAAATCAGATAAAACAACAAAAATATTCTTCTATCTATTTTCTTTCAACATTGCAAGTACATTTCTTCCGTCAACACTATAATCTTTCAAAATTCAGTATTTTTTCGATCAAGTGTTGAGGGGAAAAAATAAACACTTAACTATTTCAAAACATTCGTGTACTTGCATGTTATCATATTATTTGTTTCTTTTTATCAATGGTGGTAATTTTCTGGTTCAACTGACACTCCTCGGACTAAAATTTATAACCTTTCATCATTTTCTTAAGTCAAGGGGGAGTGTAGTCAAGTTATTTTCTAAAAATCTTTCGTTTGGTAACCAAAATGGAAGTTAAATGGCTTTGAATGAAAAAGGAAAAGGTGGAGGGACCAAAACTGCCAAAAGCTTAAAGTTACTTTTAATAAACTCCTCCACCTAACTTTTTATCCTTACATTTAATACACAAAACTAACAAATCCTATGCAAAATTTTTCAAGAAATCCGTGCTTCAGATCTTCAATTTGTAAGTGTCTTTGTGTTCCTAACATGATTACAAACAAAAGTTTTGAAATTTTTGAAAATTAACGGTTGGATCTTAAACTATGGTGATTTTATGTTCTCTGGCATATGCGTATGAACACATAATCTTTTTTATGTGTTTGTGGTTAAAAGGATAGTGTTAAAACGTTTTAATAACATCAATGATACTTTTCTATCCCAAAACGAACCCACGATATGAATTGAGTGAATTTGAAAATTAGGGTTTATGTGTAGTTTTGGGTGTTTTCAAATGTGATTGTATTTGGTCAAAAGATTGTTGTGTGATGTTAATATCATGATGAATTGATGTTATCTTAGCTCTAAAACAACCCAGAAACACTAATTAAGTTAGAATTAGAAATTAGGGTTTAATGTTCTTGAGTTTTGGGTACTTTTGATTCACCACGAATTAAGGTGTGTTAAAACTTGGTTATTACACTCTCACAACATCTAAGACTTACGAGAAAACGTTTGGTGCAATTCCTATGGCTAGAAATCATATGCGTAATTCATAAACTTTAGGGTTTTGACTTACTGCGTATGACTTTCTCATGCCAAGTTTAACTGTCCAAATGTTTTCATGCCATATTCTCGTCTAAAATGAATATATGTGTTAAGATTGATGATATGATGATTTTATTTCGGCTTGCTACTCGTATAACTTCGGAATCAAGGTCATTGATACTCCTACGCGATAAGGATCACCTACGCGTAGAAAGTTATCGTAGAGAAATCTTCGCGTAACCTTACGCGTAAGGTTCTACAAAAGGACTACTGGCGTATCCGTGAAGGATATGCGAAACAAAGCATGATGACACTCTACGCATAAGGTCTACCGAGTAAGCCTTATGCGTAAGGTTTTATATACCACGCTGCAAGCTCTACGCATAAGGTTACTCTGTTCCTAGGCGTAACATTTTACGCCGTAAGACAGATCCTACGCCAAGCTTGTGCCTACGCATATAACCCCTGTTTACGCATAAGCTACCATTTCTACGCATAAGCCTTGATCAAACCTTCATTATGAATTGTTACGGCGTGCAAACTTGTATATAAATGAATCATAACGTCACGAAACCAATAATGTCACTAATAAGCTTAAACGTTCTATATGTTGTTATTAATATGTGATAACATAAACTTTAAAATTTAAAGTTAACTAACTCACGAAACTTTCAACGACGCCATTGGACTATTAGACATACAAGTGACTTTGGACTCGTAACAACCATTGACATTATACGTTCAATAATTAGACATTAAAACCTTCTGTTGACTAACATTATGTCTTTCGATATGTTGGTTCTTTTGGCTAATGTTATTTCGCATCACCACATGGTCGCCAATTGAATGGATGCACCTGAGGTTCTCACCATTGCTGATATCTTCCCTAATGGCTATCCGAGAAAGATTGGAAAGAACAATCTAAGAGTTGACTTTGAAACTCTTTCATGCTCAGAGTCTTCCTGCCTGATTGCTGTGGATGTTCTAAAGAATCATCCGTACCAGAACATGCTCTCACACTCTGCTACTGTTCCAGAAATCTACATTCAAAAATTCTGGAATTCAATGCAAAGGATCAAAGGTCAAAGTGCGGTGACTGTAACGCTCAATCACAAACAGATCACCATCACACATGCAGATCTACGTGCTGTTCTAATCCTGAAATCGAGCCAACCGACTTCTATGCCACACCTACTGAAGAGATACTCAAATTTCTGATTGATATTGGCTATGATGAAGCTTCATGAATAATCACTAAGCACTCTCATGTAGAGCTTAAGAACATTCTTCAACCGTGGAGAACCTCTACATCATACCACCAAATCTGTCTCTTGTCGTGATAGTGGCTATGAGCATCCCAAGCTCATAGAACTACAAATCTTCCGGTCATTAATCAACAAAAAGGACATCGAAATTGAAGCATCAGTATGGGAAGACATGACGTCATTTCTCAAGAAACTTGGCTCAAAGATTCCCTATGTCAGATACACAATATTGTTGATCCAGAGAGCACTTGGACTTCATCCTGATATTCCCAAGAGGCTCAATGACCCGACAATCACGATATGTTGACCGAGCCTACCCTATCGGCCGTAATCAAGGAATCGCCAACAAAGAAAAACCAAGAGGAAGTGGAGGAAGTGCTGCAAGCAATCGAGAGCAGTAAAGAAGGCAAAGTTGGTCATCTCGATGAGAAGTCTCGAACACCTATAAGGAAAACCAGAAGAGGAAGGGAGGTGCTGCAAGCACCGAGAGTCGAGGACGCTCCCCGTGAGGAATCCTCCACGAAAAGGACAGCTCCGCCAAGGAAGCTGTCCCTATTCCCGTATCTAAGCCTGAACCGCAGAGAAAGCTAATGGACGAGGACTCGAGGGCACCTGCATCAGATGAAGATATTTTCTACTCTGAAACTGCTAAAGATGACACTACAACGGTATCTAAACCTCCTTGTCCTCCAACTGACAAAGGAAAAGGGATGACTCCAGTACTTGTGCCATATGAAGAAAGCTCGATGAAGAGCAATGGAAACCGACACAGAAAAAGTTCAAATTGCTAGACTTCAACACGCGTTGCACAACAATTTGCTCAAGAACAAATGGGTGGCCCCGAGGGTCAGTGGTGGAGCTCAAACTTCACCAGGTCCTGATGAGGTTAATCAACCCGATAATGGATCTGGTGCCACCACTTTGGTACAACAACAAACACGTGTGGATGACACTCTTGAAGAACCAGAATCTGAGAAGTTAGAGAAGGTAAAAGCTGATGAAGAAGCCGCAGCCAAAGCCAAAGCTGATGAAAAAGCTAAGTCTGGAAATGAAGAAGACGTTGAGTATGATAAGTTTCTTCTAGATAGTCCTGCATGATCAAAGGAAGAAACTTCTGAGCCACCAAAGGACCCGGAGTCTCCGCACATCTCATCATCATCGGATTCATCTTCTCACTCTTCACCACCACCATCAAAGAAATCAACCAAATCATCATCCAAATCAGTAAAGAAGCCAACTCCATCTTGATCTCTAATCAAAGAATCAATCATAAAGCCGAAACGAGTCAGA
This sequence comes from Chrysanthemum makinoi, assembly GCA_910596185.1. Taxonomy (NCBI): domain Eukaryota; kingdom Viridiplantae; phylum Streptophyta; class Magnoliopsida; order Asterales; family Asteraceae; genus Chrysanthemum; species Chrysanthemum makinoi. The sequence goes on from OU343221.1 coordinate 193,777,289, forward strand.
AGAAAGATATTCTCTACGAAGTTGAATTTCCTCACGATCGGACATAACGTATCTTCATGCTGAGAATGACAAGATGAAAGTTGAAAGGGAGTATGTACAGAAGCTTATGAAGGATGATCTTCAAGGAAGCATGGACGAGATGATCAAAGGATACTCTCACAAGTTCCTCATGGAGGTCGTTTCAAAACTGACAAAGGAGATGTATACCAGACAACTGTATCCAAATCTCTTGCATCTAGCCAAGCAAGCCATGAAATCAACTCTGATGAATGTGAACATCAATCCAGTTGAAACTACAATCTTCTCAGATGATGAATTGGTGAACCGCTATAGCTCAAATGTCAAACGCTTCCGCAACATTTGCCTCACACGGCTAAACTGTTAAGCTCTAATGGAATACCAACCGAGGTCCGTGATTCCAGAAGAAGCTGTAAGTCCCAAACGTTCAAGAGACGACGAAGACAAAGATCAAGATAAGGATAAGGAGCCTAAACGCACAAAGAAGTCTGGTGAATCATCTTCCATTCAGTACTCAATGCAACCTCCACCACTGATAACGCTCAAATTGTGCATGTTTTTAGTAGCGTTATCCGTGCTTTTATGTGTGTTATTTGGTTATAATCGTATGATTTTGTTGCTTAATCGTATCAAAGTGCGTTTGCTAGTTCATTTGTAGCCAAGTACAGGAAAGTGGAGAAAAAGACTAAAAGAAGTAAAACACAAAGATTTCTCCATGTATGAAGAATTCCCGACCAAAGAAAGACTTGCGGAGTATATTCGAGATGGTAAAGTCATCAAGTTAGTGGTCCAAAGACTCAAGAATAAAGTTCAAGAAGGAAACCGAGAAAGAAATGAAGAAAAGAAGCTTAAACGAAGAAATATTGGAAGCCTGTTGTTCCACACCTTCACCATTTTGACCATAACTTTTGCATACGGACTCCGTTTGACCTCCCGTTCGCGGCCACGGAAAGCTAAGAGAAAGATCTACGACTTTCCAGTTTATGAATTTTTGTGATTTTGCTCCAGCCGATCGGTCGAGACCCGCAACCGGATCCGGTTGGAGGTCCTGTTCACCATTTCTCGCACTACTAAGACTCCAAACGTGTTCCAAATGATTCTAGTCTCTTCCTACATGGTTTCTAGTCCCTTCCAAGCTCCTTGGCCTCCAAGAAATGCATTGAATACCCTAGGCCTTGGTAGTAGTATAAATAGAACCCATTTGGCACCTCATCATCCCTTCTCCATCTTTCCTCTCATCCCTCATCCACCACTCCATCTCTAGGTGTGAAATTCAAGCCTCCACCCTTAAGGACGAATTTCCGCCTAGAGAGCAAACCATAACTTGAGAGAACACAACCACTCTTAATACCTCACCAAAGGTGTGAAACGCCCACCCTTAAGGACGAATTTCGACCACTTATTACACCAACTTATCTTCCCCAAAAGACCACAAACCTCTGCCAAATTCGTGTAGTGTGCTCAAGGGTTGTCAGGCGTTTGGACATCATTTCCCGGCTTGGTAGAACTATTGTAGTTGATTGGAGGCTTGAAGGTGTGCTATAATCCTTCATCTTTGCCTATTGTAATTCATACTTTGGGTAAACCTTACTTTTCTATTAACGATGTTTGTTATTGATATGATTATTGAGATTTTGTGTTTGATTGGAATAATGATGAATGTCTTGATACTTGCTTTTCTTATATGCTTTTTCTTGTTGGTTTGATCCGTGACAATCATAACCATCAACTTGTTATACTGTTTAAACAAACAAACGACACTTGTAGTGCAACCAAGACTCTTGGGACGACCTTGATTTACCATATACTATACTACAACTCGACTAGGGTATACTTGCCCGAATGTGTTCCTAGTTAACCTAAAATTTTGTTTACAAATTTAAAACCCATGAAGCACATCAAGTTTTTGGCGCCGCTGCCGGGGATTTGTTTTGCACTCTTTTGTTTGTTTGTTTGCTTGTTTGATAGATTGTTTGTTTGCTTTCATGATAATTCCGGCATCGCCACCATCAAGTTTTTTTTGCTCGTACGTATGGATGGTTTGCTTAAGTGTTTGTTTTGTTCCGCTTGTTTGTTCAATGCTAAATTGCTCGCTCATGAATAATTGTTGCTTGATCTTGTCCGATTGCTCTTGATGTTTGCTCATGATGTTGCTTGAAATGCTTGTCTTTTTTCTTAAAATCTCTAATTTCTCATAATTGCTCAATTGATCTTGGCATCAAAATCAAGTTTTTGTTGGATTTCGTTTTCATGTTGTTCAAAATGCTATTTCAATGATTGCTTTGTCAAAACGCTTACAAAAAAACCACCAAAACCACCCGTATCACTAAACTGATCGGTTGGCACTCCAACCGGATCGGTTGGAAGCCTCGTACTTAATAAAACCATTTCACAACCGATCGTCACTACCCGCAACCGGTCGGGTTGGAAGGATTGGTCAAATTTATTCATCCCAACCGATCGTTACACCCGTAACCGGATCGGTTGACTAATCTCATTAAAAAAAAAGAAAAATCGCTTTTTATTTTTATTTTTGTTTTGTGTGTGTGTTTAGATAAAATAAGTTTAAATGTCCTTTTATTTTTGCAAGAGTATCATTTCTTTTATTTGGTTTTTCCATTTTAATTTTGTTAATATTTTGTAAATTGTGAATAAATAAGTACATGTGTTTTAAAAAATAAAAGTGTTTTGAACTTTGTGGGTATGTTCACTGGAAACCCTCACGAGACTATAACTCGTCCACTTGGGCCACCGAGGGGTTTAAAGGCTTGTTGCATGCGCTAAATGCAACCGTGATGCCTTTAAAGTGAGTTTGAATTTTACTGTTGTAGTTTAGTTTATTTTTGCAGATTTAATAAGCTCTTGAAGGAAGGATTGATTGGATTGTTGGAGACGTTATACTTGGTATTGGACATGTTTGGTTGGATGAGGAATCGATTGATCTCACACGCTTATGCTAGCCTTTGCTTAGCATCTTATCATTTGGAGTTCGATCATGATTTCTTCGGCCCGGGAGGTTTCGTTTATGTCAGACTTATAATATCATTTTTCCCTATCTTACATGCTTTGAAGTTTTCACATTTATTTTTTTGCTTATTTTTGTTTCTTTATTATTTTTTTTTCCTTTGTTTGTTTTTTTGGTAAATTATTTTTAATAAATTGATTTGTTTAAGTACCTCGAAAGTAAGGCTCACCCATTGTAAACAAACTGTGTGAGAGGTATAAGGCGGGTCTCCCTGATTCCCTACAGAAGTTTGGTTTTTAATATGCTTCGCGCTGACCTGCTTCTCCGCTTCTTTGTGCGTTTCAATGGAGCTACCAAGAACTCGTGGGACAAGAATAAGTCATGTTGGTTTTAAAAAAAAAAAAAGAAAAATGAGTCGAACTAGATTTAAGTTATTTTCTTTGTGTGCTTAACTTAAGGTGGGGAAATATTATTGTGAAAATCGAAACTAGTTTTTAATTTCCAAAATTGTTGGGCCAATTTTAAAATTTTTGTGAGCTTGTTTGCCCTTATGATCTAGTTGTTTTCACGCGATAGGGAATATATATTATAAAACTGGATCAACCCACTGGTGAAATCGGTAATTTTTTAAAACTTGAGATGTGTCCCGATTAATATTGCAATCCATTCTGGGATCGATGACATTTGCTATCACATATTATAGCCCTTCCACTAAATTGTGAGGATTTGAGCCTGCTTCATATATACAGCATACTTCTTTATGCTTGGATCTTTGTTTGAGTGTGCTGATTTTATTTATTCTATAACTTGTACTTGCAAATCATTACCAGACCGCAGTGAGATCGCATTCGTGTGATATAAGTGTTTATGCATGATAAAGAGGCAACCTTAGGAATAAAACCAAATGGCCTTCCGTTTACATCTAATGATATATTAGCTTACCATATCGGTTAGTTAACCACCCACTTGGACCCATTTGTTAGCGCCTATTTTAGCGCTAGATACCCTTAGTACAACCTTTTGAGCCATTCCTTTTCGTTCTTGATAAATCCGAAAAATACAAAATATTTTACACTTTAAACCTTAGCCTACTCCTTGTCGAAGTCTAATGGTTGGTTGCTAGTTGCTTGGTTGTTGGATTGTTTTTGATGATTATGAGTTAGCCACACTTTGCCATTCGTGTGTACCATTCCGACAAAGACGAAGAGTGCACCTTCTTATTTGTATTTTTGTGGTGATGCTTATAATGTGTGGGGAGATGTGATGGAAGAAGAAGTGTTGAAAAAATGTAAAAAAAATGAAAAAAAAAAAAAAAAAAAAAGAAAAAGTCATCGAAAAAAAAAATGAAAAAAAAATATGTGATGACAAGGATGAAGTATGTTTGAGATATAGATTAGTCAAAGTGCTAAGACGTGATATATATTTGGTGATCGATATGTGAAGAGGAGAAGATTGTGACTATAATCATTTTCGGGTTTGCGGATTGTTCGTGACTAGCAACATGGGTATTAGACTTGACTTTATTTTTTTTTTAAAACCAATTTC
>OU343221.1:193781916-193836644 GCA_910596185.1 Chrysanthemum makinoi
TTACTACCGGTTTCGGTAAAAATTACATTGCACTTTTTATCACATATCTGTCCTATACTTAAGAGATTAAAGTTTAGGTTTTCTACGTGACACACATCGTTAATGGTTAGAGATTTGTTAGAAATCGTACCTTTACCGAAGATTCTACTTTTGCTATTTCCAAACACCACATTACCTCCATTTATGGATTCATATGTGGAGAATAGATCCTTATTGCCGGTCATGTGCCTCGTGCACCCGCTATCCTTGACCCATTCATCGGGGTCTAGGTCGGCCTTTAAGCACACCTAAAACAATAATAAACTCAAACGTTTGGTCCCCATTTGTTCATGGGTCCATTAGTGTTAAACATTCCATTCATGTTAGATATGTATGGATAAGATGAGTATGCATTCCATGGAGCAAAGTTTTGAAAAGGAAAACCGTTTTGCATGTTTTGATTCCATCCCATTTGAACATATAAATCTAATTTATTATTTTTAACTTGTTAGTTGCCTTGATGAGTTACAACTAAAGAATTCCAAATTTCTTTAGAGGTTTTGAGCATAGAAATTCTTTCAAATTCCTTCTTTGGTAAAGCATTATATAAAACCATTTTTGCTTCACTATTTTTAGAAAGCTTTTTCTATAAATCATCACTTAGATTATCATGAGGTATGTTAACTAAATTTCATTTATCATCTTTTGAGGTAGCCTCAAAATCTTCTTCAACAATAATGTACCAAAGATCAATATCTTTAGATTTCACATATGTTTCGAATCTATTTTTCCAATATATAAAACCATTAGTTTCAAGTAGTGGTGGCCGTTGCATAGATTGCCCTTCCTTCTAATTTTCAGAACACATAGTGATCGAAAAGTTTTTAAAAAACAATTTTATTTTAAAACTTTTATAAACTTAGCTCTGATACCAATTGTGGAAAACTAAAAGGGGGGGTTGAATAGTTTTACCGATTTTACGTTAGTTTCAAAAACTTTTAGATTCGTTAATATGTGAGATCTTGTGGATGTAGAGAAAGTATAGATCTAATGATAAAGCAAGTAAATAAAGTAAAGTTAAGGGAAAGAAAAAAGACACAACCGATGTATAGTGGTTCGGCTACAAGGACACCTTCCTTGCCCTTACTCCACTCCCCGAGTCACCTACTCGAGAGTTCAAGCACTATGTCAACAAACTCCTTCACTTGGCGGAGAAGCCTTCACAACGTTGCTTACACTTTTTCCGCACAAAGCTAAATACCGAGTCCGGAGCACGGTGGACCAAACCAACACGACTATTACACAACAAATATGTGAAATATCAAATACAAGATCTTCGCTACGAAATCTTGGGAGTGACAAATCAATAAAGGACCCCTTGCTTGGATGACTTGTAGAATGCTCGTGATCTCGCCTTAGAGAAGGACCTATATGAGGATCACAAATAGAAAGAAAGAAGAACAACTCTCTAGATCAAGTGATCTATATGTTAGGAGAGAATGAGAGTATATGAGAGATTTAGTAAGAAGAGGGGTGAGTTAGAATGAAGAAATGGCTCTCTATTTATAGGCAAAAATCTTCACTGTTCCCCGGATCCCACGGATCCCTTCCACTTGGGATCCGCTAGTACAAAGCCAGGGATCCGTGGAACGCCCTCTTGCCCATGGGTTTTTAGGTTATGGGTCATGGGTTATGGGTTGGTCCATGGGTTTTCTTTAGATTCAATGTATCTAAGTATACATTGTATCAAGTCTTCTTTGGTATGGGTTAAGATCCATGGGTTATGGTCCATGGGTTATGGTTTTTACCCATCCTAATAAACTATTACAACAAATGCTTAATTACTACATTTTTGTATTTAAATGGCTATATGTAAATGCTTTACAAAAGTGACATGTATCCTTATAACTATACTTAAGATAACATTATATTTGTTATCAACAAAACACAAAGAGATCGCAGAATATTAATAAACGTTTTTACGGTTTATTTGTATTAACACTTTTCATTATCTAAAATGATGATGTGAGGTACTCCGAACCGACAGATAATATGCTCCCACACAAACTTTTCCATGTGCCTTCCTGTGATGGATGCCAAAGGCTTCGCTTCCACCCATTTAGTGAAGTAGTCGATGGCTACAACCAAGAACTTTACTCCTCCGGAGAATTGGCGAGGACCCACGATGTCTATCCCCCATTGGTCAAGGGCCATGCGGACGTCTCAGAGGTCATATCTTGTTTTGGTAGCCTTGGAACCCTTGAGTGAACTTGACAGCTTCACACTTCAATGATTTCGATGGCGCCCCTGTGCATCGAAGGCGAATATCCGATCCTCATGATTTTAGAAACAACGGAGCGGGTCCCGCGTGAAGCCCGCAGGATCCTTCATGCACTTCTTGAATGATGTTGGCAGCTTGCCTAGGTCCTACACAACGAAGCCATGGGGACAGTAAAGGATCTTCGTATAGATAGTTCCCCATGATTCTGCATCGGTGCTTTGATGCGGACCTTCGAGCTAATTTTTGATCCTCCCAAGGCAAAGATACCACTTATTAGATATTCTCTAATCGGTCATCCAATTTGAGTCTTCCTCTTGTATTACGCCGATACCTCCTTCGGATAATGGACCTATTCCGCCAACACTTCACCGTAACTTCTTTAGTTAAATGAGCAAATGCCATTGATGCCGGTTTGCTAAGTGCATCCACCTTCTTGTTTTGATTTCTCCGAACATGCTCTATGTTGTAGGATGTAAACCCTTCAAGCATTTCCTTGGCCTTATCCAAGTATTGTTTGATCACAGTTGTCGCTACCATAGAGCCTTTTATCCGGTTGCCCACCGGGCCATGAGTCAACGAAAATGGCCAAGTCTTCTACCTCCATGTCCTTAGCCAATCTGAGGCCTGCTAGCAAGGCTTCAGACTTGCTTCATTGTTAGTAACATCGAATTCAAAGCGGAGTGCGTAAGTGTACTCCTTCCCTTTGGGGTCAACAAGCATGAGACTCGCCAACCGCGGATCAAGGCTCTGTCGGTATAAAGTTTCCACCCTTCGACCGCTTTATCGCTTCTTCAAAGAACCTTTGTGTCATGCTTTGGTTCAGAGGGTGTTTCGCTAAGAAGTCTGCCAATATTTGCCCTTTGACCGAGTTTCTACCTTTGTATTCAATTTCGTGTTCTCCTAGCACGATAGCCCACTTAGCTATCCTTCCCAATTTCTCCGCTTCGAAAGTATCTTAATGGGTTTGTCGTAGTACGATTATGGGGTGAGCTTGGAAGTACCTTCGAATGCCTCGCAAAGATGGACCAAGGCCAAAATTAGCTTTTCCAATGCGGATAGTTTAGCTCACCCTCAGAGAACCCTACTAACGAAGTAGGTGGGAATTTGTTTCTTCTCCCTTTCTCGCCAATAACACAATACCTGATGCTTTCAAGGAAGCTGATATACATAAACAACTCTTCGCCTTTGATTGGGGCAGTAAGTGTAGGTAGAATAGCCATGAAATCCTTGAGCTTTTGGAAGGCAGCCTGATCTATACTCCATGAACATCTTTTTATCCGTGCATCCTTTGAGTGTCTTGAAGAACGGCAAAGATCTGTCACGAGGGTCTGCTAGCTCTCGCCTCGCACTTTTCACTTCCTTTAGGGACTTAGGAGGTCGCAACCGCGGATGGCCTTAACCTTCGAAGGATTGGCCTTGATACCTTGCTTGGTGATCGATGTCCTAAAATTGTCCTTCTTCCACAATCAAGGAACATTTCTTGGGGTTTAACTTCATGTTGATGGCGCGAAGCTGGTCAAAGGTTTCCTTGATGTCGGAGAGCATGTCCTCCTCCGTTATACTCTTGATAACCATATCATCTACGTACGCTGATCCGCTCCGAACGGTCTATCTTTTATTAGACAACCACTTGTGAATGGTCAACCATAAAATTCAAACAAATTTAACAAAATTCAATAAAGTCCAGAGGAGTATAGTGGATCCCCGGGTCGTTAAGTCCCAACGAGGTGTGAAAACTGTAATACAACGAATTTGTGATCGGGTGAATATTGAACAGGAAAAGGTTATGATTGATAATACTAGATGACAAAGGAAAAATCCGAGAAAGAAAATTAAAAAGCTAAATTATATTAAATAAACGCTATCACTATTTTTAAAATTGGATTTTCTTGATTTTTCTTTTATAAATTTGATTTAAAAACTAATTTTAACTTTTAAAACTAAATTAAAATACTAAAAATTATGAAAATAAAGAGGAAAATTATAAAACTATTTTTAAAAAATCTAAAATAACTAAAGAGAATTTTCAAAACTAATTTTGTATTTTTCTGATTTATATTCTAATTTCTATGATTTAAAAACTATTTAAAACTAATTAAATTGCTAAAAATTGCTATTTAACCTAGGAAAATTATGGAAAAATATTTTTTTGGCTTTTTATATTTTTCTTAATCTAGGAAAATTGAAAACATATTTTTTTGACCTTTTTCTGATTTATTTGTATTAAATGCTATTTAATAAGTCTTAAAAACTTATTTAAAATAAGAAAAATAGCAAACAAGAATGGAAAAATCTGAAATATTCAGGAAAAGTCTAAAATAATATTCTAAATTTATGAAAATTATAAAAACTATAGCTTATGTGTGAGAAATAGAAGTTGAGTGCAAACCGCTAGTGAATAAGCTATTAAAATAAGCAAATAAGCACTAGAAAGCACAAAATGAACACAGAAGCTAGATTAAGCTATAACTACCTTAAAGCAACTACTTCCAGCTACACAGAACCTCAAGATAACCAGCTACAAGCTTATGAGTACAAAATCAAACAAGTGGAATCAGTCCTGAGGTGCTTATTTCAAGCTTAAGAATAAGCTATCTGCCCTAGTTGGAACCCAAGACCAGATATCACAATCTCAAGTAGACCTGGCAAGGAGCTTATAAACCAAATATTAGCCCAAGACAAACTCTTATGAGCTTGTTGAGAGCTCTGCACAAACCTGTGCACACCCAGTTGTCACTGAGTGTGTGCACATGGCACTTTTGACCCATTTGCAAGCTATGTAGGAGCTTATAGAAAATCACTAAAATTCTTCAAAAATGATTTTTACAAACTCAACCAGTTGAAGTTCTTGATTCCAAAATACCAATCAATTTAGATCAGAATTAAGTGCATGAAAAATCCAGAAAGATTTGCAAAAATCCACTAAATCACTTTTTTGACTTTTGACAGATTTTGAAGTTGTTGACTAATGTGAACTTTGAGCACTTCTAATTGACTGATTATGTTATATTAGACTATAATGAGACTAATTTAAGCTATTTTAACAACTAATGAAAGGTTTTGATGAGTTTTTGAAATTAAAACTATGACAGTGAGCTATTTATGTGAGATAAGAGGTGATTTTGACTTTTAATCAAATGAGGCTTGCTTTTTATGACTAAATTAACCTATTTAATCCTAAAGTGACATGTGCTAACTAGCAATATCAACAAAAACATCCTCTGAGTCCATAAACTCAGCAAATCCAAACAACCCCATATAAGGTTGATTTTTGGTTTTTTTAAGGCAACTGAGTACTAAGGCTTTTGAAACTGCTTTTTATCAACTTGTTATGAGTTAATAAACTTAAATTAACACAGAAACACTAGATTAAACTACAATTACCCTAGATTCTATTTTATGCTTATAATGACAGTTAATACAAAATTTTTAAGAAAAATGAGAACTAATTAACAAGTCTACAATATTAAGCTTCAATACAACCAAGATATACCTAATAAGCTAGAAGAACTAAAAATAAGCAGAGAACAAGCAGTTGAACAGTAAAATCACAAAAATAAGAAAAATTCTTACAAAATACCATCCAAGTTGAGAACCATGAACTAGAGACCAAGGACCATCCTACTACCTCCCATGAGGTTTTAAACCCTGAACCATCTTCATTTCACCATGCTCCTTGCTTCTTCTTCTTTTTCTTGTGATTTTTATTTTTACACTATTTTTTCTATTTTTGGTATTTTTGCTTTTGACACTAATCAAAGTTTTAAGGTTTCTAATAGCTATTTTAAGCTATTTGGGAGCTTATGTGAGCCTAATCAGTCCAATGTAACAACTTTAAATCAACAAAGCTTAATTTGGAATTTCGAATTTAAAATTGCAAACATGAGAATTAATTCTACAAACTTGAAATTAAGATTGAAATGAGTTCAAATTACATCAAGGTAATGAATACAAGTGTTAGAAAGCAAAGATTACAACTGATTTTGAGTTTACACTAGCTACGAAAATAATTTTAACTAAAAAAAACTACTCTTTGTCTTCTCTTTTATATGCTCAAATTAGGGTTTGTGGTACCCTTCTGATCATTTCCCACCAATAATCCCGCCTTTGGATGCTCTGAATCAATCTCAGCCTTTGATTAGTTTTTTGGCGCCAAAACTGATATAGCAACAGGGGGGTTGAGTGCAAGGAAGGAAGAAGCATTAAATGCTTCTTGTTTTGTTGTTGAGGTGGAGTGATAAGGGAAGTGGAATGTGAGCTGGAGGTGAGGTGAGGGGTGTACTGGATTTGCAGAGAGTGGGTGAAGAAGAAAGGAAAAAGGAGGGAAAAGGTTTGGGCGGGTGTTGACTGGGTTTGACCGGGGGTTCTATTATTAGACAAAGGGTTCAAGGGGTGTTTTGGCAGGGGTTCATAATACAAAAGGGTTCAAGGGGTCAAGGTATTAATATCAAGGACCAAAGTTGCAATTCCACAAAAACCAAGGACCAATTCTGTAATTTTGCAAAGTTGTTCCAAGGGTCAATCTTGCCAAGTTTCATTAGTACAAGGACCATAAAAGATAATTTTCCATTTTTAAACTTCCAAGGACTATTTTTGCCAATTTTGAAACTTGAAGGACCAAACTTGTAAATTCTCCAAAATTTTTACCCAAGGATCATTTTTGATAAATTTTGATTTTGAAAGGACTTGGGTTGACTTTTATTCCAAAACAAATGCTCGGGGACTGATTTTGTCAAGATTTGAAAGTTGAGGGACTAAAACTGCCAATTATGCAAACTTAGCTCGTTTTTCATCTGATTTTAAACATTTTGCATCCAAACATATAAAACACAATTTTGGAATATTTTCAGATTTTGATGCATTTCGAGTGTTTTTAAATGTTTTGCAGTTCAGATTTGACCAAAAATGATGAGTATTTACACACTCATCAATCCCCACACTAAACTATTGCTAGTCCCTAGCAATCTTTTGAGAAAACTTAATGGATTTGAATCTCTTTACCAAAAGCCATTACTTCGGGAGTAGCCAATTGTTTCAGTTCAAGTAAGAACCTTGGTACAATGATAACCAAATGATTTTGAGCAAATCACCGCCTTCCAACGGATTTGATTTGTCTTTACCGTAAGCCGCTTGCTTCGGACTAGCCAACTCTTAGATAAAATATCTTTGGTGAGCTGATTACCAATTATGGTTTTTCAACTGCCTTTACCACAAGCCATAAACTTGCGGGCTAGCCAACTCTTCACTAATTAAAGATATGGTGAGTTGAACACCATACAATTTTGGGCAAATTGCAAGCCGCCAACGGATTTGAGATATCTTTACCAAGAGCCGTTTGCTCTTGGATTAGCCAATCCTTTTGTTTATTAGACATGGCGGATCGATAACCATAAGTGAGTAAGTGCAAAACACTTACTCCAAAAAAAATTTTGGCCAAAAATGGGGAATTGGGTGGTATAATTACATGATAAAATTCGTGAGAATTCCCCCACACTAGAAATGAATATTGCCCTCAATATTCAAAGTACCGGCAGTTATGCCGAAACATAGAACGTAAAAGGGAGATACTACGGCCATTTGTTTTGTGATTTTTTTTTTTTTTTGTTAGAAAACTTATATACAACAGCGGGGGGCAACTCCCCCGCACTAGGGTGGTACACACGGGTGAAAACCCATGTTTAACTACTGTTTTTGATTACCGAGTCGCTAGCTTGACTCAACCCCGCATTCATTGGTTCATGGGGAAGCAAAGTGGAAGAAACAATCTCCATCGGACTTTCATTCAAGATGTTTGGACAAACATTTGAAGCACGTGAAAGTTCCACACCGATGAGATATATTCCCGGCTCAAGATAATGGTACATGGAAATGCCGGGATCAAAGATAATGTCTTCATTCCCGAAGGAGTGAAGAACAGGAGAAGTCACCGTATAGGTGAAGAAAAGAAAGAAAATCATGATAAAAATCATGACTAACTCATCATTATCAGAAGGAGAATTCATGATTTCTGGATCATGAATCTCATCATTTAAGCTCATTTGATCAAGACATATTCGGGTGTGTCATGATTAAAGTGGAAGTTATCATACCCCGGCGGAGATATGATATGAGTGAGTTCACCGGCGAACTCCTCGTTAAGAGAATCAATCACGAGATGTAAATCGGAATTCTTGTTCCATCTGTAGACTCATCACTATCCTCAAACTGAGTATCAAAGAGTGGATTCTCATAAATTAAAGTGAATTCAGAGTCGAATTCAAATAGAGGATTAGTGAGAGTTGTTTTGAACGCTTCAGAACAAAGTGATCAACATTCTCTATTGACCGTTGGGATAAGAAGTGAGTGAACGATCATTAGAAGGGAGACTTTCAATCTCTCCTAGGTCAGCTTCGAAATCAAAGAGATCATCATCACTTTCTGATGAAAGTGGATTGATGTGAGCGAGTTCATCGGTGAACTCCTCAAGAAGAGGATCGACATGGGAGTGATGCCTCAACATACTCGATGTTTCCATAGGAAGCACAATCGTCGCTAAAATCGGAGAAAGTTTCAAAATGATCTAGAGAATACTCAAGAGGGAAAAAGAATCACACATATGCTCGAAGTTCCCTGGACTCTCGATTGGGACAAGGTTCTCAACACTAGACTTTATGAATTCGTCCGATTCCTTTTCAGAACAGGTCAAGATGCTCATCCCCATGTTTAGAGAGTGAGTGGGAATATCGGGCGTGATAACAATGACCGAGGGAGTTGAGAGGGACTAGCATACATATGTTTTACACTTTCCATTTGTTCTTCTGCTAGTAATTCCATCATAGTCTTTTCTCCTTGATTTTTCATGGAAGGAATTTCAACTGATGAACTTGATGAACCCGCACAAAATTGACGAATATCAAGGGTAACTTCATCATCATCATCCTCATCGAGAAGAGCAAAGATCATGAATATAGCACGCGTTTTAGCCGCTTGTTCTTCGACAAGTAATTCCTCCATACTCTTTTCGCTTCTAGCATCTCGCTCTTTTGCAAGTAATTCGCCATAGATTCCTCACGAGTTTTGAAACGACATAGCCTAATTCTCCTGTTCTTTTAATAACTCCGCACTCTTCAAGAGAAGGTCTATCGTAGTTTCATGAGGAGTTGCTTGAATCATTTGGTACTGTGGAGGTTGGTCTTGAAATGATGTGTCAAAATTGTCACAAGGAAATGTATTCCCCGTTTGACAATCCGAAATGACGTGTGGATCTCCACAGTACTCACAACAAAATGATTGTTGTGGCTAGACATGTGAATAATATGGAATTTGGTAATTTCCAAAGTCCCGAAAGTGTTACCGAAAACTGCTCATAGACAAACGCGTTTCTGGATTGACACTCAAATCCTTGGTGAGGACCTCCACAAAACTCACACAGATATGTCAATATCTCATGATGTGGTGGTCGGTAGAATGAATCGATGTGTCATGGTAAGGATAGGGAGCTTGGTTATAGCAACCCATTTCCTGACTCAACCATGCTAAAACTGAGACAATTATCATCATTATGAGGGCCACCACACCATTGGCAACCAAAATGGTGTGGATATGACATAGGAAAGAATCAAAGGTTTACAGAGGGTAAGAAATGAAGAATCAAAAGGGTAAGAGGGTAAAGAGGAATATTTTGGTATTTTTGAAAAACATTTTGGAAATATAAGAAAGAAAATCTTTTTGGGGTTTTTGTGTTCGTTGAAAACTGATTTTAAAATGTTTTCGAAACCGCTTTGTTTTATATGATAATAAGAAGAAAATATGAACAAGGATGGTAAATATACAATGGATGTATATTCAACAACACCGATGCTTCAAATTCGTAGTACACAAAGACACCGCAATGGCGCCAAATTTTGATCCGCCCGAACTCGCCTATCTTTTATTAGTCAACCACTTGTGAATGGTCAACCATAAAATTCAAACAGCTCAGAACAAAATTCAATAAAGTCCAGAGGAGTATAGTGGATCCCCGGGTCGTTAAGTCCCAACGAGGTGTGAAAACTGTAATACAACGAATTTGTGATCGGGTGAATATTGAACAGGAAAAGGTTATGATTGATAATACTAGATGACAAAGGAAAAATCCGAGAAAGAAAATTAAAAAGCTAAATTATATTAAATAAACGCTATCACTATTTTTAAAATTGGATTTTCTTGATTTTTCTTTTATAAATTTGATTTAAAAACTAATTTTAACTTTTAAAACTAAATTAAAATACTAAAAATTATGAAAATAAAGAGGAAAATTATAAAACTATTTTAAAAAATCTAAAATAACTAAAGAGAATTTTCAAAACTAATTTTGTATTTTTCTGATTTATATTCTAATTTCTATGATTTAAAAACTATTTAAAACTAATTAAATTGCTAAAAATTACTATTTAACCTAGGAAAATTATGGAAAAATATTTTTTTGGCTTTTTATATTTTTCTTAATCTAGGAAAATTGAAAACATATTTTTCCTTTTTCGATTTATTTGTATTAAAAGCTATTTAAAAAGTCTTAAAAACTGATTTAAAATAAGAAAAATAGCAAACAAGAATGGAAAAAATCTGAAAAATTAAGGAAAAGTCTAAAATAATATTCTAAATTTATGAAAATTATAAAAACTATAGCTTATGTGTGAGAAATAGAAGTCAGTAGTGCAAACTGCTAGTGAATAAGTTATTAAAATAAGCAAATAAGCACTAGAAAGCACAAAATGAACACAGAAGCTAGATTAAGCTATAAATACCTTAAAGAAACTACTTCCAGCTACACGTAACCTCAAGATAACCACAAGCTTATGAGTACAAAATCAAACAAGTGGAATCAGCCCCGAGGTGCTTATGTCAAGCTTAAGAATAAGCTATCTCGCCCTAGTTGGAACCCAAGACCAGATATCACAATCTCAAGTAGACCTGGCAAGGAGCTTATAAACCAAATATTAGCCCAAGACAAACTCTTATGAGCTTGTTGAGAGTCTGACAAACCTCGCACACTCGGTTGTCATGAGTGTGTGCACAGGCACTTTGACCCATTTGCAAGTTATGTAGGAGCTTATAGAAAATCACTAAAATTCTTCAAAAATGATTTTTACAAACTCAACCAGTTGAAGTTCTTGATTCCAAAATACCAATCAATTTAGATCAGAATTGAGTGCATGAAAAATCCAGAAAGATTTGCAAAAATCCACTAAATCACTTTTTTGACTTTTGACAGATTTTGAAGTTGTTGACTAATGTGAACTTTGAGCACTTCTAATTGACTGATTATGTTATATTAGACTATAATGAGACTAATTTAAGCTATTTTAACAACTAATGAAAGGTTTTGATGAGTTTTTGAAATTAAAACTATGACAGTGAGCTATTTATGTGAGATAAGATGTGATTTTGACTTTTAATCAAATGAGGCTTGGTTTTTATGACTAAATTAACCTATTTAAACCTAAAGTGACATGTGCTAACTAGCAATATCAACAAAAACATCCTCTGAGTCCATAAACTCAGCAAATCCAAACAACCCCATATAAGGTTGATTTTTGGTTTTTTAAGGCAACCGAGTACTAAGGATTTTGAAACCGCTTTTATCAACTTGTTATGAGTTAATAAACTTAAATGAACATAGAAACACTAGCTTAAACTACAATTACCCTAGATTCTATTTTATGCTTATAATGACAGCTAATACAAAATTTTAAGAAAAATGAGAACTAATTAACAAGTCTACAATATTAAGCTTCAATACAACCAAGATATACCTAATAAGCTAGAAGAACTAAAAATAAGCAGAGAACAAGCAGTTGAACAAGAAAATCACAAAAATAAGAAAAATTCTTACAAAATACCATCCAAGTTGAGAACCATGAACTAGAGACCAAGGACCATCCTACTACCTCCCATGAGGTTCTAAACCCAACCATCTTCATTTCACCATGCTCCTTGCTTCTTCTTCTTTTTCTTGTGATTTTTATTTTTACACTATTTTTTCTATTTTTGGTATTTTTTTGCTTTTTGACACTAATCAAAGTTTTAAGGATTCTAATAGCTATTTTAAGCTATTTAGGAGCTTATGTGAGCCTAATCACCCAATGTAACAACTTTAAATCAACAAAGCTTAATTTGGAATTTCGAATTTAAAATTGCAAACATGAGAATTAATTCTACAAACTTGAAATTAAGATTGAAATGAGTTCAAATTACATCAAGGT
This sequence comes from Chrysanthemum makinoi, assembly GCA_910596185.1. Lineage (NCBI taxonomy): Eukaryota > Viridiplantae > Streptophyta > Magnoliopsida > Asterales > Asteraceae > Chrysanthemum > Chrysanthemum makinoi. The sequence continues at coordinate 193,794,400 of OU343221.1, forward strand.
AAATGAATACAAGTGTTAGAAAGCAAAGATTACAACTGATTTTGAGTTTACACTAGCTACGAAAATAATTTTAACTAAAAAAAACTACTCTTTGTCTTCAGCCTTCTCTTCTCTTTTATATGCTCAAATTAGGGTTTGTGGTACCCTTCTGATCATTTCCCACCAATAATCCTGGCCTTTGGATGCTCTGAATCAATCTCAGCCTTTGATTAGTTTTTTGGCGCCAAAACTGATATAGCAACAGGGGGGTTGAGTGCAAGGAAGGAAGAAGCATTAAATGCTTCTTGTTTTGTTGTTGAGGTGGAGTGATAAGGGAAGTGGAATGTGAGATGGAGGTGAGGTGAGGGTGTAATGGATTTGCAGAGAGGGGTGAAGAAGAAAGGAAAAGGAGGAAAAGGTTTGGGCGGGTGTTGACTGGTTTGACCGGGGTTCTATTATTAGACAAAGGGTTCAAGGGGTGTTTTAAGGCAGGGTTCATAATACAAAAGGGTTCAAGGGGTCAAGGTATTAATATCAAGGACCAAAGTTGCAATTCCACAAAAACCAAGGACCAATTCTGTAATTTTGCAAAGTTGTTCCAAGGGTCAATCTTGCCAAGTTTCATTAGTACAAGGACCATAAAAGATAATTTTCCATTTTAAAACTTCCAAGGACTATTTTTGCCAATTTTGAAACTTGAAGGACCAAACTTGTAAATTCTCCAAACTTTTTACCCAAGGATCATTTTTGATAAATTTTGATTTTGAAAGGACTTGGGTTGACTTTTAATCCAAAACAAATGCTCAGGGACTGATTTTGTCAAGATTTGAAAGTTGAGGGACTGAAACGCCAATTATGCAAACTTTGTTCGTTTTTCATCCGATTTTAAACATTTTGCATCTGAAACATATAAAACACAATTTTGGAATATTTTCAGAATTTTGATGCATTTCTGAGTGTTTTTAAATGTTTTGCAGTTCAGATTTGACCAAAAATGATGAGTATTTACACACTCATCATACGCCTCTAGGTTCCTGCCTCTCTGCTTGTGGAAGGCTTTGTCCACTAAACGTTGGTAGGTGGCTGATTCGTTGTGAAGTGAGTGTGAGAAAAACACAAATATCAACAATATCAAATTAACCGTAAAACTCGACAAATCAACCTTTTAGGAAAAGAGTTAACGTGCCAAATCTCACGGGTGTGATAAAAGTGATACCGGGAAGTGATTTCCCCGGGTCGTGTCCCAACGAGGTGTGAAATTGACGATGTCGTTGAGTTTCGTGATTAGGACTTGAATTGGTTAAACGAATTTTGGATTTTTGATTACGTAACTCTACAAAATAAAGTATGAGAATGGAAATAAAGTAAGTACAACAATGTAAACTCTAAATAAACTACTACTAAGCCTAAGAAACAATAAAACAAAGCTAAATTACATCCTAGGGTGCTAAAACTAAAAACGCGAGACCCCGAGCTAATCCCGAGCCTCGAAAGTGAAAAAGATGCAATTTAAGTCCTACGAGTGCAAATCTAATTTTGCTACATTCTACAAGACTAAAAATTATTTTAGGAAAAAACCGGGTATTTTTTCGAGTTTTATTTTATTTACTACGAATTAAAAACTAATTTAAACTAATTAATTAATTAAAAATACTAAACTATTTTAGAAAAATATGGAAAAATTACAGAAACTACTTTGAGATGAATACTATCTAGGAAAAATAAAATGGAAAAGCTACCTAATCTAAATAAGCAGAAAATAAGCTAGCTAAATAATAAGCTAAAAAGAGATAAACTTGGTTAAAAGGATTGGGCCCCAAAGACTTAACAAGAAAAGTCCCTAGGGCAGTTGGTGTTGGATGGTTGTCTTGTGTCGTGGACTCTGAGTGAGGAGATCCTGGTTCAATCCCAGCCCCCACCTTTTAGTTACACTTAATTTTTTTTTTTTGGCTTTGGGAGATTTAGGAACCAATGAGACCTTTTTTTTTTGTGAAAACTTTTTCTTGCACAACACCTCAATAAGCTGCATACACGCTTATCTTTCCCATTGTATGAACAGTGTACCAAACCAAACACTCCTTAACAATTTGCAAGCACAAATAAGCCAAGAACAAACAGAATAAGCAATCGTTAAGCACTTTTAACAACTCAAACATAAGTGAATGAGATTAAAATAAGCTAAAGTAGCAAAATTACACTAAAAAGAAGAAGAAACTAAGCACTTTAAATAGTAAGCTGAACTAAGTGGATTTTTATAGCTAAGACTGAAAATGAGCAATCCAAAAGTTCCAATAAGCATCGAAAGGACTGTAAATAAGCTAAATCTAAACTAGCCTAACATAAGTTAACTAATAAACACCTAAGGGAACCTAATAAGCAATAGTTAAACACTACAAAGCTAAAAAAAGAGGTAAAACAGCTGCTACAGACTTTCAAAACCAAATGAGGCTTCTAAGAAGCTTCAAATAAGCTTATGTCTAATGAGCAAACACCTAACTTATCTCAAACACTAAAGGGAAATTTGAATAAGCAATAAGCAAGATGAAAGAAGCTAAAAAAAAAACTAACCAAAGGAGCCCTCGAGGTCAGTTGAGTGCTGATCTGCAGCTTAAAACATGTTGTGGCAACTTGAAGCTTATTTCTAAGCTAAGAGATAGACTTCAAAAGCAGGAACAAGCTACAAAAGTAAAGTTAGCATAGGTGACATAAAAAAAACCAATTAGGGGCAAAGTTTGACACTGTTACAGCTTATAAATAAGATGTAAACAGGTGCTTTTGGGCCTGTTGTAACTGATGCAGAAAAAATGGAAAGGGACAGGTTCAGATTTCTTGCATACTACTAAAAATCATTTTGCTATAAAACACCACTTGGAATGCCAAAATAAATTGAGCTAACATCTAACTACAACTACTTGGAGACCCAACATGGGTAGAAAAAAAATGGATTTTGACCCACGAAACTTGCTGATCCAAACATCCCCTTTAGAGACCTTAAACTGATTTTTGAAACTGATTTGAGACTTTTGAGCTTCGAAAAACTGACTTGTGAACTTTAAACCAAGTCTCAACTTAGCTTATACAACTTAACAAACACTTTAACTGACTTGGCAAAGATTTAAGAACTTGAATAATAATCAAAACTGCATAAACTGAAATTAAAGACAGAAATTTAAGTGCATTGAAATTAAAAATTACACGAATTGTAAATGACAGGAAAGTTTAAAGATGGCACTAGAACATTAAGTTTCTAGACAAGACTAACAATTTTTACAAACACCTATTTATACTAAAACTAGAGTCTTCAATCTCTTAAGGTCTTCACATGTGCTTCTTGTGTTGTGTTTCTTCTGTGAGACAAGCAAGCTAAGAGCCATTTGTGCTTTCTTGAGATGATCCAAGCCATCCATTAAGTAGGTACCAATATTGGTACATCCAAGCCATTGATTGGTTTCTTGAAGCTGGGATTGGTGAGGTGGCAGTAGGAAAAGAAAGGATAGTGGGTTTGGGATTAGGGTTTAACTGGGTAAAAGAATTAAGGTGGTTTTGGGTTTGATGAAGCTGGGTAATAGAGAGTTTGGAGGTGGAGTGTTTGGGAAGCAGAGAAAAGGTATCTAGGGTTCTGGGTTATGGTTTGGGCGGGAAGTGGAGAAGACAGGGGATTGGGTGTATATATGTTGACTGGGTTAAAGGGTTGGGTTGACCGGGTTTGGACTTGGATCAGGTTGTTTATTTTGGGCCTTGGGATGGTTATTTGGACTTGGATTGAACCCATATGAGACCTTAGGGATTAAAACTGCCAAGACTAAAAATTCAGGGACCACTCGTGATTTCGATGAGTATAATCCAAGGGCCTAAATTCGACAATCTCAAATAATGCAAGGACTTGAATCGCCAAATTGCGAAAACTTGAAGGACTGAAACTGTAATTTTCCAAAAATTCTCAAAATGACCAATTTTGACAAGTAAGAATTACCAAAGGACTAAAAATGTTTATTTTCCAATTTAAAATGTCCAGGGGTGAATTCTGTCATTCTTTGAAATTCCAGGGACTAAAGTTGCCATTTTAAAAGTTTGGGGACCTAAACCGCCAATTATGCAAACTTTATTCGTTTTTCATTTGTTTTCAATAATTTTGCATCTGAAACATATAAAACACAATTTTGAGTTATTTTCAGTATTTTGATGCATTTCGGAGTGTTTTTAGATGTTTTGCAGCTCAGATTTGACCAAAAATGATGAGTGAATAAGCACTCATCAAATCCCCCACACTAAAACATTGCTAGTCCCTAGCAATCTTTTGAGAAAACTTAATGGATTTGAATCTCTTTACCAAAAGCCATTACTTCTGGAGTAGCCAAATGTTTTAGTTCAAGTAAGAACTATGGTACACTGATAACCATATGATTTTGAGCAAACCACCAGCTTCCAACGGATTTGATTTGTCTTTACCAGAAGCCGTTTGCTTCTGGACTAGCCAACTCTTTAGATAAATTATCAATATTATCTTTGGTGAGTCGATTACCAATTATGGATTTCCAACTGCCTTTACCACAAGCCATAAACTTGCGGGCTAGCCAACTCTTCACTAATTAAAGATATGGTGAGCTGAAAACCATACAATTTTGGGCAAATTGCAAGCCGTCAACGGTTTTGAGATATCTTTACCAAGAGCCGTTTGCTCCTGGATTAGCCAATCCTTTTGTTTATTAGACAAGGCGACTTGAAAACCATAAAAAAATTTGGCCAAAAATGGGGGAATTGGGCGGTATAATTACATGATAAAATTCGTGAGAATTCCCCCCCACACTAGAAATGAATATTGCCCTCAATATTCAAAGTACCGCTACTGTTGTTGAAACAAAGAACGTAAAAGGAAATACTACGCCATTATTTGAAAGGTTTTTTTATGGAAAACTTATGTACAACAGCGGGGGGCAACTCCCCCACACTAGGGTGGTAGAAAGTAGAAAGAAGTCAAAAATACGGGTGAAAACCCATATAGTGTGCTACTGTTTTTGATTCCCGAGTCGCTAGCTTGACTCGACCCCGAATTCATTGGTCCATGGGGAAGCAAGTGGAAGAGAAAATCTCCATCGGACTTTCATTCAAATGGTTTGGATACACATTGAATGTGTCAAAAGTTCCACTCCGATGAGATACATCCGGCTCAAAAGAAAGAGAAATGCCGGGTCAAAGATGGTATCTTCACTCCCGTAGGAGTTAAGACATGGAGAAGAGATGGGAGGAGAAGGCAAAGTGTCAATTACTTGACAACAGGTGGGATGGGTGGGCAAAAGATTAGATTGAGGAACATTAACGGAATGTTCAGAAATCTTATCCACCACTTTAGAAGTCACAACATCCGTGTTGGACTTAAGAAATATCCGAGAGTGAACTCCCTTGAAAGGTAAGATACCGGGTTTGAAAACTTTATCCTCAGAGAGGAATGAAACGCAAGTATCAACCATGGTAAAATCCTCAATGGTGGATAAGTTACTCATGGATGAAAGGGGATGTAGAGCATTTTGCTCAAAAAGCTCATCCTCAATTCCCGGAGGAAGAGGATCGATGTGAGCGAGTTCACCGGCGAACTCCTCATGGAAAAGTCTACTCCTTTCGGAAGGAGGAGGCAATTCAAATGTGGACGACTCATACTCAGGAAGAGAAAGATGAAAAGTGGGAATGCCACTACTCTCTTTCAGATGAACGTCATCGAAGCGGAATACATCAAATTCCGGAAGAAAATCATTGGAGAAAGCCTCAAGTTCAGGAAATGTTTCGGGCTTTTCCAAGATAGAGTCACTATCCACAACGGGGATAGGAGATGAAGCTGGCTTAGCACATAATGATTCGATCTTAGAAACGAGGAGATTTACATTGAACAATTTTTCACGAAGTATCTCGTCCTCAATTTCCGGATCATCAATCTCTCACCTCCTCTCAGCTAACTAGCTCAGAAGGTAACTCCTCGACATAATCGATGTCTCCATAAGATAAAGAATCGTCAAACGAAGTACAATCGTTGTCAGAATCGGAGAACATCTCGACATGATCGTTTGGGATGTCAAGAGGAGGAGAAGAATCATCATCAAGAGGCTCATCAAACATATTACCGGAGATAACCTCGGACTCACTTGGGGTTGGGACAAGGTTCTTAACACAAGACGGTTCCGTTTCCAGAATAGTGCTAAGATGCTCGTCCCCCATTAAAAGGTTATCCGAAGGTTCTATGGTAGATAGGCAAGATAAGGGCGAGAGTGGACATGTCGGTACTTTGTGGGCTTGAGATATGCACCTTGTCCTTTATCATCTCCCAATCCTCCTCATCCTCGTCATCGAGACGGCAAGCCTCGTTAAATAGGAGAAGCTTTTGAGCTCGCTCCTCGCCTAGAAATCTTTCATTGAGAGCTGCTTGTTCCTTGGAAAGTTCTTCAAGGATACAAGGATGTTGATCGATGACGGAAGTTGTGGGGTTGGACATTGTCAAAACTGGAAGTGTTATAACAAGGATCGGGTCCAAAGTAATTATGATTCCACGATTGACATTGATAATCATCATGAGGACCCCCACACTTAGCACAATGAGGGTATTGGGGAGAGAAATTTTGAACGATGTTTGATCATTGAAATGATGAAAATACGGTTCTGGTTCGTATAAATTTTGTGGAGGGTAGTTGAAATTGTTTTGAGGATAATTGAAAGAGTTTGGGTTAGAATCATAAGCGAATGAATTCTCGACACAAATCGAACAACATCCATTGACAAGATAGTTTCCACACCACTCGCACATGCATTTGTAACAACGAAAACCTTGTGGTAACAAGTCTCCACAACCGTAGCAATACTCTTGATCAAACGAAGATATTTCGGGCTCGGGAATAGGAATCGAGGGTTCAACAACATCACATAAAGCGGTATTTCCCGGAGTTGAATCATGACGAAGTTCAATTAAGAAGTTTTGAATCATGTCATTTCTGGCCCTAAAGAAATTGTCGGTGAAACGTTCAGAAGATTCCGGAGGTGGGACAAGTGGTGTGCTCTTAGAGCTAGCAAGTTCCACCACTTCCGTTATGGTCTCCGGTGTTTGAACGGGTTCATCGTAATCAATTCTAATTCTCGACCTTTTTTCATTGGCTTGAATTTGATCAATTAGATTACGGGCTCTAAATTCAAAGAAATCGTCCTCGTAACCCTCGGTGGGTGCTTGAGGTAACTCCGACGTTTGAACGGGTTTGTCAACATTAGAACGTATTTCGGGTTGTGGCGGATGGTCAAAATAACCTTGAAAAGAATTTTTTATGGATAATTCGCACAAATTGCAAAATTCGCTTGAACTAGGCCTTCCGCACCGCTCACACACGCACTTGTGACAATGATGTTGATCTTTTTCCATACACCGAAGATGATCGTCGTCATTAGAATTAAACATATAGAGGGTTAAAGAGATAGAATTAAACGGTTTTGAGGTTAAAGAAGAGTAGAATCAAACAGTACGAGAGGGTAAGAGAAATAGAATCATACGGATAAGAGGAATGAGAAGAATATTTTTGGCTTTGGATTTTATGAAAAACGGTAACTTCACGAGGAAGGATCTTCAAGTCACTAATCGCAAAAACTTCACGATATTGTCGCAACACACCTCCCCGGCAGCGGCGCCAAAATTTGATTCGTTGTGAAGTGAGTGTGAGAAAAACACAAATATCAACAATATCAAATTAACCGTAAAACTCGACAAATCAACCTTTTAGGAAAAGGGTTAACGTGCCAAATCTCACGGGTGTGATAAAAGTGATACCGGGAAGTGATTTCCCCGGGTCGTGTCCCAACGAGGTGTGAAATTGACGATGTCGTTGAGTTTCGTGATTAGGACTTGAATTGGTTAAACGAATTTTGGATTTTTGATTACGTAACTCTACAAAATAAAGTATGAGAATGGAAATAAAGTAAGTACAACAATGTAAACTCTAAATAAACTACTACTAAGCCTAAGAAACAATAAAACAAAGCTAAATTACATCCTAGGGTGCTAAAACACAAAAACGCAAAAACCCGAGATAACCCCGAGCCTCGAAAGTGAAAAATATGCAATTTAAGTCCTACGAGTGCAAATCTAATTTTGCTACATTCTACATGACTAAAAATTATTTTAAGAAAAAGCCGGGTATTTTTTCGAGTTTTATTTTATTTACTACGAATTAAAAACTAATTTAAACTAATTAATTAATTAAAAATACTAAACTATTTTAGAAAAATATGGAAAAATTGCAGAAACTACTTTGAGGTGAATACTATCTAGGAAAAATAAAATGGAAAAGCTACCTAATCTAAATAAGCAGAAAATAAGCTAGCTAAATAATAAGCTAAAAAGAGATAAACTTGGTTAAAAGGATTGGGCCCCAAAGACTTAACAAGAAAAGTCCCTAGGGCAGTTGGTGTTGGATGGTTGTCTTGTGTCGTGGACTCTGAGTGAGGAGATCCTGGGTTCGAATCCCAGCCCCCACCTTTTTAGTTACACTTAATTTTTTTTTTTTTTTGGCTTTTGGGAGATTTAGGAACCAATGAGACCTTTTTTTTGTGAAAACTTTTTCTTGCACAACACCTCAATAAGCTGTACACAGCTTATCTTTCCCATTGTATGAACAGTGTACCAAACCAAACACTCCTTAACAATTTGCAAGCACAAATAAGCCAAGAACAAACAGAATAAGCAATCGTTAAGCACTTTTAACAACTCAAACATAAGTGAATGAGACTAAAATAAGCTAAAGTAGCAAAATTACACTAAAAAGAAGAAGAAACTAAGCACTTTAAATAGTAAGCTGAACTAAGTGGATTTTTATAGCTAAGACTGAAAATGAGCAATCCAAAAGTTCCAATAAGCATCGAAAGGACTGTAAATAAGCTAAATCTAAACTAGCCTAACATAAGTTAACTAATAAACACCTAAGGGAACCTAATAAGCAATAGTTAAACACTACAAAGCTAAAAAAAAGAGGTAAAAACAGGCTGCTACAGGACTTTCAAAACCAAATGAGGCTTCTAAGAAGCTTCAAATAAGCTTATGTCTAATGAGCAAACACCTAACTTATCTCAAACACTAAAGGGAAATTTGAATAAGCAATAAGCAAGATGAAAGAAGCTAAAAAAAACTAACCAAAGGAGCCCTCGAGGTCGCTGTTGAGTTGATCTGCAGGCTTAAAACATTTGTTGTGGCAACTTGAAGCTTATTTCTAAGCTAAGAGATAGACTTCAAAAGCAGGAACAAGCTACAAAAGTAAAGTTAGCATAGGTGACATAAAAAAAACCAATTAGGGGCAAAGTTTGACACTTTTACAGCTTATAAATAAGTCGTAAACAGTGCTTTGGGCTTGTTGCAACTGATGCAGAAATAATGGAAAGGGACAGGTTCAAATTTCTTGCATACTACTAAAAATCATTTTGCTATAAAACACCACTTGGAATGCCAAAATAAATTGAGCTAACATCTAACTACAACTACTTGGAGACCCAACATGGGTAGAAAAAAAATGGATTTTGACCCACCGAAACTTGTGATCCAAACATCCCCTTTAGAGACCTTAAACTGATTTTTGAAACTGATTTGAGACTTTTGAGCTTCGAAAAACTGACTTGTGAACTTTAAACCAAGTCTCAACTTAGCTTATACAACTTAACAAACACTTTAACTGACTTGGCAAAGATTTAAGAACTTGAATAATAATCAAAACTGCATAAACTGAAATTAAAGACAGAAATTTAAGTGCATTGAAATTAAAAATTACACGAATTGTAAATGACAGGAAAGTTTAAAGATGGCACTAGAACATTAAGTTTCTAGACAAGACTAACAATTTTTACAAACACCTATTTATACTAAAACTAGAGTCTTCAATCTCTTAAGGTCTTCACATGTGCTTCTTGTGTTGTGTTTCTTCTGTGAGACAAGCAAGCTAAGAGCCATTTGTGCTTTCTTGAGATGATCCAAGCCATCCATTAAGTAGGTACCAATATTGGTACATCCAAGCCATTAATTGGTTTCTTGAAGCTGGGATTGGTGAGGTGGCAGTGGGAAAAGAAAGGATAGTGGGTTTGGGATTAGGGTTTAACTGGGTAAAAGAATTAAGGTGGTTTTGGGTTTGATGAAGCTGGGTAATAGAGAGTTTGGAGGTGGAGTGTTTGGGAAGCAGAGAAAAGGTATCTAGGGTTCTGGGTTATGGTTTGGGCGGGAAGTGGAGAAGACAGGGGATTGGGTGTATATATGTTGACTGGGTTAAAGGGTTGGGTTGACCGGGTTTGGACTTGATCAGTTGTTTATTTTGGGCCTTGGGATGGTTATTTGGACTTGGATTGAACCCATATGAGACCTTAGGGATTAAAACTGCCAAGACTAAAATTCAGGGACCACTGCGTGATTTCTGATGAGTATAATCCAAGGGCCTAAATTTGACAATCTCAAATAATGCAAGGACTTGAATCTGCAAATTGAAACTTGAAGGACTGAAATTGTAATTTTCCAAAAATTCTCAAAATGACCAATTTTGACAAGTAAGAATTACCAAAGGACTAAAAAATGTTTATTTTCCAATTTAAAATGTCCAGGGGTGAATTCGGTCATTCTTTGAAATTCCAGGGACTAAAGTTGCCATTTTTAAAAGTTTGGGGACTGAAACTGCCAATTATGCAAACTTTGTTCGTTTTTCATTTGTTTTCAATAATTTTGCATCTGAAACATATAAAACACAATTTTGAGTTATTTTCAGTATTTTGATGCATTTCGGAGTGTTTTTAGATATTTTGCAGCTCAGATTTGACCAAAAATGATGAGTGAATAAGCACTCATCAAATCCCCCACACTAAAACATTGCTAGTCCCTAGCAATCTTTTGAGAAAACTTAATGGATTTGAATCTCTTTACCAAAAGCCATTACTTCTGGAGTAGCCAAATGTTTTAGTTCAAGTAAGAACTATCACTGATAACCATATGATTTTGAGCAAACCACCAGCTTCCAACGGATTTGATTTGTCTTTACCATAAGCCGTTTGCTTCTGGACTAGCCAACTCTTTAGATAAATTATCAATATTATCTTTGGTGAGTCGATTACCAATTATGGATTTCCAACCGCCTTTACCACAAGCCATAAACTTGCGGGCTAGCCAACTCTTCACTAATTAAAGATATGGTGAGCTGAACACCATACAATTTTGGGCAAATTGCAAGCCGTCAACGGTTTTGAGATATCTTTACCAAGAGCCGTTTGCTCCTGGATTAGCCAATCCTTTTGTTTATTAGACAAGGCGGACTGAAAACCATAAAAAAATTTGGCCAAAAATGGGGGAATTGGGTGGTATAATTACATGATAAAATTCGTGAGAATTCCCCCCCACACTAGAAATGAATATTGCCCTCAATATTCAAAGTACCGGCTGTTGTGCCGAAACAAAGAACGTAAAAGGGAAATACTACGGCCATTATTTGAAAGGTTTTTTTTTTTTTTTTTTTTTTTTTTTGGAAAACTTATGTACAACAGCGGGGGGCAACTCCCCCACACTAGGGTGGTAGAAAGTAGAAAGAAGTCAAAAATACGGGTGAAAACCCATATAGTGTGCTACTGTTTTTGATTCCCGAGTCGCTAGCTTGACTCGACCCCGAATTCATTGGTCCATGGGGAAGCAAGTGGAAGAGAAAATCTCCATCGGACTTTCATTCAAATGGTTTGGATACACATTGAATGTGTCAAAAGTTCCACTCCGATGAGATACATCCGGCTCAAAAGAAAGAGAAATGCCGGGATCAAAGATGGTATCTTCACTCCCGTAGGAGTTAAGACATGGAGAAGAGATGGGAGGAGAAGGCAAAGTGTCAATTACTTGACAACAGGTGGGATGGGTGGGCAAAAGATTAGATTGAGGAACATTAACGAATGTTCGAAATCTTATCCACCACTATAGAAGTCACAACATCCGTGTTGGACTTAAGAAATATCCGAGAGTGAACTCCCTGGAAAGGTAAGATACCGGGTTTGAAAACTTTATCCTCAGAGAGGAATGAAACGCAAGTATCAACCATGGTAAAATCCTCAATGGTGGATAAGTTACTCATGGATGAAAGGGGATGTAGAGCATTTTGCTCAAAAAGCTCATCCTCAATTCCAGGAGGAAGAGGATCGATGTGAGCGAGTTCACCGGCGAACTCCTCATGGAAAAGTCTACTCCTTTCGGAAGGAGGAGGCAATTCAAATGTGACGACTCATACTCAGGAAGAGAAAGATGAAAAGTGGGAATGCCACTACTCTATTTTTCAGTATGAACGTCATCGAAGCGGAATACATCAAATTCCGGAAGAGAATCATTGGAGAAAGCCTCAAGTTCAGGAAATGTTTCGGGCTTTTCCAAGATAGAGTCACTATCCACAACGGGGATAGGAGATGAAGCTGGCTTAGCACATAATGATTCGATCTTAGAAACGAGGAGATTTACATTGAACAATTTTTCACGAAGTATCTCGTCCTCAATTTCCGAGATCATCGTAATCTCTCACCTCTAAGCTAACTAGTTCAGAAGGTAACTCCTCGACATAATCGATGTCTCCATAAGATAAAGAATCGTCAAACGAAGTACAATCGTTGTCAGAATCGGAGAACATCTCGACATGATCGTTTGGGATGTCAAGAGGAGGAGAAGAATCATCATCAAGAGGCTCATCAAACATATTACCGGAGATAACCTCGGACTCACTTGGGGTTGGGACAAGGTTCTTAACACAAGACGGTTCCGTTTCCAGAATAGTGCTAAGATGCTCGTCCCCCATTAAAAGGTTATCCGAAGGTTCTATGGTAGATAGGCAAGATAAGGGCGGAGAGTGGACATGTGCGGTACTTTGTGGGCTTGAGGTATGCACCTTGTCCTTTATCATCTCCCAATCCTCCTCATCCTCGTCATCGAGACGGCAAGCCTCGTTAAATAGGAGAAGCTTTTGAGCTGCTCGCTCCTCAGCTAGAAATCTTTCATTGAGAGCTGCTTGTTCCTTGGAAAGTTCTTCAAGGATACAAGGATGTTGATCGATGACGGGAAGTTGTGGGGGTTGGACATTGTCAAAACTGGAAGTGTTATAACAAGGATCGGTCCAAAGTAATTATTATTCCACGATTGACATTGATAATCATCATGAGGACCCCCACACTTAGCACAATGAGGGTATTGGGGAGAGAAATTTTGAAACGATGTTTGATCATTGAAATGATGAAAATACGGTTCTGGTTCGTATAAATTTTGTGGAGGGTAGTTGAAATTGTTTTGAGGATAATTGAAAGAGTTTGGGTTAGAATCATAAGCGAATGAATTCTCGGCACAAATCGAACAACATCCATTGACAAGATAGTTTCCACACCACTCGCACATGCATTTGTAACAACGAAAACCTTGTGGTAACAAGTCTCCACAACCGTAGCAATACTCTTGATCAAACGAAGATATTTCGGGCTCGGGAATAGGAATCGAGGGTTCAACAACATCACATAAAGCGGTATTTCCCGAAGTTGAATCATGACGAAGTTCAATTAAGAAGTTTTGAATCATGTCATTTCTGGCCCTAAAGAAATTGTCGGTGAAACGTTCAGAAGATTCCGGAGGTGGGACAAGTAGTGTGCTCTTAGAGCTAGCAAGTTCCACCACTTCCGTTATGGTCTCCGGTGTTTGAACGGGTTCATCGTAATCAATTCTAATTCTCGACCTTTTTTCATTGGCTTGAATTTGATCAATTAGATTACGGGCTCTAAATTCAAAGAAATCGTCCTCGTAACCCTCGGTGGGTGCTTGAGGTAACTCCGACGTTTGAACGGGTTTGTCAACATTAGAACGTATTCCGGGTTGTGGCGGGTGGTCAAAATAACCTTGAAAAGAATTTTTTATGGATAATTCGCACAAATTGCAAAATTCGCTTGAACTAGGCCTTCCGCTCACTCACACACACTTGTGACAATGATGTTGATCTTTTTCCATACATCAAGATGATCGTCGTCATTAGAAACATATAGAGGGTTAAAGAGATAGAATTAAACGGTTTTGAGGTTAAAGAAGAGTAGAATCAAACAGTACGAGAGGGTAAGAGAAATAGAATCATACGGATAAGAGGAATGAGAAGAATATTTTTGGTTTTGGATTTTATGAAAAACGGTAACTTCACGAGGAAGGATCTTCAAGTCACTAATCGCAAAAACTTCACGATATTGTCGCAACACACCTCCCCGGCAGCGGCGCCAAAATTTGATTCGTTGTTAAGTGAGTGTGAGAAAAACACAAATATCAACAATATCAAATTAACCGTAAAACTCGACAAATCAACCTTTTAGGAAAAGGGTTAACGTGCCAAATCTCACGGGTGTGATAAAAGTGATACCGGGAAGTGATTTCCCCGGGTCGTGTCCCAACGAGGTGTGAAATTGACGATGTCGTTGAGTTTCGTGATTAGGACTTGAATTGGTTAAACGAATTTTGGATTTTTGATTACGTAACTCTACAAAATAAAGTATGAGAATGGAAATAAAGTAAGTACAACAATGTAAACTCTAAATAAACTACTACTAAGCCTAAGAAACAATAAAACAAAGCTAAATTACATCCTAGGGTGCTAAAACTAAAAACGCGAGACCCCGAGCTAATCCCGAGCCTAAAGTGAAAAAAGATGCAATTTAAGTCCTACGAGTGCAAATCTAATTTTGCTACATTCTACATGACTAAAAATTATTTTAGGAAAACCGGTATTTTTCGAGTTTTATTTTATTTACTACGAATTAAAAACTAATTTAAACTAATTAATTAATTAAAAATACTAAACTATTTTAGAAAAATATGGAAAAATTGCGAAAACTACTTTGAGGTGAATACTATCTAGGAAAAATAAAATGGAAAAGCTACCTAATCTAAATAAGCGTAAAATAAGCTAGCTAAATAATAAGCTAAAAGAGATAAACTTGTTAAAGGATTGGGCCCCAAAGACTTAACAAGAAAAGTCCCTAGGGCAGTTGGTGTTGGATGGTTGTCTTGTGTGTGTGGACTCGAGTGAGGAGATCCTGGTTCGAATCCCACCTTTTTAGTTACACTTAATTTTTTTTTTATTTTGGCTTTTGGGAGATTTAGGAACCAATGAGACCTTTTTTTTGTGAAAACTTTTTCTTGCACAACACCTCAATAAGGCATTACAAAAGCTTATCTTTCCCATTGTATGAACAAAGGTACCAAACCAAACACTCCTTAACAATTTGCAAGCACAAATAAGCCAAGAACAAACAGAATAAGCAATCGTTAAGCACTTTTAACAACTCAAACATAAGTGAATGAGACTAAAATAAGCTAAAGTAGCAAAATTACACTAAAAAGAAGAAGAAACTAAGCACTTTAAATAGTAAGTCAACTAAGTGGATTTTTATAGCTAAGACCTAAAATGAGCAATCCAAAAGTTCCAATAAGCATCGAAAGGACTGTAAATAAGCTAAATCTAAACTAGCCTAACATAAGTTAACTAATAAACACCTAAGGGAACCTAATAAGCAATAGTTAAACACTACAAAGCTAAAAAAAGAGGTAAAAGCAGTGCTACAGACTTTCAAAACCAAATGAGGCTTCTAAGAAGCTTCAAATAAGCTTATGTCTAATGAGCAAACACCTAACTTATCTCAAACACTAAAGGGAAATTTGAATAAGCAATAAGCAAGATGAAAGAAGCTAAAAAAAACTAACCAAAGGAGCCTCTCGAGGTCTTGTTGAGTTGTCTGCAGCTTAAAACAAATGTTGTGGCAACTTGAAGCTTATTTCTAAGCTAAGAGATAGACTTCAAAAGCAGGAACAAGCTACAAAAGTAAAGTTAGCATAGGTGACATAAAAAAAAACCAATTAGGGGCAAAGTTTGACACTTTTACAGCTTATAAATAAGTCGTAACAGTCTTTGGGCTTGTTGCAACTGATGCAGAAATAATGGAAAGGGACAGGTTCAAATTTCTTGCATACTACTAAAAATCATTTTGCTATAAAACACCACTTGGAATGCCAAAATAAATTGAGCTAACATCTAACTACAACTACTTGGAGACCCAACATGGGTAGAAAAATGGATTTTGACCAATTTAAAACTTGCGATCCAAACATCCCCTTTAGAGACCTTAAACTGATTTTTGAAACTGATTTGAGACTTTTGAGCTTCGAAAAACTGACTTGTGAACTTTAAACCAAGTCTCAACTTAGCTTATACAACTTAACAAACACTTTAACTGACTTGGCAAAGATTTAAGAACTTGAATAATAATCAAAACTGCATAAACTGAAATTAAAGACAGAAATTTAAGTGCATTGAAATTAAAAATTACACGAATTGTAAATGACAGGAAAGTTTAAAGATGGCACTAGAACATTAAGTTTCTAAACAAGACTAACAATTTTTACAAACACCTATTTATACTAAAACTAGAGTCTTCAATCTCTTAAGGTCTTCACATGTGCTTCTTGTGTTGTGTTTCTTCTGTGAAACAAGCAAGCTAAGAGCCATTTGTGCTTTCTTGAGATGATCCAAGCCATCCATTAAGTAGGTACAAATATTGGTAAATCCAAGCCATTGATTGGTTCTTTTAGACATGGATTGGTGAGGTGGCAGTGGGAGAAAAAGGATAGTGGGTTTGGGATTAGGGTTTAACCGGTAAAAGAATTAAGGTGGTTTTGGGTTTGATGAAGCTGGGTAATAGAGAGTTTGGAGGTGGAGTGTTTGGGCGAGAGAGAAGGTATCTAGGGTTCTGGTTATGGTTTTGGGGGAAGTGGAGAAGACAGGGGATTGGGTGTATATATGTTAACTGGGTTAAAGGGTTTGGGTTGACCGGTTTGGACTTGGATCAGGTTGTTTATTTTGGGCCTTGGGATGGTTATTTGGACTTGGATTGAACCCATATGAGACCTTAGGGATTAAACGCCAAGACTAAAAATTCAGGGACCACTCGCGTGATTTCTAATGAGTATAATCCAAGGGCCTAAATTTGACAATCTCAAATAATGCAAGGACTGAATCTGCCAAATTGCGAAACTTGAAGGACTGAAATTGTAATTTTCCAAAAATTTTCAAAATGACCAATTTTGACAAGTAAGAATTACCAAAGGACTAAAAATGTTTATTTTCCAATTTAAAATGTCCAGGGGTGAATTCTGTCATTCTTTGAAATTCCAGAGACTAAAGTTGCCATTTTAAAAGTTGGGACCTGCCAATTATGCAAACTTTGTTCGTTTTTCATTTGTTTTCAATAATTTTGCATCTAAAACATATAAAACACAATTTTGAGTTATTTTCAGATTTTGATGCATTTCGAGTGTTTTTAGATGTTTTGGTACCGATTTGACCAAAAATGATGAGTGAATAAGCACTCATCAAATTCCCCACACTAAAACATTGCTAGTCCCTAGCAATCTTTTGAGAAAACTTAATGGATTTGAATCTCTTTACCAAAAGCCATTACTTCGGGAGTAGCCAAATGTTTTAGTTCAAGTAAGAACTATCACTGATAACCATATGATTTTGAGCAAACCACCAGCTTCCAACGGATTTGATTTGTCTTTACCATAAGCCGCTTGCTTCGACTAGCCAACTCTTTAGATAAATTATCAATATTATCTTTGGTGAGTCGATTACCAATTATGGATTTCCAACCGCCTTTACCACAAGCCATAAACTTGCGGGCTAGCCAACTCTTCACTAATTAAAGATATGGTGAACTGAACACCATACAATTTTGGGCAAATTGCAAGCCGTCAACGGTTTTGAGATATCTTTACCAAGAGCCGTTTGCTCCTGGATTAGCCAATCCTTTTGTTTATTAGACAAGGCGGACTGATAACCATAAAAAAATTTGGCCAAAAATGGGGGAATTGGGTGGTATAATTACATGATAAAATTCGTGAGAATTCCCCCCCACACTAGAAATGAATATTGCCCTCAATATTCAAAGTACCGCATTGTTGTCAGAAACAAAACGAAAGGAAATACTACGGCCATTATTTGAAAGGTGTTTTTTTTTTTTGGAAAACTTATGTACAACAAGGGAACTCCCACACTAGGGTGGTAGAAAGTAGAAAGAAGTCAAAAATACGGGTGAAAACCCATATAGTGTGCTACTGTTTTTGATTCCCGAGTCGCTAGCTTGACTCGACCCCGAATTCATTGGTCCATGGGGAAGCAAGTGGAAGAGAAAATCTCCATCGGACTTTCATTCAAATGGTTTGGATACACATTGAATGTGTCAAAAGTTCCACTCCGATGAGATACATCCGGCTCAAAAGAAAGAGAAATGCCGGGATCAAAGATGGTATCTTCACTCCCGTAGGAGTTAAGACGTGGAGAAGAGATGGGAGGAGAAGGCAAAGTGTCAATTACTTGACAACAGGTGGGATGGGTGGGCAAAAGATTAGATTGAGGAACATTAACCAATGTTCGTAAATCTTATCCACCACTATAGAAGTCACAACATCCGTGTTGGACTTAAGAAATATCCGAGAGTGAACTCCTTTGAAAGGTAAGATACCGGGTTTGAAAACTTTATCCTCGAGAGAGATGAATGCATGAGTATCAACCATGGTAAAATCCTCAATGGTGGATAAGTTACTCATGGATGAAAGGGGATGTAGAGCATTTTGCTCAAAAAGCTCATCCTCAATTCCCGAAGGAAGAGGATCGATGTGAGCGAGTTCACCGGCGAACTCCTCATGGAAAAGTCTACTCCTTTCGGAAGGAGGAGGCAATTCAAATGTGGGCGACTCATGTCGAGGAAGAGAAAGATGAAAAGTGGGAATGCCACTACTCTCTTTTCAGTATGAACGTCATCGGCGGAATACATCAAATTCGGAAGAGAATCATTGGAGAAAGCCTCAAGTTCAGAAATGTTTGGGCTTTTCCAAGATAGAGTCACTATCCACAGGGAATAGGAGATGGCTGCTTAGCACATAATGATTTGATCTTAGAAATGAGGAGATTTACATTGAACAATTTTTCACGAAGTATCGTCCTCAATTTCGGATCATCAGAATCTCACCTCCTCTAAGCTAACTAGCTTAGAAGGTAACTCCTCGACATAATCGATGTCTCCATAAGATAAAGAATCGTCAAACGAAGTACAATGGTGTCAAGTCGGAGAACATCTCGACGTGGGATGTCAAGAGGAGGATAAGAATCATCATCAAGAGGCTCATCAAACATATTACCGGAGATAACTTCGGACTCACTTGGGGTTGGGACAAGGTTCTTAACACAAGCGGTTCCGTTCAGAATAGTGCTAAGATGCTCGTTCCCCATTAAAAGGTTATTCGAAGGTTCTATGGTAGATAGGCAAGATAAGGACGGAGAGTGGACATGTGCGGTACTTTGTGGGCTTGAGGTATGCACCTTGTCCTTTATCATCTCCCATCCTCCTCATCGTCATCGAGACGGCAAGCCTCGTTAAATAGGAGAAGCTTTTGGTGCTCGCTCTCGGCTAGAAATCTTTCATTGAGAGCTGCTTGTTCCTTGGAAAGTTCTTCAAGGATACAAGGATGTTGATCGATGACGGGAAGTTGTGGGGGTTGGACATTGTCAAAACTGGAAGTGTTATAACAAGGATCGGGTCCAAAGTAATTATGATTCCACGATTGACATTGATAATCATCATGAGGACCCATAGCACAATGATGAGGGTATTGGGAGAGAAATTTTGAAACGATGTTTGATCATTGAAATGATGAAAATAGGTTACGTTCGTTATAAATTTTGTGGAGGATAGTTGAAATTGTTTTGAGGATAATTGAAAGAGTTTGGGTTAGAATCATAGCGAATGAATTCGGCACAAATCGAACAACATCCATTGACAAGATAGTTTCCACACCACTCGCACATGCATTTGTAACAACGAAAACCTTGTGGTAACAAGTCTCCACAACCGTAGCAATACTCTTGATCAAACGAAGATATTTCGGACTGGGAATAGGAATGAGGGTTCAACAACATCACATAAAGCGGTATTTCCCAAAGTTGAATCATGACGAAGTTCAATTAAGAAGTTTTGAATCATGTCATTTAAAGAAATTGTCGGTGAAATTCGGAAGATTCCGGTGGGACAAGTAGTGTGCTCTTAGAGCTAGCAAGTTCCACCACTTCCGTTATGGTCTCCGGTGTTTGAACGGGTTCATCGTAATCAATTCTAATTCGACCTTTTTCATTGGCTTGAATTTGATCAATTAGATTACGGGCTCTAAATTCAAAGAAATCGTCCTCGTAACCCTCGGTGGGTGCTTGAGGTAACTCCGACGTTTGAACGGGTTTGTCAACATTAGAACGTATTTCGGGTTGTGGCGGGTGGTCAAAATAACCTTGAAAAAGAATTTTTATGGATAATTCGCACAAATTGCAAAATTCGCTTGAACTAGGCCTTCCGCACCGCTCACACACGCACTTGTGACAATGATGTTGATCTTTTCCATACCAAGAGATGATCATTGCGTCATTAGAATTAAATATATAGAGGGTTAAAGAGATAGAATTAAACGGTTTTGAGGTTAAAGAAGAGTAGAAATCAAGCGATGCAGTAAGAGAAATAGAATCATACTGGATAAGAGGAATGAGAAAGAATATTTTTGGCTTTGGATTTTATGCGGTAACTTCACGAGTAAGGTTCTTCAAGTCACTAATCGCAAAAACTTCACGATATTGTCGCAACACACCTCCCGAGCGGGCCAAAATTTGATTCGTTATGAAGTGAGTGTGAGAAAAACACAAATATCAACAATATCAAATTAACCGTAAAACTCGACAAATCAACCTTTTAGGAAAAGGGTTAACGTGCCAAATCTCACGGGTGTGATAAGTGATACCGGAAGTGATTTCCCGGTGCGTGTCCCAACGAGGTGTGAAATTGTGATGTCGTTGAGTTTAGGACTTGAATTGGTTAAGCAATTTTGGATTTTTGATTACGTAACTCTACAAAATAAAGTATGAGAATGGAAATAAAGTAAGTACAACAATGTAAACTCTAAATAAACTACTACTAAGCCTAAGAAACAATAAAACAAAGCTAAATTACATCCTAGGGTGCTAAAACTAAAAGCGAGACCAGAGCTAATCCAGAACCCTCGAAGTGAAAAAGATGCAATTTAAGTCCTAAAGTGCAAATCTAATTTTGCTACATTCTACATGACTAAAAATTATTTTAGGAAAAACCGGTATTTTTTCGAGTTTTATTTTATTTACTACGAATTAAAAACTAATTTAAACTAATTAATTAATTAAAAATACTAAACTATTTTAGAAAAATATGGAAAAATTGCAGAAACTACTTTGAGGTGAATACTATCTAGGAAAAATAAAATGGAAAAGCTACCTAATCTAAATAAGCAGAAAATAAGCTAGCTAAATAATAAGCTAAAAAGAGATAAACTTGGTTAAAAGGATTGGGCCCCAAAGACTTAACAAGAAAAGTCCCTAGAGCGTTGGTGTTGGATGGTTGTCTTGTGTGGGACTCAGTGAGGAGATCTGGGTTTGAATCCCACCCCACCTTTTAGTTACACTTAATTTTTATTTTGGCTTTTGGGAGATTTAGGAACCAATGAGACCTTTTTTGTGAAAACTTTTCTTGCACAACACCTCAATAAGGCATGTGACTTATCTTTCCCATTGTATGATTGTACCAAACCAAACACTCCTTAACAATTTGCAAGCACAAATAAGCCAAGAACAAACAGAATAAGCAATCGTTAAGCACTTTTAACAACTCAAACATAAGTGAATGAGACTAAAATAAGCTAAAGTAGCAAAATTACACTAAAAAGAAGAAGAAACTAAGCACTTTAAATAGTAAGCTGAACTAAGTGGATTTTTATAGCTAAGACTGAAAATGAGCAATCCAAAAGTTCCAATAAGCATCGAAAGGACTGTAAATAAGCTAAATCTAAACTAGCCTAACATAAGTTAACTAATAAACACCTAAGGGAACCTAATAAGCAATAGTTAAACACTACAAAGCTAAAAAAAAGAGGTAAAAAAGCAATTTCAGGGTTTCAAAACCAAATGAGGCTTCTAAGAAGCTTCAAATAAGCTTATGTCTAATGAGCAAACACCTAACTTATCTCAAACACTAAAGGGAAATTTGAATAAGCAATAAGCAAGATGAAAGAAGCTAAAAAAAAACTAACCAAAGGAGCCCTCGAGTGCTGATCTGGGGCTTAAAACTTGACTGTTGTGGCAACTTGAAGCTTATTTCTAAGCTAAGAGATAGACTTCAAAAGCAGGAACAAGCTACAAAAGTAAAGTTAGCATAGGTGACATAAAAAAACCAATTAGGGCAAAGTTTGACACTTTTAAATAAAAGGTATGCTTAAGGTCTTTTGGCTTGTTGCAATCGAGAAATAATGGAAAGGGACAGGGTTCAAATTTCTTGCATACTACTAAAAATCATTGTGCATAAAACACAACTTGGAATGCCAAAATAAATTGAGCAAACATCTAACTACAACTACTTGGAGATCCAACATGGGTCAAAAATGGAGTTTAACCCATGAAACTTGTTGATCCAAACATCCCCTTTAGAGACCTTAAACTGATTTTTGCCGATTTGAGACTTTTGAGCTTCGAAAAACTGACTTGTGAACTTTAAACCAAGTCTCAACTTAGCTTATACAACTTAACAAACACTTTAACTGACTTGGCAAAGATTTAAGAACTTGAATAATAATCAAAACTGCATAAACGAAATTAAAGACAAAATTTAAGTGCATTGAAATTAAAAATTACAATTGTAAATGTGGAAAGAAGTTTAAAGATGGCACTAGAACATTAAGTTTCTAGACAAGACTAACAATTTTTACAAACACCTATTTATACTAAAACTAGAGTCTTCAATCTCTTAAGGTCTTCACATGTGCTTCTTGTGTTGTGTTTCTTCACGTGAGACAAGCAAGCTAAGAGCCATTTGCTTTCTTGAGATGATCCAACCATCCATTAAGTAGGTACCAATATTGGTACATCAAAGATTGATTGGTTTCTTGAAGCTGGGATTGGTGAGGTGGCAGTAGGAAAAGAAAGGATAGTGGGTTTGGGATTAGGGTTTAAGGGTAAAAAGAATTAAGGTGGTTTTGGGTTTGATGAAGCCGGGTAATAGAGAGTTGGAGGTGGAGTGTTTGGGAAGCAGAGAAAAAAGGTATCTAGGGTTACTGGTTATGGTTTTGGCGGGAAGTGGAGAAGCAGAGGGATTGGGTGTATATATGTTGACTGGGTTAAAGGGTTGGGTTGACCGGGTTTGGACTTGGATCAGGTTGTTTATTTTGGGCCTTGGGATGGTTATTTGGACTTGGATTGAACCCATATGAGACCTTACGGATTAAACTGCCAAGACTAAAAATTCAGGGACCACTCGTGATTTCGATGAGTATAATCCAAGAGCCTAAATTCGACAATCTCAAATAATGCAAGGACTGAATCTGCCAAATTGCGAAACTTGAAGGACTGAAATTGTAATTTTCCAAAAATTCTCAAAATGACCAATTTTGACAAGTAAGAATTACCAAAGGACTAAAAATGTTTATTTTCCAATTTAAAATGTCGGTGAATTCGTCATTCTTTGAAATTCCAGGGACTAAAGTTGCCATTTTTAAAAGTTGGGGGTAGAAGCGCCAATTATGCAAACCTTGTTCGTTTTTCATTTGTTTTCAATAATTTTGCATCTGAAACATATAAAACACAATTTTAAGTTATTTTCGATTATTTTGATGCATTTGGTGTTTTTAGATGTTTTCTTTCAGTTTGACCAAAATGATGAGTGAATAAGCACTCATCGCTGGCACCACATTTTTCAAACCAAAGGCATCTTTTGTAACAATAGCGCGCTTTCCTGTGAAAAGGCTGTCTTCTCTTCGTCTTCTTCCGCCATTTGTATCATGGTAACCCTATAAAGCGTCAAAAACTTGGTAAAACCGACAAGGATTCTACTTTCCATCAATTTACGGCGAGGATAGCGGTCCCGGATAGGCTTTGTTAATATCGAAATCCACGCACATTCGCCACGTCCATCATGCTTCTGACCATCACGGATTGGCCACCCAAGTTTGATACTTCACCTCCACGAGTATGCCTGGCTACAAGCTCATCCACTTCTTTGCATGCGGCGGCATTTCTTTCGAGAGCCGGCTTGGCAGCTTTTGCTTGATAGGTTCAATATGTTTGAACTCATTAAGCTTTGTTGATTCTTAGAAGGGCTTCCGTCTATAGTGAGGAGTTAGGGGACCCCGTCATGTGAGTAGGTCCATGCGAAGACACTGCATTGGCCGTAGTACCTTTTCCAATTATGCTTTAAAGGAGGTTGGGAGCTGCTTTCCGATTACCACCGTTTGATCAGGATAGAGATCGTTTACTGCGTTCTTGACATCCCGATACAGTGAGAACATTTTGAGGAGGCTCTTCGAAACTGTTTGATCCTTTTGCCTACTTCAGTGAGGCTTCTTCACGTTAGGTGGAGAAAACCGTTCCAATACCGAAAGGTGTTTGGAATTTGACCACGGCATGTATGGTGGAGACAACGATGCCCATCTTCACATTCTGTTCTCCTATCAATAGGTTATAGGGAGATTAGGACCTTACGATCGTGAAAACAAGAGTTTCGTTCTTTTAGCCTTCTCAATGTATCCTCTAGAGGACTTCTCCCGAGGGCCATGAGTGTTCCCTGAGAACCCTACTAAGGTACCCAGTCTACTCTCCGACCTTTCGAATGTTTGAGCTTTAGAACGGCGTTAAGTAGATCACTTCATAGGAGCTACCATTCTAGGTAGGTACGTTTACTTCTCTGTGGAGATCAAGACCTTGATGACCAGCGGGGGAACTTTCCTTGTGATTGAAGGAAAGGTGACATCTCCTTCTCCGCATAGTTTCCCTCCGCTTCTTTTCTCTTTAGACCCGAATCATCCCACCATGAGGATGGGTACTTGGCAGTGTGGTGTCTTTCCCCAACTGTGTATCGGAGACCTTTTCTTTACCTTTCTTAATACCCTTCACCAAATGTCCCAATTGGTGGACTTCATGGCCTCTTCTATCCGATTCTTGAGCTCTCTATTTCTTGGTGTCGTGTCCATAATCGTCATGGAAGTAGCAGATTTGGAGGTATCTGGGCCTTCCTCTATTTTCCAAGCGAGGAGGAGGATCAAAGCGGCCTTTTCCGTAGCAAGTATCTCTCTTGGAGATTTGGACAGTTGCGAGACCGTGGTTGATGTTTTTATGGTACGGTGTAAACCTGTCCCTTCCTTTGTATCTATTCACCCTTCCTACGAAGGATTCTTGAGGCTTTCTTTGTGATTTTTCTTTGTTTACGACCGAACCCCGTTGGTAGACACTTCTTTGGCCGATCGGTGTAAGCCTTCTCCACTAAACCCTTATAGGTTGCAAGAAGGTCGGAGTGGAGAATTCAACCAAACTTCTATTTGAAGGCCATGCAGCGAAACAGTGAGATCGTTGTTCTTCATGCAAGCCCATTATCGTAAGGTGTCACGGTTATCATGTCGTAATAGAAAGCCACAGTGCTCTCATTTTCCTTCGCTTGATGTTGTGCCTTTAGGAGTGCGTTCTTGTAAACTTTTCATTGGTGAAATGTGATGAACTTGGCGAGATCGTCCAAATTCACTATGGTTTTTGCGGTTCCACCATATCGGCGAGTCTCGTAGGGTATATGTAAACATGTTGCAAGCAACGGGAATAACCCATACGCATTGATAGCCTCTTGACGGTGTAAGAAGTTATCCCAGGGTCCCCCTTCCCATCATAAGTACCAATATGGGGCATTTTCAACCCATCATGAGAAAGGGTAGTCTTCTATCCATCTTCGAAGGGTGTTGTGGAGCCCATGGGCTCCGAATAAAGCGATTATAAGGTGGCATGTAGGTAGGGGCAGCATTGTCGGGTTTATGATTTGGAGGTATTCCAAAGGTTTTGGTTAACATATTGAGGGTAAGAAGTAGGTATATAAGGTGGGTAACTTCCGGCTGATGCGAAGGATATACCATAGGTTGCTGTAGGGCATGCTTAAATACGGTTAGTAAAACTAGGGTTGCTAGTGCCTTGTGGGGGATAAACCCCTTGGGGTAAGATTGAGCACGAAAGGTACATACCATGAGGAGGAAGATTTCCTCCCATTCATTTGAGATGGATTGCCTTAGCTAGATGGTGAGAAGGCTGCAAAGAACCCCTTACCAGTTCTTGGTCGACCGCCAAAAGTGGTGGCAAATTAACCCCGTAGTATCCCTTGGTGACTCCTTCCATTGGAGCATTCTATCGTGCCTTCCTTTCTAGTCAGACCTCTGGAACATCTTCAAAACCAACCGACCTTCCACTAGGCCTTCGACTTTCAGAGATCCTATCCTTAGCGGCGTGTAGCCCGAAGCCAGGGCCTAGCCTCATTTCCAACTCTTCGTCATACTCATCACTTGAGTATTCTAACTCCTCCATCTCCACATTCGAGCTTGCCTCCTTGATCCCTCGGTAAAGATTCTAAGGCCGATGTTAGCCCGACAAGCGGCGGATTCGGTTCGGGGTTAGCGAGGTTGAAGCATGGTTGTTAGGAGTTATTTGGGGTGAGATCGTGTGGTAAAGGTGGACGCGTTATATTGGGAAGGTTGTTAGTATCATTGGTGGGATTAGTGTCAAGGTCGAGAAAAGGAGGTGTATCCCTCTTCCTTGATTCATGCCGTGAAACTAGTGAGAGTGATTATTTGGTGTAAGTTTGGAATAACGAGACCAATAGTAGCGGGTCCTACGGATGGCGCCACTGATTGTACAATAATTGAGAGCCAGACCTTGATGGTGATCGAAGGGTATGAAAAGTGATATGCTTACGTAAACTTGTAGCTAATACGCAATAAGAAATAGTAGACACTTGTTAAGTGATTGCTTGAGGGGAGCCCTCCGAACCACCTCCCGTGAGAGTAAGTATGAAATATGTGTTGTAAATAATATGGAGTAAATCTTGTGTTGAATGAACATACCATTGAAATGACTTGTCCAACCTATTTATAGGTGATGAAAATAGCTTGGAGAGTGTTAGCACACGTTTAGGAGATCATGGGGAAGTCCCTAATTTGTGGTAACCACTAGGGCTTCATCCCTATCTTGGACTTGGCGGGAAGCTAAGGAAATAGTGGGAGCGTGGGGAAGACCAAGTCAAGGTTCTTCTTTGTCTTGGCATTTTCAAGAGACACGAAGGGCATAGGCGGCGGAATTCCCTTGTAATCCATGTCAATGATGAATGGTTTTACCCCACCAATGACTTATGAAGACTTGGGTCTTAATGCCATTTCGACTAAGACCAGAGGGGAGTCCTTGACGATCGGTACATCATCATTAAATCAATTCCATTCTTGGACCAAGGTTGATTCAAAGTGGATCGCCCATCGTTTCTATCCAGTTGTCACAAGCTTGATCTTTAGAAAAGACCTCACATGTCACCCACCAAGAGCTTGTTTGATGTTGGCTCTAGAAGGATTTCCATCTTCATCGTGAATATTTTACATATCACTTTCGGATGCGGCAATACCACAAGGGTAATGCGTAGGACTCTTAATATATTCTTACTTTCCACATTGTGTGAAACAGAAAGTCTTCATTAATTTTGTGTCCTATTGAGATATTGTGGATGATCTCTTGGCTCTAGACTCAATAGTGCACATTTGGTTCCTATCTGGAGACTAGGGAGAGGGTCTCCTTCTTCAATATCAACAATCTCTAAGAGAATTTCGATAGATTATGTAGGTTCCCCGTGAGAATGAAACAAGTCCTTTTAAGCGAAACTTGAGTAGCTTGGGAAGTTTAGTGCAGATGCGTCCTTTGGGTCCATGGCGTCTTGTCTTCAATACTAGTGTTACCTTAGTAAACACCAGTAGCATATGTATTGAACCGGTTTACGCCCTAAGGTTGAATTTTTGGAGGGCTATTTCTTTTCACCCTTTTCACATTTATTTCTTTTTCATTCTTCAACCCCTTCAGTTCTTACCGAGACTTCATAACTAGAACCTTGTTGGGTTTATTCCGATTACAAGCTCAATCTCAGTCGGCACTCTTCCCATTTCTCATTTTTCTCCTTTTTCATCATACCTAAGGACTCTACACTATCTAGTGGATTGTCCACGGGTAGATCCCTCGACTCTGGCGGGATCGTAGAAATGAATACCTAACCTAACCATCCTTATAACACCATGCATAAAGTAAATTGGTTGGTCTTTTGGTACTGTTCTTTCCTTCTCGAAACCAATTGAAAAATCATTTGAAAAATCAATCAAGATACTTGTGATATAATATCAAAGCATTTTGTATCTTAATTGTTTTGATCTTTCATAAATGCTCCCCCTCAACATGTGCATATGATATTTGAAATCATTTTATCACATAGAAAGAGTTTTTGAAGCACATTTGACACACAAGCCATTAAGAAACCATTCGCTCCCCCTCAATATGTGCATCAATATATTAAAGAGTTTAGCACATATTAGAGAGAGCCAGCACATTGAATCAAATGATCACCTTTTATCAAATTTCATATTAAATCACAAATTCTAGATCAAAATATCAAACCCTTAGAGATTTTGGATCCCAAGTGATTTAATAAGGTTTAGAAAACATGGGAGAATATGTGCCTTTGTTTAAATACTCTTTTGGTTTTTGGTTAAATGCTCCTCCACAATCATGTGCATTATGAATTTCAAAATCGTTTGGCACATGAAGAAATGAGGGCTTTAGAAACAATTACCCTTTTAAGCCCGATTTGAGATTTAAATCAAGATCTCTCCCCGATCAAAAATTTCAAACCAATTGAGATTTTGGATCCCGATTGATTTAAATCATTTGGAAAATTTTAGGGAAAAGACGTGGCAAGATTTAATTTTGAAAATGACGATGAGGACCAATAGGACATTAAAGATTGTTAGTGTCGGTATGATAGTTTTAGGAGTTCTTTAAGTAAAATAAAACAATTTCACAATCAAACAGAAGCAGAAAAAAAATTTCATTTTGAAAGATCTTGATTCTTAAGAAAAATCATACCATGACATAACATTAAATCTTTAGATCACCACTTATTTTGTACAATCCGGACTTTTATGAAAAAATATTGTTTGAAAATAATTTATTTTAAATCACTTTCCCCTCAGATGACCGTAGTAGTGATGATTGATTGACTTAAGTTTTAATAAAATGAAGTCTGGTGATTTACAAAATTAAGTCCAATTTATTTTCAAAACCAATATTTTTCCATTTTCAAAACAATTTTAACAAATATTTTGAAAAATGGTATTATTCACTACTTTTCCTACACAAGATACGTTAGGTGGTTGAGCGACTTTTGTTGTTGTTCTTGAGGGTTGGAAAAACCATCTGCGATGCAAGTGAGACTTCTTACGTTGCATTTTTCATGCCAAATGAGGTCAAATTAAGCTCGTTTCTTCATTTAATGATGAAGAAAACCATCTAATCTTGATGAGACCTCTTACGTTGCATTTTTTCATGCCAACTCTCTATAGAAGTCAAATTAAGCTCCGTTTCTTCATTTGTCAACCCAAGATATAGTTACCCTTTCCATTCGGCATCCAATCATCTTCAATTGTGGGATCCGGATTGGGAACATTCTTATATACCATCTTATCTGCATATGTTAGTCAACATACATACAAATATATGGTGGTCGGCATCACCCAAACAGCAATCGACTAATTAAAGCCAACCCAACATATCAATCAGAACATACATGGGCATGGGAATTATATGTTCATTAATCTATAATCATCTAAACCTAACAATCACATCCTAGAAACCTAGTCCTTCAACATAGGCAATTATATTTTTGAGATAAATCGTGGGATGATAAAAGCCCGTTAGATGATATGAATTTGAAAAACATTCTCCCCCTCAATCAATGACTCTTTTTCTTGAAAAGTTTTAAAGCGTGAAGTCATTGATTGAGTTTTCAATTTTATGAAAACTTGATTCTGATTGATTTTCAAGCAACTCATTTTCCACCATTTAGTTAAAACAAATATTTTTCTAAAGAATTTTTAAAAGGAAAAATCTTTGATTAGAAATGCATCCTTGACATACTTTCCTCAACTTGTTTTAGGATAAGTGCACGAAATATTTGACAAATTGTTTTAGCGCAACACTTTCCTTCCATGAAGAGCGGGTTGCTATCGGAAATAATAGCAAGCCATGGTTAAAGCAGTTCTGATCACGAAGTAGCGCAAAGCCATTTTTGAAGTCGCGGGTTACGATGCGAAATAGCGTAAGCCATAGATTTTAGACATGTTTTGAAAAAAATATTTACACCTCCTGCTCGAACTTCATCTATGGTCCCGTGCCATTATTGAATGACATTTCTAAGACCGCAGACGTTATCGATACCAGAAGACATGTCTTGAGAAAATAATATTTTCGGTCTTTTTCAAAAATTTCTGATTTTTATGGGTTTTTGATGGTTTTATATTTTTCTATTTTGTTTTGCTGGTTTTATATTTTTGTATTTTCTTTTTGATAAATATTTACAAACATAGAGTAGATGATATAGTTAAAGAAGATGATGATCGATGCAGAGATAAGGATATCGAGCAGCCCCGTTGTAGAAGATAGAAGTCATCATCTCTTAAGTATTCACCACCAAAGCTTCCAAGGCTCCTGAATAGAGAGAAATTGAACCATCTGAAAGTGAGACTTTGGCAGCTTCCACCCAAACCATAAATCTTCTTATTGAGCAGATTCTAAGCTTTCTTTCAAGCTTGCCTTGGCCAGATGTACAAAGAAGCACACCATATCATCGATCTTGTTGTTCCAAATAAGAATGATCATCGTAAGTCTCCATTCGGGGTTATATCATCCAATAGAATAGCAGCAACGTATCATCCCACACATAAAACAATCTTCTCATATTTCTTTTCTAGATGTGCGAGCAATCCATTAGAAGGTGTCAAGAGAACAATTCCCCCAAGTAGTTGAATTGATGCAGACGGTCTCTTTGTATAATGCTCAAGAACTCTCCCAAATACACATCATGCCCGGAAAGAAAACACCTCCCCAATGTTTGTGGTAAACAATGGCTTTCTTCCCGATGATGATGGTGTATGAAGCTCAAGAACCGAAGTACACCAATATCCAAGAACTCTCCGTACACATCATGCTCGGAGAAAACACCTCCCAATGTTTGTGGTAAACAATGGCTTTCTTTCCCTCGATGATGATGGTGTATGAAGCTCAAGAATCAGTACACATTCGAGAGAACAACCGATAACATTGAAGAAGCGGGCGAATCGCGATTATCTGCGGATGACAATCTCGGGATGTCAACTCGGAATAAGTGATTATATCTCGAATCAGCGATTAAGCCCTCAAGTGAGACAATGGCCCCCCAATGTACACAATTCTCTCTCCCGATGATTGCGATAACATCGAGATCATCACACACATAATACCTCTTATATCTTCAGAAACTTTCTCTTACATCGCTTCCCCCACATCGTTGGAATAAGAACACTAGACGCCATGAGTCAAATCTTGAGTTTCTCCGGTGTAATGACATATGTCTTCCCAGGATATCTTCAATCACTTAGAAGTATTAAGCTCATCAAGTTTACTCGCGTTTAGATGCATGTTTCCTTCCCCCTTGTTGGTTTTGACACCGAGAATCAGCAACATATTATAAGCCCAAATACTTGAAATCTGTTGAGAAGAACACTTTTAATCTTTGTGAGAATCAACTTCTTTGAAGAATTGAGCAAGTCTAATTGGGGATTAAATCAGACATTTCACTCCCCAATTAGTGCTTTCTCCCTAAACCGACAATCTTTATAATGAATGCTTGAATTAAGAAGATGTCTTTAGATCTTTAAATGCAACTCGTCTTTAGTCTTCTAACATGCGAGAAAATGTAGAGCGGTATGTGACTTCGACCTTCTTCAAGATTGTCCAGTTGGGGATTAGATAGTTAACATCTTCATCTCACCAAATGGTTCAATTACCGTGTATATGTAGCGGATCTCCTTAACTAAAATCCCTCCCAATCAAACAAGAACATAAAGATGCTCATCAAAGAAATCAGCCTAGCAACTAGAAGCACTTTGTCATTTAATCATATTCAGTGTGAAGATGTCAACCAACGGCTCTTAAAAGAAAAACTCCATGTGAAGATGACCCGATAAGAAGAAGCTCAGTTCTTACATGAGTTTGGAGCCGTTTGACCATTTATTCTCAGATATTGATCAACCATGCATAATTATCATACTTCTTCTCCCCCACCAAGGGTACATGGAGATGCCATTCTTGATTAAGAAAAGATGAATATCGTCAACAAATGTAGTCTATTCACACTTCTCCCCATAAGAAATTAGCACATGATGTCGCCATCATCAATATATTAGAGCAAGTGGAATAAGAAAAACAATCAACGGTAGTCCGGTTCACTTGATAACTAAAAGCGCATGGAAAAACCATGAAGCATGTTGATGAGAATGGTCATAAATAAGAATATTTCTCTTCCGAAGATATCTTGTTGAAGCGTACATTCTTTTCTTTAGAGTACGAGGCTTGTCTTGTTGTGTTCACGTCATAATGATGAAGTCTGAGGCACGAGCCGATGTGAGCAGGCGTCATTATCTCTCTCTTTTCATCATCTCTTGGCAAAACATGTAATCATCACCGATATCATTTAGTAGGCTCTTTATCGTGGCAATGATGGAAAACCCAATATGATGAATTTGACCAGTAAAACAACCTGAACTTCATAAACACACATATGTAACAAGAGCGGTCGAGACTTCATCATCTATTGAATCTCTAAGTACTCTATACTCTTCATCCAACCAACCATCAAGTATAAGGCGTACATCACCTCTTGAAAATCCACAATTGAATGTGACACCGAGCACTACAACGTAACTCCTTAAAGTGATAGTTATTTTGTGGTGGTAAAAGCCCAATTCCCCAAGTGGTAAAAGAAAAGGTAAAAGACACCCAACAATAACTAGATTTCCAAGTCTTCGTTTTTGATAATAAGCTCGAACAAGGATCTTGAAGAATCTTCATCCAACCATCCCCGATACCTTCAAATACTAAGTACACTCGCTCGTGATATTTCACTTCAACCTCAAATAAATATCTTGAATACTTGCCGTTGTCACATCTTAGGTTAGCGCTAAAATCTAGCCTTCTTTGACATTAAAATGAACTTTGATAATGGTTTCATCCTGACCATGGTTAAAAGCACAACCCAGTAAAACCTTGTAATACCCACGCCATGAGGACAATCCAAACAAACACCCAAATCTTGAAGTACACCCTTTTATCCCTTCTTCGAAGTAGAAACCGTGGAACCAGCATCAAATAAGATCCCGAAATACACTTTCCTTTCTCAAGGATGGTTCCATCATT
Source organism: Chrysanthemum makinoi (assembly GCA_910596185.1). Classification (NCBI taxonomy): domain Eukaryota; kingdom Viridiplantae; phylum Streptophyta; class Magnoliopsida; order Asterales; family Asteraceae; genus Chrysanthemum; species Chrysanthemum makinoi. The sequence continues at coordinate 193,827,810 of OU343221.1, forward strand.
ATGGGATTTTACAACTCTATGGCTTAAACCGAGAAATAGTTTCTTTCGCGGGATTTTACAAAACCAAGAATAAACCGTAAGATAGATCTGGAAATGCACTTTACAATTACGGGATGTTTCCCTTTATCCGGGATTTTATAAGTCTATGATTTAAACTGAGAAATAAATTCTTTCGCGGGATTTTACAAAATCAAAACAAAACCGTAAACAATGTCAGCTTGAATGTGCTATGACAACTTTGGTTTGATTGAATAACTGTTTTAGGGAACATGCGGCGGTTCATCAATGCTTCAATCTCCAACATCAATATCATCAACCATCCAGTAAACACTTTGGTAAACACATCATTCCGCATTGTGCAGCCGCTATTGCAAAGACAACATGGTGAAGTAAACCCGATATGCCAAACTTGATCATGAAGAAAAATTTCCCAGATTTGTTACTTAAACTTGTACTCCTCGTGAAAAGCGGTGTACCCAATGTACAAAACCTCTTGACCTTCTCAACTGTGTGAGACACCGAAGTGATAGCTACGTTGTGGGTTAAGTGAGAAAGAATCACCAACGTAACTAAATAGCCAAGCCTTTATCACACTCTATAAATGCCCAAACAAGTCATCTTTGCGGAAGGGTAGAAAGAAAATAAATAAAAGAGCCGGAAAACTTCACTTCAAACCCAAATAAGAAATACCGAACACAATCAACCCCGTAGTCAGACTTCTTCCAATAACAATTTAAGCCATGACATAATAATCTCCGTGGAAATGTATAAGCCAAAGTGTCATCATCAAAACTCGACGACAAAACTCATCAAATAACAAATCTCAGATCTCGTGGAAGCCACATATTATCAAAACACATACTTGTTAAATTTCATGAGAACAATCCAATTTTGAGAAGTCCAAAATTTCAATATAAAGTCCAAGTCCAAGTCCACGAATTTCAGCCCATGTCGAGTTAAAACAGAAAGTCCGAAATCCAAAGGCCCAGTTCCCAGATCCAAAACCATAGAAATCTAAAAAATGTCACTAAAAAAAAGACTAAAGACATGTCTTTATCGTTAAACTTTTGTCACACTCCATAAATGCCTACTGAATTCAAATATCATTATCTTTAAACTTATGATCTAACATATCTACAAAAATATCTCTATCTTAAGAGACATATTTTTCAATGATGTTAAATATGTTTCCTTAATTCGATCAAGGTCCAGGTAAAATCAAATGCAATTCATGAAGCCCAACAAAACTCATTGGTGCGTTTTTAGTCTCAATATGGCCCACGTCCAACAATATTATCCAAGGCCTATGAATAATAAGCATTATACTCGGCCTATCCAATCTTCGTCCAAAGAGGCCCACGTGAATAAAAGACCCGTACCAAATCTCATCAACCCTAATAATTAGGTATTTAACACCACTTACAACACACATACAAACCCTAATCCCATATCAGTGCACCTCTTTTTACTCAAGAATAGTCTGCTCCCTTCAAACTCTCTCACCACACCAAACACAAGCCCTAAGAATACACCTCCTCAAACAAAGTCGTATACCATTCATTAAAATCTCCAAGCCTTTATAAACTCCATTCGAGTATAATCATAACAGAAAGTTTTGTCAATGATCGAATCAAAATAAATACGCCACAGGGATGGCATGATATACAACGAATCGGCCACAGGGATGGCTTGAGCTGAACACACGGCTTCAAGGTAGGTTTAAACTTTCATCTTTGTTGTGTTAGAGTCATATTCGAGCCAAAGATATTGGGTAAACATTCTTGTTTCACTCATTTCTTTATTTCGAAACACTGAGCTTTGAACTGCCATAGGAATGGAGTAATAATAACTCAAATCAATTCCGCATCCTTGAGCTATTGTTTCAGTTCATGAGTAATATAAAAACCAAACCAAAAGAAATAAAATAACACTTATGTTATTATCCTTTTTTGTTGGAAGTTCGGTGATTGAGTGTATGTTCAATCCAGGGAGAGTATTACAAATCCCTTGAACAAATCTGAGACAAGTATGATAAGCTTATGGTCTGTGATGATTGATGTTCAAGAAAGAATCTTTTAAAGATTTGAGAAACAATTGAACTTTCTGAGATCTTTTAAGTTTCTTTTCATTATCGTTTAAGGTTCTTTTTGTTATAGTGGATCTGTGATGATATGATGTTGATAAGACCTTATCAGATTTGATGTTTGAAAATAGATTGATAGTAGTAGATGGTGTTTGATATGTTTGTTGATGTTTGTAGATAGTGATGTTTGATGTTCTTAGATTTTGTTGTATGATGATTAATCTAGTATAGATTGATAGATGTCTAGGATCTTGCTGATGATGAAAGTGATGAAGTAGAGATTTACAAAGTGATGTTGTTTGAATAGTTTGTGTAGGACTTTTGATGTACTGGTTTTTGGTCACAAGTCGCTATATCAGATTTTTTTTCTTCACAAGTCGCTTCTTCTTTACTCTAGTCGCTATTAATATAGTGACAAGTCGCTAATGTATTCAGTTATCAAATCGCTAACTTTTTCATTACACAAATCGCCATTGACTTATTGACCAAATAAAAATTTGATAAGTCGCTACTCAAAACTAGAATCTGGACAAAGTGACAGCTAGCATACCAGTAAAATACAAAATGCTCAAAATCATTTTGTCACAACTCGCTGGACCACACAGAAAACTCGCTAAAAGACAAAAGCTCAAAAGCATTTTATCACAAGTCGCTAGGCAGATTTAGACCAACTCGCCTTTGACCTGTCGACCATACATTGAATCTGGACAATAATAAGGACAAGTCTCTAAGAAGAACATCATAACACCAGCAGTAGACTAACACCAGCAGAAACAGATTCATAACACAGTAAAACATAAACATCATAAGAACAGCATCATAAAGACCAGATTCACAAACCATCAACTCGTAACATTAAAACTATATCAAACCTCATCAAAAAGCATGTTAAAAACAGTAAGCACATTCTTAAAAATCAATTCAAAGCAGTTTCAAAACAATCATCACAATCAAAACCACAAACCGCAACAAACATACACACACGGCATACAAAAATCGTATAAAACCCCACGAATCACCAAGTACAACAAAACCTAGGCTCACGGTACCAATTGTTAGGATCGTAAATATTGTGTTTGATGATTCGGGTGGTCTAGGATGGTGGTGATACAAGTATGCCATGTTTTAGAAAGAAAGTGAGAGGGTGTTCTTGGTAGAGACTTGCTTAACAAATGAAAGGTTAGATTGAATGAGAAGCACCACCCCTTCCATGCATGGAAGGTGCATGGAAGGGGTATTTATAGTTACAAAGTTAATGTCCTCCGACCCGTGGATCGTGAGGCATCTGATGGGTAAAGACCGTCCCTTCCTCCCCGGTGTTACTCTAAACTAGTCTATGCTAATAACTAACTAATAAACTACTAAATAACGTAAATAACTATAAGTCTACGAGCTAACATATGCTATACTATAATTTGGGTGGTGACACTTTAACATGGAATTTCCAATTCCTAACAGGGACATTATTGTCAAACTCACCGATTAAATTGCAAAGATATAATGTCACAATTAAATTGGTTCTTAACAAAATCATGGAGATGAATGAATTTGGACAAAGCATCGAACTTATTGCATAAAGGATACACCAATAAATAATGCAAAAATGATCTAGAACAAAACATAGTATCTAATACCATTAATACTAGGAAGTGGATAAATCCACAAATCTGAAAGAATAACATCAAAAGGATACTTAACAATGTTTAGGAAGCGAAAAAGTGCATACGTGCTTGCCAAAGTCGACAAGCATGACAAAAGCACGGAGACTTAGGGTGTTTCTTTTGTTTTAAATGGTCTTAGTTTTGAAGGAAGTAGGACCAAGTAATATTTTAATATTTTTTTCTTGTTAAATGCTCTATATCCCAGCCGAAAACCTACTACTCCCATTAAGATGCAACAAAGAAGAGGGACCCACTTGCCTTTAAATCCACTTATTCCAAAATAAAAGAAACAAGGCCTTAGTCTTATTGCATGAAATAAAATTATTAGAAACTAGAGAACATAAGACATCACTTCTAGGATGGCCTAGATGTTTAGTGCTACGTTTGTTGGTTGACAAAAGTGCTTGAGGCTTTGGCGGGTATGTGATAGGATACAAATCAATCGTGTTATCACATGCGGTAGAATTTGTGGTCCATAAATTCTTCTGAGAAAAACTAAACTCATCAAATTCAATAGTACATTTATTTTCATGAACAAATACGTGACCGAGATTAAATTATTTACAATATTAGGTGTAATGAGAACATTATTAAGGTGAAGGGTGTGATATGGAGTGGTTAAAGTTACTATGGCCATGTTGGTGACAGAATAGATTTCCGTCACCAACAAAACTAACAGGATACATACAAAATTAAAAATAGTACTAAGATTATTAGAGAAAATTAAGATGAGATGGCCTTGGTGTCCATGTTCCAATTTAGATTGCCAGGTTCTTGAAGTGTCATGGTGTTGAATGCTTGAGGAAGTAGAGTTTCCTGACCATAACCAGACTAAGCAAGAAAATATTTTTGCATATTATTACCTATTTGGGAAGTGGTGGGTTGTTGACCTGTTGGAGGCCCAAAACGAGCGTTATTTTAGCTGGCACGGCCAATGGTATGAGCCATGTGAGGAAGAGTTGAAGCGGGCCTAGCCCAATCCATTTATGAGGCTATACTATGTAAGGAGGGCTTGTTGGTCTTGAAGGAGTGCAAGCAGCTGTTGACTATTGAGCAAAGATTATTATTGTGTGTGTCGATCATTGGCAAAAAAATTATGTGACCCACCATAAATGTTGTTTCTGTTTTGACCATTGTTGCCACGTCCTAATGTGTTATTATTATTACCGTTTCTAATGACACATCTTGAATCATGTATATACCTACATGTACTACCCCAACGACAATGACCACGACTAAAATTGCGACAAACATATGGGTCAATGTTCCTAGAGTTCATATGGTTTATCACCGTGGTGTCTAGACCCCGAGTGGTAGAGGTCTCGTCCAGAAGTACCTGTGGTGACGAAGATGTGGTATTGTTTGAAAAAATTTGAGGTTTGGATTTTAGACGCATTTCCTCGGTGGTGACCATGGAGCGCATCTCCTCAAGATCGGGAAAAGCAGCCTTAGTAGTAGGGGTTGGATTTGATCAATCTTGTGGAAAACTAGAAGGGGGGGTTGAATAGTTTTACCAATTTAAAACTTCCTTTTAAATATTTAGGTCGACTTATGTCAATCTATTTGGTTGTTTATGTTGGACGTTGATAGATAGATATATAAGCGTGTAATGAAAGATAAAGAGTAATAAGCACATCACCACGACACAAGTATTTATAGTGGTTCGGCTACAAGGACACCTTCCTTGTCCTACTCACTCCAGTCACCTCGAGAGTTAGTAAACACTACACCAACTCCTTATGGCGGAGAAGCCTTCAGCGATAAACTTAACCTTTTTCGTACAAAGCTAAATACCGAGTTCCTTCACCAAAGGCCCACACACCTAACACAACATACTCTTTATCGGTGCTAGGCTAACCGAAGTTCTTTCACACCAAGGAGAACTAATCCTATCACAGGCGTCGCCTATTAGGTACTAGGCTAAACACCTAGTTCCATTACTATGGAGGAACTACTACCCTTCACAACACAACACCTAATCTCAAGGAGATCTACTCCTTGTTACAAAACCATCAAGGATATCACCATCCTTGGAAATAAACAAATACTTATATGTATAACGATGCACCTCATCGATTATACGACCAAGGCATTCTTCCCAAATGCCACTTGATTTGATTCTTAGGCATCCTTCACTTCCTTTGACACGCGGCACCCTTCACTAATGCCTTCGTATTGACACCTTTAGCATTCTTCACTAATGCTTTGACACGGACGATAAGCACACCTAATGCTTTCATCTTGACACTTTTGGCATCCTTCACTAATGCCTTCAACCCAACATCTGGGAAGAAGAACTATCAACATGAGAACCTTAGTTGTCTTGATGATGACGAAGCATGGCAACTCATGGACTTGAGCTTGCTAGTCTTCAAGAGGTGGTGATCTCGCCTTTAAGAGGAACCTAGAGAATCACACAAAAACAAAACAACAAACATAGATCACTTGGATCTAAGGTTAGGGTTATAATACTATGTGTAAAGTGATAAGTAGAAAGGAAGAAATGGCTCTCTATTTATAGAGGAAATTATCTCTTGTTCCCGGATCCAGCGGATCCTCCCACAACGGATCCGTCTAGCACAAAGCTAGGGATCCGTGGGACGCTCCTCTTTGCCCATGGGTATTTTTGGTTATGGGTCATGGGTCATGGGTTATGGGTTGATCCATGGTTTTCTTTCTAGATACAATGTATCTCAAGGATACAATGAATTTGGTTAGGATACAATGAATTTGGTTAAGTGGTATATATAAAACCATGGGTTATGGGTCAATACCATTTGCTAGTTTTTACCAATTTAGTATATACTTGTTTTTACCCATTTTAGTATATACTTGTTTTTAGTGTTTTATGTGAGAGCGTTAAATTGTGAAACTATTATTCTCAAACTATTCACGTTCTATTTGTTTCAAAATGATTTTGTTTGTTATCGATTAAAACATTAGAAGATCTTAAAATATAAATAAACGTTTTTACGGCTTATTTGTATTAACAATCTCCCCCTTTTGTTGATGACAAAACATAAAATTATTTTAAGAAAAACTAAAATTAAACAAATTTGAATTAGTAGTTTTTACTTTCTTCTCCCCTTTTTTGAAACAAAAGTGTTAAAAGAAACTAACACAAATTTTATAAGAAAAAATGTAAAAATGTAAAGAGAGCAAGTGGCGGGAATGCATTCTTAACTCTCCCTGACGCAGGTCCATCCCTTTGAGAGGCGTCAAGGACATAGCGTAAAATAAACTAATTGTGTTTAAAATATGTTTGCAAATGGTTCGATCTAAATGGCGAAAACTTGCTCCCCCTTGAAGATTGCAAAGTTGCAATGGGGTGTCATGAAGTATAATCCAAAATTGGATTAAGTTTGCAAATGTTTTTGCAATATCGTTTGACACAAAGCTCCCTGACTTTATGGTGTCAAAAATCTTCATGTGTATTTTGAAAATCTACAAAGTAAATGTTAGAAAACAAGAGTATAGTGCATAATTTCCTGCAAATAAAACTCAAGTTAGTAGAAATTTGTCTTCATTATCCACGGATCCCACGGTTCCCTTCTTGGAGGGATCATTAGGCATTTAATAGGGATCCGCTATGTCGGTGATAGTTTCTTGACAATGAGAATGTTTCAATCAATGCTAATGAAGATGTGAAGTAGTATATGATATAGCAAGCACAAAGCACAAAACAATTATGGCATATAGATATTCATTCAATGAAAACAAGAGATGATCAAACAAATCTCTAAAACTAAGAGAATGAACTAGCCATACAAGTGCTACTAATTCTAATGAGTTACCCAAACTCAAGATTCAACTAAAAGCTTCATGATGATCAAGGATGAGAATAAGTTTCCTAAGCGTTCTAGGTTTGAGCTAGTGACTATGATGCTCATTGTAGTTTAGGCTTGTTTGTTGGGGAGGTGATAAAACATGAAACGTTGCTCTTCACGTAGTTCATGTATCAACCTTTCAACATGTTTACAATGATAACAATCCTTGTCATGGTTTTGAATTTCTTGAAGTGGAAGTTCAAGTGAAATGGGTTGAGGATCTTCAAATGAAGTAGGAATTGGTGGAGGCTCATTGAGTGATGGCTCTACAATGTTTGAGAGTGGAGGTAAAGCATCAACTTCTATATGGTCGAATTGGTTGACTTTGATGTCTTCTCATAATCCAAAATGGACTATTAGGAGGAATGAGAGACTTTGATATTGGATCAAGTGTTGATTTAACATTTTGATTTTCTTTGCCCAACAAGTGAGTTTATTGGTAGTGGTGGAAGGTGAGATGGCCAAAGAGGTAAGTCTTCTACATTGTGAGAATGTGGAGATGATTGTGAGGTGGCTCTAGGCACCAATGATGTTGGTTGAATTGTGGAGGGTATGTTTGGTTTGGTAGAGTTTGGTGATGAAATCTAAGTGGGAAAAATTTTCTTGGGGATTAGTTTGATTGGTTTCCTTGGTGTAGGAGAGATCCTAGCATTAGTGGACTTAATGAGGAGATGATTGGTTGAGAAACTTAGTGTATGATCTAGGAAGTTTCTTAAGTGGTTCTTGAAGTGGATGAGTTAGCACTTCTTTCATGATGAAATGACTAAGGAAAATGGTTGTAATTAGCGATAATTGTGTTTGTGTTTAGTGACTAAAGTGTTCTTAGCAATATGGCTTATAAAGGGAAGAACTTGGTAAGTGCATTTAAGACTTAATCCACTAAGATTCTTAGAGATGTGACGATTAACATGCACAAGGTTGAAGTTCGAGTTTCGATCTAGGAACTCATTATAGATGAGATGGAGTGTTTGAGTTAGGAAGATGAGTTGAAATGATTGTTTTTGCAAGGTTTGTCATAAACTGTCACCCGGATCCCACGGTTCCCTCACTTGAGGTCTATGACTAATCCTAGGGATCGGCTCTCAGCTGATTATGACGAGGTCAGAAATCAAGTTTCTAAAAGCTAGATCTTATATTATTTTGATTGTTTTGAGTCCTCTAAGTTCCTAGATGAGGGTACACTTGAATGATCAAAAGGTAATGAGTGTTGTAGCAAATGATTGCTTTGCTGGAGGAAGATGACTAGAGACTAGATGGACTACAA
>OU343221.1:193836744-194004874 GCA_910596185.1 Chrysanthemum makinoi
TTGTTTCCATAGGAAGCACAACGCCGCTAAAATCAAGAAAGTTTCAAAATGATCTAGAGAATACTCAAGAGGGGAAGAGAATCACACATATGCCTAGTTCCTCGTGACTCTCTCGATTGGGACAAGGTTCTCAACACTAGACTTTATGAATTCGGCCCCATTCCTTTTCAGAACAAGTGTCAAGATGCTCATCCCCATGTTTAGAGAGTGAAGTGGGAATATCGTGTGATAACAACGTGATCGGGGAGTTGAGAAGGACTAGCATACATATGTTTTACACTTTCCATTTGTTCTTCTGCTAGTAATTCCATAATAGTCTTTTCTCCCGATTCATGGAAGGAATTTCAACTGATGAACTTGATGAACCCGCACAAAATTGACAAATATCAAGGGTAACTTCATCATCATCATCCTCATCGAGAAGAGCAAAGACCGCGCATATAGCACGTGTTTTAGCCGCTGTTCTTCTCGACAAGTACCTCCATACTCTTTTCGCTTCTAGCATCTCGCTCTTTTGCAAGTAATTCGCCATAGATTCCTCAGAGAGTTTTGAAACACATAGCCGAATTCTCCTTAAGTTCTTAATAACTCCGGACTCTAGGAAGGTCCGGCTGTAGTTTCATGAGGAGTTGCTTGAATCATTTGGTACCGTGGAGGTTGGAAATGATGTGTCAAAATTGTCACAAGGAAATGTATTCCCGCTTTTGACAATCCGAAATGACGTGTGGATCTCCACAAAGATCATAATACAAAATGATTGCCACATGTGAATAATATGGAATTTGGTAATTTCAAAGTCCCGAGTGTTACCAAAACTGCTACATAAAATCCGCTTTCCGGATTGACACTCAAATCCTTGGTGAGGACCTCCACAAAACTCACACAGATATGTCAATAACTCATGATGTGGTGGTCGGTAGAATGAATCGATGTGTCATGGTAAGGATAGAGCTTGGTTATAGACTGCACCCATTTCCGACTCTACCATGCTAAAGCGAGACAATTATCATCATTATAGGGCCACCACACCACGGGTAACCAAAATGGTGTGGATATGACATAGGAAAGAATCAAATGTTTACAGAGGGTAAGAAATGAAGAATCAAAAGGGTAAGAGGGTAAAGAGGAATATTTTTGGTATTTTTGAAAAGCATTTTGGAAATATAAGAAAGAAAAATCTTTTGGGTTTTTGTGTTCGTTGAAAACCGATTTTAAAATGTTTCGAAACCGCTTGTTTTATATGATAATAATAAGAAAATATGAACAAGGATGGTAAATATATGATGGATGTATATTCAACAACACGATGTTTCAAATTCAGTACACAAAGACACCTCACCAAGTAGCCAATTTTGATCCGCCAACGGTCCATCTTTTATTAGACAACCACTTGTGAATGGTCAACCATAAAATTCAAAATGTTCTCGAACAAATGCAATAAAGTCCAGAGGAGTATAGTGGATCCTGTCAGTAAGTCCCAACGAGGTGTAAAACGTAATACAAACTTAATTTGACGTCGGGTAATATTGAACGTGAAAAGGTTATGATTGATACTAGATGACAAAGGAAAAATGAAAGAAAATTAAAAGCTAAATTATATTAAATAAACGCTATCACTATTTTTAAAATTGGATTTTCTTGATTTTTCTTTTATAAATTTGAATTTAAAAACTAATTTTAACTTTTTAAAACTAAATTAAAATACCAAAAATTATGAAAATAAAGAGGAAAATTATAAAACTATTTTAAAAAATCTAAAATAACTAAAGAGAATTTTCAAAACTAATTTTGTATTTTTCTGATTTATATTCTAATTTCTATGAATTAAAAATTGTTTTAAACTAATTAAATTGCTAAAAATTACTTTTTAAACTAGGAAAATTATGGAAAAATATTTTTTTGGCTTTTTATATTTTTCTTAATCTAGTAAAATTGAAAACATATTTTCTCGACCTTTTTCTCGATTTATTTGTATTAAATGCTATTTAATAAGTCTTAAAAACTGATTTAAAATAAGAAAAATAGCAAAACAAGAATGGAAAAATCAAAAATTCAGGAAAAGTCTAAAATAATATTCTAAATTTATGAAAATTATAAAAACTATTGCTTATGTGTGAGAAATAGAAGTCAGAGTGCAACCGCTAGTGAATGTTTATTAAAATAAGCAAATAAGCACTAGAAAGCACAAAATGAACACAGAAGCTAGATTAAGCTATAAATACCTTAAAGAAACTACTTCCGTACCACACGTAACCTCAAGATAACCAGCCCAAGCTTATGAGTACAAAATCAAACAAGTGGAATGGCCCCGAGGTGCTTTTCAAGCTTAAGAATGTTTATCTCCCGCTGGAACCCAAGACCGATATATCACAATCTCAAGTAGACCTGGCAAGGAGCTTATAAACCAAATATTAGCCCAAGACAAACTCTTATGAGCTTGTTGAGAGTTTCCTCAAGACAAAACCCTGTGCATACCTGCCGTTCACTCAGTACCAGTCTACCATGTAGAGCTTATAGAAAATCACTAAAATTTTCAAAATGATTTTTACAAACTCAACCAGTTGAAGTTCTTGATTCCAAAATACCAATCAATTTAGATCAGAATTGAGTGCATGAAAATCCGTAAAGATTTGCAAAATCCACTAAATCACTTTTTGACTTTGACTGATTTTGAAGTTGTTGACTAATGTGAACTTTGAGCACTTCTAATTGACTGATTATGTTATATTAGACTATGTTTGATTCTAATAAGCTATTTTAACAACTAATGAAAGGTTTTGATGAGTTTTTGAAATTAAAACTATGACAAAGGAGCTATTTATGTGAGATAAGATGTGATTTTGACTTTTAATCAAATGAGGCTTGGTTTTTATGACTAAATTAACCTATTTAAACCTAAAGTGACATGTGCTAACTAGCAATATCAACAAAACATCCTCTCGAACCATAAACTCAAAGCAAATCCAAACAACCCCATATAAGGTTGATTTTTGGTTTTTGGGCAACCGAAAATAAGGCTATGAAACCGCTTTATCAACTTGTTATGAGTTAATAAACTTAAATGAACACGTAAACACTAACTTAAACTACAATTACCCTAGATTCTATTTTATGCTTATAATGACAGTTAATACAAAAATTTTAAGAAAAATGAGAACCAATTAACAAGTCTACAATATTAAGCTTCAATACAACCAAGATATACCTAATAAGCTAGAAGAACTAAAAATAAGCAGAGAACAAGCAGTTGAACAGTAAAATCACAAAAATAAGAAAAATTCTTACAAAATACCATCCAAGTTGAGAACCATGAACTAGAGACCAAGGACCATCCTACTACCTCCCATGAGGTTCTAAACCCAATCCATCTTCATTTCACCATGCTCCTTGCTTCTTCTTTTCTCAGGATTTTAATTTTTACACTATTTTTTCTATTTTTGGTATTTTTTGCTTTTTTGACACTAATCAAAGTTTTAAGGTTTCTAATAGCTATTTTAAGCTATTTAGGAGCTTGTTTTGTTTCCAATCACCAATGTAACAACTTTAAATCAACAAAGCTTAATTTGGAATTTCGAATTTAAAATTGCAAACATGAGAATTAATTCTACAAACTTGACATTAAGATTGAAATGAGTCTAAATTACATCAAGGTAACAGTATCACAAGTGTTAGAAAGCAAAGATTACAACCGATGGAGTTTACACTAGCTAATGCAAAAATAATTTTAACTAAAAAAACTACTTTGTCTTCACTTTCTCTCTTTTATATGCTCAAATTAGGGTTTGTGGTAAATCTTCCATCATTTCCCACCAATAATCCTATTCTTTGATGCTCAATCAATCTCACCATTAGCTTTTGGCTTCAAAACCTATATAGCAAACAGTGGGTTGAGTGCAAGTAGCGAAGAAGCATTAAATGTTTTATGCGGCCAAAATCCAAGCTAAATCACTCAAGCCCGCCATCTTGTGAATGGCGTAATCGCAATGCTTAAAACCGCAAGCAACGAATGCAATGAAGATCTGAGGAGTATAGTGTTTCCGGTCGTTATGTCCCAAATGAGCTATGCAATGGATTATCAAACGTATAGTGATCGGAGATTTGAACTAAAAGAAGGGGATTGTGAATTATGATTATAACTAAGGAAAAGCCAACAAATTACAAGGGCTTAAATGCAAATTAAAGAAAGTTAAAAAGATAAAATCTATTAAATAAACGCTATCACTATTTGCAAAATGATGAACGCTTAAAACTTAAACTAAAAACTTACGCTTAAATAAAAATAACGTGAAACGCACAAAACAAAAAAGTGAAATCTAAGAAATAAAAGTCCTAAAAATATGAAAAATACATTTTTACAAACCTAATGATAAAAGAAAATTTTAGAAAAAGAAAATTATTTTTAAAACTATTTATCTAATTATTATTAATTAAAAACTAATTTTAACTATTTAATAATTACCTAAAATACAAGAAATTAGGAAATAAAGCTAGAAAAATAAAATTATGAATTGGAAAAGTCTAAAATATCAAAATAGAATTTTCAAAACTATTTTTGTATTTTTCTGATAATTTTTCTATTTTCTAGGAATTAAAAACTATTTAAAACTAATTAAATTATTTAAAAATACAAATTTAACCAAGAAAAATCTAGAAAAATATTTTTTTGTCTTTTTATATTTATCTAAACTTAAGAAAATAGAAATTTTTTTTTTTTTTAACCTTTTCTTAATTTTTTGTATTAAATGGTATTTAAAAATGCTTAAAACTAATTAAAATGCAGAAAAATAGCAAATCAACTTGGAAAAATCTGAGAATTTCAGGAAAAGTCTAAAATAATATTCGGAATATAAGAAAAATGGAAAACAAAGGCTTGTGTGTAGAAAAATGGAATCGATGGAAGTGCTTATTGAAATAAGCACTTGATTAAGCCAACCAAAGGCTACCAAAATGATAATGAAGCTATAATAAGCTAAAATAACCAAAATGCAATGAGTAACAACAACCTAATACCACTGATATGCAAGATACAACAGATTTGATGTTTGAGCTTTAAAAGCTAAAACAGTTTTCTGGGTAGCAACTTTGAACACAAACACAGGCCTATAAATAAGCTCAAACTGAAAACTATGAATTGAACTTGAAAGGACCTGGGTGAGACCAAGTGTACCAAAAGCATACTCATGATAAGCTCTAATAAGCCCCGTGCCTGCTCGCACTTCTCGAGAAAAGCTCGTTAATCATTCTGCAGTGTAAGGCTGGCCCAAGAGAAGAGCTTGTTTGGAGCTTTTGCAAAAATTGTAAAATTATACTAAAATGCTAATGAGTAACAAGACCAGGTTTCTAAAATGCCAAGATTCACTTGATAAGTCCAAAAATAAGCTCATGAAAATTCTCTGAATCAAGCTCAAAACAAGATTTTTGCTATTTTTGACTTTTGAAGATATAGAAGAACTTTGACTAAAATGGACTTTGAATCCAATTTTAAGACTGATGTTGATGTTATTTGATGTAATGAACCCAATGCAATCACTGTTAATGAAGTCTAAACACAAAACAAGGATTTGCCAATCCTAAAATTACAAATAAAGGACAGCTAAGAATGATTAAGTGCACTTTTGACTTTTAGCACTAGCGCAATCCAATTTCATGACCAAAATGAGTTCAAATATACTTAACAAAACATGATCCAACAATCCTAACTACCGAATAGACTGAGACAACATAATCCGCCAGAACCAAACACCCTTATAATTAACTGATAAGAACTAAAAACTGAACAAACTGATGAACCAACATAATTTCATAATCACACTAAGTCTAAACACCTTTCTTAACACTAAATGAACAAGTTGGAATTAAGATTAAACATGCATAAGTACAAGCTAGATATGCAAATGGACTTGAAATTTTGAAAATGATAAGTACTCAATGGATTCCAACTTGCTTGCGGCCAAATCCAAAACCCAAAACTACACTAATCAACCTAATCCAACCCATTTCAAAGATCTCAACACCATTATCCATTTCCACCTTATATTAAGCTCCGCTTTGACTTTTGTTGACCCTGAGCCAAAAATGCTTGAAACTGAAATGAGAGCTTATGAAAAGCTTTAAAAAGCTTGAACAAACTTGAGTGAACTAAATATAAGCTAGAAGTTTTAACACAAGAGCATGAATTTGCAAATTCCAACAGTGAACACCAACATGTGAAAATATAAATGAGACTTTGAATTAAACCTTAAAACTAGATTGCACTTGTTAAACAACTGAGTTTAATACATATGAGCTTGAAATTACATCTTTTAATCTAAACTACAACATTTTATTGAAAATACATATAAAGAAAAACTTAAAAACTAACTACTTTCTAGCCTCTCTTTCTCTTATTATGCCCAAGACACCTTCTCTACTTTCAGTCAGCCTCAAATTATGATTGAGCCATTGGATGGCTTGGTTGCATTCTAGCCTTTGATTGGTTTGGCGGAAATGGGATTTAGCAGCTGATGGGGATTGAGTGTGAAGAGGTAAGCATTAAATGCATTTGGCGTGTTGTTGAGAGGGGGAACATGGAGAGAGAAAAGGTTAGGAGTGGGGAATGGGTTGTCCGTCATAGTGGCTAGGTGTCGTGGGAAGATGTTGAAAAGGCGGTAGTGTCTTTGACCGCTGTTTGACTGGTGGCTAATAATAACCAAAGGGTCCAAAATGCTTATATGGCAGGGGTCAAATGGGTGCAAGGGTCCAAATTGGTTTAAATAACAAGGACCAATGATGTAATTTCTGAAAACACAAGGACCTAAGCTGCCATTTCATCAAAGTTGTTCCAAGGGACCAAAAGTGACAATCTCACAAAGTATAAGGACCTAACTTGCCATTCTCCAATTTCCAGGGGCCATTTCAGCCAAATTTCAAACTTGGAGGACCACTTTTGCAATTTTCTCAAACTTTTTACATTTTTCACCAAAGGACTAAATTTGACAAGTTATGATTTAAAAAGGACCTTTGGTGACTTTTCTTTTTGAAATTATGGCTCGTGTGGACTATTTTTGACAATTTTAGAAACTGGGGACTAAAACTACAATTTTGCAAATTTGATATGTTTTTCATCTGATTTTGATATTTTTGCATTTAAAACACATAAAACACTGATTTGTGATATTTTCATCATTTTGATGCATTTCTTAGTGTTTTCATATGATTTTGCAGCTTTTATATTACAAAAATGATGAGTATTTACACACTCATCAATCCCCACACTGAGATATTGCTAGTCCCTAGCAATGATTTGAGAAAACATAATGGATTTAAACTTTACCAAAAGCCATTACTTCTCGAGTAGCCAAATGTTTCAGTTCAAGTAAGAACCATGGTACACCGATAACCATGTGATTTTGAGCAAACCACCATCTTCCAACGGATTTGATTTTGTCTTTACCGTAAGCCGCATTCTTCGACTAGCCAACTCTTAGATAAATTATCAATATTATCTTTGGTGAGCTGATTACCAATTATGGTTTTTCCACTGCCTTTACCACAAGCCATAAACTTGAAGGCTAGCCAACTCTTCACTTTTTAGGATATGGTGAGTTGAATACCATACAATTTTGGGCAAATTGCAAGCCATATAAACGGATTTGAGATGTCTTTACCAAGAGCCGCTGTCCTCGATTAGCCAACTTTTGTTTGTTAGACAAGGTGGATCGATAACCAAATGAGTAAGTGAAAACACTTACCCAAAAAAAAAATTTTGGCCAAAACGGGGGAATTGGTATAATTATATGATAAAATTCGTGAGAATTCCCCCACACTTAGAAATGAATATTGCCCTCAATATTCAAAGTACCGGCGGTATGCCGAAACAAAGAACGTAAAGGAAATACTTACGCCATTATTTTAAAAAGTTTTTTTTAACATGTGGGCAACCCCACACTAGGTGGTAGAAAGTAGAAAGAAGTCGAAATATGGGTGAAACCCATATGGCATGCTATCGTTTTGATTCCCGAGTCGCTAGCTTGACTCGACCTCAATTAATTGGTTCATGGGAAGCGTAAAGTGGAAGAAACAATCTCCATCGGACTTTCATTCAAGATGTTTAGACAAACATTTGAAGCACGGAAAGTTCCACAACCGATGAGATATACATAGAACCGCTCAAAATGATAACTGAAAATGCCGGGGTCAAAGATAATGTCCTCACTCCGAAGGAGTGAAGAAGAGAGGAAGTCACGTGTAGGTGAAGAAAGAAGGAAAATCATGATGACGATCATGATGATCTTCTTCTCAAGATCAAGTGCAATTGCACTCGTTGGATTTTATCCGTTGAGCTCTTTGGTTTGAAAGCATCTCGAGGAGGGTTGAATTTGTCATAGAAATACAAACTCTCATGATTGAGAACTTTTCCCCCTGATCATGATTTTTGCCATCCAAGCAATCATACTCCCAAGGAGTCATGATATGAGTGAGTTCATCTACATCCTCATGAAGAGAATCATTCACATGATGTGAATTTGTGAACTCTTGTTCCATTGGGGACTCATCACTATCCTCAATCTGAGTATCAAAGAGTGGATTCTCAGAAATTAAAGTGAATTCGAGTCAATTCAAATAGAGGATTGGTGAAAGTAGCTTGAATGTTTCGAACAAAGTGATCAACATTCTTATTGGACTGTTGGGATAAGAAGTGAGTGAATCATTTCAATCAATGATACTTCAATTTCCCGATCGCTTCAAAATCAAAGAGTGGATTGATGTGAGTGAGTTCATCTGAGAATCCTCAAGAAGGGGATCAGATCGACAGGAAGTGATGCCTCACGATTGATGTTTCCAAAGGAAGCACAATCGTCGCAAAATCGGAGCAAGTTTCCAAATGATCATTGAACACTCAAAGGAAAGAGAATCACACATATGATCTAAGTTCCCCGTGACTCTCTCTGGATTGGGACAAGGTTCTCAACACTAGACTTTATGAATTGGCCCGATTCCTTTTCAGAACAAGGTCAAGATGCTCATCCCCATATAAGAGAGTGAGTGGGAGCTTCGGTGTGATAGCAGCTTGTTTGAGATGCAATCTCAACTGATATCAATGACCGAGGAGGTTGAGAAATATTATTTCTAAAGGATAAAACCCTCCTCGTCATCATCATATAGAGCAGCTTTAAGAAATTGGGAACGTCTTAGAGCTGCATGCTCTAGGGCTAATAGTTCTTCCCTAGATTGGCGGCCTCCGCCGCCAGCAATTCTCCTATGGTCTTTTCACCACTCACTTGATTCTTAAAGTTACTCATCATATCCTCAAGTGTTTTCATTGCGTTTTCAAAATCTTGGGAGATTTCTTGAGACAACGCTCGTGGAGTTTGAACCGATAGTACGTGAGGTTGGAAATTGTCAAACTGTAAGAGTCATGATTGTTACAAGGAAATGGATTCTATTTGACAATCGAAATGGGTTGGGACCTCCACAGCATTCACAAATAAGAAATCTTGAGTCCGACCGTGAATCATATGGATTTTGGTCATAACCAAAGTTCTGAGCATCACTGGAAAACTGTTCATAGACAAACGTGATTCCTGATTGACACTCAAATCCTGGTGAGGACCTCCACAATATTCACAAATGTATATGTTGGTTATATGATGATAAGTCGGCTGTGGTGGGTAATGGAAAAGTTTGAGGGTCGTTAAATGAGTTCCGATTAGGATCATAATCAAATGAATTCCTCGAACCACAAAACAAACAACTCCCGTTATGAATATCATTACCACATTGTACACAAGTACACCAACGACATGGTGAACCAAAGAGAGGCTCACCACAACCGACACAAGGAATAAACGATTGCATTTGAGAATTATGAAGAGGAATCGGCCATTCAAAGTATCAACAAAACCAACATGATGATCCATGACTATCAAGTCTCGAAAACATTCTCAAAAATCGGAGGTGGGACAAGTGGTGTGCTCTGAGAGCTAGCAATTTCCACCACTTCCGTTATGGTCTCCTGTTCTTGAATGGGTTCATCGGGTTGTGGCGGATGGTCGGAAAATGGAGAATCATGAGAGTTATCGATAATTCGCACCAATAACAATATTTGTTTGCACCCATCCGTCCACATCGCTTGCATAAACAATCCGATTCGACAATCAGCTGATCCTCTTCCATACGGCTTTTACAAAGGGAAACGAGGATAATCGATCGTCGCCATGAGAATTAAACATGTAGAGGGTTAAAGAAATAGAATTAAACGGTTTTGAGGTTAAAGAAGGGTAGAATCAAACGGTAATAGGGTAAGACAAATAGAATCATACGGATAAGAGGAATGAGAAGAGTATTTTTGTGTTTTTGGATAAGAAAATATAAACATATACAGATGGATGGTATGAACAAAGTGAATATCCAAATTACTAATCTGCTAAACGGAAGATAATCAAAGACAACACTCGCCAAAATTTTATGCGCGTACAAAGTCAAGCTAAATCACTCAAGCCCGCCATGTGAATGGCGTAACCGTAACAAGCTTAAAACGCCAAGCAACGAATGCAATGAAGATCCGAGGAGTATAGTGTTTCCCGGTCGTTATGTCCCAAATGAAGCTATGCAATGGATTATCAAACGATAGTGATCGGAGATTTGAACGAAAAGAAGGGATTGTGAATTATGATTATAACTAAGGAAAAGCCAACAAATTACAAGGGCTTAAATGCAAATTAAAGAAAGTTAAAAAGATAAAATCTATTAAATAAACGCTATCACTATTTGCAAAATGATGAACGTTTAAAACTTAAAACTAAAAACTTACGTTTAAATAAAAATAACGTAAACGTACAAAACAAAAAGTGAAATCTAAGAAATAAAAGTCCTAAAAATATGAAAAAATACATTTTTACAATCCTAATGTTAAAAGAAAATTTTGAGAAAAATAAAATTATTTTTATAACTATTTATCTAATTATTATTAATTAAAAACTATTTTTAACTATTTAATAATTACCTAAAATACAAGAAATTAGGAAATAAAGCTAGAAAAATAAAATTATGAATTGGAAAAGTCTAAAATATCAAAATAGAATTTTCAAAACTATTTTTGTATTTTTCTGATAATTTTTCTATTTTCTAGGAATTAAAAACTATTTAAAACTAATTAAATTATTTAAAAATACAAATTTAACCAAGAAAAATCTAGAAAAATATTTTTTTGTCTTTTTATATTTATCTAAACTTAAGAAAATTGAAAAATTATTTTTTTTAACCTTTTCTTAATTTTTTGTATTAAATGGTATTTAAAAATGCTTAAAAACTAATTAAAATGCAGAAAAATAGCAAATCAACTTGGAAAAATCTGAGAATTTCAGGAAAAGTCTAAAATAATATTAGGAATATAAGAAAATGGAAAACAGGCTTGTGTGTAGAAAATGGAATCGATGTGGAAGTGCTTATTGAAATAAGCACTTGATTAAGCAAATGGAATCCAAAGGCTACCAAACTGATAATGAAGCTATAATAAGCTAAAATAACCAAAATGCAATGAGTAACAACAACCTAATACCACTGATATGCAAGATACAATGATTTGATGTTTGAGCTTTAAAAGCTAAAACAGCCTGTAGCAACTTGAACACAAACACGTGCCTATAAATAAGCTCAAATCAAAACTATGAATTGAACTTGGAAAGGACCTAAGTACCAAGTGTACCAAAAGCGCACTATGATAGCTCTAATAAGCCTCGTGCCTAAGCCGCACTTCGAAAAGCTCAAGAGTTAATCGAGCCCTGCGGGTGCGGCGCTTTGGCCTAAGAGAAGAGCTTGTTTGGAGCTTTGCAAAATTGTAAAATTATACTAAAATGCTAATGAGTAACAAGACCAGGTCAAGTTTCTAAAATCCCAAGATTCACTTGATAAGTCCAAAAAATAAGCTCATGAAAAATTCCTTGTAATCAATCTCCAAAAACAGTAATTTCTATATTTTGACTTTTTGAAGATATAGAAGAACTTTGACTAAAATGGACTTTGAATCCAATTTTAAGACTGATGTTGATGTTATTTGATGTAATGAACCCAATGCAATCAATGTAATGAAGTCTAAACACAAAACAAGGATTTGCCAATCCTAAAATTACAACAAAGGATGCTTAAGAATGATTAAGTGCACTTTTGACTTTTAGCACTAGCAGACCCAATTTCATGACCAAAATGAGTTCAAATATACTATGAACATGATCCAACAGAACTTAACTACCAATAGACCTCTCAGACAACATAATTCAAAGAAAAATCCAACACCCTTTATAATTAACCGATAAGAACTAAAACTGAACAAACCGATGAACCAACATAATTTCATAATCACACTAAGTCTAAACACCTTTTCTAACACTAAATGAACAAGTTGGAATTAAGATTAAACACGTATACAAATATAAGCTAGATATGCAAATGGACTTGAAATTTTGAAAATGAGATAAGTACTCACAGGATTCCAACTTGCTTGCAGGCCAAATCCAAACCCAAAACTACACTAACTGAACCTAATCCAACCCATTTCAAAGATCTGCAACACCATTATCCATTTCCAATTCCATATTAAGCTCAGTTTGACTTTTGTTGACCCTGAGCCAAAAATGCTTGAAACCGAATGAGTTATGAAAAGCTTTAAAAGCTTGAACAAACTTATGAACTAAATATAAGCTATTAGAAGCTTTAACACAAGAGCATGAATTTGCAAATTCCAACAAAGGAACACCAACATGTGAAAATATAAATGAGACTTTGAATTAAACCTTAAAACTGGATTGCACTTGTTAAACAACTGAGTTTAATACATATGAGCTTGAAATTACATCTTTAAATCTAAACTACAACATTTTATTGAAAAACCATATAAAGAAAACTTAAAACTAACTACTTTTCTAGCCTCTTCTCTTATTTATGCTCCAAGACACCTTCTACTTCTTCTCGAATAGCCCACCTATGATTGCCATTGATGGCTTGGTTGCATTCTAGCCTTTGGATTGGTTTTGGCGGAAATGGATTTAGGAGCTTGATGGGGATTGAGTGTGAAGAGGGGTAAGCATTAAATGCATTTGGCGTGTTGTCTGAGGGGGGAACATGGAGGAGAAAAGGTGAGGGGGAATGGGTTGTCAGCTGCGGTGGCTAGGTGTCGGGAAGATGTTGAAAAAGGCGGGTAGGGTGTCTTTTGACCAGTGTTTGACTGGTGGCTAATAATAACCAAAGGGTCCAAAATGCTTATATGCATGTAACAAAGGGTGCAAGGGTCCAAATTGGTTTAAATAACAAGGACCAATGATGTACTGAAAAACACAAGGACCTAAGTCTGCCATTTCATCAAAGTTGTTCCAAGGACCAAAAGTGACAATCTCACAAAGTATAAGGACCAAACTTGCCATTCTCCAATTTCCAAAATATTTCAGCCAAATTTCAAACTTGGAGGACCACTTTTGCAATTTTCTCAAACTTTTTACATTTTTCACCAAAGGACTAAATTTGACAAGTTATGATATTAACAGGACCTTTGGTGACTTTTTCTTTGAAATTATGGCTCGTGGACTATTTTTGACAATTTTAGAAACTTGGGGGACTGAAAATACAATTTTTGCAAATTTGATATGTTTTTCATCTGATTTTGATATTTTTGCATTTAAAACACATAAAACACTGATTTGTGATATTTTCATCATTTTGATGCATTTTTGAGTGTTTTCAGATGATTTTGCAGTTTATATTGTACAAAAATGATGAGTATTTACACACTCATCAAGGTGGAGTGATAAGGGAAGTGGAATGTGAGCCGAGGCGAAGGCGAGGTGTACCGATTTGGCAGAGAGTTTCAGGGTAAGAAGAAAGGAAAAGGAGGGAAAAGGTTTGGGCTGGTATTGACTGGCTTGACCGGGTTCTATTATTAGACAAAGGTCAAGGGGTGTTTTAAGTGTGGGTTCATAATACAAAAAGGGTTCAAGGGTCAAGGTATTAATATCAGGACCAAAGTTGCAATTCCACAAAACCAAGGACCACTTCTTTAATTTTGCAAAAGTTGTTCCAAGGGTCAATTCTTGCAAGTTTCATTAGTACAAGGACCAAGTAAAGATAATTTTCCATTTTAAACTTCCAAGGACTATTTTGCCAATTTTTGAAACTTCAAGGACCAAACTTGTAAATTCTCCAAACTTTTACCCAAGGATCATTTTTGATAAATTTTGATTTTGAAAGGACTTCAAGGACTTTTATTCCAAAAACAAATGCTCGTGGACCTATTTTGTCAAGATTTGAAAGTCGAGGGACCGAAACGCCAATTATGCAAACTTAGCTTGTTTTTCATCCGTTTTTAAACATTTTGCATCAAAACATATAAACACAATTTTGGAATATTTTAGTATTTTGATGCATTTCGAAAGTGTTTTAAATGTTTTGCGCTTCAGATTTGACCAAAATGATAAGTATTACACACTACAATTCTAGGTTCCCGCCTCATTGTGGAAGGCTTTGTCCACTAAACGCTGGTAGGTGGCACCGTGATTTTTCAAACCAAAGGCATCTTTTAGGTCAATTCCTTTTCCTCGAAAAGGCTGCTTCTCTTCGCCCTCTTCCGCCATTTGTATCCGATGGTAACCCTTATAAGCGCCCAAAAACACTTCAAATTAAACCCCGACAAGGATTCTACTTTCCAATCAATTTCTCGCAGAGGATAGCAATTTTCCGGATAGGCTTTGTTAATATCCGTGAAATCCACGCATTATTCGCCACCCTCCATCATGCTTTGACCATCACCGGATTGCCACCCAAGTTTGATACTTCACCTCCCCAGTATGCCTCCGCTGCTCATCCACTTTGCATGCGCGCATTTCTTTCGTGAGCCGCTTCGACGCTTTTGCTTGATAGGTTCAATATGTTTGAACTCATTAAGCTTGTGTTCAGCCCGGGGCTTTCGCCTATAGTGAGAGTTCTCGAGACCCCGCATGTCGAGTAGGTCCATGCGAGACATCCGCTTGGCCCGTAGTACCTTTCCAATTTGCTTTAAAGGAGGTTGGGAGTCGCCCGATTACACCGCTTTGATCGGGATAGAGATCGCTTACTACAATGCGTTCTTCAAAGATCAAGATACTGGAGAACATTTTTCGAGGCTCTTCCGAAACCTCGTTTGATCCTTTTGCCTACTCGTAGGCTTCTTCACGCTAGAAGCCGAGAAAACCGCTCCAATACCGAAGGTGTTTGAATTTGACCGCATGTATGGTGGAGACAACGATGCCCATCTTCTCGTGATTTCGTTCTCCCTATCAATAGGTTATGGGAGATTCGACCTTACGATCGTGAAAACAAGAGTTTCGCTCTTTTTAGCCTTCCTCCAATCATAACCTCTAGAGGGACTTCTCCCAAGGGCCAATGAGTTCCCTTGAGAACCCTACTAAGGGTACCTTCGAATCTACTCTTCGACCTTATCAATGTTTGAGCTTTAGAAAACAGCTGTCAGAGATCACTTCATGAGCTACCACAGCCTAGGTAGGCCCCGTTTACTTCTCTGTTGGAGATCAAGACCTTGATGACCACGGGTCATTTAAAAGAACTTTCCTGTGATGAAGGAAAGGTGACATCTCCTACTCTCGCATAGTGCTTCCTCCGCTTTTTCTTTAGACCGTAATCATCCTTATACACCATGAGGATGGGTACTGGCAGTGTGTGGTGTCTTTCCCCAACCGTGATGGAGACCTTTTCTTTACCTCTTAATACCCTTCACCAAATGTCCCAATTGGTCGACTTCACGGCTTCTTCTATCTCGATTCTTGAGCTCTCTACCTTGGTGTCGGTCATTAATCATCATGGAAGTAGCGCAGATTTGGAGGTATCTCTGGGACTTCCTCTGTTTGCCAAGCGAGGAGGAGGATCAAAGGTCTTCGCACTTTTCAGCAAGTATCTCTTGGAGATTTGGACAGATTGGCCAAGAGACCGTGGTTGATGTTTTTATGGTACGTGTAAACCCGTCCCTTCCTTTGTGTCTATTCACCCTTCCTACGGGATTCTTCGCTTTGCTTTGGATTTTCTTTGTTTACTTAATCGAGCCCTATTGTAGACACTTCTTTGGCTTCGATCCGTGTGTAGCCTTCTCCACTAAACCCTTATAGGTTGCAAGAAGGTCAAGGAGAGGAATTCAACCAAACTTCTATTTCAAGGCCATGCACTAAACCGAGAGATGCGTTGTTCTTCATGCAAGCCCATTATCTCGTAAGGTGTCACCGGTAGATCTGTAATGAAAGCCCCGTGCTCTCATTTTCCTTCTCGCTGATGTTGTGCAATCGTTAGGGTACGTTTTGTAAACTTTTCTCATATGAAATGTGATCTGAACTTGGCCTTGAGATCATCCAAATTCACAATGCTATCTCGGTTTTTGCCCGTTTCCACCATATAATGGCAGAGTCTCAGAGGGTATATGTAAACATGTTGCAAGCAACGGAATAACCCATTCTCGATTCATAGCCTCTTAAAGGTGTAAGAAGTTATCCGGGTCCCCCTTCCCATCATAAGTACCAATATGTGCGGGCATTTTCAACCCATCATGAAAAGGGTAGTCTTCTATCCATCTTACGAAGGGTGTTGTGGAGCCCATGGCCCAATAAAGGCGCTATAAGGTGGCATGTAGGTAGGGGCAGCATTGTACGGGTTATGATTTGGAGGTATTCCAACAGGGTTTTGGTTAACATATTGAGGGTAAGAAGTAGGTATATAAGGTGGGTAACTTCGGCAGGTAACGGGATATACCATAGGCCTGTGAGGGCATGCTTCCATCGAAGTTAAGTAAAACTAGGGTTGCTAGTCTCGCCCATTAGGTGGGGATAAACCCCTAAGGGTAAGATTGAGCCTTAAAAGGAGGGTACATACCATGAGGAGGAAGAATTCCTCCCCCATTCATTTGATATGGATTGCCTTCACGCTAGATGCGAGAAGGCTCAACGAACCCCTCAGCTTCTTCCTGTGTGAGCCGCCAAAAGTGGTGGCAAATTAACCCCCGTAGTATCCCTTCGGTGACTCCTTCCATTGGAGCATTCTATCGTGCCTTCCCTTCTAGTCGGAGCCCTCTCTGGAACATCTTCAAAACCAACCGACCTTCCACTAGGCCTTCGAATGCCTGAGATCCTATCCTTAGCATCAGCGTAGCCCTGCCGGGCCTAGCCTCTATTTCCAACTCTTCGTCATACTCATCACTTGAGTATTCTAACTCCCTACGAATCTCCACATTCCGAGCTTGCCTCCTTCGATCCTCAAGAAATATTCTAAGGCTTCGATGTTAGCCGACAAACGCCGGGCGACACGGTTCGTGGTTAGCCGAGGTTGAAGCATGGTTGTTAGGAGTTATTTCGTGGTGAGATCATGTGGTAAAGGTGGACGCGTTATATTGGGAAGGTTGTTAGTATTCATCGGGGATTAGTGTCAAGGTCGAGAAACCCGAGGTGTATCCTCTTCCTTGATTCATCGTGAAACTAGTGAGAGTGATTGACCGGGTGTAAGTTTGAATAACGAGACCAATAGTAGCGGGTCCTACGGATGGCCTACCGATTGTACAATACCAGAGTGGGACTGTGCCTTCGGTGGTGAGGGTATGAAGGTGATATGCTTCAAACTTGTAGCTAACTGCACAAGAAATAGTAGACACTTCGCTAAGTGATCAAGCAGGGTTGGCCTCCAACCACCTCCCCGGGAGAGTAAGTATGAAATATGTGTTGTAAATATGGAGTATGTGAAATATCGTGTTGAATGAACATACCATTGAAATGACTCGTCCAACCTATTTATAGGTGATGAAAATAGCTTGTAGAGTGTTAGCACACGTTTAGGAGATCATGGGGCCGCCCCATTTGTGGTAACAACTAGGGCTTCATCCCCACTATCTTGGACTTGGCGGGGAAGCTAAGGAAATAGTTGGAACGTGGGGGAAGACCAAGTCAAGGTTCTTCTTTGTCTTGGCATCTTCAAGAGAAGACACCTAAGGGCATAGGCCTTCTACCGGCAATCCTAACTGTAACCATGTCAATGATGAATGGTTTTACCCCACCAATGACTTATGAAGAAAGACTTGGGTCTTCGTAATGCCATTTCGACTAAGACCGAAGGGGAGTCCTTCGACCTGATCGGAGGGTACATCATCATTCGTCAATTCCATTCTTGGACCAAGGTTGATTCAAGAGTGAATCGCCCCATCGTTTCTATCCAGTTGTCACAAGCTTGATCTTTAGAAAAGACCTCACATGTCACCCACCAAGAGCTTGTTTGATGTTGGCTCTAGAAGGATTTCCATCTTCATCGTGAATATTTTACATATCACTCGGATGTTCTGGCAATACCACAAGGATAATGTGTAGGACTCTTAATATATTCTTACTTTCCACATTGTGTGAAACAAGAAGTCTTCATTAATTTTGTGTCCTAATGAGATATTGTGGATGATCTCTTGGCTCTAGACTCAATAGTGCACATTTGGTTCCTATGCTTGAGACTAGGGAGAGGGTCTCCTTCTTCAATATCAACAATATCTAAGAGAAAGTCGATAGATTATGTAGGTTCCCCGTGAGAATGAAACAAGTCCTTTTAAGAGGAACTTGCGTAGCTTGGGAAGTTTAGTGCGCCACTGGTCCATGACGTCTTGTCTTCAATACCAGTGTTACCTTAGTAAACACCAGTAGCATATGTATTGAACCCGTTTCGCCCTAAGGTTGAATTAATGGAGGGCTATTTCTTTTCACCCTTTTCACATTTATTTCTTTTTCATTCTTCAACCCTTCAGCTTTACGAGACTTCATAACTAGAACCTTGTTGGGTTTATTCCAAGACAAGCTCAATCTCTAAGCACTCTTCCCATTTCTCATTTTTCTCCTTTTTTCATCATACCTAAGGACTCTACACTATCTAGTGGATTATCCCTCGGTAGATCCCTCCGCTCAAGCGGGATCGGGAACGTAATACCTAACCTAACCATCCTTATAACTCCATGCATAAAGTAAATTGGTCGGTCTTTTGGTACTGTTCTTTCCTTCTCGAAACCAATTGAAAAATCATTTGAAAAATCAATCAAGATACTTGTGATATAATATCAAAGCATTTTGTATCTTAATTGTTTTGATCTTTCATAAATGCTCCCCCTCAACATGTGCATATGATATTTGAAATCATTTTATCACATAGAGGAAAGAGTTTTTTTTAAGCACATTTACGGTCACACAAGCCATTAAGAAACCATTCGCTCCCCCTCAATATGTGCATCAATATATTAAAGAGTTTAGCACATATTAGAGAGAGCCAAAGACATTGAATCAAATGATCACCTTTTATCAAATTTCATATTAAATCACAAATTCTACCCCGATCAAAAATATCAAACCCTTTGAGATTTTGGATCCCAAGTGATTTAATAAGGTTTAGAAAACATGGGAGAATATGTGCCTTTGTTTAAATACTCTTTTGGTTTTTGGTTAAATGCTCCTCCACAATCATGTGCATTATGAATTTTAAAATCGTTTGGCACATGAAGAAATGAGGGATTTAGAAACAATTACCCTTTTAAAACTGATTTGAGATTTAAATCACGATATCTCCCCCGATCAAAAATTTCAAACCAATTGAGATTTTGGATCCCGATTGATTTAAATCATTTGGAAAATTTTAGGGGAAAGAAGTGGCAAGATTTAATTTTGAAAAATGACAGATGAGGACCAATAACAGACATTAAAGATTGTTAGTGTCAGGTATGATAGTTTTTAGGAGTTCTTTAAGTAAAATAAAACAATTTCACAATCAAACAAGAACAGAAAAAAATTTCATTTTGAAAGATCTTGATTCTTAAAGAAAAATCATACCATGACATAACATTAAATCTTTAGATCACCACTTATTTTGTACAATCCGGACTTTTATGAAGAAATATTGTTTGAAAATAATTTATTTTAAATCACTTTCCCCCTCAATCGATGACCGTAGTCGATGATTGATTGACTAAAGTTTTAATAAAATGAAGTTCGGTGATTTACAAAATTAAGTCCAATTTATTTTCAAAACCAATAATTTTCCATTTTCAAAACAATTTTAACAAATATTTTGAAAAATGGTATTATTCACTAGTTGTCCTACACAAAGATACGTTAGGTGGTTGAGCAGCTTTTGTTGTTGTTGCTGAGGGTTGGAAGAAAACCATCTCGATGCAAAGGAGACTTACGCTGCATTTTTTCATGCCAACTGAGGTCAAATTAAGCTCCGTTTCTTCATTTAATGATGAAGAAAACCATCCGCTGATGCAAAGGAGACCTCTTACGTTGCATTTTTCATGCCAACTCTATTGAAGTCAAATTAAGCTCCGTTTCTTCATTTGTCAACCCAAGATATAGTTACCCTTTCCATTCGGCATCCAATCATCTTCAATTGTGGGATCCGGATTGGGAACATTCTTATATACCATCTTATCTGCATATGTTAGTCAACATACATACAAATATATGGTGGCTCACCCAAACAGCAATCGACTAATTAAAGCCAACCCAACATATCAATCAGAACATACATGGGCATGGGAATTATATGTTCATTAATCTATAATCATCTAAACCTAACAATCACATCCTAGAAACCTAGTCCTTCAACATAGGCAATTATATTTTTCAGATAAGTACGTAGGATGATAAAGAAAGCCCGTTAGATGATGTAAATTTGAAAACATTCTCCCCCTCAATCAATGACTCTTTTTCTTGAAAAGTTTTAAAAGCGCTGAAGTCATTGATTGAGTTTTTGCAATTTTATGAAAACTTGATTCTGATTGATTTTCAAGCAACTCATTTTCCACCATTTAGTTAAAACAAATATTTTTCTAAAGAATTTTTAAAAGGAAAAATCTTTGATTAGGAACAGCAGTCCTTCGACATACTTTCCTCAAATTGTTTTAGGATAAGTGCACGAAATATTTGACAAATTGTTTTAGCGCAACACTTTCCTTCCATGAAGAGCGGGTTGCTATCGGAAATAATAGCAAGCCATAGTTTAAGCACGGGTTACAAATAAGTAAGCGCAAGCCATTTTTGAAGTGCGGTTACACCGAAATAATCGTAGCCATAGATTTTAGACATGTTTTGAAAAAATATTTACACCTCCCCGCCAACTTCATCTATGGTCCCGTGCCATTATTGAATGACATTTCTAAGACCGCAGATGTTATCGATACCAAAAGACATGTCTTGAGAAAATAATATTTTCGGTCTTTTCAAAATTTCGATTTTATGGGTTTTGATGGTTTTATATTTCTTTTTTTTTTTTGGTTTTATTTTTGTATTTTTTTGATATACAAACATAAGTAGATGATATAGTTAGAAGATGATGATACACCAGATAATATATCGTTCCTTGTAGAAGATAGTCATCATCTCTTAAGTATTCACCACCAAAGCTTCCAAGGCCTCTAATAGAGAGAAATTGAACCATCTCGAAGTGAGACTTTGGCAGCTTCCACCCAAACCATAAATCTTCTTATTGAGCAGATTCTAAGCTTTCTTTCAAGCTTGCCTTGGCCAGATGTACAAAGAAGCACACCATATCATCGATCTTGTTGTTCCAAATAAGAATGATCATCGTAAGTCTCCATTCGGGGTTATATCATCCAATAGAATAGCAACGTATCATCCCACACATAAAACAATCTTCTCATATTTCTTTTCTACTGATGTCTGAAGCAATCCATTCCGAAAGGTGTCAAGAGAACAATTCCCCCAAGTAGTTGAATTGATGCGACGGCCTTTGTATAATGCTCAAGAACTCTCCCAAATACACATCATGCCCGGAAGAAAACACCTCCCCAATGTTTGTGGTAAACAATGGCTTTCTTCCCTGATGATCGTGTATGAAGCTCAAGAACCCGTAGTACACCAATATCCAAGAACTCTCCGAATACACATCATGCCCGGAGAGAAAACACCTCCCCAATGTTTGTGGTAAACAATGGCTTTCTTCCCCGATGATCGTGTATGAAGCTCAAGAATCCAAAGTACACACATTCCCCAAAGAGAGAACAACCGATAACATTGAAGAAGCAGCCGAATCATCGATTATCTCTGCAGATGACATCTCTGGATGTCAACTCCGAATAAGTGATTATATCTCGAATCATCGATTAAGCCCTCAAGTGAGACAACCGGCCCCAATGTACACACTTCTCTCCCCGATGATTGTATAACATCGAGATCATCACACACTTGTGTACCTCTTATATCTTCATAAACTTTCTCTTACATCGCTTCCCCCACATCGTTGGAATAAGAACACTAGACGCCATGAGTCAAATCTTGAGTTTCTCTGCGGTAATGACATATGTCTTCCCGGGATATCTTCAATCACTTAGAAGTATTAAGCTCATCAAGTTTACTCGCGTTTAGATGCATGTTTCCTTCCCCCTTGTTGGTTTTGACACTTCAGAATCAGCAACATATTATAAGCCCAAATACTTGAAATCTGTTGAGAAGAACACTTTTAATCTTTGTGAGAATCAACTTGCTGAAGAATACGAGCAAGTCTAATTGGGGATTAAATCAGACATTTCACCCTCCCCCAATTAGTGCTCTCCCCTAAACCGACAATCTTTATAATGAATGCTTGAATTAAGAAGATGTCTTTAGATCTTTAAATGCAACTCGTCTTTAGTCTTCTAACATGCAGCAGAAAATGTAGAACAGACTGTAGACTCGACCTTCTTCAAGATTGTCCAGTTGGGGATTAGATAGTTAACATCTTCATCTCACCAAATGCGTTCCAATTACCGTATATGTAGCAGATCTCCTTAACTAAAATCCCTCCCAATCAAACAAGAACATAAAGATGCTCATCAAAGAAATCAGCCTAGCAACTAGAAGCACTTTGTCATTTAATCATATCAGCCCGTGTGAAGATGTCAACCAACGGCTCAAAGAAGAAACTCCATGTGAAGATGACCCGATAAGAAGAAGCTCGGTTCTTACATGAGTTTGGAGCCGTTTGACCATTTATTCTCAAATATCGATCAACCATGCATAATTATCATACTTCTTCTCCCCCTCAAGAATTGCATACGGAGATGCCATTCTTGATTAAGCAAGTGAATATCGTCAACAAATGTAGTCTATTCACACTTCTCCCCCGAAAAATTAGCACATGATGCCATCATCAATATATTAGAGAGCAAGTGGAATAAGAAAACAATCAACGGTAGTCCGTTCACTTGATGTCCGAAAGCGCATGGAGAAACCATGAAGCATGTTGATGAGAATGGTCATAAATAAGAAGATTTCTCTTCTTCCGAAGATACGCGCTACCAAGCGTACACATTTCTTTTCTTTAGAGTACGAGGCTTGAACTGTTGTGTTCAAACGTCATAATGATGAAGTACGAGGCCTGAACTGATGTGAACAGACGTCATTATCTCTCTCTTTTCATCATCTCTTGGCAAAACATGTAATCATCACCAGTATCATTTAGTAGGCTCTTTGTCGTGACAGCTGATGGAGAAAACCCAATATGATGAATTTGACCCAGAAGTAAAACAACACGAACTTGTGACATAAACTTGCACATATGTAACAAAGAGCGGTGCCGAGACTTCATCATCCATTGAATCTCTAAGTACTCTATACTCTTCATTCAACCAACCATCAAGTATAAGACGTACATCACCTCTTGAAAATCCACAATTGAATGTGACACTGAGCACTACAACGTAACTCCTTAAAGTGATAGTTATTTTGTGGTGGTAAAAGCCCAATTCCCCCAAGTGGTAAAAGAAAAGGTAAAAGACATCCAACAATAACTAGATTTCCAAGTCTTCATTTTTGATAATAAGCTCGAACAAGGATCTTGAAGAATCTTCATCCAACCATCCCCGATACCTTCAAATACTAAGTACACTCGCCTGTGATATTTCACTTCAACCTCAAATAAATAATACTGAATTAACGCCGTTGTCACATCTTCTGGTTAACTGCTAAAATCTAGCCTTCTTTGACATTAAAATGAACTTTGATAATGGTTTCATCCCGACCATGGTTAAAAGCACGTAACCCCGTAAAACCTTGTAATACCCAAACTGCCATGAGGACAATCCAAACAAACACCCAAATCTTGAAGTACACCATTTTATCCCTTCTTCGAAGTAGAAACCGTGGAACCAAAGATCAAATAAGATCCCGAAATACACTTTCCTTTCTCAAGGATGGTTCCATCATTACGGGATTTTACAACTCTATGGTTTAAACCGAGAAATAGTTTCTTTCGCGCGATTTTACAAAACCAAGAATAAACCGTAAGATAGATCTGGAAATGCACTTTACAATTACCAGGATGTTTCCACTGTCACAGGATTTTATAAGTCTATGATTTAAACTGAGAAATAAATTCTTTCGCGGGATTTTACAAAATCAAGACAAAACCGTAAACAATGTCAGCTTGAATGTCCTATGACAACTTTGGTTTCAGTGAATAACTGTTTTAGGGGAACATGCAGCGGTTCATTAACTGTTCAATCTCCAACATCAATAATATCATCAACCATCCAGTAAACACTTTGGTAAACACATCATTCACGCATTCTGTCGGCTATTGCAGTGACAACATGGTGAAGTAAACCCGATATGCCAAACTTGATCATGAAGAAAAACTTCCCAGATTTGTTACTTAAACTTGTACTAGTCCTCGTGAAAAAGAAACGGTGTACCCAATGTACAAAACCTCTTGACCTTCTCAACTGTGTGAGACACCGAAGTGATAGCTACGTTGTGGGTTAAGTGAGAAAGAATCACCAACGTAACTAAATAGCCAAGCCTTTATCACACTCTATAAATGCCCAAACAAGTCATCTTTGCGGAAGGGTAGAAAGAAGACGAAATAAGTAAACGAGCCTGGAAAACTTCACTTCAAACCCAAATAAGAAATACCGAACACAATCAACCCCGTAGTCAGACTTCTTCCAATAACAATTTAAGCCATGACATAATAATCTCCGTCGAAATGTATAAGCCAAAGTGTCATCATCAAAACTCGATGACAAAACTCATCAAATAACAAATCTCAGATCTCGTGGAAGCCACATATTATCAAAACGCATACTTGTTAAATTTCATGAGAACGATCCAATTTTGAGAAGTCCAAAATTTCAATATAAAGTCCAAGTCCAAGTCCACGAATTTCAGCCCATGTCGAGTTAAAACAGAAAGTCCGAAATCCAAAGGCCCAGTTCCCAGATCCAGAACCATAGAAATCTAAAAAATGTCACTAAAAAAAAGACTAAAGACATGTCTTTATCGTTAAACTTTTGTCACACTCCATAAATGCCTACTGAATTCAAATATCATTATCTTTAAACTTATGATCTAACATATCTACAAAAATATCTCTATCTTAAGAGACATATTTTTCAATGATGTTAAATATGTTTCCTTAATTCGATCAAGGTCCAGGTAAAATCAAATGCAATTCATGAAGCCCATCAAAACTCATTGGTGCGTTTTTAGTCTCAATATGGCCCACGTCCAACAATATTATCCAAGGCCTATGAATAATAAGCATTATACTCGGCCTATCCAATCTTCGTCCAAAGAGGCCCACGTGAATAAAAGACCCGTACCAAATCTCATCAACCCTAATAATTAGGTATTTAACACCACTTACAACACACATACAAACCCTAATCCCATATCAGTGCACCTCTTTTTACTCAAGAATAGTCTGCTCCCTTCAAACTCTCTCACCACACCAAACACAAGCCCTAAGAATACAACTCCTCAAACAAAGTCGTATATCATTCATCAAAATCTCCAAGCCTTTATAAACTCCATTCGAGTATAATCATAACAGAAAGTTTTGTCAATGATCGAATCAAAATAAATACGCCACAGGGATGGCATGATATACAACGAATCGGCCACAGGGATGGCTTGAGCTGAACACACGGCTTCAAGGTAGGTTTAAACTTTCATCTTTGTTGTGTTAGAGTCATATTCGAGCCAAAGATATTGGGTAAACATTCTTGTTTCACTCATTTCTTTATTTCGAAACACTGAGCTTTGAACTGCCATAGGAATGGAGTAATAATAACTCAAATCAATTCCGCATCCTTGAGCTATTGTTTCAGTTCATGAGTAATATAAAAACCGAACCAAAGAAATAAACGGAAATAACACTTATGTTATTATCCTTTTTCTTGTTGTTCGAAAGTCTGTAGAAGTAAATCATAAAACTGATCAATGATGTGTATGTTCAATCCAGGGAGAGTCTTGATTACGTGGTAAATCCCTTGAACAAATCTGAGACAAGTATGATAAGCTTATGGTCTGTGATGATTGATGTTCAAGAAAGAATCTTTTAAAGATTTGAGAAACAATTGAACTTTCTGAGATCTTTTAAGTTTCTTTTCATTATCGTTTAAGGTTTTTTTTGTTATAGTGGATTTGTGATGATATGATGTTGATAAGACCTTATCAGATTTGATGTTTGAAAATAGATTGATAGTAGTAGATGGTGTTTGATATGTTTGTTGATGTTTGTAGATAGTGATGTTTGATGTTCTTAGATTTTGTTGTATGATGATTAATCTAGTATAGATTGATAGATGTCTAGGATCTTGCTGATGATGAAAGTGATGAAGTAGAGATTTACAAAGTGATGTTGTTTGAATAGTTTGTGTAGGACTTTTGATGTACTGGTTTTTGGTCACAAGTCGCTATATCAGATTTTTTTTCTTCACAAGTCGCTTCTTCTTTACTCTAGTCGCTATTAATATAGTGACAAGTCGCTAATGTATTCAGTTATCAAATCGCTAACTTTTTCAATACACAAATCGCCATTCACTTATTGACCAAATAAAAATTTGATAAGTCGCTACTCAAAACTAGAATCTGGACAAAGTGACAGCTAGCATACCAGTAAAATACAAAATGCTCAAAATCATTTTGTCACAACTCGCTGGACCACACAGAAAACTCGCTAAAAGACAAAAGCTCAAAAGCATTTTATCACAAGTCGCTAGGCAGATTTAGACCAACTCGCCTTTGACCTGTCGACCATACATTGAATCTGGACAATAATAAAGACAAGTCTCTAAGAAGAACATCATAACACAGCACAGACTAACACCAGCGAAACAGATTCATAACACAAAAAACATAAACATCATAAGAACAGCATCATAAAGACCAGATTCACAAACCATCAACTCGTAACATTAAAACTATATCAAACCTCATCAAAAACCATGTTAAAAACAGTAAGCACATTCTTAAAAATCAATTCAAAATAGTTTCAAACCAATCATCACAATCAAAACCACAAACCGCAACAAACATACACACACGGCATACAAAAATCGTATAAAACCCCACGAATCACCAAGTACAACAAAACCTAGGCTCTGGTACCAATTGTTAGGATCGTAAATATTGTGTTTGATGATTCGGGTGGTCTAGGATGGTGGTGATACAAGTATGCCATGTTTTAGAGAGAAAGAGTGAGAGGGTGTTCTTGGTAGAGACTTGCTTAACAAATGAAAGGTTAGATTGAATGAGAAGCACCACCCCTTCCATGCATGGAAGGTGCATGGAAGGGGTATTTATAGTTACAAAGTTAATGTCCTCCTGACGGACTGTGGATCAGGCATACAGTGGGTAAAGACCCGTCCTTCCTCCACGGTGTTACTCTAAACTAATATATGCTACTAACTAACTAATAAACTACTAAATAACGTAAATAACGACAAGTCTACGAGCTAACATATGCTATACTATAATTGGGGTGACTGACACTTTAACATGGAATTTCCAATTCCTAACAGGGCATTATTGTCAAACTCGCCCCCTGATTAAATTGCAAAGATTTAATGTCACAATTAAATTGGTTCTTAACAAAATCATGGAGATGAATGAATTTGGACAAAGCATCAGACTTATTGCATAAAGGATACACCAATAAATAATGCAAAAAATGATCTAGAACCAAAACATAGTATCTAATACCCGTAATACTCGGAAGTGGATAAATCCACAAATCTGAAAGAATAACATCAAAAGGATACTTAACAACTGTTTTAGGAAGCGAAAAAGGAAGTTGCACGTGCTTGCCAAGCTGACAAGCATGACAAAGCACGGGAGACTTAGGGGTGTTTCTTTTTGTTTTTAAATGGTCTTAGTTTTGAAGGAAGTAGGACCAAGTAATATTTTAATATTTTTTTCTTGTTAAATGCTCTATATCCCCAAGCCAAAGAAAACCTACTACTCCCCATTAAGATGCAACAAAAGAAGAGGGACCCACTTGCCTTTAAATCCACTTATTCCAAAAATAAAAAGAAACAAGGCCTTAGTCTTATTGCATGAAATAAAATTATTAGAAACTAGAGAACATAAGACATCACTTCTAGGATGGCCTAGATGTTGGTGCTACGTTTGTTGACTGACCAAAAGTGCTTGAGGCTTTGACGGGTATGTGATAGGATACAAATCAATCGTGTTATCACATCTGAGTAGAATTTGACGGGTCCATAAATTCTTCACAGAAAAACTAAACTCATCAAATTCAATAGTACATTTATTTTCATGAACAAACTGACGAACCGAGATTAAATTATTTACAATATTAGGTGTAATGAGAACATTATTAAGGTGAAGGGTGTCATATGGAGTGGTTAAAGTGCTATGGCCCATGTTGGTGACGGGAATAGATTTCCCGTCACCAACAAAGACAAACAGATACATACAAGAATTAAAAATAGTACTAAGATTATTAGCAGAAGAATTAAGATGAGATGACGCACTGGTGTCCATGTTCCAATTTAGATTGCCAGGTTCTTGAAGTGTCATGGTGTTGAATGCTTGAGGAAGTAGAGTTTCCTGACCATAACCAGACTAAGCAAGAAAATATGTTTGCATATTATTACCTATTTGGGAAGTGGTGGGTTGTTGACCTGTTGGAGGCCCAAAACCAGAAGGCGGTGGCCTGGCCTGGCCCAATGGCGCAGACTGATGTGAGGAAGAGTTGAAGCGGGCCTAGCCCAATCCATTTATGAGGCTATACTATGTAAGGAGGGCTTGTTGGTCTTGAAGGAGTGCAAGCAACTGTTGTTGACTATTGAGCCCAAGATTATTATTGTGAGGTGTCTGATCATTGGCAAAAAAATTATGTGACCCACCATAAATGTTGTTTCTGTTTTGACCATTGTTGCCACGTCCTAATGTGTTATTATTATTACCGTTTCTAATGACACATCTTGAATCATGTATATACCTACATGTACTACCCCAACGACAATGACCACGACTAAAATTGCGACAAACATATGGGTCAATGTTCCTAGAGTTCATATGGTTATCACCCGAGCTGCGAGTGTCTAGACCCCGAGTGGTAGAGGTCTCGTCCAGAAGTACCTGTGGTGACGAAGATGTGGTATTGTTTGAAAAAAGTTGAGGTTTGGATTTTAGACGCATTTCCTCGGTGGTGACCATGGAGCGCATCTCCTCAAGATCGGGAAAAGCAGCCTTAGTAGTAGGGGTTGGATTTGAACAATCTTATGGAAAACTAGAAGGGGGGGTTGAATAGTTTTACCAATTTAAAACTTCCTTTTAAATATTTAGGTCGACTTATGTCAATCTATTTGGTTGTTTATGTTGGACGTTGATAGATAGATATATAAACGTGTAATGAAAGATAAGGAGTAAGAAGCACATCACCACGACACAAGTATTTATAGTGGTTCGGCTACAAGGACACCTTCCTTGCCCTACTCCACTCCCAAAGTCACCTACTCGAGTTCAGAACACTACACCAACTCCTTATGGCGGAGAAGCCTTCACAACGTCGCTTAACCTTTTCCGGCACAAAGCTAAATACCGAGTTCCTTCACACCAAGGCGAACCACACCTAACACAACATCGCCTACCCTTTATACGGTGCTAGGCTAACCACCGAGTTCTTTCACACCAAGGAGAACTAATCCTATCACAACGTCGCCTACCCTTTATTAGGTACTAGGCTAAGCACCTAGTTCCATTACTATGGAGCAACTACTACCCTTCACAACACAACACCTAATCTCAAGGAGATCTACTCCTTGTTACAACACCATCAAGGATATCACCATCCTTGGAAATAAACAAATACTTATATGTATAACGATGCACCTCATCAATTATACGACCTAGGCATTCTTCGCAAATGCCACTTGATTTGATTATTAGGCATCCTTCACTAATTCCTTTGACACAACGCTTGGCACCCTTCACTAATGCCTTCGTCTTGACACCTTTAGCATTCTTCACTAATGCTTTGACACATACGATAAGCACCTTTCACTAATGCTTTCATCTTGACACTTTTGGCATCCTTCACTAATGCCTTCAACCCAACATCTACGGAGGAAGAAAGAACTATCAACAAGAGAACCTTAGTTGTCTTGATGATGACGAAGCATGGCAACTCATGGACTTGAGCTTGCTCGTCTTCAAGAGGTGGTGATCTCGCCTTTAAGAGGAACCTAGAGAATCACACAAAAACAAAAGACAAACTACATAGATCACTTGGATCTAAGGTTAGAGGGTTATAATACTTGGGGAAGTATGTGTGTAAAGTGATAAGTAGAAAGGAAGAAATGGCTCTCTATTTATAGAGGAAATTATCTACTGTTCCGATCCGCGGATCCTCCCACAAGGGATCCGCTAGCACAAAGCTAGGGATCCGTGGACGCCTCTTGCCCATGGGTATTTTTGGTTATGGGTCATGGGTCATGGGTTATGGGTTGATCCATGGTTTTCTTTCTAGATACAATGTATCTCAAGGATACAATGAATTTGGTTAGGATACAATGAATTTGGTTAAGTGGTATATATAAAACCATGGGTTATGGGTCAATACCATTTGCTAGTTTTTACCCATTTAGTATATACTTGTTTTTACCCATTTTAGTATATACTTGTTTTTAGTGTTTTATGTGAGAACGTAAGTGTATTAGGAAACTATTGACTCAAACTATTTACGTATTCTATTTGTTTCGTTAAAATGATTTTACGTTTGTTATCGACAAAACATTAGAAGATCGTGAAATATAAATAAACGTTTTTACGGCTTATTTGTATTAACAATCTCCCCCTTTTGTTGATGACAAAACATAAAATTATTTTAAGAAAAACTAAAATTCGTAGCAAATTTGAATTAGTAGTTTTACTTTCTTCTCCCCCTTTTTGTCGAAACAAAAGTGTTAAAGAAACTAACACAATTTTTATAAGAAAAATATGTAAAAATGTAAAGAGAGCAAGTGACGGGAATCGTACTCGTCTTAACTCCTCCTTGACGAGTCCATCCCTTTGAGAGGGCGTCAAGGACATAACGTAAAATAAACTAATTGTGTTTGCAAATATGTTTGCAAATGGTTCGTCTAAATGACGAAAACTTGCTCCCCCTTGAAGATTGCAAAGTTGCAATGGGGTGTCATGAAGTATAATCCAAAATTGGATTAAGTTTGCAAATGTTTTTGCAATATCGTTTGACACAAAGCTCCCCTCAGCTTTATGGTGTCAAAATCTTCATGTGTATTTTGAAAATCTACAAAGTAAATGTTAGAAAACAAGAGTATAGTGCATAATTTCCTGCAAATAAAACTCAAGTTAGTAGAAATTTGTCCTTCTGTACCACGGATCCCACGGTTCCCTTCTTGGAGGGATCCGGCTAGGCATTTAAGAGGGATCCGGCTATCTGGTGATAGTTTCTTCAGCAATGAGAATGTTTCAATCAATGCTAATGAAGATGTGAAGTAGTATATGATATAGCAAGCACAAAGCACAAAACAATTATGGCATATAGATATTCATTCAATGAAAACAAGAGATGATCAAACAAATCTCTAAAACTAAGAGAATGAACTAGCCATACAAGTGCTACTAATTCTAATGAGTTACCCAAACTCAAGATTCAACTAAAAGCTTAATGATGATCAAGGATGAGATAAGTTTCCTAAACGTTCTAGGTTTGAGCTAGTGACTATGATGCTCATTGTAGTTTAGGCTTGTTGTTCGAGGAGGTGATAAAACATGAAACGTTGCTCTTCACGTAGTTCATGTATCAACCTTTCAACATGTTTACAATGATAGCAATCCTTGTCATGGTTTTGAATTTCTTGAAGTGGAAGTTCAAGTGAAATGGGTTGAGGATCTTCAAATGAAGTAGGAATTGGTGGAGGCTCATTGAGTGATGGCTCTACAATGTTTGAGGGTGGAGGTAAAGAAGCATCAACTTCTATATGGTCGGGTGGTTGACTTTGATGTCTTCTCATAATCCAAAATGGACTATTAGGAGGAATGAGAGACTTTGATATTGGATCAAGTGTTGATTCAACATTTTGATTTTGCTGCCCAACCTTTTCAAGTGAGTTTGTTGGTAGTGGTGGAAGGTGAGATGGCCAAAGAGGTAAGTCTTCTACATTGTGAGAATGTGGAGATGATTGTGAGGTGGCTCTAGGCACCAATGATGTTGGTTGAATTGTGGAGGGTATGTTTGGTTTGGTAGAGTTTGGTGATGAAATCCTAGTGGGAAATATTTTCTTGGGGATTAGTTTGATTTGTTTCCTTGGTGTAGGAGAGATCCTAGCATTAGTGGACTTAATCGGAGATGATTCGGTTGAGGAAACTTCGTGTATGATCCTAGGAAGTTTCTTAAGTGGTTCTTGAGTGGATGAGTTAGCACTAGGAGCCTTTCTCATGATGAAATGACTAAGGAAAATGGTTGTAATTGCTGATAATTGTGTTTGTGTTTAGTGACTAAAGTGTTCTTAGCAATATGGCTTATAAAGGGAAGAACTTGGTAAGTGCATTTAAGACTTAATCCACTAAGATTCTTAGAGATGTGACGATTAACATGCACAAGGTTGAAGTTCAGAGTTTCACTGATCTAGGAACTCATTTAAGATGAGATGGAGTGTTTGAGTTAGGAAGATGAGTTGAAATGATTATTTTTGCAAGGTTTGTCATAAACTGTCACCCGGATCCCACGGTTCCCTCACTTGAGGGATCCGTCTAGGCTAATCCTAGGGATCCGGCTCTCAGCAGTTATGACAGGTCAGAAATCAAGTTTCTAAAAGCTAGATCTTATATTATTTTGATTGTTTCAGTCCTCCTAAGTTCCTAAGATGAGGGTACACTTGAATGATCAAGAGTAATGAGTGTTGTAGCAAATGATTGCTTTTTATGGAAGGAAGATGAGACTAGATGACTACCGATGGATGTTCAAGGATAACACTAAGGGTTTTGGTGATGTCAAGTCATAATAAATGATCCTAGAGATCAGATTTTAGCTTGAGGTGAAATTTGAAAAATCCTTAAAAATTACAAAAATAACTAATTTTTGACCGACTTTGAGATAAAGATGACTATAAACAATTTCCTAAAATTGTTCAATATGTCCACTTAGGTGTCTTGAAAGATAAGAAACAATTTGTGAGTGTTGAAGCGGAAATATGGTGAGTTTTGATGTGTTGATAAATCAAGAGGCATTTTGACTAAGATCTCAAGTAAGCCCTAAGTGAGTCTAATCCTTTCTCATTCTTGGAGTGGACTTAGTTGGGTTCTAATATCATGTCGTTAGCAAAATGTGATGTTATCTAGAAGGCTATCTTGATGTAAGAAATGATGTATTGCTGATCTGATGTCACGGATCCCACGGTTCCCTCAAGGGAGGGATCCGTCTAGGCTAATCCTAGGGATCCCAGATCCGCAGATCGTAATCTTTATTAATTGATGCGATTTTGCACACTAATAAATCGTTAAATAAAGCACTAAGAACAAGCTGGTTAACACAGAGCACCACTTATAAAAACATGATAAAGTAACAACATCCAAATAACCACAAACCAAAGTGCTAAAACGTAATCATTCATACATAAAAATAAAAGAAAATAAGAAAATTCCTATTGTCTCTTTCGTCAATCCTTTCTTTTCCTTTTTGCCGGCTTAGTGAGGTTGTAAGCAAGGTTTTGGATCAT
This sequence comes from Chrysanthemum makinoi, assembly GCA_910596185.1. Lineage (NCBI taxonomy): Eukaryota > Viridiplantae > Streptophyta > Magnoliopsida > Asterales > Asteraceae > Chrysanthemum > Chrysanthemum makinoi. The sequence continues at coordinate 193,870,751 of OU343221.1, forward strand.
GCCCCTCAATTGTTTGAATTATGCGGTTTCGTTTGGAATGGTTGGAACTTGTTCGTAGTAATCAAAGGGTTCCAATTTGATGTTGGCTATGGGGTCGACATCTTCTTCTTCTTCATTTTCTTCTTCTCCTTCCGAGGAGTCCGAGAGAGCTTTAGGTTTCTTTCCATTGACCTTGAAGCGTTTAGAGGGTATTTTGGTAAGAGGTACCATTACATGATGGGCAAAGAAGTGATCATTGTTGATAGGGGATGGTTGCAAGGCACTAACATACTTACAAAGTCGTGTTAGGAGCATACCATATGGAAGTACCATTTTGGAAGCTTTGAATACCCCAGCCATTCTCCTTACCATGTAATAGGCGAGATTAAATGGCTTTTGGTGGATAAGACAATAGATCATTTGCACAAGACATGCGTTTGGATGATCTTTGTTTCCAACTAGGCTTATGACGTTTTCCCTAAGGATTTCTTCCCATTTTCTATACATGGGATGGATTTCGAAGAGGTCCATTTGAAAAGGATTACGGTGAATGAGTTTCTTGTTTCGGCTTCAAACGGATTGGACGGCTCTTATTTTGAAAATGGTGTCTCGGATGGTTTCGGGTTCATCAAGCGAAGTATGGTACATTGGTTTAGAATCAAGTGCAAGGTTTTGAGTTTTAATTGCCCAATCTTGAGAGTACATACAAATTCCTTCACAAGGAATGCGAAGAATTTGAGCAAAGGTGTTGAGAGGAAGAGTAAAGTTTCGTGCATTGATGATGAAAGCGATTGAAATGCTATCATCGACGTTTCGAATGATCCTAATGCTTCTATAAAACTCAAAGATGAAGACCGGAAAAATTTGTTCATCGATGTCAAGAAGACAATCAAAATTGATTGCCGAGAAGACTTGACAAATGTCGGTATCCTCAAGGAAACATTCCTTGATTACACGACCTTCGTGGATAAGTCATTTTTCGAGCTTTTTGAAGACCTTGCGGTCGGTTTTTGAGAATTCCTCATTTCGATAATAATGAGTAAGGTAATGGGCGGTATCATGATGATCTTGTTGAGTGGCTTTAGGAATGGCTGGTCCTAAAAACACAAATTTTTCAATTAGGTAAGATTAGTTGAGGTGGGTTTATGGTTTTGATTTGTATTAACAATGTTGTGAACACAATGTGAACTTAGTTGTGTTAAAAACCCCTTTTCATGATTAATTTTGAAAAACCCTAATTAAACTAATTGATTAGAGATTTGTGAAACCATAAACCCTAGAATGAAGATGATGAAAATTAGAAGAAGTTAATGTAATTACTTACAATGGTGTTCTAGGAAGGAATACTTGAGAGTATGGAATCCAATGAGGATGAAATTAGTAGTTTGGTCGTTTTTGTGTTATGTGAGTAGAGGGAAAAGATCAGTGGTGATTTTTGAAAGCGATAGCTGAGTTCTGCTCCACCTTCCCCGGATCCCTTGTATTTGGGATCCGCTAGTACAACTAGAGGGATCCAGCCATGCGTAGAAAAAGGGTTGTTTGGCATTATTTTTGTAGTAGGCATATAAACTAGCTTACTAACAAATAGTTTGGAGGTATTAGATGAAGATTGTTTTTGGATGACGGGTTTTGATGAATCACATCTCGAGGGTTCATATGTGATGACGGCGTTAATTTGACGAATCAAAAGGAATACTATTCCCGATGATGAATAAGACGGAAAAGTGACGAAAGAGACTTCTAACGATGTTAGTAATTATTAAGCAAAGAGAACTATGAACTAAATTAAACTCATGTAACCTATCTAATGAAAAGTGAAACATACCTCTATGCTTCTTGGTTTGGCATAATACCAAAAATACTTCATGAGCTTTTAAAGTAATCCTTTGTACTTGGTGTACGTAAGTTGTGATTACTTTTTAGATCCTTTCTTGAATGTTGACTTCATTACTCTTTGAATGGAGATGAAGATTTTGGAGAGATTCTAGCATGAAGATTTCTTGAAAACAAAGATTGTTAGAATGATCTATCAATGTCCAACAAAATGATTTAAAAGAAAATATGACGTTAAAAATCCTTCTTTGTAGTTTTCAAACATACACGGATCGTATCAAGTCTTTAAAGTACAACATACTTTAAGAAACTTGGTAACGAAGCTCTGATACCAATTGTGGAAAACTAGAAGGGGGGTTGAATAGTTTTACCAATTTAAAACTTCCTTTTAAATATTTAGGTCGACTTATGTCAATCTATTTGGTTGTTTATGTTGGACGTTGATAGATAGATATATAAACGTGTAATGAAAGATAAGGAGTAAGAAGCACATCACCACGACACAAGTATTTATAGTGGTTCGGCTACAAGGACACCTTCCTTCCCTACTCCACTCCCAGAGTCACCTACTCGAGTTCAAACACTACACCAACTCCTTATGGCGGAGAAGCCTTCACAATGTCGCTTAACCTTTTTCCGGTACAAAGCTAAATACCGAGTTCCTTCACACCAAGGTGAACCACACCTAACACAACGTCGGCTACCCTTTATACGGTGCTAGGCTAACCACCGAGTTCTTTCACACCAAGGAGAACTAATCCTATCACAACGTCGCATACCCTTTATTAGGTACTAGGCTAAGCACCTAGTTCCATTACTATGGAGGAACTACTACCCTTCACAACACAACACCTAATCTCAAGGAGATCTACTCCTTGTTACAACACCATCAAGGATATCACCATCCTTGGAAATAAACAAATACTTATAGGTATAACGATGCACCTCATCAATTATACGACCTATGCATTCTTCGCAAATGCCACTTGATTTGATTCTTAGGCATCCTTCACTAATGCCTTCGTCTTGACACCTTTAGCATTCTTCACTAATGCTTTGACACGGACGATAAGCACCTTTCATTAATGCTTTCATCTTGACACTTTTGGCATCCTTCACTAATGCCTTCAACCCAACATCTACGGAGGAAGAAAGAACTATCAACAAGAGAACCTTAGTTGTCTTGATGATGACGAAGCATGGCAACTCATGGACTTGAGCTTGCTCGTCTTCAAGAGGTGGTGATCTCGCCTTTAAGAGGAACCTAGAGAATCACACAAAAACTAAAGACAAACTACATAGATCACTTAGATCTAAGGTTAGAGGGTTATAATACTTGGGGAAGTATGTGTGTAAAGTGATAAGTAGAAAGGAAGAAATGGCTCTCTATTTATAGAGAAAATTATCTACTGTTCCCCGGATCCCACGGATCCCTCCCACAAGGGATCCGGCTAGCACAAGGCTAGGGATCCGTGGGACGCTCCTCTTTGCCCATAGGTATTTTTGTTTAAGGGTCATGGGTCATGGGTTATGGGTTGATCCATGGTTTTCTTTCTAGATACAATGTATCTCAAGGATACAATGAACTTGGTTAAGTGGTATATATAAAACCATGGGTTATGGGTCAATACCATTTGCTAGTTTTTACCCATTTAGTATATACTTGTTTTTACCCATTTTAGTATATACTTGTTTTTAGTGTTTTATGTGAGAACGTAAGTGTATTAGGAAACTATTGACTCAAACTATTTACGTATTCTATTTGTTTCGTTAAAATGATTTTACGTTTGTTATCGACAAAACATTAGAAGATCGTAAAATATAAATAAACGTTTTTACGGCTTATTTGTATTAACAAAGCTTCCTTGAAGAGTTGGAGAAAGATTTTTTGATATTTAGGGTTAGAACTGATTAACAAGGCCTAATACCATATCTATACTACATATAATAGAAAAACAGTCAAAACTTGAAAAGTGATAAGTTGAAAGTCAAAGGTGAGAGAAATATTTGTGTAATTAATACTCTTATTAAAACAACTCATTACATAAAAGTATAATAATTTATTCATATTGTATAACCAATTAAAAACATATCTATCAAATTAAAAATAACAAAGATAATTAAACACACTAATTAATGTTATTTTTAAAACACCCTAAAATGAAAAATACATGTTATAATACACATTATACAAATTAATAAAACACACAAAGCTTTATACAAGCTAACAAGTTGATGGTACATATAGTTTTGAAAATCAGACTGGACCAATAGGTTCAACCGGGAACCGGTGTCGCCATCGGCTCAAACTAACCAATAATGTACCATCCGAAAACGAACTAGAAATGACCCGTTGAAACCGATACAAACTAGTGAATCGGGTCTCATCGAGATTTATTTCTCTGGTTAATCGTCACATGTACCAATCGCCGCAACGCGCGGGTACCCTGCCATACTATATATAAAGGAAAACCAAAAGTAAAATGAAAAGTTGAAACTATTAATACATATCAAAACCAAGTTGACCGACGCCTCAAACCCGTGGGTTGACCCCGCTTAATTTGACTGCTTTTTACCCAACATGTCGGGTTGACTCGGTTTAAATCGATTTCGCTGACGGAACGGTTCAACTGGTTGAACCACCCGGTCGAACCGGTTTCAAAACATTATTTTTAATCCCTAAATTTTCAAACTTTTATTATTTTTCGTTTATAACCCATAAACCTTTTTTTACACAAAACGACTGTCGCTATATAAATATATATATATATATATATATATATATATATATATATATATATATATATATATATATATATATATATATATATATATATATATATATATATATATATATATATATATATATATATATATATATATATATATAAAAGTTTTTCTTCAAAAACGATTATAATGTTTTACAATTAAGAGAAATATGTGCCCGTTAGTGCACATTTAACTTTTCAATAGGCTAAATACGCCCATTTAAAAAAAAAAAAAAAAAGAGCTAAAGTGTCCAAATCTTTTACAAAATAGCCAAAATTAGTCAATATTTTTTTATTTTTTTATTTTGGGCTAATCACATTTATGCAAATTTTGGTACTTGCGTTCTTCTTAACAACGTCACCATTAATCTCATCCTTGTTAGTTTTTACGCGACAAGTAACGTGTGTTGTTAGTTTTATCTCATAACTGATGTAGTGTTTATTTTCATTTTCATTAAATGTTTTTATATGTTGTTTGATAGATGTTAAGAATTTTGTTTAGGCTTTAGTTATCATATAGTACAACCGTTTGCAATTGCATTTTCATCGGTTCACGTTCTATTTTAAACGCTACACAAAACACTCACCACAATATATCAAATCATTAATTATCTGACGCTAGAAACCGCTGCCGCTAGGCGCGGGTACTCGCCTAGTAAACCAGTAAAGTGTATATTCAATTGTGTTCATTATCTTACAAACGTTAATTTTATAATGTCCAATAATAGGCTTGCTAAATGTGTAAGCCAAACTAATAAGCGGGCCTATGAAAGCCCATGAAACATATCTACTAACACATCAAACATTGTAGAAAAGTTAAGTTGGCTTACAACTGAAAGACTGGAGGGCAACAGCAGGTGTAAAAATTTATCAAATGGGAATTGCCATTAAAAGCTAGCTAATTTAAAGTTCGAAAGCAATTGATGATAAAGAGAGAAAATTGAAGTCAAACAGAAAGGAAGAAAGATGGAAGTTGGTGTACTTAGTCAAAGAAGAAAATTGGTGGGTCTATAGTGTAACAGTGGTTGACTATTCATGTACATATGTCTTTCACTTGACGTGTTACATTAATTAGGGGTGGAAACGAGCCGAGCCGCTAGTGAAAAGCTCGGGATCGGATTGGTAAAAAGCTCGAATGAGTCGAGCCTAAACGAGCTCGAGCCCGAGCTCGAGCCTAAGTTTGGGCTCATTTAATGATCGAGCTCGAGCCCGAAGCTCTATATAGCTAAAGCTCGCATTACGCCAGCGAGCCTAAACGAGCCCTAGAAATATATATGCGATATATATTTTCTATACGTGTTAACGAAGTCCGAGCCTTATGTTAACGAAAGCCGAAAGCTCGAGCTTGTGAAAATTTCACGAGCCGAGCTCGAGCTCAAAAGGTGAGGCTCGAAACAAGCTCGAGCTTGAGCTCCGGCAGGCTCAGGCTCGAGCTCGGCTCGGCTCGTTTTCACCCCTAACAAAAATAAGAAAGGTTTTGCTTATGGGTTATGCATTGGTAGCCCAGACCACAAAAAGTAGCAATGTTTCATACCTTCTATCCGTTTGACCCTCTGTTTACAATACAATATAATTTTCAATCAGTTTATGTTTCGTATTCTTTTGTCAGTTTAATATTTTTAACTTGTTTAACTTTATATTTTTTATTCTGCATTTTCGTTTCACAATGTTATGATATAAACAAAATTTTAACATAAATAATAAAAAAATAAGAGAAAAAAAAGGAGTATTACTTATAAAAGTGAGGATTCTTTATAACCTATTTTTTTGCTTATAGTATACGCAGATACACGAAAAGACAAAGAGAAGAACATTACATGGTACTAAATATATTGGATTCACCCACAAATCACTCATGACTCCCTCACAACCTTCATTTCCCATTTCCCCATTGTCCTTTTACTCCATTATTTCTGACGATCAAAAGTTCAAAACCACTGGACAACAATATTTTAGGCATTAGAAGATCCTACAATTGTTGTCAAGTTAGAATGGCGAAGGCACTCGATTTTTGAGGGTAAGAGCACCAAACTTTTTTCCCATAAGTTAAGACCTTTTTACCCATGTGTTTGGTGTATCCACAGAAACATGGTTGGAAGCATGTCCCCCACCACTATCAACATGGCTCCACCCCTACTAGAGGGGCATCCAACAAGGTCAATTTCCTAAGGCTAAAACAATATGTTTAGTCGGAGAATCATGGAGTGAGCCGACTTTATCATCATCATAATGTGAGGCTCAGTTGTTGTTATCGCTTGTTAAATCTAAAAATTCCTTCTATGTCTTCATCATCAGGTTCATCATGAGTTGGTTCAAATAAAATCTTCAAATTATAATAGACCAGTCTCTCATGATAATCAGTTGGATGTACTTCACCAAACTTATTCTTGTAAAGTCTCCAAAGATCCATCAAATCATCCCTTTCAAAATACTGAAGCATTTGTGAAAATTTATTATACTCATAAACTTCATTGTTGAGTCTTTGAATTTTCCAAACTCCTTCACTTCCATCATTAAGCTTAAACTCATAAGAAACAATTTGATTAACATCTGCAACTTCTTTCAATCTTTTAGAATCATATATCTCTTGAATCTCAGATTTTCTCTTTCTTTTACTTTGCATCCACTCATCATGCTTCTTAATCAACTCTTCTTCCTTCTCGAATTCATTGGACAAGAATCATCATGATTAATCTTCATACATCTTTCATAAATCTCAAGAATTCTTTCAAATGAACATTTACTAAGATTTTCATAAATGTGAATGCCTGAATTCTTAATAATTTTCATTAATACATTCCTCATCTGTGCCATTGAAAGAGGTTTCTTTCTTATAACTTGCTTCCTTTCATTACCAACCTTTCTTGCCCATTCACCCAAAAGCCTAGCTTTTTCCTTATCATCCAACAAATTCCATTCTTGTGCAGTATATTCATCATGTATTTGTTGAGAAGCTTGAAGAAAGTTTTGTGATTCATACCATATAGCTAACATTCTCTGACTAGATTCCTCTTCTTTCTTTTCTTTTCTAAAGCTTCTTGTTCTTCAAAGAACCATATTCTTTACAAACTTTGCATCATAAGCTTCTTGTTCGCTTTAGATTTAAACTTCAACTCGCATCGCAACCCCTTTACCTTTTCCAACATCAGATTGAACCACCTTCTTCTTCAGAGGTTCACCAATAACTAAAGTTTTTCCCCTGGGTTTGGGTTTAGTTGCGTGAGATTGAATGATATCACAGTGTAGAAATAGATGAAGTTTTGCTTAGATTTATCAATGTACTAGCAACTTCTTTCTCAACTTCTTTAGACTTAGGTGGTGATACAGAGAGAGTTGTGACAATAGTAGAAGTGGTTATAATAGCAGTGGGTATGATTGTAGTAGGTATAGTTGTAGTGGATATAGTTGCCATGTCTGCATAAAGATCGTGGTTAGAAGTGTACTAACCGTGGTTTCGCATATACCATCGTGTTTGTGTTCGTACTACATCCTCTACAACTTTCTTCACATTTTCAAGAACTGCCTCATTCCCATCTTTATCAGATACCAAAATGTTTGATCTCCACTATCAACATCTTCTTCCATAGATACATTAACATCCTCCCCTAAATTCTTGCCTTCACTCCTCCCTGTTTGGATACATCCTCCAGATTCGTGAGCCGAGAGAGTCCACCTTCTTTTTCCTAGCTTCCTTAAAGCAGAAGCCGTGCCTTTTATCTTCTCCAAAACCAAAACCCTCAGGCTTCAAGCGCCTAATATCCTTTTCATGAAACCCATCCAATTCCTTGAGATTCGAGATCGTCTCCTCCATCTTGGTACATTTAGCGCCGATTCATTTAAGCGTTCAAGAATATCCTCCCCACTTCACTGTGTGAACCTGGTCCGAGAGGTGGTTCATTGGAAAAGTCATCGGTACAAACTCGAATCCGTCAATTCATGTTCGTGTTCCAACCTATCCTCATCACTTCGGAAGTGTGAACTGCCCAGAGGTGAATCCTGGATATAGAAAACATAGCATCAAACCGAGCCCGAACATCTATGCACCCCTGTATGAGCCAAGTGGCTGGGGATTCTCCACTGTGTTAAGTTCCAAGGAACTCTCCACATTAGGAGTTGCCAAAGGTTGGGTCTGAATTATGTTTCCACTATCCCGACCAAAGATCTAAGCATGTATCAAGAGTGGAAGCCCTTCCAATCATGTCACCTTCACCACCTATGACAGCCTCATGAGCAACACCACAAGCACTAGCCCGAGGTAGCTCGCCCTTCAATCTCCTAGTGAAAACAATTGTTGTATCAGTGGTTTGAGGTTGACTAGAAATGGGTTGAGATACACTATCGCAGCTACGTGTATTCTATCAGGGATTAGAGTTGCATCGCAGTGGTTTCAGCTTGGAGTAGAATCCTCATCAAACTCATGATCAATGGACAAAGGAATCATATGAGGAAATAAAGGAACATCTATAATGTTTACATTTTGTGGGTGATTCCTCATATGTGCAAAAACCTTAGAAAGCATATGATTTACTTCATAATCCTGAGTATGCTCAACAAAGTCCTCTATTTGACTTTCCACAATCAACTGAACAAACCTAGGATACAAATAGTATTTACCCTTTTTCCTAATGTTTTGAACTAGCCCCTCATAGATCATCCTAGACCAATTGAACTTTCTTCCATGAGACAAACAAATAATAGCAGTAGCAATTTTGGAAGGAAAGTCATTAAATCCGGTGGTCTTATTGCTCATACACATCAATAAGGTGTGAATAAGAAACTTCCATTGTTTTGAAAAGAAACTCTTAAAATACTGTACCAAGTAGACTTTTTCAAAGTCCAAATTCCCTGTTCTGATTGTGCCTCTTCCAAGTATCTTTCCTCCCTTTGGATCATTGCCAAATGCCACATATCCTCCATCAAAAGCTTCAAAATCTTCCAGGTTGCTCCCATCCCAAGTCATGTGTCCAGAGCAACCACTATAAAAAACTCCTTTGTCTTTTAGCTCATTTTGTAGATTGCCCTGCACATGAATTTAAACAAATTAGTTCCTTTTGTGGACCCAAGCCAATATCGACTTGGTCTCCCCGTGCATCAATATAATCAAATTTGGTTAGGTCCATTGATGCACAGTTGACATGATGTAAAACCTTGGTCTTAGGTTTCCATTGCCAACTATCTGAGGCCTTAACAGATAAAATGATTTCCAACCACCGTATCAGTTATCACCTTTGAAATTTTAAAAACTTCTTTGTTATCTGTGGTGATTTTTGGCTTATCACTGGTTTGATTTTGCTTAGCCGTGTTTACACTTTGCTTAGCAGTGGTTGGAACCCATTTGGGAGAAGCAATGACAATTGATTTTGTATTCCCATTCCTCATTAACACTGCTCTAGGAATCATGTTTTTGTTAGGATGAGGGTTTGTTTTCTTTGAAAAGTTTTGGTGATTTACCCTCCTCCAACGATTCCACACTGGTGGTCCTGCTTTTATAACAATTTCTCTGTAAGTGCTCAAAACTACCACAATTATAACAAGCTTTCTTGACACATTGAAACTCATTACCTAACCTATTAGATATTAGACCATTAAAGTTTCTCTGATTGCCCCTAGGTATATATCTTTTCATTTGTTCTCTAGGTACTTCCTTGTATTCTACCACTTTCTTAGTTATTTGAGCTCCAAATCTAGGTACAAGGTTAGCTTGTCTAGTATCAACTTTCTTAATAGATTCTAACTTTTCAGTCTGTGTTAATACTTTACTATCATCCTCGAATCGATTCCCTATCTTCAATGATGGGAGCATCAGATGACGTATCAGAACTTATCTTAGGTGTCTCAGTCTTACTTATTCCTTCAACAGTTTTGTTAAAACTGAATTCACTACTAAATGACAGCTTTTTAGCGTGGTGCATGTTGCATAAGAGTGGGTGGTGGCATATTGTTGTAACCTATCCTGCAACCCTTTTGCATTAGATGACTCTCTATAGATTTATGAACCGATCGAAGCAAATTATGTTTTAGCTACCCTAACAATATGTTTTTCTTTTTCATCTAGGGCCTTTTCTTTGGCACTCTCTCGCTAGTTCAAGTTTCTCTTTAAGCATTTTAATCTCTCTATTTTTAAGATCAATTTCACCACCTAATATATTGATCTTATCTACATACTCAAACTCACATTTAATACAATATTTAAGCTTCTCTTCTACACTCTCTAGACCAACTCTATAACCTAAGTTATCCATAGTTAGTCTTTCTACTTCTTTTCTCATACTCATGATAGCTTTTGAGATTCTAAGTTATCATGACATGATTTAAAAGAACAAGTAGACTCATTAGATACCTCGTAATCCGAACGTAAGATGAAGAATAAGCCATAAGAGCAAAATTATGCTCTTTTGAAGCTTCACTAGCAAGAAAAGCTGATTGGGTCCTTCTTCAATCTGATCACTCCAATCATAATCACCAAGACCAGCTTGAGCCACCAATGTCAAGAAGGAGCGGACTCTTGATGATCTTCTTAACACCTTCAATCCTCTTAGGAGCTCGACATTCCCTTGCAAAGTGACCCTTCTTCTTGCGGTTAAAGCACTCCATCTTGCTTTTGTCGAACCCTGTTCTCCTTTGACCATCATACTTAACTTGTCTTCCTCCTCCTCGAAACTTCCTTGCTTGGAGAGTCAACATTGCCATTTGCCATTGAAGATTAATCTCTTCCGTATCATCAGATCAATTTGATCCGATCTTGATTCAACACAAGAACACTAGTAGTTAAATCGCCGAAAAGCACAAATTGCACCATCATCGACATTATCACTAACAGGGGTATTGTTTGCAATAGCCGTGGTTATACCATAGGCAGCAGTGGATACATCTTGTGGGCTCTTGTGATTAGTGGATACAAAAGAAATGTTTTGATTAGCGTAAGACGATTAGCAAAGTTATTCTCAGACTCATAAACCTTCAAGTTGTTGAAGAGATTATCCAGAGTCATCTTATGAAAGTCCTCCTTATTCCTCCACACAATTGTATGAATAGCCCATTCAGATGATAGACTCCTAATGAACTTCAAATTAATATCTTCTTGAAGACCCTTATAATCTACTGACTTCGGGTTGGTGATAAGTTTTTGAAGTCTATTATATGTGCCATCAATTTTTTCTCCACTCGTGAGCTGAAGGTTTCAAATTGATGCTTGAGCATATTCATCCCGGACTTCTTAGTAGCTTCATTGCCAGCAAACCTTGTCTCAAGAGCATCCAAGTAACTCTTTAGCGACTTATTGTTCAAAGTCCAAAGCATAGTCATTGGGTATTCCCATGGAGAGAATATTGTGAGCCTTGATCTCTAGCTTTCTCTTAGCCTTATCAATTTCACTAACAATGGTAATTTCTTTGCCTTCCTCACCCTTCTTAGGAAGAGTGTCTCCCTTTTCAACGACATCCCAGAGAGCATAATCAATCATGCTAATGTATTGCCTCATTCGCATTCTCCAGATTTGATACTCACCATGCTTGAGCATGGGTACCTTTGAAGCAGTCACCATGTGAGTTTTGTCAGACATCTTATCTTCCTTGAACAAAACTTAACTTAACCTCTTCTTGGTTACAGTTTCTAGATCACAAGCTCTGATACCACTTGTTGATCCCGCTTGAGCAAACGATCTAATATAGAAACCGACTTGGAATAACAACTTATTAAGTATTATGCTGAATTTAACACTTAACCTTAAGAAGAAGAACAGTTAACATTCAACACCTCAATATTATTTATTAAGACGAATACTCTTACAGATTAGGTTTTGAAAACCTTGAAGTGTATCGACCTTTAGATATAAAACTTATGTATATCTAACCTAACCTAGGACCTCCTTTTATAGACTAAGGAGTCCTTTACATAATACAACACGTAACCTACAAGATAAATATCTTTACCATATTTATCTAATACAATAAACTAAACCGACTATACAAAACACTAGCAATGGTTACAATATATCATCCGTGGTTACACATTACTACTAGTCGTGGTTGTCTTTATCAGCGGTTACATACTTCTGTCCGTGGTTATATCAAACCTGTCTGTGGTTCCAGTACTTAAAGTAATTCATGATTCAAGGAACCAAAAACCCAACACATCTTGGAACTTTAAACCTATTATTCTTTGTCCATGATTAACCCCTGTAATAAGCCTGCACTGAACATAACTTGAAAGCCATTAGCAATTGATAGAATGACATGTTTGCCACAGATTAATACCCCAAAATTTAACATTCCCCTTAATCTGATGGGCAAACATATCAAACAATATCAATTTTTCACACAAGAATTTATGCCGATAAACAGGAGGTTTTGGTAAGTATGTCTGCAGCTTTGGTTTGAAGAGCCAATCTTTTGGCACTTATAACACCTCTTGCATTTTTCCCTCGATGAAGTGGACATCAATTTCAAAGTGTTTTGATCTTTCATGGAAAACAGAATTGACAGCAAGTTGTAAAGCAGATTTGTTATCACAAAAGATTAACAGAAGATTGATATCAACTTTTAGATCCTTTAAGATTTTTGAATCCAATGATTTCACAGCAAAGCAGAGACATAGATCTATACTCGCTTCGTGGAAGATTTTGAAAGAGTGTTTTGTTTTTTACTTTTCCATGAGATCAAATAGTCATTAAAGAAAACACAATAACTGCGTGATGATTTTCTGGTTTTCTTGCATTTGGCCCAATCTGCATCACTATATCCTTCAAGATGATTTTCTGAGTTGCTGAAATTGTACCTTAGACCTTTTCCTGGAGCTCCTTTTAGATATCTCAGAACATTGAGGGCACATTCTAGATGAGATTTTAATAGAGAGTGCATATATTGTGCCGCATAAATGAACTGAGTATGAGATGTCAAGTCTTGTATGGGTGAGATAGATAAGTTTCCCAAGTAACTTTTGATAACCAGTGATGTTGACAAGTATGGGGTCATCAGCAGTGGGAATGTATGGAAGGACAGAGTTGGGTTCCATAGGAGTTGACACAGGTTTGCACCCAAGAAGACCAAATTCTTTGAGGAGTTCAAGACAATATTTTCTTTGGGAGAGACAAATGTCATTCCCAGCTTTTAAAACCTCAATGCCAAGAAAATATTTTAAATTTCCCAAGTCTTTGATATGAAATTTTGCTTTTAGAAATTCTTTGAATAGGTTTATCTCATCAATACAGTCCAGAAGGACAATATCATCCACATAAACAAGCGAGCAATAAACTTGTTATTCTCTGTGCTTTGGTGAACAAAGAGTGATCATTAAGCATTGAACAAAGTTATTTTCTTTTAAAACACTGACAAGTTTTTCATTCCATTTCTTGGGAGCTTGTTTTAGACCATATAGAGACTTGACAAGTTTGCAAACTTTATTTTTATTGTTCTCATTACGTAACCCCTTGGGATGGTCATATAGATATCCTCATCAAGATCTCCATACAAGAAAGCATTGTTAACATCAAGTTGAAAGAGAGGCCATTTGTTTTTACAGCTAAGGCAATAAGACATCTAACAAGAGACATTTTCACAAAGGGGAAAAAGTTTCATCATAGTCTATTCCTTCCCTTTGGTTATAGCCTTTAACAACTAATCTAGCCTTGTATCTATCAACTTCACTATTGGCTTTATATTTGATTTTAAAGATCCATTTGTAGCCAATAGGAGTTCTATTAGGAGGTAGATCAGTTATATCCCAAGCATGGTTTTCATTTAAGGCCTCAATTTCAGAGTTCATAGCATCAACCCAATTACTATCAAGGATAGATTCTTCATAAATGTAGGTTCAATACTTTTATTAAGACTAGACGCAGCAAGAATTATCTTTGTTAAGATTAGAGTAATTAACAACCTTTTCAACACCATATTTGAATTTTCCTTCTACAATAAAGTCGTTAAGATTACTGGGGAACTTAGAGACTCTGGTTGACCTTCTAGCAAGAGTGGCCGGCAAGCCTCTTTCTTGTTCGCAGAATCGGTGTTGTATCAAGAGAATCAAGATGCATTAGCAGGATGTGATTCATGTGATATGGTGCCTTCAGGGTGTGTATTATCATCTATAGATGTTGCAACCGGTTCATCAATCCTAGTAGGATGACTTACCACTTTGCCATCATCATAGGGTGTCACTCTCCCTTCATCATTAGGACTTATTTGTGAGTCAAAGAAATTTTTGTGATTTAAATCTTTTGGCACAAAAGTTTCAACAAAAGGTTTTGACAAGGTATTTTTCATTTTGAAGAGAAAAACAGTTTCATAAAATTTGACATCTCTGGAGTAAAAGATATTTTTGTTTCTAGGCTCAAGAGTTTATAGCCCTTTTTCTCATTTGAGTAACCAATAAGGACACTTTTTCGCACCTACTACCAAATTTATTAGAGATGTTGAGAATGGTGGCATAGCATAAGCGTACCAAAGACTCTAAGGAGAGAGAGTGAGGGTCATGCCCATACACAAGGAAGAAGGGGACTTGCCGCACGAACTCAAGAGGGTAACATGTTTATGACATAGGCAGCAGTTAGAACACATTCAGGCCAAAGATATAGAGGTAATTCCCCTGAAACATAAGGGATCTAGCTACATTAAGGAGATGCCTATGTTTCCTTTCTGCAATACCATTTTGTTGTGGTGTATAAACACAAGAGGTTTGATGTAAAATTCCTTTTTCATGGAAAAAGTGTTGAAGTTTATTATTGACGAATTCTGTCCCATTATCACTTCTAAAAATCTTAACATTGTGTTCAAATTGATTTGATAACATATGAGTAAAGTTAACAATGGAAACATAAACATCATCCTTCCTCTTAAGCATATAAACCCACACCGCTCGAATAGTCATCAACTATGGTTAAAAAATATTTGTAACCATCTCTGCTAGTGACTTTATATGGTCCCCATACATCAAGATGAACAAGTTGACCAATTTTAGTTGATTTATGTTCACTTAGAGGGAATGGTTCCCTGGTTTGTTTAGCTTTATTACAAATATCACAGAGATGATCGGGTTTCGGATGTACTATCAAATTTAAGAGTGGGTTTAAGTATGTGTAGGACTTGGTCAGAGGGATGACCAAGTCTTTGATGCCAGAGATTTCTAGAAACATGACAAACAGATATGCGCTTATTAGTGATAATCTTACATGTAGAATCAATATCAAACATATATAACCCATTGTATTGTTTACCAATCCCCACAATCCTTTTTTGATGTAAATCTTGTATATAGCAATTAGATTCATTAAACCCAACAAACATCTTATTGTCTCTAGCAATTTTATGAAGCAGGAGACTAACATTGTACTCGTGAACAACTAGAACATCAAAAGAGTTAGGTCATTATTGACCTTTAAATCACCAATTTTAGTAATTAAGGCCTGAGTACCGTTGGGATGTCCAACAGTTAAGCCAAGATTTGAAATGTTAACAACATTAATTAAAAAATTTCGCACACGTCATGTGTTGATTTGCACCAGAGTCAACAATCCAACCAAGACCGATGTTTCCAGATAAGGATTTTGTGTTGTTGTTAAAAAATTTGTTGAAGTTTACATTAAACTTGACACTGTCATTAAAGAAGGTTCTAAAAATTTTTACCGACCAAGTTGGCATTAGCAGATGACACATTGTTGTCATTGAGAAGACTCATAAGTCTAGAGAGTCTGCTCATTAGACAAGGAGACAGAGAGTTGCTATTGCTAGCATTATTATCGATACGATTAGTTTCACAGAAACATTGTTATCACAAAGGTTTACCATTAAAATTCCTTTTAACATATCCAAATAGCAGATAACCAACAAGGTCATAACATCTATCAACAAGTGTGACCGGTTTTTTGCAATTAGTACATTTGAGATTCATGTTTGGTCCTCTCGCTATTTGAGTCAGTTAAAGATTAAAACTAGGAACTTTGTTGTTAAAACCTTTTTGTTATCAAAAATTTTCCACCATCGAAGTTTTTGCAAAGAAAGGTGTAGCATTGGGTTTAGCCGAGCTATTCCCAGATGAAACATTTCTGTGAGATTCTTCTCCGGAGACAACAGAGAAAGCAGTTTTGACATTAGGTAAAGGATCTCTGGTTAAAATATTGCTTCTGATGGGAACATAGGAGTCATCAAGACCCATAAGAAATTGCATTAACTTGATTAGCTGATTGTGTGTTTTCAAAATGTTTTGCGTTTCACAAGTGCAGTGGAGGCAAGCTAATCATACAATCAAATTGTTTCCATAAAGAGTTAAGGTTGTTATAATAATCGTCAGCAGAGAGGACCCACTTTGACTAAGAGAGTTTATATTTTTATGCAAATTAAAATAGCGAACCATCAATCTTATCATAAGTATCTTTAAGATCATTCCACATTTCATAAGCAGTTTTATCATAGATAGCACCAGAAAAGTTCGTAGTCGAGATAGTTAAGAATCCAAGTAACCACAACAGAGTTACAAGTATCCCATTGATTAGCAAGACTAGGGTTCGAATCATCTCTTATGCAAGTACCATCAATAAACCCTAACTTATTATGGTTCCTTAAGGCAAAGATCATGGCCATATTCCATATTTTATAGTTTTCAGTACCAGTGAGTTTAATAGAAATAATGGGAGTACCATTGGTATTGTTGGGGTGTAAATACAAAGCATCACCAAAGGATAAGCTTTTCTCGGTGGAAGAACCACCACCACCAATATTATCATCACCAATAGCCATAATGCAAACAATAAGACAGACAAATATAATAAGACAGACAAAGAATCATAGACAGAGAT
Organism: Chrysanthemum makinoi; assembly: GCA_910596185.1. Lineage (NCBI taxonomy): Eukaryota > Viridiplantae > Streptophyta > Magnoliopsida > Asterales > Asteraceae > Chrysanthemum > Chrysanthemum makinoi. The sequence continues at coordinate 193,888,118 of OU343221.1, forward strand.
AATAATAAGAGCAAAAAGACATATAAATAAGACTTTGTATTTAAGAAACAACAAGCACCAAGCCTGTGGACTAGGTAAACCGGAAAGGTATTCGTATTCACTCAAAGGTAGCAGATCAAGATGTTAGTCTACCCGTTTGCACCCACAAAGACTTAAGTACTGTATGTTTGAAGAAGAGATAAGACTTAGACTTACAGAGAAATATGCAGCGGAAGAACAAATCACAATTACCCTAGATTCACTTAGTCTAGGGCTAATTGTAAGTAGAAGATAACTAGTGATTACGCCAATAACCCCAAACCACCAATTTGTTGCCGAAGAGAATCAATGAGCACAAGCTCTGATACCATGTACGAAAGTATCAACAACAACAAGTAAACAGAAGAAATTTTATTCAAACCTAAGCCTCAATAGTTGGCTTAGATTATATCAACAATAGTATCCAAAATGTTACAAGGTTAGATTAATGTCAATGAGACAATAATCATACAAATACAAAGAAGAGACAAGATCAGTGAAATGATCAAAGAGAAGAGAAGAGTGTGTGAGAAATGAATGCACACTCAAGTGTCTCAGAACCCTAGATTGGGAACTTATTAAATAGGAGATTAAGTTACACTAAGACCCCTCTAACGGCTATAAATGACTCATCAGCAGAAATGAGAATAGCTTCAGCAGAAACGAGCATCTTGGAACTTTAAACCTATTATTCTTTGTCCATGATTAACCCCTGTAATAAGCCTGCACTGAACATAACTTGAAAGCCATTAGCAATTGATATAATGACATGTTTGCCACAGATTAATACCCCAAAATTTAACAAATATATTTTTAGGGATATGACTTTCATGAACAAATCTTGCTTTCAATTACTTTCTATTTTATGTTTTGTGAAACCAAATGACGTTTCGTGAAACCTTAAGAGGGTTTGGCCGATTTACAATGAAAAATGACACTCTCCATGATGACCAACTCCTTTAATTTTTTGTTTTCCATTTAAATTGGTTTAAGTTGTCATGAACACATAGGATTGCCATTATCTTTCACTTTATTTCTATATTTATAAATAATAAATAAGTAAACAATGAACTTTTACTAAAACTAAGCCAAATTACAAATAAAATGATATATAAAATACCTTTAAAGGTGTTGTTGGGCTTCATCAATATCCGTATCCGGATATCCGAAAACTTGATATGAACTTATTCACAAATTGGTATACCCAAATTTTCAGATTCGGAATTTATATACAAATTTTTCAAAACTTTGGATTTTTAGTTACTCAATTTTCGGATATTCAGATGTATAAGACCACAATCTGAAATTTCGAATATTCAAAATTGAACAACCCATTATAGCTGCAATAATGGGCGTAATATGAAAAGTGTGTATGTTACAAATTGCAGAGATAAATTCTAGATACATAAAGTGTGATTGCAAAGTTGAAATGATGTAAATATAGTGATTTGTGGTATTTAAAATTTTATAATTAATAAACGACTATTCTAATCGAAAATTATCTCATTTTGTTTTTCATTTTAGATATAAGATATTAACACAAACCGACATTAGACAATGTCTAGTCTACACATTATATGACTTTTAGGTTTCTTATAATCATATTTGAAAAATAATATTTCACTTTTCTCATTTTCACGTAAACTTTGTACGTCTTGCGTTTTTGCTTAAATCGCGTAACTTTTAAACTGTACGTATAACCGTTAGGTTATCCCGCGCGTAACGAAAAATAAATTTTGACATTTTATATCACTTTTATATTAGTTTTAGTCTACTTTAAACAAATTCATGGTCATTTTTATGCATACTCGTTATTCTCTGATTAATTGTGTTTTACGCGTATTTAGCCTACGTTTTTAGGTTTTAACAACGTTTACGCCATCCGTTAAACTTGTCACTCATTTAATATGCTAATATAGAGTATATTGATAAGTTTTAAAAGTTTATTATTTTTACGATACCGGGTTTTAAATTTCATGATTTAAATACTTAACGATAATAATTACCAGAACCAAACTACCTCCATAAAACAAGATAATAGCAAAACAACCTCTAGTCACCACCCCTTTATGGTGGCCGGCCTAATGGGTGAATCACCAAGCCATGTGGCTTGGTGATATAACATTTTACTTAAGATGTTAACATGTGTAAAACTTAACGCTAGTAAATATTTAACCCGGTATGTAGTTAACTAAAAACCTTCCCTATAAATAGCAATCTAAACCTTAGAAATATTTGCACCCCTCTCTTATATCTAAAACTCCTCAAACCTAAAGCATTTTTTAAAGATTTTGTAAGAAAGTTCAAGTGTTCTTAAGGAAAAGATAGATTTTGATCTTCTTTTCTTCGGATATTCAAGAAGAAACTGTTATAATCTTCTTTCTTTGGGTTTTCAAGAAGCCATTGTTATAATCTTCAAATGGCCTCAGGTTTTCGAAGATTTCCAATTTCATGTCAAAGCTTTGCCTATATTATTTATTTTATAATACTCAAGCATTCTATATAAAGGTAAGTATTTATAAACTCTAAATACTTATGAATTTCTGTTAGTTTATTTAAGGTTTTATAAACTCTTAATATGTCATGTATATGTATACTTTGTCAACTTATCTCATGAATATACATATCATATGTATACATCTTATAAAAACGTTTCCAGGTATGAGTTAAAATAAAAAGTCTCTTATAATAAAAAGTGTAGGAAGGATTGTGAGAGTGACATGTATCATCCCCATGCCACATCATACGACACGTCATATAACATGTGTCACCTACCCCCCCCCCCTCCCCCGAATTTTTTTTTTCCCGCCAAAAATTTTTAACTGCATCACAATTATAAAGTTACTGCATCACAATTATGATTTGAGTGCATTAAGGTTATAAGTTACTACATCATAGTTGATGCATTTAACTATTAACTATGATGCAGTAACTTATAATAAAGATGCACCGAAACTTATTAGTGTGATGCACTAATGATATAAAAAAGTGTATTAATTATATAAAAAAGAATCGTATTTAATTATGATACAGTTACACACATATATGATGCAGAAAATTTAGGATGATGCAGTTTCTTATAACTATAATGCAATAAAATTACAACTATGATGCATTAAAAAACAAGGTGCATCACGGTTATAAAAATTAGTGCATCATAGTTATAACAAATTTTTATAACTGTGATGCACCCAAAAAAATGTGCATCACATTTATAAAATTTTGGCTGGAAAGAAAATTTTGCCCAAAAAAAAAATATTTTGCGGGAAATTTTTTTTTCCGGGAGGGGGGTTGGGGTGGGTGACACATGTCATATGATGTATCATATGATGTGGCAAGGTAACACATGTCACTCTCACAATCCTTCCTACACTTTGTAATATAAGAGACTTTTTAGAATAACTCCACAAGATATATATATATATATATATATATATATATATATATATATATATATATATATTATATAACATGAGACATTTGGTGAAAGCGGATTAGTTAAAGAGATGTTGTTTGATCCTGTCTGAATTCGAATTTTGCTATGGTCTTATTGATAGGAAATGGGCACACATGATCAAAATTTATAGTTGAATGTCTTTTCCATTTATTTTAGAAATGTTCATTGAAGTTAAAAATTCAAATAGCTAATATTCAATTTTTTATGCCTTTTTCCATCAGGCGTTGTTCCATCACGCACTGCTCCGGTGTAAATTAGATTAGAAAGTACAAATTAAGCATTGATTGATAGTATTACTCAAGTGTGAAACTTTGTTGTAGTCGATGGTAGAAGTATGGGAGATAGAATGATTGTGCTAAGATAATCAAGAGTTCATAATATTTTTTTCCTTTCTTCTCTACGATTATAGCCAAATTTAACTAATATCTAATCTTAATTCTTGATTTTCAAGGCTCCTACTTGGTAAACTTACATCGGTCAACTTAATTCATGCATGATGTGGAATCGAGCTATTCATGACTTGTGTTAGAGTATTGGTGAAATCTGCTGCCTCTACTGTTGGCACATGCTTACTCATGTTCGATGTTCTTACTTGGGAAGATAATATTTTAATGATGATTCAGATACCTAAAATTCAACCATCTTAGGTATCAACACGAAAGATCTGTATGTCGTATGGATAGTCTTATCGGGACTTGAGGTGATATTTTGTTATTTATCACCATGTCGAGAAGCTTTGGAGGATGTATGTTTTTACTTTTTGATATTTAGTTAGTATTATATATGTCCTATAACTTGCCTATATTGATAGGTTGCGAAAAAAGTTAGGGTGAATGAGAATTCCTTTGCTGCAACTGTTTTGATACAAAGACACATGGATAGATGAAGGGCATTATTACTCCCTAGAAAACTGAACTTGACATATATGATGTTTCCTTAGAGGGTTGAATATTTGGCTCATTAAGATATCTTAGAAGCTTAGTTAGAATGCTTAACTTTAGTTCCTATTCATTTTTAGTTAAAATATTTGGGAAAGGTGAAGTGAACTACTACCACATCAAACCAGATAATGAAGATGGTAAATTACTAAATATAAAGTAAATGTACAAATAACTGAATTGGTGGTTCTGTTCCATTCTTAGGAATATGACCGATTTGAAACAGTTATTATAATGGGATACAAGAGAAGATATGGAGAACAGTTCAAGCTATTGGAGATAGCGTTTTTTCATACGATCATTCGGCAATACTTATTGAGATCCAGGTGAGGTGATTATACATGATTTGTGAAGAAAAACGTTTGAAATGGATTAATTGCTCTTCTTTTATGATGGTACAATGGCCACAAATATTTAGGTTAGTTAATGAAAATAAAGTTCCTTTGAGGCCTGAAGATAAATTAAGAAACCAATGAGTGTTAAAACAGGTATTCACCTAAAGATTAAACCTGATTCCCTCGATACGTTATGGTGGTTAGTTTATTGTCTACTAAATTTGTTGTCTTATTTATAATTGTTCTTTTTTACATATAATACATGAGCACTATATTTTTTTATCCAATTAATTTGTTTAATATATTTGTGTAACATATTTGCTGTTATTCATTATTCCATCGATAATTATAAGTCATGTCCGCGCATCGGGTGGCCTTTTATTGAAGGTCTTCTGCTCACTCTTTCTAACCATTGTTACGATGCGTGCTGCAGAAAATGAATTACAGTCCTATGTACTGCATGACTTGCGATAGAGTCTTCAAAGCAGACAAGAGTTACAAGTATATTTGCTTAGAAATATGAAGTTGTAAGCTTACATAATTTAGTAGTTTTATTTATTTAATTTGGAGACTTTGAACCATATTAATGTTGTGTTCTCCCATTTCTTTATGACTGACTTCGGATGCGTCCCTCGCAAAAATCAATCTCCTTTCTAAATCTATGTATGGCAAGTCAAGAAAACGCAATTATCAATTGCTATAGGATGGCTACTTCATGCAATGTAAATCGGACATGTTTAATTACTTTTTTTGTTTATTAATTTATTACTCCGTAATAGCAAATGTGTCCGAATGCACGAGTAGAAACATCACAAGAAAGCTTGAACCAAAGTTCAAAGGGATGCGAGACGCAACAAGTACAAAAGGAATAATTCTCGTCGTGATAGTTGGATATGCACATCCTGGAAAGACTCAATCAAGTGTTGGTTATACCTATAGCTTATTTTTTGTTAAATTAAGTTTTTTAACGATATTTATAAGGCTTGCTCGCCCATCGAACGAGCTATGCTTTGATACTTTGTTCTTGCGTACCACTTTGAAACTTTTTTTTCTCTTATATTCAATAACCGTTTATTTCTTTTCGTTCTTAATGCATTCAATAAAAAATTTGGTACGTGTATATCTTATTTTACATTAACTTATTTTTTCAAAATGATAATTTCGCTATAGCAAATTATATCAACAATAATTATAAGACATGCCCCATTTGGCTTCAATTACTAGTATATATATATATATATATATATGTATGTATATGTATATGTATATATATATGTATATATATATATATATATATATATATATATATAGAATCTAGATCAAATAAGATCAAACTTAAAGTTGTTAAAATGAGATCATACTAAAATTTGACAAGTGACACTCTCCTTACAACAAAAATAATTTTTTTATTATCTACAACGAAAATTCTTAAAGTTTCGATAGATTTCTTTTTAAAATTTACTAAACCTAAGTGATACACTTTGATTAGAAGTGTAATGTGTATCAGGTTTTTATATGTGTATCAGGTTTTGGAGTATTTATTAGTGTAATGTGTATCAGATGTATCGCTAATCCAAACTTATGTATCATTTGGTTATTAGTTTCAAAAATGTTAATTTGTATTAAAATATTAATTTTTTGTATATTATTGCTAAAATTGTTATTTATTAATGCTTTAGTAATTTTTTAGACTTGATCTTATTTTTAGAACTTTAAGTTTGATCTCACATTAACCCTCCCCTATATATATATATATATATATATAGAATCTAGATCAAATAAGATCAAACTTAAAGTTGTTAAAATGAGATCAATCTAAAATTTGACAAGTGACACTCTCCTTATAACAAAAATAATTTTTTTATTAGCTACAACTAAAAATGTTAAAGTTTTGATAGATTTCTTTTTAAAATTTACGAAACCTAGGTGACACACTTTGATTAGAAGTGTAATGTGTATCAGGTTTTTGTATGTGTATCCGATTTTGGAATATTTATTAGTGTAATGTGTATCAGGTGTATCACTAATTCAAACTCATGTATCATTTGGTTATTAATTTCTAAAATGTTAATTTGTATTAAAATATTATATTTTTGTGTATTATTGCTAAAATTGTTATTTATAAACGTTTTAGTGGTTTTTAGACTTGATCTTATTTTTACAACTTTAAGTTTGATCTCACATTAACCCTCCCCTATATATATATATATATATATATATATATATATATATATATATATATATATATATATATATATATATATATATATATATATATATATATATATATATATATATATAGGGGCACGTTCAATGCAGAACCATTATTTTGTACAGAATTTACAGAACCACTTTGGACCAATGAAAATTTAGTATTATTAAATCTTTTTATTTAATTCAAAAGGGCATAATAGTAAAATATATTTTTATTTTCATTTTTAAATAAAAAACGTTTTTTTTTTAAGTCCTTTCATTTTCAAACCTTTTTTTTTCATATTTACTTTTTAACATACATGTTTTTCTGAAAAATTGAGATGCATGTATGTGTTTTTTAAATACTGTAAATTTACATATGTTTATTTTAAGTACAATTGTTTAAATATCAAACTTGTTTTTCTTGAAATGATAATTGCACAAATGTTTTTAGTGTAAATTCTTTAATCTTCGAAATTTATAACCAAAAACATAAAAATATTCATGTAACCTCTAAATTTATAACCAACCAAAAAGATAAATAGTATACATATAATTTGATATCAAATAGAACACAATTCAAATACAAAATGTATTTTGGTAAATATAGATGTGGACGTCATTCAAAAACATATGTGCACTCTTCTAAAAACATGTATGCACTCTTCCATATCTCATTATACACTTGTGTCTTGATAACTTTATCATGATCAACACTTGTGTCGTTTCAATACCTGAAATTACAAACAATTATATTAATTCCTTATTATGAACAATCATCAAAAAACATATGACAAATCACTACACTCCAACATCCCCGGTTAGGCCCCTAGTTTTCTATCAAACATATATGTTCACGACCATAAACATATATGTTCTAAACCATTTTCGTGTTAAACATATATGTTCACAAGCATAAACATTAAAAAAAATCATATTGTTAATACACTAGTTACTTTAGAAACGTAGCTTACCGAAAACATTATTTAAATCTCATAGTGAAAGTCATTTAAAAATATACTATTGTTCCAGATACACATATCTAAGCACCTGTTTGTAAAACTTTGTTAAAGTACATTCATTGGCCGTCACTTCTCTTTATTTTCTTTTAGAATTGTTAGTGACTAACTTTTATATACTTTATATTACCCATCTTCTTCTTTCTACTGCAACTCACGAAACCATTCATGTACATATGCTAACTTTGAATTAACAATTAAAAATCTTTTTCTAGTTTTAACATAACTACTTGACAACAATCATATCAATATAACATTAATGATACGTAAATATCATTTTACTAAACTTACTAGGAAATTGACGATTACGTTCCTAACGATGACAAAATACAATTTACTAATAACACATGAACTCCGCCTGAAAACTCAACCGAACCAATTTTTCCTACGTCCTTAAACCCTACTTATTACAGATATGTTATCGAAACTAGGAACGAAGGCTACCTTAAGCGAAATCGAATCATAAACCCAAACTATTGGACCTGAACATCGATGCTTGTTCTTTAATTTGTTTCACCTGTAACCGCCGTTCTAACTTTGCGACGAGATCTGGTATGGCTAGGGTTTCGTTGTTGGTAACCTGTTTGCGAACAAGATCTTGCCATGGTTTTGGTATACTCAATATTTGTTTTAGGAAAAGCTATGGATAAGATCGATGTGACGCTAGATCAAGCAATATACACCAAAGATAGTTGGAAAAGAGAATTGAAGTGTAGATCTAATGGATGGTGATATCGATCAGTTTTTTCCCCCGAATAATGAGAGACGCAGCAGTTTCTTATTGGGGTTAGCTTTTTAGCACTTTTTTTAGGGATAAATACAAATTACTCAATTGCCCTTCCTGATTATTTTTAATTATTATATAATTCAAATTATTTACAAATATGCCATTATGCATAAATATGATGTACATCATGCATTATTAGGAGTAAAAAGGCTAGTTCTGTAGGTTCTGTACAAAAAAATGGTTATGCATCCAACGCTATATATATATATATATATATATATATATATATATATATATATATATATTTATATATATATATATTTATGCTCATGTGATGACCACCTTTAACGAAAAAACAATAAGAACCAACCTGAATTATGACAAATGGCATTAATCAATAAAAAGAAAAGTTAAATTAAATTAAATCTCTAATTAATTCAAAAGGGCAGTTAGGTAATTTTAACTCCAAGCATATTCACACAATCTTTTATCTCAATCGCTCTATCACAGATCCAAAATTTTCTCCATTTAAAAATCAAGAAACAACACCAAAATCATTAAAAATCTTGGTCTAGTTTTTCATCCAAAAATCAACAACCTGTTTAATCTCTAACAAAATCAAAGCCATCATCCACAGAGATCAAATCATTCCAATGATCGGTTTTCATGGTGAAAAAAAGGGCTGCTACTATCCTGTCTTTCTCCAAATACAGTGTCGTCAAGTTTTAGCGACCGAACCTCTCAAAATCGTCAACGAAACCAAACGATTGAAGCCATTCGGTTTTGGCGGGCGGATGTGATGTTCGATTTATATAAGTCGGCGATTCGAACCCTAACCAACGGTTCTATAGTTTTAAAATTTCAGATCTATTAACCGCCGCAATTGCCGAAATGTAGTAACAGATTGAGTTATTTCATATGTTATCTTTGTTCGAAACGAATGTCATCAGGCCGAAATATATATACTGGTTCCGTTTTTTTATCACAACTTAACTCACAAAGGTTTTTGTAGATGAGATGGGACATTTTTTGTGTAAGAAACCCTAACTGCTGCCGCAAGGTTCTAATTGATTTTTTTATCTCCTTTTTTTTTTTTTATTTGTGTATCAATTGGGTTGGAAGGAATTGCCAAATAGTCAAGGTGATTCATTTTCTTATTTTTTCGGTCAAGCATCATGACTTTCAATTTGGTTTTTTTTAGATTATATCGATGGAAAATAAGTGATATCAGTTGAGTATAAGTTTATATAACTGTTTGTGTATTAGTTGAAAATAAGTGTTTGTGTATGAGTTTAGGTTCTCAATTTTGTGATACTTTTTTTGAAGCTTGTGTATCTCCATTTTTATATTTTTACTTCGTGCTATAGATGCTGGTTGTGGTTATTATGAATCCGTTATTTGTACCAATTTTGATATATAATTTATTGTTGTGTGTCAGTATGTAACATTTAATATGAGTAAGCGTATCAATTGTATAACACTGTGCCAGTGAAGTATTAGCAACCCTCCTTCCAAAAAAATGTATTAGTAATCCAATAATATTCAGAATGTAAGAAAAAAAAAGTCATAAATCATATGTAATAAAGATTGGTCTAGTTGAATTTGAAAATAAAAAAACGTATGAAAAAAACATCCAAAAAAGAATTCGTAGATCATATATAATAAAGATCATAATTTTCTCATGTACCAACTTTTTGTGTATGACTTGGTTAAATATATTTTGTTTTACGTATCACCTGGTTAAATATATGTGTATGACAATAATATTTTTGTTTATTTACTTATCACTTGGTTAAATATATGTGTATCACAATAATTAATCTTTTTTTTTATCTAGGTATCACTTGGTTAAATATATGTGTATCTTAATAATAATTTTTTTTTGGTTTTACGTATCACTTGGTTAAATATATGTGTATCACAATATAAATTTTATGTTTCACAAAATAGATAAACAATAATAAATAAATTAAATGGTGTTCTATTAAAAAGAATTATGTTGATGCAAAAAAGGAAACAGACGAGGAACAAGGCTAAAAAAAGGTCTTTAAGAAAATATGTTCATTTCCAATTTTGCCTTTATTTTTGAATTATTTACTAAATTGCCATCCTTTAATGTTATCCATAAATTTGATAGTTTAGGACACTTGGCATCACCTAATTGGTTCTTATTGTTTTTATGTTAAGGATGGTCACCACAAGAACGGCACCCTATATATATTTGCGTTCATGTGATGACCACCTTTAACGTAAAAACAATAAGAACCAACTGAATTATGACAAATGGCATTAATCAATAAAAGAAAAAGTTAAATTAAATTAAATCTCTAATTAATTCAAAAGGGAAGTTAGGTAATTTTATACCAAGCATATTCACACAATCTTTTATCTCAATCGCTCTATCACATATCCAAAATTTTCTCCATTTAAAAATCAAGAAACAACACCAAAATCATTAAAAATCTTGGTCTAGTTTTTCATCCAAAAATCAACAACCTGTTTAATCTCTAACAAAATCAAAGCCATCATCCACAGAGATCAAATCATTCCAGTGATCGGTTTTCATGGTGAAAAAAAGGGCTGCTACTATCTTGTCTTTCTCCAAATACAGTGTCGTCAAGTTTTCGTCATCAGTTTTAGCGACCGAACCTCTCAAAATCGTCAACGAAACCGAACGATTGAAGCCATTCGGTTTTGGCGGGCGGATGTGATGTTCGATTTATATAAATCGGCGATTCGAACCCTAACCAACGGTTCTATAGTTTTAAAATTTCGGATCTATTAACCGCGCGAATTGCCGAAATCTAGTAATGATTGAGTTATTTCATATGTTATCTTTGTTCGAAACGAATGTCATCAGGCCGAAATATATATACTGGTTCCGTTTTTTTATCACAACTTAACTCACAAAGGTTTTTGTAGATGAGATGGGACATTTTTTGTGTAAGAAACCCTAATGCCAGCCGCAAGGTTCTAATTGATTTTTTTATCTCCTTTTTTTTTATTTGTGTATCAATTGGGTTGGAAGGAATTGCCAAATAGTCAAGGTGATTCATTTTCTTATTTTTTCGGTCAAGCATCATGACTTTCATGACTTTCAATTTGGTTTTTTTTAGATTATATCGATGGAAAATAAGTGATATCAGTTGAGTATAAGTTTATATAACTGTTTGTGTATTAGTTGAAAATAAGTGTTTGTGTATGAGTTTAGGTTCTCAATTTTGTGATACTTTTTTTGAAGCTTGTGTATCTCCATTTTTATATTTTTACTTCGTGCTATAGATGCTGGTTGTGGTTATTATGAATCCGTTATTTGTACCAATTTTGATATATAATTTATTGTTGTGTGTCAGTATGTAACATTTTATATGAGTAAGCGTATCAATTGTTTAACACTGTGCCAGTGAAGTATTAGCAACCCTCCTTCCAAAAAAATGTATTAGTAATCCAATAATATTCAGAATGTAAGAAAAAAAAGTCATAAATCATATGTAATAAAGATTGGTCTAGTTGAATTTGAAAATAAAAAAACGTATGAAAAAAACTTCCAAAAAAGAATTCGTAGATCATATATAATAAAGATCATAATTTTCTCATGTACCAACTTTTTGTGTATGACTTGGTTAAATATATTTTGTTTTACGTATCACCTGGTTAAATATATGTGTATGACAATAATATTTTTGTTTATTTACTTATCACTTGGTTAAATATATGTGTATCACAATAATTAATCTTTTTTTTTATCTAGGTATCACTTGGTTAAATATATGTGTATCTTAATAATTTTTTTTTTTTTTTTTGGTTTTACGTATCACTTGGTTAAATATATGTGTATCACAATATAAATTTTATGTTTCACAAAATAGATAAACAATAATAAATAAATTAAATGGTGTTTTATTAAAAAGAATTATGTTGATGCAAAAAAGGAAACTGACGAGGAACAAGGCTAAAAAAAAGGTATTTAAGAAAATATGCTCATTTCCAATTTTGCCTTTATTTTTGAATTATTTACTAAATTGCCATCCTTTAATGTTATCCATAAATTTGATAGTTTAGGACACTTGGCATCACCTAATTGGTTCTTATTGTTTTTATGTTAAGGATGGTCACCACAAGAACGCCACCCTATATATATATATATATATATATATATATATATATATATATATATATTCTATACGCCCATTCTTATATACAGATTTTACACTACCACTTCCGACCAATCGAAATTAATAAAATATTTTTCATTTATTTAATTCACAAAAGCAGCCAAGGGTATATACGGTATTTTACAAATATCCTAATATTTCTGATTTTAATTAATATCCCTAAAAAATGCCAGCCTCTCTACATCCATTATTCGAAAAAATAAAAACTACCACTTATATGTCGATCTACACCTCTCTCTCCCCCACTTGACCTAAAAACCACCATCAAATCTCATTCACAAATCCCACCGCCACCATCCCCTCCACGCTCTGCCAGCCACTTCCTCAAACACCTTCATATACCATCACTAAAACTTTATGATCGACGGTTGTGATTGGGGTTTGTTTCTCCGACTTGGTGGCGCTGTCATAGCAGATCCGGATCATAAAATAAAGATCTTGTGAAGTATAGATTTAGATCTAAAAGAGTTGGATTCTTATTCAATTTTTGGCTTTTGAATAAGTATTGGAAACAAAAACCCACGGCTTGGCAAGATCAAGAAAGAAGATATGGATATGATGGTTATGGATTTTCTAGTAAACAAATAATTTGCTCTCAGCCGTTGAATCGTTTCATAAAGAATCTACCGTCTGTATTTTTCTTTATCAAATTTATCGTTAATTTATTAAAAGTTCTTTTTTCCTTAATAATATTAATCTTTCTTAATAAAACTGATACTTGGATTGTTTTTACATGAAAGCCCATATTTTATTTTATACATGTATTGCGGAATATAAATACACAGATCTTATGATTCAACATTGCTTTGAAGCTTTACTACGATGACTTCCATTCTTAGTATAGTAGTATACATGTATCATTGATGTTTCAACGGGGGCTCATTTTTTGCAGGATGGTGTCGACTGTCCGGAGTGGGAGGCGGAGCGGTAAGTTTATCTATATTTTTTTTATTGTTTATATGCACATACTATTGGTGGTCGTTTTGTTTTGATCGATTTTTAATTTTAACAACTGTCGGTAGACTAATGAAGTTTATGTGATAATAGTGGATACATTTTGTTGTTAAATATATGAAAATGCAATAAGTAAACAAAAAGTTGATTTTGACCGTTGGTTAAGTGCGCTGTATGGAGTCGCTTGGTCAAGAGTTCAATTTTCAATACTTTATTTTTGAAATATGTATATATATTAAAATTTATCAAAGGTTTGACAAAATGAGTCAGCGGCGCATTGGTTGTGTAGTATATTAAAGGAACGGTGCATACATGTTTTAAAGAACGGTGCATACATGTTTTAAGGAATGGTGCATACGTGTATTAATAGGAAATTAGATATGATGTAGTATATTAAAGGAAAGATGCATATGTGTTTTAAGTAATGGTGCATACGTGTTTATGTAATAGTGCATTTGTGTTTTATGTTTGATATAAAATGATGGTTATGGTTGATATGAAAATGTGGTTACGATTGTTTTTTAGTGCTTGTATTAGTTAACAATATTATCAAAATGAGTAACGGAGTTACCCTATTTTTCCCATTTTATAGTCATGTCTTTATTTTCGTTTTGGATATGAAGTAACGATATCATGCGCGAGTGTATATGGAGCTAATTTGTTTTTTTTCGTTTAGGTACCTGTTGGTAGAGCAACTCTTGGCCAATATCATTAATGTTATTGGAGAGCCCATCGACTACAAAGGCAATATTAGTAAGTTTTATGATTTGTCGAGTGGCATGTTTTGTCCATTCTCTTGGAATTTATGTCTTACTTTTTCTTTGTTCATTTCAACATAAGTCGATCTCTATTTGCTTATCCATAGAGAAGCCCCGGCTTTTGTTGAGCAAGCAAGTAAACAAGAGATCTTTGTCGTTGGAATCAAGGTAATTTCTTTGTAATATGTAGATGTGTATTACTCTGTTAAGTGAGCAAATATTAAGTGCATATTTGTTTTGGGGCTTGTATAAAATCAGCGAAAAGAGTGTGCATACGTGTTTTACGGCTCATATGAAATCAAGGAAATATGTAAGCCTATATATTCTAACTTGTGAGTATGTGCTTAGATTGTACATATGTGTTTTCCAGTGTTCATAATAAAAATAATAATAATTGTGTGTAATTTCAGATATTGATAAAGATTGGAAGAACACACTTGTTTTCAACAAGTACCTCATTTATGAAGAAAAGTTGATTATGATAAAGATGTAAAGACGCAAGTGAAACGTGCATCTATGTTTTAATAAATTTGATGAGAAAGTGAAGCGTGCACGTATGTTCTTGGAAGAGTGCACACATGTTTTTGTATCTGCACATCTAAATTCAACAAGTTACATTTGTATTTGAATTGTGTTTCATTCGATATCAATTTTTGTGTATTCTATTCGTGTTTTTTTTTGTTACAAATTTATGGATTACATGTATTTGTTTATATTTTTAGTTATAAATGCTAAAGATTAAAAAAGATATACTAGAAAGTAGAAACATATATGCAATTACTATTTTAAGATGAAAAATGAAACATGTACGCAAGAGACATTTAAAAATTTACAATATTTTAAAAAACACATATGCACCTAATTTTTCTGAAAACATGTATGCTAAAAAAAGTAACCAAAAAAATAAATAAAAAATAAAAAATAATAAAAGCTTAAAAAACGTTTTCTGCTTAAAAGATTAAAAAAAAGTGAAAATGTATTTTACTATTATACCCTTTTCATTTAAATAAAAATGTTTAATAATACTAAATTCTTATTGGTCTAAATGAGTACTGTAAAGTACTGTGTCTAACATTGGTACTGCATTGAACGCGACCCTATATATATATATAGTGTAGCGTTCAATGCAAAACCAATTTTTTATACAGAACTTTACAGAACCCTTTTAAACTAATCTTGGCCTTTAATTTTTTTAATCAATGGTTGTAATTGGTGATGGCATTAGTGTAATTATTCAAAAACTCATATAACTGCTCATAAAAGGTAGAAGGGCAATAATGGAATTTTGCACCCAACTTCTCAATAAACTGATTGACATATTATTAGGTCGCATATTAAAACAAAAAAACAGAGATATCTCTTAATTTTTCTCAGAGGCGCCTCCCATCATCAGATCACCACCCACAGATCACCGCCCCACCTTCAACTATCTGTGTAACATGTACAACCAAACTATCAATATTTGTAACCGATTCCCAAAACCCTTGTTGTTCTATGAAGACCTCTTAACAACAACGACCAAGAAAGCCTCCCACCAGATCTGACACCCCAAACCTACGATCGATGTAACTATCGAACTGCCCTTCTTCTATTGACAGCGGTTGCTGAATAAATAAAAAAAATAAAGAATCAAAGGTGCCATTACAGTAGCGTCAATCTCACTTTTTCAGGTATAAACTTTCGATAGTTGCGATAGTTTCGATACATTTGTATTTTAATTGTTTATCTAGGTGTAATGTCAAAAAGGATTTATTTAAACTGATATAAGCAAACAAGTGCATACGTGTTTTATGGTGCATACAAACCTGTGGTATACATTGGTATTTGGTAGTTGGGATTAGACTGAAAGCATGTAAGTCGGTTGGTTATCTCCCAAAAGATCTGACCAACAAATATGTTAGTTGTTTTGTAAACAAAGTGCGGTTTTAGGGTTGTTTGGGTTACTATTTTTCAATCAAAAAGGGGTTTTAGTTGATGTTTTTTGAGTTAAAAAATGGTGTTTGGTTGTTTTTTTTAATGTCAAAACAGGTGCGGCTTTGGGGCTTTTTGGTTTGCTGTTTTTTCAATCAAAAAATGGTGCTTGGTTGTTGTTTTTCTTTCAATACAGGGGTGCTTGGTTGTTGTTTTTTGAGTCATAAAAGGGATGTTTGGCTGAGGTTTTTGTTGTCCAAATAAGGGCTAAGTGAATTGATTTATATCGTGTATAGATCTTGATGAAACTTTGTATGTTTTTTACGTGTTCGAATATGATTTGCAAAGATATATGTTACTGGTGCTATATACAAGCATTCATGAGTTCAACTAAGCATATATGTTACTGGTGCATGTATGTTAATTGGCTATTAAATGAATGCTAATGTAACTAGTATTTGTATTATTGGATCTCTCTAGCAACTTAATTACTTGTATACATTTTGTTCACGGTGAGTTCATTTTTAACGACAATGTACTAGTGCCAATTCACCAGAACAATAACAGCTTAGAGTCTGATGTTTCAGGTAAGAATGAATTTGGCGAAGGAGATAGCTATAGTGCACCAGTAATGATACCCTTAACCTAAGGTAAGTGATCGTAGTCGACGAAAAATGCTACCCATATTATAGTATCATTTTCAGAATAATGGTTCTGCCCATATTAAGCGTCAATCTTACTTTTTCAGGTATAAACTTTCGATAGTTGCAATAGTTTCGATACATTTGTATTTTAATTGTTTATCTAGGTGTAATGTCAAAAAAGGTTTTCTTAAACTGATATAAGCAAACGGGTGCATGTGTGTTTTATGGTGCATATATGTTAATGGTGCATACAAACCTCAGAGTATGCAATGGTAGTTGGGATTAGACTGAAAGCATGTAAGTCGGCTGGTTATCTCCCAAAAGATCTGACCAACAAATATGTTAGTGGTTTTGTAAACAAAGTGCAGTTTTAGGGTTGTTTGGGTTGCTGTTTTCCAATCAAAAGGGGGTTTTAGTTGATGGTTTTGGAGTTAAAAATGGTGTTTCGTTGTTTTTTTTATGTCAAAACAGGTGCGGCTTTGGAGCTTTTTGGTTTGTTGTTTTTTTTCAATAAAAAACTGGTGCTTAGTTGTTGTTTTTCTTTCAAAACAGGGGTGCTTGGTTGCTGTTTTTTGAGTCATAAAAGGGATGTTTGGATGATGTTTTTCTTTTCCAAATAAGGGTTGTGTGATTTACTTTATATCATGTATAGATCTTGATGAAACTTTATATGTTTTTTGCGTGTTCTTATATGATTTGCAAAGATATATGTTATTGGTGCTATATACAAATTTGTGATTATTGTGTGGTTGAGAAATAAAAGATTTGGTTGAAAAGTGTTGTGGCTGGGAAAGCTTGTACACGTATGATCAAGTTGTTTTCAATGTGGAGTGACTTTTTAAATGTTATAATAAGTTGCTGATGAGCTAGTTTAAGCATGTTACTTTTAAATGTTATACTATAATAACTTTGTATGGTTTTTTCAATGTGCAGTTAAAGGAATCAATAAATGGAGCATGCACATATGCTTTTTGAAGACGGCCACATATCTTCGAATGAATTTGACAAGAAAGTGCAACTTGCACATATGTTTTTGAAGAGTGCATATATGTTTTCTAATGACGTCGTATTTTTGTTTTGTTATAAATTAAGAGTGCACATATGTTCTCTGAAGAGTGCACACGTTTTTTGAAGAGTTGAATTGTATTTCATTTAAAATCAATTTTAGTGTAGACTATTCATATTTTTGTTTTGTTATAAATTTAGAGGTTTTATATGTATGTTTATGTTTTTGGTTATAAATTTAGAAGATTAAAAAATGTGGACTAGAAACATATGTGTAATTATGATTTTTAGCTAAAAATGTACGTTAAAAACATATGAAATTTACAATATTTAAAAAAACACATATGCACTTTATTTTTTAAAACATTTTTAAAACATGTATGCTGAAAAAAATATACAAAAATACAAAAATGTGTACAATTTTTATTTCAAAAATCAAGTGGCTTAAAAAACACATATTTAAAAAAAAAAAACATATATGCACTTGAAACATGGTGCAAAAATAAAAAAGTTCAAAAAAAAAAAAATCGGTAAATTAAGGGTTAAAAAAACGTTTTTAATATAAAAAATCAAAAAGAAAGTAAATATAAGCTTTTACTATTATACCCTTTTCATTTAAATAAAAACATTTAATAATACTAAATTCTTATTGGTGCAAACTGGTTCTGTAAAGTTCTGTACAAAATAATGGTTCTGCATTGAACGTGACCCATAGGGTGCCGTTCTTGTGGTGACCATCCTTAACATAAAAACAATAAGAACCAATTAGGTGATGCCAAGTGTCCTAAACTATCAAATTTATGGATAACATTAAAGGATGGCAATTTAGTAAATAATTCAAAAATAAAGGCAAAATTGGAAATGAGCATATTTTCTTGAAGACCTTTTTTTAGCCTTGTTCCTCGTAAGTTTCCTTTTTTGCATCAACATAATTCTTTTTAATAGAACACCATTTAATTTATTTATTATTGTTTATCTATTTTGTGAAACATAAAATTTATATTGTGATACACATATATTTAACCAAGTGATACGTAAAACCAAAAAAAAAATTATTATTAAGATACACATATATTTAACCAAGTGATACCTAGATAAAAAAAAAAAGATTAATTATTGTGATACACATATATTTAACCAATTGATAAGTAAATAAACAAAAATATTATTGTCATACACATATATTTAACCAGGTGATACGTAAAACAAAATATATTTAACCAAGTCATACACAAAAAGTTGGTACATGAGAAAATTATGATCTTTATTATATATGATCTACAAATTCTTTTTTGGAAGTTTTTTTCATACGTTTTTTTATTTTCAAATTCAACTAGACCAATCTTTATTACATATGATTTATGACTTTTTTTTCTTACATTCTGAATATTATTGGATTACTAATACATTTTTTTGGAAGGAGGGTTGCTAATACTTCACTGGCACAGTGTTATACAATTGATACGCTTACTCATATTAAATGTTACATACTGACACACAACAACAAATTATATATCAAAATTGGTAAAAATAACTGATGCATAATAACCACAACCAAAGATCTATAGCACGAAGTAAAAATATAAAAATGGAGATACACAAGCTTCAAAAAAAGTATCACAAAATTGAGAACCTAAACTCATACACAAACACTTATTTTCAACTAATACACAAACAGTTATATAAACTTATACTCAACTGATATCACTTATTTTCCATCGATATAATCTAAAAAAAACCAAATTGAAAGTCATGAAAGTCATGATGCTTGACCGAAAAAATAAGAAAATGAATCACCTTGACTATTTGGCAATTCCTTCCAACCCAATTGATACACAAATAAAAAAAAAGGAGATAAAAAAATCAATTAGAACCTTGCGGCAGCAGTTAGGGTTTCTTACACAAAAAATGTCCCATCTCATCTACAAAAACCTTTGTGAGTTAAGTTGTGATAAAAAAACGGAACCAGTATATATATTTCGGCCTGATGACATTCGTTTCGAACAAAGATAACATATGAAATAACTCAATCTGTTACTACATTTCGGCAATTGCGGCGGTTAATAGATCTGAAATTTTAAAACTATAGAACCGTTGGTTAGGGTTCGAATCGCCGACTTATATAAATCGAACATCACATCCGCCCGCCAAAACCGAATGGCTTCAATCGTTCGGTTTCGTTGACGATTTTGAGAGGTTCGGTCGCTAAAACTGATGACGAAAACTTGACGACACTGTATTTGGAGAAAGACAGGATAGTAGCAGCCCTTTTTTTCACCATGAAAACCGATCACTGGAATGATTTGATCTCTGTGGATGATGGCTTTGATTTTGTTAGAGATTAAACAGGTTGTTGATTTTTGGATGAAAAACTAGACCAAGATTTTTAATGATTTTGGTGTTGTTTCTTGATTTTTAAATGGAGAACATTTTGGATCTGTGATAGAGCGATTGAGATAAAAGATTGTGTGAATATGCTTGGATTTAAAATTACCTAACTGCCCTTTTAAATTAATTAGAGATTTAATTTAATTTAACTTTTTCTTTTATTGATTAATGCCATTTGTCATAATTCAGTTGGTTCTTATTGTTTTTACGTTAAAGGTGGTCATCACATGAAGCACGTATATATATATATATATATATATATATATATATATATATATATATATAAATATATATATATATACTCGTATCCCTAAAACAAATCATAAATGTATTTAGGACGTAACAGGTTTTAGATATAATCAATCACCATCATCGTCTATTTTTAAAAGTTGTTATTAAGGTGAGTTCGTAGCCCCACTCTTTCTCGTTTAACTATTTTATGAAATACTTTGGGGTGAGATACATGCTACGAATTTTTTAAACGATCACAATTATTTACAAGCTGCATGTTTATCTGAATTTAATGTTTTATTAGCACTAGGTAACTCGATTGCCAAACTTAAGTCCCTCACATCATGAATCATTAATCAGAAGTCGTAGCCCCACTCTTTCTCGTTTAACTATTTTATGAAATACTTTGGGGTGAGATACATGCTACGAATTTTTTAAACGATCACAATTATTTACAAGCTGCATGTTTATCTGAATTTAATGTTTTATTAGCACTAGGTAACTCGATTGCCAAACTTAAGTCCCTCACATCATGAATCATTAATCAGAAGTTGTAGTGAGGGCGAGTATTGTGGATAGGCCTATTGGGATTGACGTATCGTGTTTGCGTTGACCGGGTTATGGTAAACAAGCGCACTATATTTGAGAACACTAGGTATAATGGCAAATTACCTATCAGGGCAATTATAGTAATGATTATGCCAATTTCTATTGGTACGAGGTTAACATTTTGGTTTTCATGAGCTTAGTGCAATAATAACTATGGGTGTATAGCAACGTAATCCATGATATATTAAACATTTAAATCTTGTGTTCAACTATTTAACATTATTGGTGTATAACAACGTAAGCCACTATCCGTTTTAACAGTATTTGTATTCATTGCAAATATCACACGAACTCGAAACTTTTGTAATCAACTGTTTTTACTTATAAACCTATGAACTCACCAGCCTTTGTGTTGACACTTTTTAAGCATGTTTTATCTCAGATCCATAAGGTACGCGGCTGGCACGGAGAAGCATGGATATTAAGAAGGCTATATTTTGTAATATTATTCGAAAAACTTATTTGATGTAATATGTAACCATGGAACTACTAGGACCTCTCTTTTGTAAACTCTGATATTTCAACTATTCGAATGATGAATGTTTTAAATTGATTCAATTAAACTTCGTTTTCTATTATTATAACTGTTATACCATGAAGTAACATCCAGTTTGAATTCCGCTCCTATCACGAAATTGGGGGTGTTACAGATTATCTCGTTATTACCAATGAGAACTCGAACCCGCCTCTTGATGTATAATGTGAATATGTGAAAAACTTGAGCCATATTTTGTTACATGAACTTTAAACTTGTTGTCAAAAGCATCGTTAAAGCGAGCACATGGACGGCAAACATAGCTCGGGTCATCTTTGGTGAAACCCAACTCATAACCAATGTTAAAAATCAAAGTTTCAAACCCGGTTCGGTTTAGAACCGGGTTCAAAGCGGCGGCACAAGTTATAACGAAAGACAATTCTTTAAAATATTTTTTACACTTTTCTTTCATTGGTTTCACCATTTTTCCAAATAAATCGCTTTCTGATTCAAACTCGTCTAATTTTGAAGTCATTAAATAAAGTTGGTTTAAAACTAAACAACTTGTAGGATAGTAAACTCCAATTAACAAAGTAGTAGCATTTTTAAAAACTCCAAGCATTTCCGAAACAAGTTGTATAGTATACCAAAATGACTCGGGATAAGGCACAACCAAATCTTCTTATGCAAGGTGGTCATGAAACACTTTTAAAGTGTCTTTTTTGTCGTAAATCACATTCAAACATGTTGCACTTGGAATTTTATTGGGTAGGTACGTCCCAATTCGGACCTAAACAAACGACATTTGCTTCGGCACAACACTTGATATATTTATGATATCGTTTATTGCTACTACTAAAAATATCTTTTAACATATTTTTAAAATCATTTTTTGTTTCCCCAATAACTTCTAATCCGTCTTACACAACCAAATTAATAATATGTGCTACACATCGACTATGAAAAAAGACACCGTTGCAAACCGGTTTGTATTTTAGTTTTAATTTATCAACATCAATGGTGTTGTTCGACGCATTATCAAAAGATATAAAAAAAATCTTTTCTTCTAAATTATACGGTTTGATTACACAATCTAAAATAACATATAGATTATCGCCCGTATGGGGGTATCCAAACAATTCAAAGGCAATTGTACGCTTCATCATTACCCACGTTTTGGGATTTACCCAATGAGCGGTAACACAAAGGTACGAATCCGGTGAACTACGTGGAGCCGTCCAAACATCACACGTTAAATTAACATCGGTTTCTACAATCACGTCTAAGGGTCATTCGACTTACATGAGTATATCGAGGTTGAAGCATATCTTGGATTAGCGAGGTCATTCACTTATTGTCGAAGTGGTCAAAAGGAAACGTTTCTTGAATCAAAAATTTCTCCATCCTATCCCGAACCCGAGCCGCCATCTATTGCCACAATGATCCATGATCAACCCCCACTATTGTTTGACTAGAACCCGACGCCCTTTCAAAACACGGCAAAATTTTGACATATGCAGTATTCCCCTCATGTTTGTATAAACCCCCATATTTATTACATTTCGCTTTTTTCGAACCGTCCAACATCAATCACAATTCGTAGTTTGACCAAATCTCGGGGTTTCTACTCGTCTCTAGGATAGAAACCGTCGTAGGTCGGGTTGACGAATTCCCTACGAAAGTTTGATATTGCCCACATCTGGACACCATTTTTTGAAAGTGTTTTTTTGCGTTTTTTAGAGTGTTTTTGTGTGTTTTGAGAGTGTAAATTACCCCAACACCCAACCCCTTAATATATATACTAACAATGGGGTGTTATTTTTGGACTTATGGCCAAAAAAGGGCAAAAAAAACGCCCTCAGCGGTTATATGACCATTCAGATATGCTGCTGCTGTCTTCCAACGGTTAAAACCGGTTTTTAAACCGGACCGGTTTAAACCGGTTGGCAAAAAAATTAGAAACCAATTCTGAAACCGTCGCTTCGGTTCAAGGGAAACCGGTTTTCCCTAAACCGGTTTTTAGAAAACTCGGTTTTTTTTTTTTTTTTTTTTTTTTTCACCTCTACAGCCAACGTATCATTTATTCATCCATAGTGATTAGTGACATAGTATCACCACCAACATGAATGTTTATTCTGCTCCTCCAATGTTACAGGTTTTGGCCCACCACACATACGTAGCCCAAAAGTTAGGCCAATCACTTTTAGAAACAAAGATAAATACTTATTTCGTCCCAATTCATAACAATTTGCACAAGGTTTAGAAAAATTGGATCATGACACTATGCACCAATAAAATTTCGATATTGACTTTTGAAAAACATTTTGATCGGTTAAAAGTTGTAAATGAACACGTATTTTGAACAAAATTTAATTATGTACATGTAATTTGGGACTGAAGGAGTAAGAGTCTTTCATATTTGATTGTTCCGATGATTACTTTATTAGACACTATTTAGTAGTATAAAAAAGTTTTAGTGAAATTTTGTATATCAAACTCATTATTTTTGTTTACACAAGCAAAGACGAGATTAGCGAGGATGCTGATGGTAGAAGAAATGCTCTATCTAATATGCTGGATTAGCAAGGGTGTAAATGTTCCGGCTCTCGTGGAATGATACATTTGCTGGGGTTTTGTCCATCCAAATTTTGGTATCTTGTTTGTCACTTTGCCTATCCGCAAGGTTAGTCGGTCCTTTTAGCCCTTACGCCATAAAGAAACGAAAGAATTTGATTTAAATAACATGCTCAACTATTAATTAGATACCAGACCAATGTTACTAATAATGTCATGTAACTATCACAACAATGAATGCAATGACTATACATAATCACTCACTCAACCAAACAAAGCTTGCTTATAAAACTCATCACCACATTCCTCGGCCGAATAGCTTTTTGTTACATAATCCGGCCCTTCTCGTGCCATCACACTATTAGCATTCCAGTACCATGGCTTAACATAAACCGATCTCAACAAAGAGTCATCAAAAACCATGACAGACCCCCAATCTCGAGCCCCAAGGTTTGCTTCTTTCAACCTCCTCCTAATCAACAAACTTCCCACATCTTCCTTTCTCATTTCTGTGACACTTCTTAGTATCGTCATGCTAAGAAGCAGCACAAACACCGCATCTTCTTCTGGCAAGAATTCTACTGCGGATAACTTCCAGTTTATAAGACCTGTTGCTCTCCCATTTGGGTTTTCCTCAGTGAACTGAATAATCGTCACAAACCCTTCTTCATCTTGTTCTGCTTCTTCTTTGTCTTCGTTTTGGTACTGCATATGTCGCCCTTTTAGCAAGCGAATCTTTGAGTCGGTGGAGGTGCTAGTTTTGAGATCAAAACGCATGTCACTTGCTATATTCAGTTCGTGTCCGGTTGAAAAGCTCCATGAAGATCGCCACTCTTGTGAAGGGGTCTTTGGTGTTGCGGTTCCAATCACTTTCTCTGTACTAGATCACATATGAGAATTGATACAATCAACAACATGGTTAAGAAAAATGAAGTAACAAGAAATCGAGAAACATACCTGGGGATTTTCCAATGGATCCGGCAATGTAAGACCACGACCCTGCTCTTATTTCTATAATCCGATCCTCCCATTTTACCACTGTAGGTTTGTTACTACCTCTTCTCCATAATCCTCCTCCCATTCTGCATAAGAATAAATAAATAAAGTTATGGACATTCTACCGTATGCTTGACTTTGAATCTGAAATTGGAACCCATTACAAGCATGGTACCTCATTCGAATAACAAAACATTCTCTTCCGGCATGATCAAGAACAGTACGAGACAACCACCGGCCTTCTTGAGGTCGATATTGGTTCATTTTTAGGATCACCTCCGATACCATAGCTCCTGAATCATCAGTCACCCGGTCTGGCACAGATTTTAGCAAGTATGGTGCTTGTGCAGGCGGTGTGATTGATACAACTACCCTTGATTTTTTACCAATGACTCCCTCTAATGTGATTGATGGTGCTCTAAGCAATTCATTCCACATAAATGTTTTGAATTCGACTAGGTTACTTCCTTTGATACAAACCCCCGCTTTTTGACGTCTTAGTTCTACCACTATTCCTTTTGTTCCAAATTCGCAGTACAGTGCGACCACTTTATGCCATGAATCTGAAGGAATAGTGGTTATGGGGCTGTTAATTTTAAAGTCTCGGTGACATCTAAGCAGCTGGAAACGTAAAAACTCCTTTGAAAGATCTGCTTGCATTGTCTTCATCATTGGAGTTTGCTTTACCAATATGTTAACCTGCTTGCAAGCAAACATTAATGTTGTCAACATCAACCAATTTTATGGACGCGTTGTTACTTATTTCTATAAGTTTACATTAAACGACATCAATGTGCCATGTTGTAATTGTAAATAGATCATACCCCTACCCTAAGGTAAACCCAAGAGTAGAGAGACTTGCTTGTGTACAAATGCAAGAAAAGTGAAACTATGAAAGAAATAAGCATAGAAGCATGAGTACATATAACACATAGCATACAAGGCGGACGACAGACACCATCAAAAGACTAAGAAATATAAAAGGCACATAAGCATGCAACACATGGAGGCAAAGCATAAAATATAAGGAGCGCAAATAGGTGAAGACAGCGTGTCGCTGTGTTCCCGAGTTTTATTTTTGAAAGAAGAGAAAAGAAGCGGGTAGAAAAAAAAAATCGTGTTCCTGAGTTTTTTTTAAGAGAGAAGAGAAAAGAAGAGGAGAGTAATTTTGGCTAAACTTTCTCTCCAAAAGTGGGATGATTTTGAGAGAAGTTATATTAGGAAGCTTTAAATAAATAAAGTTACTTAAATGACCTAATATAAAAACATAACTTTTATATATAACAAAGGGTATAATTGTAAAATCATCTGGTATCTCTTCTTTTCTTTCCTAACTCGGGAACATGATATAAAAAATTTATTTTCATTCATCTCCTCTTCTTTTCTGCCCATTTTTAACTCTTCTCTTCTTTTCTTTCATTTAAAAAACTTGGGAACAGAGTGCTACAGCGAAGATCGAAGAATTGCTAAGGGCTCTATGCGGACAGCGAAGATAAAAATAAAAATAAAAATAAAATAAAAAAAATGTGTGGCCTAAGCGGATAGCGAAGATCGAAGAATTGCTAAGGGCTTTATGCCCAAGAGCCAAAGAAATACCCTCGGAAACGTTTTCCGAGTAACGCTGGGATTTTGCAACGATAATGAGACAATGGAAGCCAGGCAAGATCCATGGAGATAAGTCTGGAGAGAAAGATGGTGAGAAGTGTGGTGATGATGAGAAGAAGAAGAAGAAGAAGAAGAAGAGGAGACTGGTGAAGGGGATTTCGAAGATGATGAAGAGGCTGAGGAGGAGGAGAAGAAGATGATGACGGTGGCACAAGTTTCAGAAGATGGTGACGAGGAAGATGATCCTGCAGTGGATGAGGAGGAAGAAATAGAGGAGGATGACAATGAAAGAGGCGAAAAGATTGACAGAGTTTAAGGTTTGAACGGAGCCCTCCGAACCTCCTGTATGGCCTGAGGCGGCGGAAGCAGTGTTGTTTAAGGTTTTGAGGTACGACCGATTAGGCCTGAAACCATGTAAGAATATAATAATATGATTGATATTATTGATTGTAATTGATTGTGATTGATTGCCTAAAGACACATACAGTACATGCATATATAGAGTGATAACCCTAGAGAGAGATGTGGGCTTGAGCCCATCATACAATAATATACGACTAACACTCCCCCGCAGTTTGAGCGGCGAAATCGCGAAAACTCGAACTGGAGATTAAAGCTAATAAACAATAAACTAAAGCAAGTAAATAAATGTTGATGAAGACAATCAACAGCAAGCGGAAGCATCTTCAGCAGCAGGTAACAAACCGGATAAACCAAAGTATCTGTAAAAAACAGGATAAACCAAAGTATCCTGACCAAACGGGATAACCCAAAGTATCCCCTACAACTTAAAACAAAGAGGAGACAACGAAAGTTGGTTCTAAAACTTCAACCCCCAAAGAACCTTCCAAACAAACGGGGCGTGTTTTTCCATAGAAAAACATAAAGATCCAAAAAAAAAATTATTTTATTTTTTTTTATTATTATTATTATTTTTTTTTTTGAGTTTAGAAGAGGGATAGATTGATTCGAAGAGGGAGAATGGAGGTGAGGAAAGTGTGTGATGAAGGTGAGCAGATGAGAAAACAGCAGGTGAGGAGGCAGTTGAGGTTGAAGGATTTTTTTTTTTAACAGTCGTCTCGGGAATAAGAACCCTAGATGCGACACCAACAAAAGTCGTCCCGGGAATTGATACCCTGGATTCGACACCAACAAAAGTCGTCTTGGGAATTGATACCCTAGATTCGACACTAACAAAAGCCGTCTTGGGAATTGATACCCTGGATTCGACACTAACAAAAGTCGTCTCGGGAATTGATACCCTGGATTCGACATAAAAAAAAAACAAACCATTAAAAAAACTATAGATTAGTGCTATCCAGCCGCAACTTTTGATCATTGTGAATCAATTATTGAAGATCTCCACTTTTTCACATGGCTCAGAACATTTTTGTCTCCCACTCACAATTTTCACACACCAATCAAGGTTAGTCAACAATTTTCACACACCATAATCTTCTTCTGATCGTTTACGATTCAACGGAGGGAAATTAATGATATTCCAAAGAGACCATGTAACATCACAGTTGGAGGAGAGAAGCGCCCAAGAGCCAAAGAAATACCCTCGGAAACGTTTTCCGAGTAACGCTGGGATTTTGCAACGATAATGAGACAATGGAAGCCAGGCAAGATCCATGAAGATAAGTCTGGAGAGAAAGATGGTGAGAAGTGTGGTGATGATGAGAAGAAGAAGAAGAAGAAGAGGAGACTGGTGAAGGGGATTTCGAAGATGATGAAGAGGCTGAGGAGGAGGAGAAGAAGATAATGATGGTGGCACAAGTTTCAGAAGATGGTGACGAGGAAGATGATCCTGCAGTGGATGAGGAGGAAGAAATAGAGGAGGATGACAATGAAAGAGGCGAAAAGATTGACAGAGTTTAAGGTTTGAAGGGAGCCCTCCGAACCTCCGGCGTGTAGCCGGCGGCCGGAGGCGGCGGAAGCAGTGTTGTTTAAGGTTTTGAGGTACGACCGATTAGGCCTGAAACCATGTAAGAATATAATAATATGATTGATATTATTGATTGTGATTGATTGCCTAAAGACACATACATTACATGCATATATAGAGTGATAACCCTAGAGAGAGATGTGGGCTTGAGCCCATCATACAATAATATACGACTAACACATAGGCCTAGCTAAGACTCTCTATCTAAGACATCGGGCGTCGGGGGGGGTCGTTTAGAAAGCCAGCGCATGAAAGAATAGCCCCGAGGCCTAAAAAGACTATGGAAAAAAAGTAATTGCCTATACTAATCCTAGCTCTCCAAGCGCTCATATCTGAGGTCATATCTTCGGACAAGAGAAACTCCTTCATGTTCTACTCTAGTCTATCCTCCCACCTAAAGTTTTTTGGTGTACCTCTTCTCCTAATACCGACAACTACCAAAGTTTCCACTCTTTTAACTAGTGTATGTGGTCTCCTCCTAACATGTTCAAACCATCTCAACCTTCTTTCTTTCATCATGTTGATTATATTTTCCACATCAAGCTCTCCTTTAAAATCTCCATTCGGAATCATGTCTAACATGGATTTACCACGCGTCCACCTTAACATTCTCAATTCTGCCACTTCCACCCTGTTTACTAGAGCTTTCGTAAGGCCTAAAGGGACAGCGAAGATCGAAGAATTAGTAAGGGCTCTATGCCCAACGCATGAAAGAAAAGCCCCAAGGCCTAAAAAAAAAAAATCTGTAATTGTCTAATCAAATCCCAGCTCTCTAAGCGCTCATAATAGAGGTCATGTCCTCGGACAAGAAAAGCTCCTTCATGTCCTGCTCCAGTTTATCATCCCACCTAATATTTAGTGTACCCCTTCTCCTTCTCCTTCTCCTGATACCGACAACTACCAAAGCTTCCACTCTCTTAACCGGTGTTGTGTGGTCACCTCCTAACATGTTCAAACCATCTCAACCGTCCTTCCCTCATCTTGTTGATTATATTTTCCACATCAAGCTGTGCTCTAAATCTCCTTTCGGAATCATGTCTAACATGTATTTACCACACGTCCACCTTAACATTCTCAATTCTGCCACTTCCACACTGCTCACTTGAGATTTCGTAATCGGCCAACACTCAATTAAAATTTTCCTTGAGCTTTAAGGAGATGTTTCTATCACATAGTACTCCTGAAGCCGCCCTCCACTTCACCCAGCCAGCTCTAATATGGTGTGTTACGTTATCATCAACCCTTCCTAACTTGTGTATCACAGAACTAGATATCTAAAAGGCTCATTTGGTTGTAGAATCTGATCTCTGATACAAACATCTACTTCTTCGTTTAGAAAGCTCAGTGCATGAAAGAAAAGCCCCAAGGCCCAAAAGGAATAGTAAACAAAAATAAATAAATAAATAAATAATAAAAAAGTAAAATAAATAAATAAATTGTAACTGCCTGTTCGAATCCTAGCTCTCCAAGCGCTCTTAACAGAGGTCATGTCCTCGAACAAGAGATGCTCCTTAATGTCCTACTCTAGTCTATCCTCCCACCTACCCCTTCTCCTAATACAGACAACTACCAAAGTTTCCACTCTCGGTGTTGTGTGGTCTCCTCCTAACATGTTCGAACAATCTCAATTGTCCTTCCCTCATCTTGTTGATTATATTTTCCACATCAAGCTCCGCTCTAAAAACTCCGTTCGGAATCATGTCTAACATAGATTTATCACACGTCCACCTTAACATTCTCAATTCCACCGCTCATACCATGTTCACTTGAGCTTTCGTAATCCTTTAGCTTTAAGGGGATGTTCCTATCACAGTATTCCTGAAGCCGCCCTCCACTTCACCCAACCAGCTCTAATACGATGTGTTACGTATAAAACCCAAATATCTAAAAGACTCCTTTGGTTATAGATTCTAATCTCCGATAAAAACATCCACTTCTTCGTTGTGGGTGATCTCAATTCTGCCACTTCCACCCTGTTCGCTTGAGCTTTCGTATCCGCCAACACTCCGACCCGTATAACACAGCTCGTCCAATTGCAGCTCTGTAAAAAATTTCCTTTAGCTTAAAGGGGATGTTCCTGTCTACCACATAGAACTCCTGAAGCCGCCATCCACCTCACCCAGACAACTCTAATACGGTTTGTTACGTCATCTTCAACCCTCCCTAATTTGTGTATCACAGAACCGAGATATCTTAAAAGACTCATTCAGTTGTAGAATCTAATCTCCGATACAAACATCTACTTCGTTGTGGTTGATCTCGTTCCCACCGAAATCACATCTTATGTATTTGACTTCTCTTGACTTACCCGTAAACTAGGAAGCACGGATACGCCTGAAAGTAAGGAGTGGCAGTGTCGGACACGTGTTGAACAAGGACACGCCTCGGACACGTGTCCGACACGCACGTGATGTGTCCCACGTGATGTTTGGGCCGGACACGGATTTGGACACGGCTTGGACACGGATTTGGAATTTTTTTTTTTGGAAAAAAAATGAAAAAAGAAGGTTTTCAAAATTCATAAAGAAGTAGAAGAAATTTAAAAGAAAAAAAATGGAGAAAGAAAGTGTTTTCCTGGTGGTGCGGTAGATGGCGGAAGCACAAAGATGTTGAGAGAGAGGGAGAAGAGAAAGAGATTAGTTGTGTTTCTTTATTATTATGATATTTCATTTGATTTTAAGGCTTTGTACATGTTTTTATACAACACATATATATATAAAAATTCCCGTGTCCACGCCGTGTCCGTGTCGTATATTTTTAGATTTTTCCATATCGCCGTGTCCGTGCAACCTAGCCCATAAACCATTTTCTTCTGGTGCCTCGATCCTTCCAATGCTCAAGTCTGTTGTTTAGCCTTTCCACCAATTCCGAAACTAACATAATATCGGCTATAAATATCATGCACCAAGGGATGCTCTCTTGTATCCCTCCTAATAACCCGTCCAGTATCAAAGCAAAGAGGTATAGGCTAATGGCCGATCCGTGGTGAAGTCCTACTCCACCGGGAAGAACTTTGTATTCCCCACTGTGGTCCGTATGCGGGTCTTCACACCATCGTACATATCCTTAATAACTCTTATGTATCTCCTTCGGGTTCCTTTATCTATTAGGGTCTTCCAAATCAACTCACGTAGGACGCTATCATAAGCATTTTCAAGATCTAGGAAGGCCATGTGCAAGTCTCTTTTTCTTTTTATATGTTTCTCCATAAGGCTTCTAACAAGGTGTATTGCTACATTCAAGGATCGTCCTGGCATAAAACGGTTCTCTGACACCCTTGTCTCCCTTTCTCTCTATCACTCTCTCCCACAACTTCATGGAGCGACTAAGAAGCTTAATACCCATATAGTTGCTACAAACTTGTGCGTCTCCTTTGTTATTGAAAATCGGGATGACTTCACTCAGTCTCACTCATCTAGCATCTTAGCACTTATGAAGGTCTTGTTGAAGAGACTGGTTAGCCACTTAACCCCCTCGTTTCCTAAGCACCTTCAAGCTTCTATTGGGATGTGATCCGGACCTACGGCTTTGTTTCTCCCCGTCTTTTATAAGGTTGTCCTCACCTGATCCTCGAGTAGTGGCAGTCATAATGCAGATGTAGGCTAGAGGTCTCTTCTTCTTGTCATCCTTCATGCCTTTTCTTATTGAAAAGAGAAAACAAGTATTCTCCCCATCTTTTCCTAATTTCTTCTTCTTTCATAATGCTTCGACCTCCTTCATCTTTGATATATTTACTATCTCCTAAATACCTTCTTCTTCTTCTCTCGGGTTGTAAATGTCGTTTACTCCCTCTTTGGAGTTTAGCTTCTTGTACAAGTCTTCGTACGCTCTTTCTTTCGCCGGGTACAGCCTTTTTTGTTTCTCTTTTAGCTTCTTTATAACTCTCCTCTACTCTAGTCATATCCGCTTGATGTCCCTATCTACAGCGAAGTAACTCTCTGAACCTAGTTTGTTTCTTTGTGACTTTGGTTTGCACCTCCTCACAAGTTAAATTGTTTAGAACAAAGTGTGTTGCAGCAAATACTTCAAAACAAACATGTCACAAATATCAGTAAGAAGAATATTACATTGCATTTGTTATAGTTTTCCCTAGACTATACCACAAATACTTAAGAGGCGTCATTTCGATTTAGAATATAAAGGATTGTGTTCTGATCCTCTAGGTGCTCTTGATGGTGATAATGTAGAAAAAAAATTGATAATACTTATAATCACTCTTCAAATAGTTAGTTACATAAGAGTTAAGAGGAGGAAAATTGTACATGATCTAGTAATGTAACTTTTAGTGAGTCATTAGTAATTTCATCATCTTCCCTTAGAGGTTATTAAGTATTAACTATTAACACAAAAAACCAATAAACAGTGAAGACACATAGACCACATTCTTGATATATTTCTAATAATCAAAACACAATTCAACAAACCTCAAGCAAGAAGCGAGGCAACAGCTGGCGGTACTTCACATTAACATCAGAATCCGTGAATTCCCAATGAATTAACGGCTTCACACCATCTGAGCCACCAATTATTGGGCAGCCAGCTTTCTCATATGGCTGGTCAAAAACGCTCTCCCAAAGCTTCTTCATTCCCTCCAAATCTTCCTCCTTTACTGATTCTCCAGACTCAACTACTTTCTCAATGCTCCCCTCCATTTCCTTCATATCTATAGCATACGCTGTCGGGTAGCTCTGATTCATTAAACCAAATTAGTTTGATCATATTTTACAACATAACACACCAAAACGGGACAAGTTTTTACATACCTTATGAGTAATCCACATTAGTAGAATATCCAATGTAGGTACAAAAGCTGAGCTGCTATCCGTAAATCTTTGCAACATAAAGAGGAAACCTTTGTATCGTTTTTCAGCAGCGATTAAGTACACGAGTTCTTGCATATAAGGTTTGGAGAATTTGGTGAAAAGACATTTTTGTTTCAATACTGCTCCCAATAAATAATTAGTTCCAATAACGTCACCATTATGAATGCCACCTGAATCCGATTCATTTTCAAAAGATTCACTAGGGTATCTAGATATCCAAATCTCCCTACATCTTTCAACAGCATATTCTTTATTTTCTTGGTTAAAAATTGCCGGTTTTCCGATAACTTTCGAGAATCTTGAATCACAATACTCCTTATAAGATACCTGAAACAAACCTTTTAATCAGGACCACTTTGACTTTCAAGGTCAAACATTCATTTTAAGTTTTTTAATTTAGTCCCCATTATAACAACCATCTTATCAAAACAGACAAAACCCAAAAAGCTAATGTTACACTAATAGCAAAACACAAATCAATTACAAGTTTCAATATCGAATAAAGTCAAACTTTGACAATGAAAAAAAGTCAAACATACCGGATTTAAAGTATGACAAAACCAAACCCATTCAATATCAAGCGGTGGAAGAATCATCGGTGGCTTGCTGGACTCTGCTGTGAGATCAGACATCATTGGCATCCATATTTCATCATACCTAACAAATTTATTAGAACAAAAATCATATTTACTGTGTGCAGGGCAGAAATACTTGAGCCAGATGGCGTTTTTGAGCATCATCAGTGCTCTAGGTTTCTTTTACTATTTCGTAACATTTTTTTTTTTGACAGTTTAACACTAACTACATACCTTTTGACAGATATCTGGATCGGAGTCACTATTACTAAGGGGTTGTTTGTCTAAGCTAATTTGTCGGCTTATGAGCTTATGTGATTTCGGCTTATTTTTATACCCTCTAGTTTTCCGACGAGGCTTATGGGCTTATATAAGCTTATCATTATGATATAATAAGCTTATATAAGCCCACTCGTCAAAATAAGCCGAAGCCGAAATCAAGCTCATTAACCACAAATAAGGTTAAAAAAGTGTTATATGTTTAATTTAGGAAAGGTTATTTGCACATATTAATTTTCTAGTTATACACAACATCTTATGTAAAGAGTTGTATAGGAATGAAAAGTAGATGGGTGGAAATGAAGTTAAGTTACCTACGAATAGCTTGAGATAGAACAGGAGTATGATGAAGCCAATGTGAGTCAGCAACATCTTTTAAGAAAAGAATGTTTTGTCGTGCAGCCGCCACAAGATCTAAGCTCAGCCGTCTTTGCTCATCCTCGGACACTTCTTCACTTGCTGATGGCTGGTTGGAAGAACAACCAGCTGACATGTTTTTTTTTTCTTTCAACAGCTTTGAGAAAACAAAACAATGGTCACTCTTATGTATCAGAAATGATTAATATAAGTGGGTTGATGGAATAGTGATGTGGTTAGCACGTGAAGTTGTTTGTGTTTCAGTTGGATTAAAAAAGTGAAAGTGACACGTGGAAGACAGGGATTGCTTTTGAGGAAGTGCGGTTTTGAAGTTACGTTTAGACAAAATTACACGGTTGGTCCTTGTGGTTTGCCCATATTGCAAGTTTTGTCCCTAAGTCATTTTAATTACCCCACAGATACCTATTTTTGAAACGTTGCACTCTTTTAGTCCCTAATTTGGATGTCCCGTTAGTTTGACCGTAAAGTGTTTAAATTGTGAGGGCATTTGGGTCTTTTCAGCTCATATTCTTCCACACCCTTTATAATACCCGCCCTCAACTACCCACCACCTAAATATTAGTATAATATTAATTTATACAAAAACAAATATTCATCTTCATCTCTTTTGTTTATACATACACTTAAATCCACAATTTTCATACGCACAGAAAATCCATATAAAACCACATCAACAACTATTATCATCATCTTCAGCATCACACCTCAACCGCCATTGGCCACCACCGGCCACCACCGAACAACAAACCACCGGCCTATGCTAACAACAAAACCCCCATCTTACTCGAACCCGGACACCACCGTCGCTTACAAATCACCACCGTGGCTGACGACCAACCACCTTCGTCCACCGCTGCCAACCATAATCGACGGCCACCTGACCACTGGCCTAACACCCACCCACCCACTAACCCATCAACAAATTTCTTCTATTTAGAAAAAAAAAAAAAAAAAACCCAAAAATCCCCCAACCTTAAAATAGTCATCTTAGATCTATTGTACCGCAACAACCACCCACCACCTAAAAATCCCTCGACGTAATCAACAGATCTTCTGACCACGTCGGACGATCCATAGTCGATTGTACCACAATAATCTAGTCCTTCTAGCTTAGTTTCAAAAAAAGAGAATATTTTCTATTTTTTTTCCTTTATTGACGTTAAGAACCAAAAAAAAAAATCAATTGTTTCATCCATTTTTTTTGTGTTGCTGTTGCCGTCCAAAACACCACACAAACATAGTATGTGATGGACCCATAGTATGTGATAAAATGAAATGAAAAGATTTGATGGACCCATATGTGATGGTACGAAAAAACTTATGTATTTGATATAAGCTTTTTGCATTGGTTTTGACTTTTTAATTGTCAGATCTGGGGTTTTCACTTGTACTTTGTCTTGTTAAGTGGTAGGAAGATGAAGATGGAGATGATATTGAAATCAATAGGATAAAAAGGTGAGAGAGAGTGTGGGGCTATTAAATAAAATGGTTAAGATTAAGTTAATAGAATGAAAAAGACCAAAGTACCCCTCCAATAATAAGACTTAACGGAAAAAGATAACACCCATCCAAAATAGGGATCATGAGGGTTATTAGTTTCAAAATTAGGTATGAGTGGTGTAATTAAAACGACTTAGGGACCAAACTTGCAATACGAGCAAACCACAGGGACCAACCGTGTAATTTTGTCTTACGTTTATTATTCTACTGGATTTGTATTATTGTTTGTAATAATGCATTGAAAACGAAAGGTATCGAACACTCATTCCGTTCATCGAATCTTTACTCCTGTTCTTTTCATCATGTTTTGACTAATTAATGTGTTGATTTTCTTTTTTTTACTTTTGTTTCTAAGACAATACGTGTAAAAGGGGCTAGAATGGTGCCCAAATGATATGTCCCTTTAGTGTCTTCTACTCTTCTAACATTTGTATATTTTTTTCTCTTGCACCTCTTTTTGTTACATCTCTACATTTCTACATCTGGCTTTCTAAGTGGACGTGGGAGTGTGGAGGCTCTTTGGAAAAAAAACAAAAAAAACAAAAAACTTGTTATCTAGTTTGACTGCCTTAAAAAATAAGAAATAAAAAATGACACACATTTTATATATACCACTCATTTACAAAGTGTTAAAACTATTACACAATATTCTCACCACCGTGTTGGCTTGTGTGTTGCATTATCACTTTGAGTGAAGATACGAAAGGCTTTAGTCTAGTGGTATGTGAGTGATCCATCAACCTAGAAGTGTGGGTTAAAGTCTCGTTGGAGACATTGTGGGGTATTATGTGAGAGACAGGTGGGATAAAAGTATAAAAAGTTGCCGTTCTAGAAGGGAAAAAAACACTTTGAATTAACATTTCTATTTGCTATGTTTGTCGCCTTACCTTATATATAACTTCATTATACTGACTGCTCTAGCTTAAAAGAACACATACATGAAATTGTGTTGAGCTACATATTTCTTGATGATTAAACACTTGGATATGATACGTGAAGTGCCACCCCCTCTTTCTTTACAAGTGATGGACAACTAAACGACAATGGGTGGTTGCTTTACCAACTTGTTATGTCGTATGTTGTTCTTTAGGTTTCACGATCACCAATTCTAGTTTGTTTAGTGACATCGACTTGATGGTTGCCATTAGTGATAATTTTTCATTATTGTTCGGAAGCATTTCTATCCTTTACTTCTAACATTTTCAATTACTCTGTAACGTGCACTATTCTAACTTTTATAGTAGGAGAAAACCCATTATCGAGTGAGGAGAACTGGGTTGTATGAGTTCCTAGGTGTTGCTTTGATAGATCCTTTTTTTTCTCGTCAGATATACAAGGTGTGCAAACGCACCTGCATAGCCTAGAATGGGACATGGAAGATACATTTTTGGGTGCTTATTATGCCAAGTAGTGTCTCTGTGTGTTGATGTTAACTGGTCCTCATTGTGCATATGCATATGTCGTGATTTGTTTTAACTTTTAAATCATCTACTGCACTCATGGTGGCTCTTTGTTTGTTTTTGTCTTTTCTTTAAGTGTATGACACTGTATGTCGTCTTTCCAGTCATTTTGTTGGATCACCTATTGTTTGTATTGTGTGTTAGTGGGTCTTTAGTTGCGTCATAGGGCTAGTTTGCTGCGTGAGATGTATCATTCGCATGGCGGTACTTACAAGAACCAGGTCCACGGGAAAAAGTGGCTGAATCCACCATAATATAGATGCACAACTTTTGAAATCATGTTGCTCACCGGGGAGACGACGTGGTCCATTGAATCGGCACACGGAAGGGGTTAGTTCATCTTAGCATAAATGTTAACATAATAATCTTCTGAAGGCAAAACATAGCATACCAAAGGATTCAAAGAGACAAAATGGACAAAGAGGAAAGACGACATCAAATGTGCCTGCATGTAAATATTAAACATCGTTAATCTCTCAAATTTTTTAATTCAAAAAAACAAACTGTCAGATGGGTGTGTAGCAGGTCCGATGGAATATGTAATGGGTCATGTTGACATGAAACACTTTTTAATATGGAGGGAGGTGATTTGCACACTCCACAAAATGATTTGCACACTCTAATTGTTTATGCTTTGACATTTATACCCTTACATGGGAGAATATAGCTAAAAGTGATGTAAGGGTATAAATGTTAAAGACACAAACAATTTGAGTGTGCAAATCACCTAATATGGATTACACTAATAACAGGATACGCTTATGTCAAAGAAAGCAAAGAGGGAACTAGAGTTCATAGTTGTCGTTACCAGAAATTGGAAGATAGAAAGTGCTCTATACTGCCATTTTCATTTCTATTTTCTGGTGAGGATCGTAGCCTATTAGCTTAAAATCATCAGCCACAAAAGCATCTATATCCTTCTTCTCAGAATTGATATTCAAAATCTGCAATCACATTAAAGTTGAAAATAATATTGCGTAGTAACTGTAATCATGCCCTTCTTCATAGACATAGGGAAAGAACTTGAGATGACTAATACACGTTTATCTATTTTTATTTGTTTTATATAGAATTCGATGTGTTGATTATGATTACAAAACCAATATCATTAGGATAAAAACCAAAGTCCTAACAGTCGGTTACAGTCCTAACTTTTTGAAAAGAAAACCTTTGGAGGTTTTATGCATAATAAATGAACTTTGGAACTTTGGGCCACTTTTAACTTGTTTGACCAATTAAGTGTTTTGGTGTGAACCATTTGAGATAGAACACAACGCAAATCGACCCATTTAGAAGTAAATAGCTCAAAATTGCCACCTCTAATAAATTTGCTTGTAAAGCTAAACGTTATGCTTACGGGAAAAGGTTTAGGTGTCTTCTGAAGCTGGTCCTGCAGTGGCCTAACATGAGTGCTATAGACATGAGCATCACCAAGAACATGGACAAAATCACCGGGAACAAGATCTGGACATAAACATGTGAAGATCAAATCCATATAAACGCATATTAATTAGTTAAATCGACAGAATTCTAGTTCATGGACATTATAATATACATACCACAAACATGGGCGATCATGCATGTCAATAAAGCATATGATGCTATGTTGAATGGTACACCCAGACCCATATCTGCAGACCGTTGATACATTTGACAAGATAACTCTCCTTGATTTACATAGAACTGCAGCAGAGAACAACACATACGTTACTTAGACATTAATAAGAGAGTTAGAACATTAGAAACACCAAGTTGTTACTATGCAAACCTGTGCAAACATGTGACAAGGCGGAAGTGCCATCTGCTTGAGATCTGAAGGGTTCCATGCTGAAAGAAGTATTCGACGATCATCTGGATTGTTCTTTATCTTGTCAATAACGTCTAGCAATTGATCAAATCCTTGACCAGTGTAGTCAGCATGCATGTTAGTATATCTGCAAATAAGAATGTTTATAAGTATTTTATCGAGATTTTAATCCAAAAAAATGTACTTATTTATATAATTTTCCAACCTTGCACCAAAGTGTCTCCACTGAAACCCGTACACTGGTCCTAAGTCACCTTCTTCTCTATCCACCAAGCCAATACTGTACAATGACAGGAGCATAAAATAATGTTAGATTTAATATAAAATATCTGTGCCAATTTACAAGTGCAAGGCATGAACTTGCCTATCTAGATAGCTTCTGGATGCATTACCGTCCCAGATATGAATGCCCTTATCTTGTAAAACCTGATGATCAAAAACATGAAGATCTCGGTTATAAATACAAACACAATTTATGAGTTATGACTATACATAGGGTGATGGGATTCACATTTTCACTATCTCGTATTTGGGCTGAAGAACTGTCCAATTTGGCTTAAAGATAGAACAGGGTATGCATGTGTGTTGGCAGTTCACATTATGCTAAACCAAGATATACTAAATATTTAGAAATAAAATAAGATGCCAGGTACTAATGGAAATGAGGGATTTTATAACTCAAAAACTACACATACGTCGGTCTTATTATCAGAAATGTAAGGGAGATTAAAAGGGTCTCCAGAATACTTCAAAATGGTATACCTGATAACAAAAGTTTAGACTATGTAGGGTTTTTTCTCTCCCCTTGAGAGAGAAAAAGGAGATTCCGACCGCCATCAAATCCCTAACCGTTCATTCCATATAACTCGATTCCTCTTGTTCATTACTCCTAGATCCATCATCTATGATTATTCTTAGGGGATTAAACAATTGCATTTTGAGTTTTCTTGAGGATTTTATGGTTTTATGGTCGGAATGCTTTGTCTATTGACACCTCTTTGTCTTGTGGCTGATTTGTGTGGTGGGACGGCACGTCTTGCTGATATTGGAACCCTATCACTTTTTGTTTTAGGGATTTGGATTGATTGATCTGTTTGATTAATTTATCCAATCATGTTTTCGAATCTTGTTCTTATGGATTCGATTGGAGTCACGGCTTGTTTCAGCCGCTGTTATTATCATGACCTTTACTGCTGTTAGGGTTTCATGCATGTTAGGGATCGGTTCATGAGTTGCTGCAGGGTTGAGGTCTGATCATGCATACTCTAGGCCCTGGTTGGTCTTGTGCATGTGTTTGGATATATGGAATGCATATTACAAATCTCCTACAGGTATTGACTCTTTGTTCGTCTTTATGGAAGTTAGCCGCGAAGGCTATTTGAATATGGCTTCAATGTCGGATTTAAGACTCAAGTGAACCGGATCAATTATTTGGCCTATTCATTCCAGCTATGGATTGGCTATTCGGTTGGTGATTTCCTGGCCTGCTATTGCCTGTCTAGAAAGTTGGTTACTGCTTCTTTCTTTGTTAGTAATAAGAATGGTTATGTCATTCTTTATTAGTGGTTTGGTTAGTAGCTTGTTGTAAGCTTGTGCATGAGTTTGGTTTTTCATTCTCATGTCGTTTGGTTTGTTGCACTATGGTGCATTCTTATTGCCCATGTAACGGGCTGGGTTGTAGGACTTCACCGACACCTTTTGTACTTCAACGATTTTTGGTGTAATACATTTACCGGGGAAACCCTTTACCCAAAAAAATGGTATAACTGACTAGGATACATGGTTTTAAAACCCTCTAGAAGCTGCTGCTGGTTTACTGTCCTAATTGACTAATTTGC
This sequence comes from Chrysanthemum makinoi, assembly GCA_910596185.1. Taxonomy (NCBI): domain Eukaryota; kingdom Viridiplantae; phylum Streptophyta; class Magnoliopsida; order Asterales; family Asteraceae; genus Chrysanthemum; species Chrysanthemum makinoi. Next base: position 193,929,738 of record OU343221.1, read on the forward strand.
GTATTTTCTTCTACAAAAGCTACTAAGGAATCGAGTTCCGTGTGTCTTTGAGCTAATGGTTTATTTAATCCGATTATATGAGACTTGCACATTCTATGTGTTTTCGAGTTTTTGTGATCACATAGTCCATATTCTGGTCCCACTTGAATTCATTGTGCTTTAACATGTATACAAGGGCCAGTTATATGCATAGCTTGTGTAGAAGGGCCAGTTATATGCATAGCTTGTGTCATTAAATGGATCATGAAATCATGTAATGTATAGAGGGCTAGTTATATGCACAGCTTGTGTCAACAAATTGGGTCATGAAATCATGTTTGAATGTAAGTGACGTTGGTCTATTTAATGTAATTAGTAGTGTGTGAGTTATTGGTTGGGGGCATCCCACAGCCCCTGTAGTTTGCAGGGGGGATGTTTTGTATGTACTCTGTCATACCCTTTAGTTAGTAATTGATTGTGATTGTTTCATAATATTTATCTTTCAAAACATGACCATAAGCTACACAAATCATTATTATGGATGCCTAGGAATATCTGTGTGCAAATGAAATACTCTGCCATTAAGTCAAAGATGCAGAAGTTTTGGACTCTTTTTACAAAATGATGGGAATGATACATAAGTCACGTAAAGATGAACTCTTCAAATGAACGTTCCTACGCTATTTATGTGCCTATGGGAATTGTGGAATAAAAAATTAAAGATTACCTTGGCACTGGTTGACCCACTGATAAACCACAACAGTTCCTCCACAACCCCACGCCAGAACACTTTCTGTATAAACCAATAATGAACATATAACTCACTAAATAAAAACCGTTGGTAACGAATGTCCATGTGACAAGCAGGTCATTAACTTACAGGTTGATATATCATTTTGAAAACTCACATACCTTGGTCGTAAGAAGTGGAAATGACTTCCGTAGATTGAACCGCATCTGTTGGCAATAAAGGGAAAAAACAAGAATCAGCCTACCTATAAGAGAGATAACATGAATACTCTAACCACGTGTATAAACTAATTAAAACCATATGCAGAAAATGAGCTTAAAACATACTACCTGGCAACCAAATTTTGACAAAGTACCCGTCCCAGTGCGGTCACCCTTTAGAGCACCATTGGAAATGATTTCTTCCACGAGTTTCAAGTAAAGGTACTCCTCGTGGTTCTCAAATATCTTTTTGGGCAGAAATGAGAACTTCCTTGCATCAAACTTTGCGGAGTCCAAACTATGATCATCAGACAACGAGCCATTAACCTCATTGGGAAGTTCAACTGCAGAGTTCTTCACACGAACAAATGTAGTGAAACAATGATGAATTCCTCTCTCCAATACAGGAAACGATGAGTACCATGGCTGGAACTGTGAAACATCAATAGCAGGGATGAAAGTATCGCAATCAATGTCTGTTTCAATTTCAGTAATATGGATAGCGTCACACCCGGGAGCATTGAGGGAATCCCTGCATAAAGCTAATAGTCATGTACATATAGGGTACAAAGAAGCCGCAACTTTAATATGTTTACAAACCTTAGGATTTGGCCACCACCTATGACAAACACCCTCTCGATAGATAAACAATAAGGAGATGATGCTAATAACTCTAAAGCAGAGGTCATGCTCCGCATATTAAAACATTCTCAGCAGTTGCAATGTCAAAACTCCGTGACCGAGTTAGAACAACATTGAGGCGGCCAATGAGGGGTCTATGCTCTAGAGGTATACTTTCCCAGGTTTTTCTTCCCATTACTATAGCATTTTTCTTTGTAGGATCGGTTGTAGTCATGGTGACATCCTTGAAGAATTTGAGGTCAGAAGGCAACCTCCAGGGCAATTTCCCATCCTTACCGATACCCATAGTGCGTGTAGCGGCAACAACAACTTGATAAGTCCTTTGAGGATCGGGATGTGTAATGGCAGTGCCATTGCACGAGCTCACAAGAGTGTCAGTAGCCATGAATAGCTTACGAGCCTGAAATAAACTTAATGTGACCAGCGTCAACCCGACAAGACAACAAAAAACTACTTAAATCGTTCTCGTTAATGTGTGACTGTATGTGAAGTGTCACTGCCTAACCAAAAAGCTTTGATGTTTCAATGATGCAAACAACACAGTACATTAAAGTAACTAAGAATGACTATGAGCTATTAATACAGTCCACCTTGCACAAGTTTGAAATGCAAATTCTACGATTAATCTTATTAAGTGTAAAGTGTCCTCAAGTTTATCACCCACATTGACATGAATAACCTATTTTCAGGGGAGGTGATATGCACACCACCAAAAGTGATGTGCACACCACAATCACATGCATATGCGGTTTTGTACTACGTGCACTAGTATAATTTTGTGGTGTGCACACCTTTTGGTGGTGTGCATATCACCTCTCTTTCTTTAATATACAGACTCCAATTATGGAACATATAGTGTATTATCAAATAAATAACAACCAGTTACATCAATAGAAAACGTTCAATGATCTACAAGACTACAACATATCTCGAGTGCCAATCAATGAATACACGTAACGAAATGTGGACACTAACGGATACCATAAAACTATATGTTAAATCCCTGAAAGCAATAAAATAATCCCGACTACCAAACTAAAATATTCATAAAAAAAAAAATAACGCATCATTATCCAAATAAAAAACTACAGTTCAACCAGCTCGCAAACAAGTAATCAAGTCATCCTCCAAACTTAAAAATTAGAATAATCATCTATACCTTTACTAATTACAACTTCACAACAAACTCAGAATAATACCTCAATATTTTTCTGAAACCTTTAATTTAAACAGTTAAACACTCGTCAACAATCATCTATATACCAATCAGAACATCAAATGTAACTGCATTTTTTTCACAATCACTTAGAGAATATAATTAAACTCCTCATTCAAAAACAAAATCATCAAAACTAACCACATTTTACCAGAAACGGTAACTACAACACGGTCATACCGCAATTAACATACACTAAAATAATTAAACCGGACACAATATCTCAAATATGCATCTTAAATAATCATCCACATACATTTTGTCACAATTACTAATTACAGCAATATGATGATGAAATTAACACAAACTAGAATTATCAATCATATACGCTGCTTTTCAAAATACTCATTGAAAACCTAATTTCAACAGTTTTAGCACTCATTTATAAATCATAAAAATTAAGAGCATTCATCACAATCACTAACTATAACAAAGCGATACATCAGTTAACACGCAGCATATGTGAAAAATCAATATAATTTAATAAGATAATCATCCAGTACCTCACCTAAATTTGAACAGTGTAAAACTAATCAACAATTCATCAAAATTAATAAACGGCATTTCATCGAAACCACTAACTAGAACAAACTGATACCGAAACAAGAATAACTAAAGTGGAAGAAAATATTCATCGAATGCCTAATTTTAAAAGCTTATAGCCAAATCATCAACAGAAACTTAAGTAATTAAAGTGCAATTAGTTATAAAATATTCATCGAAAACCTAATTTCAACATTTTTAACAATCATCTAACTAACTACAACAAACTTATACCGAAGTTAAATAATTAAAAATGAAATAACAGAAACCTAATTTTAACGGTTTTGAGTGTAACAATGAGTATTGAAAAATAAGGCATTTTAGTGACAATCAGTAACTAAATGAAATGAAAGTGATATGAATAATAAAGTGAAAAAAATTATGAGGTGAAAATAGTACCGATTGAAAAGAAGGAAGCGTGAAATTGTGTTGAATTTTAAGTTTGTGTGGTTATTTCAAGAGATTTTAATATAGCGGAAAAAAAAAGGGGGGAATTTTTTGGAATAAATCATGCCCATTGTTTAAAAACCGTCCCTGTTGTTTCTACTTTACAAATAATTATTTTATATTAATTGAAATTATAGAAATTATTAGCATTAGTGTTGTTTTTGGTTATACACACTAACTAAAGGAGAGCTTTTTATTTCGTAAATAGACAATCAATGCTTTTGCACCTGCTGCAAAGCACGGGCAAATCCGTTATACATATTACTCTCTCCGTCTCAAAATTATTGTCAGGAGACAAGAATCATCAAGTTTAATAAAAGTGGGACCCCTATAATTTTCAATCACTTAAATAGAATATTCTCCCACTAAATTCTTTTTTTTTTACTAAAAGTGAAAAGTGGACAATTTTTTTGAGACATCCCAAAAAGGAAATATAGACCATTATTTTGAGACGGAGGGAGTATTAAACTAAAAAAGCCCCTGCCTATGCTAAATTAAATAAAAAAAATAAGGTTTTAAATGCAAATATTACGTTTATTCGCTATTTTTTTATGCGTTTTCAAAAACTTAAAGAGCAAAAGAAAATATCAAAAAGAACATCATAAGCTAAATTAAAAGATTCGAAATATAAATTAGCCTCAACTTAACCATGAATTTACTTCAAAAAAAAGTTTATCAATTTCCAGACAAAAAGGCCGAAGAAATCCAGAAATATCATTTGCTTCGTTGTCCAACCAAGTATTTGCAAGCTTTAGACTAGTTTAAGCTTCCTCAAGAAGACAACTAGTAAGTTTCAATTTTAACTATATACAGAATCGACCAGTAGTTTCACATAAAGGCCAAAGAAAAAAGTTAGGCTTCGTTTGTTTTTTTCAAAGAAGCTCTTCTTTCCTCTTTTGTCTGCAGGCGCGCAGACGTTAGGCTTGAAGACCGTTTGTTTTTTTTCAGACATAAGAGGTTAGAATCACTTCTTTCCTCTTCACCTATGCAGACATAATTTAGGTCTTTTTTCCACTTCTTTCCTCTACACCAATGCAGACATAAGAGGAAAAATGAAAGAAGTACTTTAATAGCACAAAAAACAAACGGTCTTCTTCTTGCAGATGAAGAGCTTAAATGTACCTCTTCTTCTGCAGACATGGTTTGCAGATGAAGAGGTAAAAGCTCTGAAAAAACAAACGACACCTTACTCTTTTGTACCTATATGTAAACATTTGGGCAAGCACCGTCTTATGACGTCACAGCAGACACAACACCATCGACAAAAGCATCACATATCACACAATCATTGGCCACAGCTATAAAAATTATGACAAAAGTGTTTCTTTCCGATACATGTACAAAGCCTAACAACGGGCGACTACTTTTATGACAACAGAGATGACCAAAAGCCTCATTCACACACGGTATCCCTAACAAATCACTACACATGGAGAAGTGAAGAACTAGTATAAATTTTATCATATATTTCTGTAATCATCTAGTCTCTGAATCTTTTACAGCAGGTACCTCTTCTGAATAACCAGACATGCTGATATCTACTAATGAAAGATCATATGGTATTTCTGATGCTGAATATGAGACGTCCATTAGCAGCGATGAGTCCATTGATTCTGATTTTGATGTTTTATGTGAAGGGTGCTTATCATTTTCAGGTGAACTGTCACTAGAAGATGATAATTTGGATAGTTGTATGTCATCTAACTTGTTAGATGCAATGTCTTTGCTTTTCCTAGCAGCATCCATCTCTGGTCCGAGAGGAACAAAGGTGCGTGCCCTGTACTTTGTACCACCATTTTCTTCACCTGAATCACTGCTATGATTGTAAAGCACGTAATCATGATATGTTGGTGCAAACTGCAAGAAAAATCAAATCATAAACTACGTTAAATACCCATTAACGACAACCACAAAACCAAGTTGAATATGTAGTTATCAGTTACCGCATAAGTAGTTGTTTTAAGGTTTCATAGATCCTTATTATTCAACTATTGAGAATATGACCTATAAGGAACTCGGTATATAATTATATACTGGTAAATGCATATCTAATATTAATTTTTTCCACTTTACACCTGATAGTTCTTATAGTTGATAGTTCTTATAGTTTAGAAGAAAAATTATTATATACAACCCCAAGATGTCATAATATGATTATTAATAATAGATGTAGATATAAGGAATTCAAAGGTAAGTATTTGGCCATTTTGGGCAAATAAGTACACTTAGCGTTTTCTTGAACAAACATTTTGTTATGCTGCAGCGTGTATGAAACTAATTATCCAAAAATGATTATTTGATCCCCTAAATAATTATATAACCAAAATTAGAGTCACTTCATCAGCCACTTACTCTATCGCAATAACTTCATATCTACGCAATCAGCACACTTGAAAAAAAAAACATTGCAGTTACTATCATACTATGATAATGAGAACACAAAATTTGATTGAAGTGTATTTGTTTTTTCAGGCCAACTATTGTTCCTTTTGCTATATTCACTATGGTGTAACTTCTACAGATACTTTCACGTATGTCCGAAATGATAATTAATCTGTAGATAAAGCATAACATACCTGGTGAACAGTGTCATGATAGAAGTCATTTAACTTCAAAGCATGTGCAAGACTGGCTGTAAACCCATGGGATGCACCAACATTTGCACCAGCATACTCTCTGTATGGAAACGCATAAAGATGACCCACTGCAGCAATAAGCATCTCAACACAAATTATGAAGTTTTGAAACTCAGCTGCTTCCTCTGCGTTTTTGATGAAATTATACTTTGCAGCAAGAAATACCAAGACACCCTGAAAGCAAAAGAAGAGTTAACATCAATAGAGCATGTGCTCCTTGTTGCAAGTAAAAAGAAGATACAAACAATAGGATGCAGTGTGACACTGAAAAAACAAACAACATTGTTTTGTAACAGAAAAGTTGTACTCTATATGATTAATTGCCCTTGTTCACAATAACAACTTCACGACAAGAAATGACCCCTTTCCTGATTTATAGATTGATGTGTACTACCCTATGGTAACTAAAAGAAAGCACAGTTTTCTCGACATTTTTGCACCCTAAAACTTTGTCATCAAACGATAAAGTTTGAATCTATAAGTAGAAAAAATCAGGACAGCATGTGATGCAGGGGCAGCCACGTCTTTCCGTCCACAAAATTCAGTTACAAGAAAACAATCTCATTGTATGAATAGAGATTACTCTGGGCCAGATTTAGAGTCTACGTCTACAATTGGGTTTGAATCTCTGTGAGGAAAACTATACTTTTCTGGCAGCCCAGTGGAGTCCAAATTCCTAAACAATCTCTTAAGAAGTCCTAGTTGAAGTCCATGAAGAACAATAGTGTTCGTCAAATTCAACTCAATTAACTGAATTTTCATCATTATTAGTTTAATTAGTACTTAAGTTATGTTCCAACTGTTATACACATCAATGCCCTAAACTGACACTGATTGTATTGCTGGGCCATAACTTCTCAAACTCAACATCGCCAATCAATTAGCTTCACCATATGCCTTAATAACAAACAAAGCAAAGAGCTGGCCACAACAAGGACCATAATCTTCAACAGCATGCACAAATCAAGGCTTGAAGGGTGTACACAATGAAGGAAACAACAAATTAGACTTAAGCTATACACTTGTTATAAGCAGCCACAACCAGATAAGTATGGTCTGAACAAATCAAACCTCACCCCTCGTATAGCTATGCAGTGAATACACCAAAGATTTATGGTAACTAGTTGTGACGGGCGTTGATAGGTTCAAGAAGATATACATACCATAACCCCAACTCAAACAGAGCTCTCGCTTGGCAAAATAAAAGTAACACTGGTAGTGGTAGCTACTTATCATAGGGTATATACTTAGCTTAATCAAGTATGCATAAATCATGAGCTTCCTGTTCCATTTTCTCAAGGTCTGGAAAAGTTTGAGATGCCAAGTACTTGCTTACCAGTCACTAGGCATTTTTTGAAATAAATCTACGGCATTCAAAACTTTGCTATCCTATGTTAATAACTCAGAAGATTCAAACAGGTAACTTAAAACACCTATAGAGAAGATTGATTCTGTGAACATAGACACTCAATTCAATGTCCCTAAAGCTCTTTATAAACCTACTCTCTGCTAACAATGGGTCCTTGACAAGCAAAATTACCATATACATTAATTGCTCCAGCCATTCTCCCTATATCCCTTTCAAGAACTTGAAACTATAATAATTTGAGTGTCATCATCTATATTTGGTTGAAAGTTTAGGTTCCTGTTCCCAGAACATCCAGTGTGAGGGTGTTCAAAATCAGGTTAGTCTACAGGCATTTGCAGAAAATACAGTCAAAATGAGGCTCTCAATCTAAATTACATTGCAAGTGGGGCCACATGTACATGCAACAATCATGCGTCTCATCAATTTTAAGAATATACATTCTAGTCTTCGTAGTTGTTCCATAGCGACTGCTCGTGATTTAGGATGACAGTCAATATCTTCATTGTTAGTGCGGAGGACATGAATTTAGAATCACTCGGTAATACTTACATGCTTGAAAAAAACAGGGTCGATATAATGAAAAAAAATAACATCTTCAGCAAGTTTGTTGCACTATGGTACTTCTTCATGTTATTCCATATTGTTAATGGATTCATGCTTGTCCCATTCTCATCTGGGTACCTCCGTTGTTTATAAATAGTCAAACACTATATAGACTAACTTCTGTTCCTTAATGAGTCAATGTGTTCACTATCAGCATAAAATTTTAGGTTGTACTGCATAATTCTACGCCAAATACTAGTCAATTTGATGCAAGAGCATTTATATTATAATGTTGCACGTATGTGTGTGTGCGCGCACAAACGCACGAATTTCCGCATTAGATTATAAAAGATACTTTTTAAAAGCAATTGTTTATTAAATGGATACAAGATGAAAATTTAGTGAAAGGTGTTACCTGCCAATATGTCAGAAAGACAACACTCTTAATTATGATGAATTTTGGAACCGGATTAAATGGCTGGAGCATATCCCTGCATGCCATGTAAAACAATGCCAAAGCATACAACGCCATAGAGTAAGAAATCGTGTATATGATGGTGAGATATAAGTATGACTGTGCCACACTGAAATTTCCATCATGATATTTCCCGTTAGCATAAAGTACAAAAGTTACTGCCACCAATATAGGTTTGAGAATGACAAACTGCAAACACCCTTGTTTGCATCTCCGTATAAATCTCCTGCATAAAGAAACAAGATTAAGAAAAGTACATACAAAGAAGAACGAAACTATTAGATAAATGGCAATTTCGACCCATTAACCTATAAACAGGTAGAATGGTTTGTGTTTTATATCTAATGGATTAAAAGAATTAATCTAAGAGATACATATGAAAAGGAAATGGGTCGAAAGGTTTGAATGGGTCAAACAAGAGGAAAGTCATCTGAAGTTTATGCAAATGCATGAAACCTCCTAAATCACCATGACCCCTTTAAACCCACGCTTAAGAATTCATTTGTTTGACCCATTACCCAATTGGCCCAATTTGCCACCTCCCATTATCAAGGTACGATGTTCTTAATTCTTGAAAACCAAAAATGTTCAACTACAGAAGGTACACCTAGAACATCAATGTAAGAAGAATCTCATAGACCTTACCCATCTAGTGGAATAGGAGGGAAGCAACATGTCATTAAACACCAATTTGACTTGAGAACACGTCCGGTAAGACTCAAAACAACAGCACCTGGACCACCTACCCATGCCAGGCACAGTGATAGAAAATTGTAAATGACCCAAGCTTCGTACCTGATATAATAAATACAAAGATACACATTATTAGAGGGGTATCAAATTGATGCACCTTAATATCACTTGCTACAAAGTCAACAGAAGAAAGTATTTAGTAAAAAATGTTCATCAGCATTTCCAAGCTTATTTACATCAAACCAAAAAAACTAGCTTTTGTAACCAAGTAGCAAGTGCTCAAATACAATAAAATGAGATTATAGCAATCATATTCTAAATAGAAAGGGAAAACACGGAATAGTATCAAATATAGCAAAAAGAAAAGAACCTAGGTCTTTACTTACTACTATTGATTATGTTTTCCCACCCTTCCTGATTTATAAGGTAGGTATAATAAGATGTTAGGATCAGGGGAGAATAATCGAGAATAATCAGTAGCAAAACAAAAGGAGATCAGACAAAAGTTTCTTGTATTACAAATCAAAGGATACAAGATGAGTGTAGTGTATAAAATAGATGATTACAAATGGGGGGATAAGCCCTTATTTATACTAGGGCTTATTGGATTCTAGAAGATTCTAATACAAATATCTCAGATTTTCCTATAAGCTAATATCTAGCTTATTCTAGATTATTCTACCAAAGTATCTAGCTTATTTCTAGATTCTTCCAAAATACCCTTTAGACTAAACTACCCTTAGGAGGTGAAGTCACAATATCTAACAATCTCCACCTTGAGTTCAACTCCTAAGTAACACCATATCTCCAATTATCGAGCAAATTCAAACAGTGACCAAACTTGCTTAAAGCAACTAATGGTTGTAATGGTAGCTTTCCAACTTACAACCGAATTTCCAATGGTGAAGCCATAACCTGTCAAGGGTCTTCTAGCATCAAGATCCATAACATAATCCAAATCTTAATGGCCGGCAACCAAATATTCACGTTACCACAAAATGAGGCCAACATCACAGGGTCCTGAGTTAAACTCCTCCACCTGTTTCAAATCAAATTCAAAGTTCCAAAGGGCTAGAGATGCTAGCCTAATTCAAATCAAACGATCGATTCCCAAAAGCTATCCGAAACAAAATCGATCCAGAACAAATGCGATAACTTCACAGCGAACAATCAAATGTTAGCCGACAAATCCAAAACGGTCAACCGAACAAACAAATCGGCTCAAACGATCTTCACCAGTGACAATCAAACTCGGGCAATAAACTTCAAAAGAGCCCGACAAACGAAGATCAAATTTCGGTGACAAATTCCAAGCGATCGAACAAACTTCAAACGACTTGAATTAAGTCTTCAAACACCAAATCGATCTTCAAATGCTAATACCAAATTCAAATTCTAACGACCCACTTATTGGTAAGTATTATGGTCCAACTTCAAACTTATTATCTGTATCAAACAAATTCAAGTTAATAAATAAGCGAATGGCATCGATAATTCAAACGCCCCAAATATGATACGGATAATAATACCAACGACCCACTTATCCAATAAAATTACGGTCTAAATACGAGCAAATTCCATAGCAAATACCAAAGCAAAACAAATCTTGACGAGCCTTGAACCTACGATATCCGGTTTCCAAAACAATTCCTACCAATTCCATTAAGGCGACATCAAAAAAAAACCTTAAATTCAAAATTCAAATGCAAGCCCACTCTCCACCAAACAGTTACCAAAAGGCCCAAAACTAATTATGTGGGAACCATAGAGGCACAGACTTGAGCGAGAATATATCCCATTAAACTTCTCAAGCGACACTAACGGATGATGATGTTTGAGAAGACATAGCTATTCAAGCGGGTTTCCTAATAGGGGTTTTCTAATATTCGAAACCAAACCTCAACAATAACTAACAACAACTGATTATCCTAAATCTCAATCCACAAACACTTCAATCTATCAAACAAGAAGCAAGAATTGATGGAAGAATAACAAAAAAAGCAAACGATGTTTCCAACAAATCGAATCAGCCAACAAAAGACAAATTCAAACAATATCAAGAAATTGATTCTTGAAATCAACCGAAGGATTGAATCCAACCAATTCAATGACCCACAAAATTGTAGCTTGCTTCAAATCGATCGAGTGGCTCTTATACCAATTTGTTAGGATCGGGGAGAATGTCGAGAATAATCAGTAGCAAAACAAAAGGAGATCAGACAAAAGTTTCTTGTATTACAAATCAAAGGATACAAGATGAGTGTAGTGTATAAAATAGATGATTACAAATGGGGGGATAAGCCCTTATTTATACTAGGGCTTATTGGATTCTAGAAGATTCTAATACAAATATCTCAGATTTTCTTATAAGCTAATATCTAGATTATTCTACCAAAGTATCTAGCTTATTTCTAGATTCTTCCAAAATACCCTTTAGACTAAACTACCCTTAGGAGGTGAAGTCACAATATCTAACATAAGAGTAAACAGTTAACTACATGACGGTGTCATCTCCAATAAGATAAGAATATAAGATCATTTAGCTGTTAGCCTAGACATTTAGTTGTGAATTGACAGATAAATAATAAACTATTTCACACTCAAGTTTTCCCTCATCATTTAGTTGATATCTATTTTCTTAAACGATAAGAGCAAACCAAAATGTGGCACAGAAAGATAAGCTTGCAATTGAAAGTGATCAAGAATACAGTTCCAGATAAAAGCAACCGATCATCTCTAACTGCCACCACCTCCCACCCATTTCAAAAAAAAATGCACAAAATTACGTTTTGTTTTCCACTGAGCCTTAGCTTCCACTAAACCCATACATAAGAAAAACATAAAAAAAGAGCAAATTGTTGATTCTTCAACAGCTTTCTCTTCTCAGCAAGCAAACTTTCAACACCTGTTTCTTAATGAAGATAATAAATAGAGCATAATCTCTAAATCTGACAAAAAAACAACTCAGGCGATAGAGGTATCTCTTTTCCACGAATTCTTATTAAGTGAAGGAAAAGCAAAAGAAATATTCAATACAAAGGTAAAAGAAAAAAGAGGAAGACTCCAAATATGAACATGCCTAATGAATAGTTGGGTTAAGATGCATGGAGATTTTTCGACTCTATTACAGGGTAACATCACATGCAGTCAAAGTTAAGGAGTGATGGTTTCTAGAGGGCGAGGTTAGAGTTTTCCTATTATATATTGGTCCCAATATGTGAACCACATGAAGTATAAAAGAACTGAAGCCTTAAGGAGAAGAGAAACTCATAAATAATAGTACTCTATAACTTCGGCGGGTTAATATATTGGACTACTATATAGTTGAAAACCTTTAACCACTCCCTCTAAAAACCTCAATCTCCCCAACTCTTACTATGTGTGTTCTTTATCCTACAATAGGGTCGAAAAGAATTTTCAAGTGTTGTATCAACCCCAGTTGGGCATGATCATATTTTTTGTATCTTCTTTCTTTCTACCTTTATCTTCATCTTTCTTTTTTCGTTTTTTTGTTTAAACCTATCTACAACTTTCAACAGAAGGCATCTCCTCCTCCTGGTAGGGAACCTGATGATGATATGGATACTTTTCTCATTGGCTGCATCAGCAAGGTGACAACACCTAGATATGCAAATTGGTTCATTGTCATAACTTCCAAAAGTACTAATTTTTTCTTACCAGACCTAGAGTTTTACATAGTTTCTCCGAATTATCCTCCTCACCATCGACTTGGTATATATGATTAATAATATATATCTTTGATACTTTTAATTGTATGATAAATTACAGTATATTGATAACCTTAACCCGAATAACAGGGTAACTTGCAACATTTTCAAGGCTTAATTCAATAATCAATATGACCACAAAAGACGTCAACATCATCTATAGTAAGTTTCAACATCTATTTTGTAATCGCCGAAATTGTACAACGAACCTTCTTGTTCAGGCGTACTACCCTGATACGTTAAGCTTCAATTATCCAGGCCCGGTTCGATGCGCCCGCCTCTTTCTTCTCGGAATCCTACGTTCCAATGTTGCAACAACCAGCTCTTCCCCAATCAGCTCAAGGTATGCAGGTATCTTTTGCTCCACCACCTCAGGCAACCTTACCTCACTCTCAGCGGGTTCGCCCGTCTCCACCAAATCAAGCTTCATTATAGATTGAGATCTTCTTCGAACTTGATGCACAAATAGATAGAATAACAACAAATAGCATCTTTCTAGCCTGCATATTCGTGGAACTCAATCTCATTTAGAAAGCCTTCTCTCTATCTTTCATCAACTGAACGGGAAGTGGTTTAGGAATAGACTTTAGAATCGGATGCGCTCAGCGAGAAAGTTAAGGTCAGTAACTGCGTCGCCATACATTCGTAGAGTTGGTCCAAACAAGTTGGCGAGTACCATAGGTACACACCAGCCTTCAGCTTTCTGATTTGTAGTCATGTTGTCAAGACAACAGATATGTCGCTTTAAAATAGATATACTAGCATGCACTCGATGAAATACCGCAAGCTAATCACCTTTCTATAGGCACAACAATAGTTTAATTAATAAATATTTAATTAATCAATACTTGTTTAATCATACAAAGACACCTACAAAAAGCAAGCTTTTCCTTCACTCTTCATCATTAAGCATTAGATTGCCAAAATTAAACTAGCCCATCAAGTAGTTTCATATGTACACAACCAAGTGATCAACTTCTTTTTCATATTTTTCACGTGAATAGTTAGATTAGTATCCCCAAAACATAAATCCATGTAGCAAGCAATTACTGTGACTGATATCTAACAGAAAGAATACTACAAACATTCAGCCTTGTATAACTAGGTATTGAATACTCACACTTCTCGAATGGAATTAAAGTAGATTGAGCTCTTATTGAATACAAGAGACATGAAAGACATCAACGCATAAACCTGTGAATAAGAATAAATCACATGTTAATGCAAATGCGATACAATTGCAGATAGATTACATGACAGAAACAAGAAAAAAACATAAAACATCAAGACTTAAATCACTGTATGGTCACTGATACACACAAAAAAATCTAAGAGGGCAGAATTTCAGGAGACCATTTATCAACATGTGCCAAAATATTGGAAGAAATGCAAAATTGAATTGAAGCCTATACTAAAAAATATAAATACTTTCAATCGACAACAAGATAATCACCCTTCTGGAATGGTTTAACTGACAATCTAAACCAGAGAGAGGTACAAACCACCATTTAAACCTCTATGATACAGCAAGCTTTAACAATGGGAAACACTATATTTTCTCAAGAACGGCAAGCTTTAAGCCTTTAACAATGGGAAACATTATATTCTCTCAAGAACACACTAAAGTTAAAGAGTAATGTTCCATACTACACTAAAATATGGCTGGCTCCTTAAAAACAGGTTAGCTAAACATTTGCCTCGAGATATGAAATTGCCCAGTTTTTTAAACTCATAACGTAAAATAAAACTAGAGCCCGATCAATATAAACCAAAAGTCATAATTCTCCCTAACATGCATCCCTAACTCTAGCAGATTTGAAAATTTGATAGGTTTTCCGATATTACGGCATATACACATACAACATATTACCTACCACAAGTCCTCATAAAAAGCATCTCAAATGCTTAAATTTGTCAAGTACTCATCCGTATACTATATGCCCCACATGATAACAAAATGCTCTTCAGACAAAGAGTTGGTTGTGTACTAGTACCATACATACTATTTATAGTGTAGTGATGATAAGGCATGAACGTATGCTTATCAACTAGAGGAATTTCATTATCGAACTTAATTACATCTATAACAGAATTACACACACAAAAAAAAAAAAAAAAAAGTCAGTTCATTCCATACGTCATTAGAACTAGTACTTGTCCTATTTATATCTTTCAACAAGTCAACAACTAAACAAAAATAACGCTCCATGTTATATCAAATTCGAGTACCTTCAAAAGCATACATAACTATCTTAAATATACTAATCTACTAGGCAGAAAGACACACTCTAACGTCTAACTTACTAACATCTATAACATATTCACGCAAATAAGAACATTAGTCAATATTGCATTTTCATGTAAAAACATTTCACTATGTCCCTCGTAAAAATAAAATGCTTCATAGACAAACATATGTTTCTACAAATGATGAGCAAGAAATGAAATGTTATACAAAAGAAGACATACAGGAACCATGAAAATGATGCGAACGATATAACGCTGGTAAGTGGGCTCAGTATAATTCAAGAGATGTCTGTAAATATGAACAACAGCTAAAGCAATAGCACCAATGGTACAAGGTAACGCCACTATAATATAGTATACCGGCCCCATCCTGGCCTGCATCAATCAAATGAATTATATTATGTAAACAAACAATTAGCAAGGGTTTTCTATCTATAAATAATTAAACCCTAACCTCCAAACAGATGGATCTGGTGTTTTGTGAATTGGGGATCTGTTAGTGTGTAACGATTTTCTATTTAAGTGTGATGTGATTGGATGGTTTTTGCAGCAGGTGTATGGATTTGGATTTCGATGTTTGTAATAATTGTGGGCGAATTTTACAGGTATAAAGTTTCAGTGTATTTCATTTTTTAAATCTTCCAGTTTTTGGATTAATTTCTTTATAATTTTTTTTTTTGCTAAATATTGACAAGGGTGTTGTGAAATTAAGAGAATAACAATAACAACAAGAAAGATAGATACAAAAGAAGAATTGTATTATTCATCTCTTTATGGAGGCATGTATATATATTTACAAGGTGGAGTATTCCACAAGATACAATACTATAACTACAAATACTAAAAGATACGGACATCCACTCCATATTTATCCATACACTCCCCATTGGATGTCCAGTTAAGGATTATGCCTCGTTAAAACCTTACTAGATAAAACCTAGTGGGACAAAAATCTAGTGAAGGAAAAAGAGTACATACTTCTTTTATACACTCGTAGATGTTGCCTCATTAAAAACCTTGCCGGAAAACCCTGTAGGGACAAAACCGTGGTCAAGGGAAAAAAGTGTGCAAAGCGTATCTTCTCTCCCCCTGATGATTACATCACTTAAGCTCATTGAGTCAGTGAAATGCACATTAAAGTGTCTTGATAGAATCACATGAATTAATATTCTCTACATGTTGTTCGCATATTCATAATACCATATGTCATACATCTCATGCAAGTATATCATCATACTTCATAAGTTATTCATTGCCAACAAATCCAAAGTGAAATCTATATTATATCACGTATGACCACTAGCGAGAACTTCAATCGTTTCATACGCATTTTAGTATCACACTTTTAAATCTATATTGTGATCATCGTCTTTATAAATTAAGGGGGGTTTTTCATCATCACGTGACCTCATAAACATGAGCGTCATTTATCCATATATAGTTATTTAGCATCTTTCTCTAGCTTTCATTATGTTCAAGGATTTCATCCTTAAGATATTCAATCCGTAAAATCAGACAAATTATCTTTTCTTTCAAGGTTCAATTTCTAAGCATTCACTCGCCTTTGAAGCTCTTTCGGAGTTCCATCAATATTCAAATTATCAAACTATATGAAACTTACATCATATTGAAGACCAAGTCTTCTTATAAAGTAACATGGGAAAACATAGTTATTTATGGCACAATTTTCAGTGAGTATATTCTAAGGCGATTATAACATATATGCCTAATAATATGATTGATTCAGCATAATCAAATAATGTTCTCGAGAACTTTTCTTATATGCTCTAAGCATTAAAAATTACTAGCATGCTTCTTGCATTTTATATCTGATAATAAAATCTCAACATTACATGAGCTTTATTCACTTATCTTTTGGACGCAAATCGATTACTTATTATATTGCCAGACTTATAAATATTATATACATGGAGCCACCACATGAGAACATATCTCCTTATGATCATTTCCATGTCTTTATGAAAGTATTGCGTGTCATTAGTTATGCCTTATATACGAAAATTTCAATGCTTTAATTTCACTTTCTCCTAAAGACCAATGAATATCCAATAATTCACACATTCATATATACGGACTTCAAGTCCCAATAACCATGTCTCGTCACAAGAGACTTAACTCTTTTCATTACTTCTTTGCGTCTTTACATCTTGTGGCCACTCATTTATACATCTGCACTTCCTGCAGGTATGCTTCCATGATCCTCACCATGATTATAGCGGTATCTTGTTTATTTACATAATCATTACCATATCGACGTCGATTCGTTACTTTTCGATTCCACACTTTACTAGACATTATATTCTATCATTTGTTGAGATCTCAAAGTTTTTCATGTACCCAGGGTTTTCAATAACATTCATGTATAGTTTCTCTTTAAGAGACTATTATGGGGTCTTTATTACCTCGATTCGACCATCTTGATTTTATTGCCCCATTTTATCTCTTCATTCGAGGACTTTTATTTTGAATCGATTAGTCTATCACGTTGCAGACGTGCCATAGACTTACTATCAATAATTGGTTTTAATCTTGGGACACACATTTTAATTGGAGCATTAGCAGCGTGTGTATGATCTAGTCACTTTATTTAGGTCACAAAAATTGTCTGAAAACTACTAGATCTGGAATGTAAATTGTCCCTTGAACTTTAAGTTCATTTTCATTAGTGTGAGGATCAACATTTTTATATCATAATTCATTCCATATTTCTTGCTGCTCATTCTCCCCCTGAATGAATTATCAACTTCAACATCCCTTGTGTGCGGTGTGGTGGATTTACAATACAGGTTCCGCACGTTTACAAAAAAACTTTATATGGGATACATATGGTTCGTGACCATAAACCATTTTATTCGGGAGTATTCATTAATCTTGTTGGCATGATGCGAATTCATATGTTACAACATGCCCCATAATCTAAGATTTTTGTTCTCATAATTGTTGGCTTTGCAATCAACTGAAGACATTTTATGAACGTTTCAACAAAAGCAATTCGCGTATGAAGTTGGGCTACATAAAGTTCAACACTTATTCCAATAATCGCCCAGTACTTAGAAGTTTTCACCACCATTCTCAATAATACAATGTGAAAACCGTGCTCGCATTTTATAATTCGAGCCACTAATTACGCCAAACTTAAGTTGCGTATTTGATGATCATTTTGACGATGCATCGATTTTAAAACTCAAAATGATCCACATGGCAGATGTATAGGTGATGAGTGCTTATTCACTCATCGTTTTTACCCATCTAAGACCACAAAAATGACCAAAAACACCCAAATACGATCAAAATATGTCAAAAATATCCTCGGAGTGTGTTTTATGTCTTGCAGGTATAAAAGGATTGAAAACAGAGCGAAAACGAGCAAAACCAAGCCAAAATCAGAAAAGTGCTGAGAAGCCGAAGCCGGAGCCGGCAATGGATTTTCTACATTTTCAGAGCCCGGGACGCGTTTTTGAGAGTGATGAGGGGGAAACAACCTTAAAACCTAACCCGATAACAAAATCATCATTTTACCAATTCCCGACACCCAAATGACCAAATTGCCTTGTAAAAACAAAAAAAAAAAACAAAACAAAAATGCATTTAAAACAAATAAAATAAAACTTACCCTTTTATTTAACCCTTCCCCAACCCCAACAAATAACCCGACCCAAAACTCTCCCCTTTCCCTCTCTTTTTCATCTTCCCAGAAACCCTAAACCATCTCTCTTTCTCTTTAACCCAGGAACACTCAACCCTCTCCTTTTACCCAGCTACATCACAACCCAAAACCACCTTAACCTCTTTACCCAGTTTCTCCCAAATCCCAAACCTACTTATCTCTTTTACCCCTCCTCCCAATGTCCAAGTCAGCTATCCAGGGCATAAAGCATCCATCAATGGCTTGGATTCACTCTCACTTGTACCTACCTAGTGGAGTGGGATTGGCTCAAGAAAGCACAAATGGCTCTTAGCTGGTTTACCCTCACAGAAGAAGCACAAGTCATGAGGATTGAAGTACCCTAGCTTTTAGTATAAATAAGCTCTTGTAGCCATTGTATAAGGCACCCTTTTCTTAGTTTTCAAAAATTAGATTTCTGTTTTTTAAGTTTCATTGTAATGAGTTTTCTTTATTAATGAAAAGCATACTTTTTTTTTTAATTTGTTACAATTTCTTTTTCAAGTGCTTACCCAGTAGTCAGTAAGATTTCCGAATAAGTGTTAATTAAGTTGCATTTTAGCTTTTATCAAAAGAATTCCTAAGTTCTGATTTTGAATCTGTCCTAAGGAGTGTTTGGGTCAAAAAGAAAAGTGGTTAAATTGCTGTTTTTCACCCATTTGACTTGCCCAGTCAAAGATCTCTTTAAAATTTTTAGTTAGTTGTAATAGACAGGAAGTGTTTTAAGAGTTTTTGCAAAAGTTTGGAAGGTTAAAAAAAAAGTTTTTGTCTTATTGAACTACACAAGAACATCAGTTAGGCTACTGCTCATGTGCTAATTTTGTAGCTTATTCGATACTCAAAACTTGCAAATTTGATTTTTCCTTAGTCTTTACAAGCTCAACTTCTGCCTAGTCCATTTTAATTGCATCTTAGTTTACTTTAGCTTAGCTTAAATCAGTGTTGGAATCTGCCTTTTTCCACTATTTTTCTTGTTTTGTCTCAGTTAGAAATAGCCCCAACACCAGCTGATAACAGCTTATTTCTAAGCTGTTAAAAGCTCTTTCTTGGCCCCCATCTAGTTTTTTTACGAATCTCTACTGTTCTAACTTTGTTGTTGTAGCTTATATCTGGTTTGGAAGTCCACTTCTCATCTTATAAATAAGCTCAAAACAGGTCCCTCAGGCTGTTTTAGCACCAACAGTCCAACAGTTCACAGGTTAGTATTTTCTCCAAGTAGCTTATCAGTAGCTTCTTTAGCTTATTTAGGAAATTGAAAGTTACTTTTAGATAAAATAGAGTGGAAACTTTAGGATTTAGCTTATTAGGTGTCCCTTAGTGCTTATTAGGACAATCTTAGTGCTTATCTCTATTTTATTTAGTTTTAAGATTTCCTATGTTCATTCCCTTTTGCCAACTGATTTCCCTTGTTATTGTAGCTTATCTCACTTAGGTCCAGCTTATTTTCATTTTAGATTGCTCGTTTATCCTTTGTCAAACTGCTTACTGCTTCTCTTGGTTTAATTGGTGTTATGAAAGTGCTAAAGGTGTGTTTGGGTGAGTTTAAGTAAACTGTCACCGCAATAAGCCTCATACACCTTATTGGTAAGTTTTTCTTCAAAAAGTTTTTCACAAAAGTGTTCAACTTGGGTCTTTGAAATAAGTACGCAAACAGAAAATTTGAAAAAAAAAAAACAATAATTTCCAAAAGGGTACAAAGGGATTCGAACACTGGTCTCTCAGCTCAAAGCACACGACCACAAACACAACACCTAAACCATCTGCGCCCTTGGGACTTGTCTCACAAGTTTTACACAAACAATTCCTTTAAAGACTTGTACTCAATTTTCAATATAAGGACTTTTTGGCTTATTTACAGCTTATTCTCCCAAACAAAGTAGTGTTTTCTTATTTTTCTTAGATTAAGCATAGATCAAAATAGTTTTTATGATTTTTCCAGATTTTTCTTAATTAGTTTAGTATTTTTAATTAATTAACTAGATTAAATTAGTTTTTAATTCGTAGTAATTAATTTAAAAGTCAAAAAAATACCCGGTCTTTTTCTAAAATTATTTTTAGTCAATTAGGACGTAGGAAAATTAATTTCACACCCGTAGCCCTTAAATTGCAAAAGTTTTACGTTTATGGCTCGGGTCTTTCCTGGTTTTTTATGTTTTTACGTTTTAGCACCCTAGGACTTAGTTTAGCTTCGTTTTATCATTCCTTAGGCTTAGTAATAGTTAATTTGTAGTTTATTAGGGGTCCCTTGCCTTAATTACTTTCCCGATAATTAATTTGTAGAAAAACGTAAATCAATCCAACAAGTCATTAAAACCAATTCAAGTTATAATCACAAAACTCAACGAATCCTTCCATTCACACCTCGTTGGGACACGACCCGGGAAATAACTTTTCCGGTATCACTTTTATCACACCCGTGAGATTTGGCGCGTTAACCCTTTTCCTAAAAGGTTAATTTGTCGGGTTTTACGGTTAATTTGATATATATTGATATTGTGTTTTTCACCACTCACTTTTACACGAACCAAATTTTGGCGCCGCTGCCGGGGAGGTGTGTTGCGACAATATCGTGATTTTTTGCGATTAGTGACTTGAAGAACCTTCCTCGTGAAGTTATTGTTTTTATAAAAATACAAAAATACAAAAAATATTTTCCTTTTCTTTGTATGTATATGTAAAAGATTAAAAATACAAAAAGATTTTGCTTGTTGTTTTAAATAAATAGAACGCACAATCAATATAACACTTCTCAACCTGAGGTGTTATCATTATAAGTTCCCGAACAAAAGATTTAAAACTTGCCTTTGTGTCACTTGCGTGAATACGCTTGTGATTATTGGTTTAAGTTCCTTGTGTTTTGCCTCGGTCTTGTTTTAATTGAAAGTGTTGTTTTTGAATGTGCATGTGCACTCGTTTTCGAAAAATCCAAAAATATTCTTCTCATTCCTCTTATCCGTATGATTCTATTTCTCTTACCCTCTCGTCTTGTTTGATTCTACTCTTCTTTAACCTCAAAACCGTTTAATTCTATCTCTTTAACCCTCTATATGTTTCTAATGACGACGATCATCTTGATGTATGGAAAAAGATCAACATCATTGTCACAAATGCGTGTGTGAGCGGTGTGGAAGGCCTAGTTCAAGCGAATTTTGCGATTTGTGCGAATTATCCATCAAAAAGTCTTTTCATAGTTATTTCAACCACCGCCACAACCGAAATACGTTCTAATGTTGACGAACCCGTTCAAACGTCGGAATTACCTCAAGCACCCACCGAGGGTTACGAGGACGATTTCTTTGAATTTAAAGCCCGTAATCTAATTGAACAAATTCAAGCCAATGAAAAAAGGTCGAGAATTAGAATTGATTGCGATGAACCCATTCAAACGCCGGAGACCATAACGGAAGTGGTGGAAATTGCTAGCTCTAAGAGCACACCACTTGTCCCACCTCCGGAATCTTCAGAACGTTTTACCGACGATTTCTTTAGGGCCAAAAATGACATGATTTAAAACTTCTTAATTGAACTTCGTCAAGATTCAACTTCGGGAAATACCACTTTACCTACCATATGTGATGTTGTTGAACCCTCGATTCCTATTCCCGAGCCCGAAATATCTTTGTTTGATCTAAATTATTGCTACGGTTGTGGAGACTTGTTACCACAAGGTTTTCGTTGTTACAAATGTATGTGCGAGTGGTGTGGAAACTATCTTGTCAATGGATGTTGTTCGATTTGTGCCGAGAATTCATTCGCTTATGATTCTAACCCAAACTCTTTCAATTATCCTCAAAACAATTTCAACTACCCTCGACAAAATTTATACGAACCAGAACCGTATTTTCATCATTTCAATGATCAAACATCATTTCATAATTTCTCTCCCCAATACCCTCATTGTGCTAAGTGTGGGGGTCCTCATGATGATTATCAATGTCAATCGTGGAATCAAAATTACTTTGGACCCGATCCTTGTTATAACACTTCCAGTTTTGACAATGTCCAACCCCCACAACTTCCCGTCATCAATCAATTTCCTCGTATAATTCTTGAAGAACTTTCCGAGGAACAAGCGGCTCTCAAACAAAGATTACTAGCCGATGAGCGAGCGGCTCAAAAGCTTCTCCTCTTTAACGAGGCTTGCCGTCTCGATGACGAGGATGAGGAAGATTGGGAGATGACAAAGGACAAGGTGCATACCTCAAGCCCACAAAGTACCGCACATGTCCACTCTCCGACCTTATCTACCGTAGAACCTTCGGATAACCTTTTAATGGGGGACGAACATCTTAGCACTATTCCGGAAATGGAACCATCTTGTGCTGAGAACCTTGTCCCAACCCCAAGTGAATCCGAGGTTATCTCCGGTAATATGTGTGATAAGCCAGTTGGTGATGATTCTTCTCCTCCTCTTGACATCCCAAACGATCATGTCGAGATGTTCTCCGATTCTGACAACGATTGTACTTCGTTTGATGATTCTTTATCTTATGGAGACATCGATTATGTCAAGGAGCTACCTTCTGAGCTAGTTAGCTTGAGAGAGATTCGATGATCCGAAATTGAGGACGAGATACTTCGTGAAAAATTGTTCAATGTAAATCTCCTCGTTTCTAAGATCGAATCATTATGTGCTAAACCAGCTTCATCTCCTATCCCCGTTGTGGATAGTGACTATATCTTGGAAAAGCCCGAACCATTTTCTGAACTTGAGGCTTTGTCCAATGATTCTCTTCCAGAATTTGAAGTATTCCGCTTTGATGACGATCATCTTTGAAAAGGAGAGTAGTGGCATTCCCACTTTTCATCTTTCTCTTCACGAGTATGAGTCGTCCATATTTGAATTACTTCCTCCTTCCGAAAGGAGTTGGCTTTTCCATGAGGAGTTGGCGGTGAACTCGCTCACATCGATCCTCTTCCTCTGAGAATTGAGGATGCGCTTTTTGAGCAAAATGCTCCACATCCTCTTCTATCCATGAGTAACTCATCTGCCCTTGAGGATTTTACCATGGTTGATACTTGTGTTTCATTCCTCTCCGAGGACAAAGTTTTCAAACCCGGTATCTTACCTTTCAAAGGAGTTCACTCTCGGATATTTCTTAAGTCCAACACGGATGTTGTGACTTCTCTTGCGGTGGATAAGATTTCTGAACATTCCGTCAATGTTCCTCAATCTAATATTTTACCCACCCATCCCACCCGTTGTCAAGTAATTGACACTTTGCTTTCTCATCCCATGACTTCTCCATGTCTTAACTCCTACGGGAGTGAAGATACCATCTTTGACCCCGGCATTTCTCATTCTTTTGAGCCGGTTATATCTCATCGGAGTGGAACTTTTATCACATTCAATGTTTATCCAAACCATTTAAATGAAAGTCCGATGGAGATTTTCTTTTCCACTTGCTTCCCCATGGACCAATGAATTCGGGGTCGAGTCAAGCTAGCGACTCGGTTAACAAAAACAATAGCATTTCATGGGTTTTCACCCATGTTTCTGACTTCTTTCTATTTTCTAACAACTAAGTGTGGGGGGAAACCTCCACGGTGTTTGCTTCTTGTGTGTTTGCTCATGTTTTCAGGAATCCCCTTGTTTGTGATGATTGATGCGCTTTGTTTTCAATATAGCCCAATATCCGATCATGTTACTAACGTTTATCTGGGGATATGTTTTCAAAATCCTTTTTGTGTAAAATGACAGATTTCGTCCACACACTTGGTTAGTGGTATTACCTTTTTTCGTTCGATAGTATCGGCTTCGGCCGGAACTTTGAATATTGAGGGCAATATTCAATTCTAAGTGTGGGGGGGAATTCTGTTGAATTTTGTCACATTTGTACCCTTTGGTCCCTAGTACCCCCGTTTTGACCCAAATTAAAAAAAATTTGCCAAAAAAAAAAGAGATGTGTTCCGATTAATGTTGCAATCCATTCTGGGATCGATAAACATTTGCTAGCACAAATTATAGCCCTTACCACTAAATTGTGAGGATTTAAGCCTGTTCTATATAAAGCATACATCTTTTATGCTTGGATCTTTTGCTATGAGTGTGCAGGTGATTTTATTTATTCTAGAACTTGTACTTGTAAATCATTACCAGACCGCAGTGAGATCGCATTCGTGCGATATAAGTGAATTCGCGTGATAAAGAGGCACCTTAGGATTTAACCCAAACGGCCTTCCATTTTTCATATCATGATATATTAGCTAGCCACATCGGTTAGTTAACCACCTGCAAGGACCCATTTGTAGTGCTCATTTTTAGCACTAGATACCCTTAGTTACACCATCTGAGCCATCCTTTTCATTTTTGCTTCACCCAAAAAAAATACAAAAATATTTTACACTTTAAGCCTTGTCAATGTCTAATCAGTTGGTTGCTAGTCACCCGGAAAGTGAAGATTGTTCAAATGATTATGAGTGCCGCATCTTATTAGTTGATTGACCCATTTCATGGATGAGTTAATATGTTCAAAAAAAAAAAAAAAAAAATGAATGTATTAGCCAATGTGCTATATCCGAAGAAAAATTGTCATGGCAAAGCAAAGCGAAAAGTTGTGGAAAGACTAAGAAAAGAAAATGAAGCTGTAATCATTTATTGGTTGGCGGATTGTTTGGTAGCTAGCAACTTGCGTATTAGACTTGATTTTCATTTTTATTTTAACACCAATTTCATAAATATTCCCATGCCTTATCCATACCCTTAACCCGAAGCCTATCATTATAACCCGAATAAAAGTCCTCTTTAGATGTTTTTGCTTGGTGCTCACGCCACGTCGGTGGAGTTTTGTTTCTTGTACAAGCTTATGGTAATAATCTAATCATGACTGAGCAATGAGTGTGATTTATCTTGTTACTCCACTAAAATGAGTGATTGAGTGAATTATATTTCGTTCCTTTTTCGTGAGGTGTTTTGAAATGTTAATCACGCAAGAAAATCATTGGATATTGTCAAACATCTTGAAAGTTTCAATCTTTAAAAGCATGTTGTAACTTTTATCGCATCAAATAAAAAGTCGAAACGGGGTGGTAATCTTGAGTCTTTCATTACTTCACATGATTGATTGCTAGGGACTAGCAATAGGCCTACATACATCCCCGTCATATTTTTTCCTTAAATTTATAGAATAAAGTCCTTACTTTAATTTGGTGGTAATTTATGAACAATTAACTTCCTCTAAGAACAATCAAATCTATTTCTGGAAGAAACTTATTGTTCTTCTATATATTTCGCATCATCATTAAACCGGGATGGTCTAACCGGTCATGCCAATTGATACAACAACCTTGGCTCATAAACTCTAATTAATGACCACTATGCTTCAGTTGCATTTTTTTTATGTAAATGTCGAATAACATGGAGAGCTTAATACAACATTATATTTCTCCAATCAAACTTTTATAAGCTCTTTTAAGGCTTTTGCCCAGTTCAATGTATTATTCGCATTAGCCCGTAGCATTGCAAAAAGAATAAAACATATACTTGTTAAGTTTCACTATTTACGAACACATACATGCCATTAAACAATTAATGATATCTCATAAGCAAATAAAAACACGTACGTAATTAAGTTGCACATATATGACAAACCGATGACACAATTTGAGTACAATAAAACATTCAATACTTCATATATAACACATTAATAATAATTCTATAGTAATCTTCATAATGATTAGTCGAGAAGTAATATTATGGTCTACTACAGTCACCAATTAATTAAAACCCGATTAAATGTAAGTAAATCTATTAATAACAGGATTTAATGAACCATAATATTTGGTGTCACAAATTTACTCAAAGTATTCCAAATAAATGACTTAATTTTGATTCTATCGCATGTGTTTCATTTTGCGTGCCAACATGTCTTAATGACTAACTTCAAACAAAGAGTCTATATTCATATCAGTATTGCAATTAACTTGTTACGAATACATAGAAAAATAATGCACATATGTAAACACAAAAGAATTAACATAGAGAAGAAAAAAAACATAAAAACAAATCTGTCGATAAACAAGTTTAAAAGACATGTTATAGTCTAAACAGTTCATCACTCAATTCTGAATTTTTCATAAAAGTTGTGTAAATAACCACAAATACCCATAAAATAATATTATAATGACATTAAGCTAGTACAGGGGTTAGTAATAGATCTTGTGATTGTTTTGATTTATCCATGTTCACGTGACATCTTTTCATGTATATATTAATGGTATATTAGTATGTCACTTATTATTATATTAACAAGTATATCATGAGGAAAACAGTTAAGTAAACTAGAACATATAACTGTAGAATATAGAGGGTTCGTGACATACCTTTAGGAACCGGAAAAAATAATACGGAGTAATAATAATAAGTCTCATCTCTACTTGGTTAATTTGATTTTAGTTTCAATTTCATTGCCAAGTTTCATCCTTTGAACTTAAATGCATACATGCTACGTGATATTGCTTTTAATCAAGTTAGACTTGTATTCGTCTTAATTCGAAGGCTAAAAAGCTATCTTTAATGAATCAAATATTTATCAAATTCACACTATTAAGATTCTCAAAAAATAAAACTATATTCGACTTTGATCAAATAATACAACACAAACAACAACAGTGATCATATTTAATTTGATCAATTAATTTGATTGGTATACTTAGATCATGTTATACAAATAATATTTATTAGACAAATAATATTAAACAATTAGTGATCATATTTAATGTATACATGCATATAATTGATCTGTGCTGAAAACAGTCAAGCTACCTCACACAAGCTAGCCACTTGTGAATGGCTAACCGTAAGAAGCTTAAAACTGCTAAAACACAAATACAATGAAGATCAGAGAATATAATGAATTAGAGTCCGTTAAGTCCCACGGAGACTGATGGTGTGTTAAAACAAACTCAGAGGATAGAATGATCACTAAGGATAGTGATCAGTAAAGGTTTGGATTGAGAAATTACACTACTGATTGATTGGAATGGAATAGGATACAGAACTGGAAAGCACAACAATCAGATGAAACAAACGTAAAACTTACGTTTAAAAACTACGTATACGTACTAAATAAAAAGTGAAATCTAAGAAATAAAAGACCTAAAAATATAAAAATGACATTTTTGGAATCCTAAAAATAAAAGAAAATTATCAGAAAAAGAAAATTATTTTTACCACTATTTAATTAATTATTATTAATTAAAAACTATTTTAGCTATTTAATAAATACTCTAAAATAGAAGAAAATACAAAATAAGGCTAGAAAAATAAAACTATGATTCAGAAAAATCTAAAATATTATAAAACTAATTTTAAAATTAAAAATATATTTTTTACACTTTTTATCTAATTATTACTAATTAATTATTATTTAAAATACACTTAAATACTAGAAAATATAAAATAAACCTGGAAAAATAAAATTTTAACTTGGAAAAATCTAAAATATGATAAAACTAATTTTAAAACTGAAAAGATATTTTTTATGCTTTTTAATTATTTATTACTAATTAATTACTATTTTTAACTAATTAAAATTATAATAAATACTAAATAGATTAGGAAAATTATGAAACTTTTTCTAAAAATACTATATGATGACAGAAAACTAAGAAAAATAGAAAAACAAGATTTGCTTATTAATAAGCTAAAAAGAAAAATCAAAAAGCTAAAACCTATTAAATAAACACTATCACTGATTTTTAAATTGAGATTTTTCTGGATTTTCTTTTTGAAAACTACTTAACTACTGATATAATGAAACTTTAATAAACACAAAATTTTACAAACTACAAATAAGTTTGAATTACAAGCTTATGATCACAATGATTATGCTTATGAGCTTATTTGGTGAAATAAGCTCAAACAAGCTAACCAGTGAAACAAAGCCAAAATAAGATGCAAGTAGGCTAATGCTACTCAAATGATGCTAAAAGACAAAGATAAGCACACTGAAAAGCCAAGAACAAACAAATAAGCACTTATGCTCTTGTGTTGAAAAACAGAAAATGGGACAAAGTTTGAGCTTATTGCAGCCCTAGCAAACAAGTTCCACAATGAAAAACCAAACTTGAGACTTCAAGATGGCTAGGTTAGCTACCCAAAGAACCAAAGATCAAAAGCTATGGACAACTATAGAGCTTATGGCAAGCTTATGAAAGTGGTATCAGACCACTGCTCAGCTCAAGCTGAGTCAGTTGGTGCTGAGTTTTAGACAGAAATAAAAACCACTAGCAGCCCTAGTAAACAAGTTAGAAATTGAAAAAGAAGGCTTGAGACTCAAAGATGACCAGGTTGGCTTTCCAAAGAACCAAGTATCACAGTATTTGAGCAACAATTAAGCTCTGTGTGAGCTTTTAATTGTGCTTATGTAACGGTGCAGGCACTCTAACGGATAAGGTACCCAAAAGAAATAAGAAAATAAGCACTAAATAAGCTAGACAGAAGTGAACTACTATTTTTCTATTTTTGTATAGCAACTGAACTTTAATACCCTAAGAGCTTTTAAGCTAAAACTTATTATTAAACACACAGTAAAAAGATCTATTTTATTCAAAAACGACCTAAATGGAAATTTGACTTTTTGAGAAAAACTAAAAAGTTGACCAAGATGAACTTTGATTTGATCTTAAGCACTGAATGTGATGTATTAAGGTTTGTTAAGACTAAATTGAGCAACACTGACAACTTTCTAACACAAAATCATGATCCTAGATCTTAAAATTCCAACAGTGACTGCACAATATGTGATTAAAAGAATTTTTGACTTTTTGCTTATGAACACTGATTTTTATGACTGAGATTAGTTATTAGAGCCAAGTTAAATAATCTTCACACAAGTCCAATGACCAGAGAACCTTCAAATACAAAGAACCAAACACCACTTGTGATGACTGTTTTGAAGTTTTACAAAGCAAATCACAAATTTAGACCATGAACTTGATTGCAGACCTTACATAATTATTAAATAAGATTAAATAAACATGAATCAACAACATAAACAACATTAAGCACAAGAACTATGATAATGCTATTTTAACTGTCCAAATAAGATTTTTATAAACTACAAACTAAAAGGAACAACCAACTGATTTTAATGTTTAACTATACCTATATAAAGCTAATGAACATAAAAACACAGAGATTCAAACTACTAAATAACCACAACAAAGATGAAATATAAAATTTGAACAAAAGGCTTACAAATGGCTATCAACTGAAATCACAGGAACTAGGAACCAAGAACAATCCTAAAGGCTTACCACTAAGCCACTAACCCAATGCCATCCATGATTTACCCCTGCTCAATTTGTGTACACCATTTCCAACGATTTTTGATTTTTTAAACTATTTAATTGGTATTTTTGGTGATTTTTGATTTTAACTTCTAAACTTGTTTTAAGTGTTTCTAAAAGCTTGAATAAGCTTTCTAGGGAGCTTATGTGGCTTATTCAGTCCATACAAACAACTAACAACAACATTTGAACTATCATGAGATTTTGCATAAATATGAAATTTTGCATAAACTTGAAATATGATTACAACTTGATAATTGAAAAGTTTTACAATACTCTGAAATAGCTAGAACGATTACTTGAAAACTTTAAAATTACACTAGAATTCTTAAAATGATAAAAACGACATTAAGAAATTAAAGTTACTCTAGATATATTCATACATTGCTTCCGCTCCATTTTATAGACTTTTATGACTAAATCTTGACCTCTGAATCTTTCCCACCATTTTCTAGCCATTGGATCATCAAATATCATCAAAACCGTCAAGTGGATTTTGGGCCAAAATTGTCAAGAGCGGGTTTTGATATTAATGGAGTGGGTTTCAATCAATTAAAGGTTTTTGGTGTTAAGTGGAGGTGGAGGGACAAGGTAAGGGGGTGAGAAAAAGTGGGAAACCATGACCGGTTTTGGGGAATCGAGGTGGGAGAGGAGAGCTACTGAGAGGGCTATTTGGCTTGTTTGACTTTATTTGACCGTTGTAATAATAAACGGGGTGGGTTGGTTTTGGGCCAAGTTTGGGCTTGATTTGGGTTTGATATTAAAACAAGGGTCCGGTTGGGTTTATTTAAGCACAAGGACCAAAAATGCAAATCTGCCAAACATGAGGACTGAAAATGCCAACTTTCCAAACTTATAACAAGGACCAAAAATGACAAACATTGATAGTGCAAGGACCCTTTTTGCATAAAATCTCATTTTTAGAAATCCAAGGACCATTTTTGACATTTTTCAAAGTTTAGGGACCTTTTCCGCCATTTGACCAAAGAATCATTCAAGGACCATTTTTAACAACTTAAAAGATTTCAGGGACCTTGAATGACAAAACTTCACATTTTTGAATTCCAGGGACTAGATTTGACAACTTTTAAAACTTGGGGGACTAAAACTGCCAATTTTGCAAACTTGAATCATTTTTCATCTGATTTTGATATTTTTGCATTTAAAACTCATAAAACACTGATTTGTGATATTTCGATCATTTTGATGTGTTTTAAGTGTTTTCAGATGATTTTGCAGTTTAGATTGTACAAAAATGATGAGTATTTAGACACTCATCAATAATCATGTGAACAAAACCATCTGTAGAATACATGGATAGAAAAATAAACATAATTATATAAATTACAAAGATACTGATTCCTCTATTCTTTATTCTTTACTATAATAATGATATGAACAAGCATATAAGACGAATATCACATTAAATTATTTATTTTAGTGTGTGCGTATAAGAAAACATTGCATGTTGCGGTTCATATATGTAAAGAGGGTTGAAGACATACCGGTGGTTGAAAACGAGAGAAAATGTAAACGACCTAAAGCTTTTGAGCGTGCTGATAACGTGTTGTGAAATTAAGAGAATAACAATAACAAGAAGAAAGATAGATACAAAAGAAGAATTGTATTATTCATCTCTCTATGGAGGCATGTATATATAGTTACAAGGTGGAGTATTCCACAAGATACAATACTCTAAATAAGATAACTACAAATACTAAAAGATATGGACATCCACTCCATATTTATCCATAACAAAGGGATATTTTTAAGATAAAAAATATGCATAATTTGACGGTAATCTATACTAAATATATACCACGTATGTTTTTTAGGCTAAATCAGTCTCTTAACTCATTTTCCGTTAGTCAACGTTTGTTGTTTTTTCCATGTGCCTTGCACATGAAGGTAAAATGTTCATTTTATCGTTTTGGTTGATTATTTTGGTGGTACAACATTAGGGACGAACGGTGCACTTAATAAAAAAATTATACCATCACTACCACCACCTTCATGTTATCTCTTTTCCTGCTTCTCTCTCTAAATTTTTGCTTCTCTCTCTAAAATTTAACACCATCACCATTCTCAAATCTCATTCATCCACTCAAAAAAAAATAATAAAAAAATAAACAACACCAATCTTCATTCTTCATCTTCATACCCACACACAATATCAAAAACAACAAAATATTTGGGATGATCCATAGATGCGGCAACCAACACCCAACGTTTGATCCATTTCAACCAAACTAATCATATATTTCATTTCAAAGGATTTTAAATACTCAAACAGAGAATCATATTACTTGAAACATACATATATGATACAATGCAACTATGTTCATTGATAAGGATTTAAAACGTACACTTTTAAGGGGCCGTTTAAGCCCTTAATCGCCCACTTTTATATCCATTACTGCTTAATTTTGTTCATTTTCACTTTTTAGGTCTCTTGGAAGCAGAATGCTGGAATGATGCCTTTTTGGACGAAAATGAGGGAATATGCGAAGAAAATGGCTAAGTCAAGATCATGACACTCAAGCTGCTGAAATAACACCTGACGGAGTCCCAAACAGAGGGCGACGCCGTCCCTATTTTGTGACGACTCATGAGCGAATTTGCTATTTTACACCGTCGGCCAAGCTTTGAAGAGTAAATCGTCACGAAGACTTTTCTTCTCGGGACGGCATAGATCCGAACTTCAGACGACGCCATCGAAGGACGGCGTCACAACCACAAGCGTGACACCGTCTAATGATGACTTGGCCAAGACGAAACCCTAATGACGGAGATCGGGCGGCGTCCCACTATAAATGACGGCGTCGCAGTTATAAAATTATATATAGAAATCGATTTTTCAGACTTTTGAGAGGTAGACTTATGGAGTAAAAACCTAAAATGATTGTAGTCTGGTTTGGACAGTATTTTAGGGTTCTCATACCCTATTTTACATCGAGATAAGTTATTTATTCCCTTGATTTCATTATGTCTTCGATTGAATGTGTGTATGCTTGCATCTTTAACATGTCCGGCTAATTTACTTGTGTGTTTGCTTAGATCTATGAAACCTAGTTATTAATTATTGATTGGTTGTCTCTTATCCTAATTGTAATTGGCTTAGGAGTGCATTAGGTCATCGTTGTGTTTTTAATGCTTGATTAATCTTTGTTGAACATTAGTTTATTGTTACTAGTGGAATTGTAGGCTAAACATCTGAAGATATCCTTAGTGTTAAGTTTATGAATCCTAGAGATTTCGTAGTCATTAACCTTAAGGTAGTCTCAAAGAGTTAGGGATAAAAGCACACCCTACGACCTTAGAAAACACAACGCGTTAAGAATAAGGACATGACAATTCAACCACCAATAAAATATAATTAGGGAGTAATAGTATCTAGGTAGACACATCTTTAATCATCATACGAGCACACTTCAAAAAGACATAGCCTACCCTTAGTTTAGATAATTAGATAGTAGAGTAATCGGTAGAAGTACCAACCCCCAAATCCAAACCCCGAGATTTTACCTTTAGTTTCTAAAAAATATAAAAAGATAAAAAAATAATCTTCCTCAACCTCAACCTTAGCGTAATAATTTCTCACTAGCATTCCTATTCCCCTAAAGAATGATATCAATACCCGAGGCTTACCCAATATTACACTACAACGATTAGGTTCACTGCCTAGGGTGTTGAAAATCTTGCTTGACTAAAAGGAAGTTTCCTTTTACCCCGAACGCGCCTTGTACGCGCATCATTCATGCTCTTAATCAAAAGAACGAATTCGCTACATCACTAAACATTTTACTACATTAAAAGATGATCTCTCGGATATTTCATCACAGTAGTTCTATGTCGTTGCAAGGTGATGTTGATGCCATAGCCATTCGTGTCATTGGTGTTGATGGAAGTGTTTATCCGGAGGCGGCCCTTTCCTTTAACCCTTTTACTACTAAC
This sequence comes from Chrysanthemum makinoi, assembly GCA_910596185.1. Lineage (NCBI taxonomy): Eukaryota > Viridiplantae > Streptophyta > Magnoliopsida > Asterales > Asteraceae > Chrysanthemum > Chrysanthemum makinoi. The sequence continues at coordinate 193,964,138 of OU343221.1, forward strand.
ATGAAAGTAGCCAATGCCATCAATGTTGTAGGAAACACATAACATAACAGATTTGTGAAAAAGAAGAGAAGCAACATCATAACTTGATGAAGAGTTTAGGTTTTTGTAGGTAATGGGTGGAGTTAGTTGATGCATATAGTCGAGACAGTATGACATTCCCATTGCGAGTCTCATCCTCATCATCCAGTCCAAATGTTCTGATTCTTGTCCTGCAAAGTTTAAAATTCGTACATAAGTTCATACATAATTGACAATTGACATAGTTCAAATACTGCTTATTTACAAATCGTGATTCTTCCAAAAGGGGTGTTTAGATTCACGTTTTGGAACTTATTCACAGTAACCAGTATTTAGATTGAACGGGTATTGGAACTTTCAAATTGTACACCCAAACACCCCCAAAGAATATATTCTCAGAGAAAAATCAAACTAAAGTTCCTAATGGGAATATCAACAAAATAAATATACTCATTGTGTAAATGTTAAAAGAGTGTTCAATTAGGAGCATATTCGAACGATATCATTCCGGTAAAAGGCACATCTTCCTCACAATAACCAAGAAGGTTCACAAAATTTTTGTGGTTCACCTTCGATAACATGTCAATCTGAAATTACACCACACCAGAAACGTTAAGCGAAAAAAGAAACTCATGAGCCATATATGCTAAAATCGGTGTAAAAAAGTACCCTCTTCCTAAACGAGCTTTCAAGATGCTTTGACCACTCTTTAGCGGAAGGTGCAGCCACATAGGCAACTGCTATTTCAACCCCACTTGATCAAGTCCCTTTATATACAGTCCTAAACGATGTTTAACCGATTACATTGCTGAAATCTTCACAAGCTGCCTCAAGTTCTGATCTTTTTAGCTTTGGAACCCCTAATATGTAAATACTAAACAATTTTAGTCTTGATTGAATAACATAAATATGATTAAGTTGAATATGATTGAAAAATTAGTACCTGTGACGAATGATTTCTGCAATTGGCCACTTACTCCGGTGGCCCAAGGCCTAATAGTGGCCACTTTATTGCCGCGCCATAGCAATAATACTGCAATTCCAACCAATGCAGAACCTCTAAGAATAATAGATAAGATCAAACCAAGATGCTTCTTCGAGCTTGAACCTGAACTTGGTCTAACGATTGATGGACGAGGAAGGGAAGGTGGAGACACAAGGACTGTGGAAGAAGGGAGAACGAGGGGTTGATCTATGAAAACTGTGGTTTGAGGAGAAGGAGATGGTGATGACACTGGTGCACTTGTTGGTGGCAACTGAGGTGATGGTGATGGTGATGGCGATGGCGAAGGTGATGTTGGTGTAGGGAACGGAAAACCTGGTGGCCTTATCTCTATATTCTCATTTTCAAGGAGTTTTCGAGGGGACTTGAATCTGATTTGGCCAATGTTCCTGAAAAGTACTAAATCAGCTATTGTCAAACATTTCAAATGACAAATAAGCTAAAATGACAAATAACATCCTTGACAAATGAAAAATAAGCTAAAATGGTAGAAGATTACACCTAGCTTCTTTTTAAAGATTTATTAGCATACTAAGAACTTGTGACTAGAATTGCAATTCATATCATAACCGAAAGATTTATTAGCATACTAAGAACTTATGACTAGAATAATCTTTCATACTTGTGAAAAAACAACATCAAATGATACTAAAAATTAAATAAAAATACCATCCTTATTAAATTGAATAAAAAAAAGTCATAACAGAAATGAATAATCTTTCATGCTCATGTGAAAAAGGTAGATGGATGAGTTTTTAGTTAGGATGAAATGAATAAAAAAGGTAGATGAATGACTTTATATATGGGCAAAATAGTCATTTAAGGGATTTGGCAAAAGATAACAGACGCTGACTAACGAAAAATGGGTCAAGGAACAGGTTTAGCCTAAAAAACACATACTTTGGACTACTGGCGACTAAAAATGCATGTTTTGTCCCCCGGTGATGTATTTGGACAATTTTAGGGACCAACGGTGTATTTTAGTCTAATATATCTATATCTATACTACTTATAATGCACGAAGACACCTCACTCTTAATTTTAAGACGTACAAGAAATTAAGCATAGTTTACAACACTTTAATGCACCCAATTTTCAGAATTGCAACAAAGTAAGCATATTGTACAATAAAATAAAGCGTGGTGTCATTTTAAGACCAAAATTCTATCAAACAACATTAATGCCATTAAAAACACCCCTTCATCAAAATTACAACCATTTAAGCACAATGTACAATAGCTGCAACCAATTTTCAGATTTACAACAGAATAAACATAGTGTACAACAAAATAAGCATGATGTAATTTTCAGACTTACAACATTAATGCTATTAAAGTGGTCAATGTTATTAATGACTATAATGACTACTACTTACAAGAAAAGAAACATAATGTACAACACTTTAATGCACATAATTTTCAGACGTACAAGACAAGAAGCATAGTATTAGTGTACAACAAAACACCACATTAATGCTATTTAATGTAGTCAATTATTTAACTGGTCAATAAATACAATTAATACAGTTATTAAAACACCCCTTACATAAGAAATACAAATTATCAAAGCATATTGTACAACCAAATTAAACTCAATTCCTGCATTAAATTTCACTAATACAAATAATAAAACACATTATACAAATATTCAATCCCGAACGGGCAACGGCCCAAATGGGCTTGAGCCCGAACGGGCGCGAACCAAACGGGCTCGAGCCCGAGCAGACACGGGCCAACGGGTTCAAGCCCGAACGGGCACGGGCTATATGAAATTCTTGATATCCGTAAATTTATTGTTAAAAAGAAAATAATAAACTAAAATACATTATTCATCGAAATTTTTTATTTCAGGGTACCCGGCGCTGCAACGCTCGGGTACCCTGCTAGTATAATAATAATAGTGGAATGAATCTCTCTCCTCATGGTCTTAATTTACAAGTCATAATACTTATTGTACAATACACAAAACACAAATAAAACTAAAAAAATTCACTACTCATTCATTTAATACAATTAATACACTATTAAAAATACCTTTTCACAAAAAAAAAAATACAACTATTCAACCAAAATTTAAAATCTAATGAAGCTACTAAGGCAAATACTTAGTAAGTTTACAAGAAAAGAAGCATAGCGTACACCACTTTAATGCACATATTAAAAAACAAAACATCACATTAATGGTATTTAATGTAGTAAATTAATACTGGTCAATAAATACAATTAATACAGTTATTAAAACCCTCCTTATATAAGAAATACAAATTATCAAGCATATTGTTAGGGCTGTAAACGAACTGAACGTTCATTGAACATTTCATGAACCGTTCAGTAAAAAGTTCGTTTATGTTCGTTTATTTATTAAATGAACGAACATGAACCATATTTTACGTTCGTTTAGTTAAATGAACGAACATGAACAAAAGTCGCGTTCGTTCATTTATGTTCATGAACGTCCGATTATCTGTTCGTTAACGTTCGTTTATGTTTATTTATTTATTTATATTCGTATATCATATTTTTTAATTGTATAATTTTAAAATTGATTTGTTTAAACAAAACAACGCTTATAAAACAATATATCGTGCATAAATTAGTAAAATTTATGTTTATTTGTCTATGTTCATTCATGTTCGTTCGTTTACCGTTCATTTAGTGTCTTAATAAACGAACATGAACAACCAATTTTTTTAATAAACGGACATGAACAAGAAAATTCATCCATTTAAGCGTTCGTGTTCGTTTATTTGTTTGGTTAAAATTAAATGAACGAACATGAACAAGGTTCCATTCGTGTTCGTCCGGTTCGTTTACAGCCCTACATATTGTACAACCAAATTAAACACAATTTATGCATTAAATGTCACTAATACAGATAATAAAAACACATTATACAAATATTCAAGCCTGAACGGGCAACAAGCCAAATGGGCTTGAGCCTAAACGGGCGCAAAGCAAACGGGCTCGAGCCCGAACGGGCACGAGCTAAACGAAATTCTTGAAATCCGTAAATTTATTATCAAAAAGAACATAATAAACTAAAATACATGATTCACCAGAAAACTTTATTTCAAGGTATCCGTCGTCGCAACGCGCGTGAACCCTATATTAAATGTCACTAATACAAATAATAAAGCACATTATACAGATATTCAAGCCCAAACGGTCAACGAGAAAAATGGGCTTAAGCCTGAACTGGTGCGGGCCAAACGGGCTCAAGCTCGAACGGGCACGAGCCAACGAGCACGGGCTTAACGAAGTTCTTGATATCCGTAAATTTATTGTCAAAAAGAACATAATAAACTAAAATACATGATTCACCGACAAATTTTATTTCAGGGTACCCGCTGCCGCAACGCGCGGATACCCTGCTAGTGAGGTTAAATGCAAGGATAAGTAGTTATTAATTATTGTACAAATAATTAACGTATCTACTATAAAGATTCAGTACACTAATTTAATGTTCAAGTGTTAATATGCAAAACAAAAAGTACGGTACAAACATGCTACACAATCTCTCAATTTAATGTCCAGGTTATACTACACTTTCACATTTACACCAAAGAATGGTAAGGAATACGAAACATGGTGGAGTTACAGAATGCATAAATGTGGTCGAATTAATTGCAAGAAATGTGTATAATTTAACTAACCTCAAGAGGTTGCTTGTGTATGCACCTTTTCATTTTCTTATACATTTAATTTAGAAGAAACCATTTTTAAAATTATTTCTAGATTTTCCTTTTGGGAGTGTATAAATAACCCTTTTGACGAAATAAAACATTACCTATCCCACAACCATATCCTAATTCGAGACACAACCAACATCAATCTACACCATCACAATCCTAATACCTTCGAACAACAAAAAAAATGAAAAAGCTACAAGATCTCAATTTTTTTTCACTATTTGTACCAATCTTTAATATTTTCGTGAAGTAAACAATATACCATTATCGATCTACAAGAAGTCTCAACCTCTTTTTAATTATCCGAAAACTTTTTGTATAATCAAATATTCGTTCTTAGAACAAACCCACTAGAGATTAATCTTCATAGATCTGTTAGAAGCTTACCTTCTTTTACTATCTAAAACTTTTAAAGAAAGAACGAAACAATCTTGATTCATCCTTTCTTTTGTTCGATTAAAAGAAAAACATACGAAAAACAACAAATATACCTACCCGAGACCTCTGTGAGATCTTGAAGCCGAAATGTTAGCCTTAATAATAATTAATAGAAGTGATGGTCATTCACGTTTAGGAACTTTGTAACGTGTGTTAGATATTGTACTAGAATAGTCAACGGGGCTCGTGGATTGGGCTAAGCTAAATGGGTATTAGTTAAGTTAAGCTATCCTTTTATAAGTTTATGTAATCCAAGCCTAATCCATATCCAGCCCATTAGGGCGTTTTGTGTTAGACTATAAATACCCTTCAAATGTGTCATTTGAGGGGTGTGCTTGAGTGTGTAAGTGTGTGTGTTTTCTAAGCAATACAAGTTTTCTCTTCATCTTTATTTCTCTCTACTCATACACGCCCCATATACATATTTCAAGTCACCTCCTTTCTTCATCTTATTTCGTGCTTAATATTTTCGTGTTATACTTGTATGTTAAGGTTGGTAACGTGATAAGGTTGATAAAAACAAGGTCCTACACGAAACCTTCAAAGAAAGAAACTGAGGTTTGTAGTATTTGAATAAGTGAACAAATAGTGTAGTAGCTTCGGATGTGTGTAAGGGAAGAAAAGGACGGATTTTGTTTGTGTGGTTGCTAGATTTAGATTTTGAATGTGAGAAAGAAAGTAAAAAAGAGCGTGTGACCGCGTTTATAGTGAGTGAATTAGGTTAGAGATACAATAGGTGTATTAGGGTTAGTATAAAGTGGGCTTGAATATTATCCTATCCAAAATTTGTATGGACATGGGTTGGTTAGTTGATTTTTTTTGGCACCATATAAACAAACAAGAACTGAAAAAATGAACAAGAGCATGTGAACTGTTAGTTTACATCAAAGATATTGAGAATAAGAACTTATTAGTATATATATGTATTATACAAATTTGATTTTGAGTACATTATGTGGTGCTTATTATTTTGTCCTTGATTTTTTTTTCTTTCTTTCTTTAGGAATAAGGGGTGTCTACAAATTTGTGAAGAAAAGCAAAGTGCTAATACAAATAAGCCGTAAAAACGTTTGTTTATATTTTCGATCTCGTTAACTTTCATTGATAACAATCATAAAATTATCTCAAGTATAAATCTAGGATTACATTTTGTTTTCTAAGTATATACATTTGTTGGTTACATATGTGTTTATAATTAAATAAATGTAAGATAATGTGTTGGGTAAAAACCATGACCCATGACCATGACTTATGTGCATTTACATCATGCATGACTGATAACGCTACACGCGTCGTTCGGGGTCAAAGGAACTTCCTTTTCGTCGAGCAAGTTTTTCAACACCCTAGGCAGTGAACCTAATCGTTGTAGTGTAGTATTAGGGTAAGCCACGGGAATTGATATCGTTCTGTAGGGGAAAAGGAATGCTAGTGAGAAGTTACTACGCTAAGGTTGGGGTTGATGAAGATTATTTTTTTTATCTTTTTATGTTTTTTTTTGGGAAATGGAAAGGTACGAATCTCGGGGTTTGGATTTGGGGGTTGGTATTTCTACCGATTACTTCTATTATCTAATTATCTAATCTAGTGGTGTATGTAGTCTATGTCTAATTATTGTGTGCTCGTATGATGATTTAAAGATGTGTTTACATAGGTTGTATTACTCCTTAATTATCTCCTATTGATGGTTGAATTGTCACTTCCTTATTCTTAATCGCGTTGTGTGTCTAAGGTCGTAGGGTATGCGTTTATCCCTAACTCTTTGAAACTACCAAAGGTTATCGCCTACAAAGTCTCTAGGATTTATAAACTTTAACTCTAAGGTACTCTTCGGATGGTTTAGCCTACAACAACTCTAGGTATTATAGACTAAGGTTCACAAAGATTAATCAAGCATTAACTACACAACGGATGACCTATCACATTACTAGATCATTAACAATTAAGATAAGAGACAACCAATCAATATTCAATAATTAAGTTTCATATTCCCTAAGCAAACACACAAGTAAATTAGCCGGACATGGGGAACATGCAAGCATGCACACAAGTAATTAAAGACATAATTAAATTAATGAAGTAAAACACTTATCTTGATGTAATATAGGGTTTGGAACCCTAAAATACTGTACAAGACAGCCTTGGTTCGGTTTAGGTTTTTACTCCAAAAGACTACACACTGAAAACTAAAAATTCGGATTCTATATATAAGATTACATATGCGACGGCGTCACCTTTGATTTGTGGCCGGTGTCGCCGTCATTAGGGTTTCGTCTTGGCCACGTTAGTCTTAAGACGGCATCACCTTATGCTTGTGGCGAGTCCCCTTTAGTCTCGGCGTAAATCGTCTGGATCAAATCTAGGCCGTCTGAGTTGCGACGACCTACTCTTTTAAAACCCGTCACTTGTAAATAAGCAATTTGGCTACTGGCCGTCACAAAGTGATGCGACGGCGTCGCAGATAACACGGCCCGCCGCCCGGTTCCAGCAGCTGAGTGTCTCGATTCTTGACTTTGGCCATTTTCTTCGTATATTCGCACCTTTTCGTCTTAATAAGTGTCATTCCAGCATTTTGCCTTCAAGATACCTAAAAAGTGAAAAGGAACGATATTAAGTAATAACGGATACAAAAGTGATCAAATAAGGGCTTAAACGACCCCTCAAAAGGTACATTTTAAAACCTTATCAAATATCCTACACTTGGTATTTGCTTGTCCTCAAGCAAATGTGCTTTTAGCTAATTAATTTATAAGTTAGGGGTCATGAAGCATTGGTTTAAAACAATTCACAACACATATAAGCCCCATAAAATGTCATAACAAGCACGGAAGTTACATACTAGCACCTCACAGGTGTTTGGATACTACATCTCGGTGTATATGAAATATAACAAGTTGGAAATGGAAGATAAACACTCATTAACCGGTCCTAGTACATAGATTACCATAGGCTTGAGACTAGATCAAACCTCCATCGCATTGGCGTAAGCACCTAGGAAAGACTATCCAAGAGGTCTTTTTAAAGGGTTGTAATGATAGGCTTACGGTAGGGAAACAAAGGGTTTGGTGGGATAGGCTATTTAGTGGTGGCAAGTCAAAAATCTTTATGTTACAAGCATGCGAAGAATGGCGTTGCTAAGCCAAGACTCGACACTCTAGACTCTAGATAACTGAAACAAACAAATATAATTTAAAGATAGATGTAGGATGGTAGCCCATATATTTTTTTCTTTTTTCTTTTTTTTTCAACACTCTATTTTTTTTCTCTTTTTCTATTTTATTTTCGATTTTTTTCCATACACTTTTACTCTACCATCCTCTACGATAACATCAAAATGATAGGGATTTATAGGCACATCCCTACACTTGAGTTTTTATTACTCTAACACTAATTTGACCCGAATTGAAAAGATCAAAACACTTGGAGTACATTATTACGCAAATAAAGGGAATTTGAATTTAACGTTCCCTTATCGTCATTTCATAAACTTTAACTTTTCCCATGAGTCCCAATCATCCTAAAACTGTATACAAAGGATATGACTTGACTTAGCAACTTATGCAAACAACTAGATAATTGAACTAAGGGTTTTTAGGGTGATAACAATAATGCACTAAAAGTGAGTGCATACAAGGTAGGCTAAGGCGATTTGGGTGTACATTTGGGGGTGGGGTGTAAACAATGCTCTTCATTGATATTCCGAAAAACCGAAACATCACGAGAACCGCGAAAAGGATAGGCTCTGAGGGGTTAACTAGGGGTATCGTGTACTAAAGATGAGTACAACGCAAAGGTGTGGGGAATTACTCAACCGATGTGGAAGAAGTAATTATATTACGGGTATCAAACAAGGGTTATCCTAATGCCTCTTATCATTTAGTTATTCCTAACTACACAAGTGTAGTCTTACTAGCGATCTCGAAATGCATCACAAAACTAGTTCTAGAATCTATCATACTACCGATTCACACACTAAGCATTAAAGATGAATGCTTTAATTCCTAATAATCTAAGGGCGATCCTCACATTTTGGGTGGAATTTAAGTGGTAAAGGGTTTTTGTGCTAGTCATATAACTTCCTATCCATGAGACGCTTTATTAAGACTAATGGCCCACTCCTATATGTCATGAAAAATTTTAAATTTGGTGCCAAAATTACCCTAACCGACATTTCCTCATGGTTTATTACACAAATGCAATTGGACAAAGCAAATATTCAAGGATAAGCATAGTTTCAAAGTTCCCATTTTATTTTCCCTCCCTACACTTAAACTGAACATTGTCCCCAATGTTCCCCGAAAGTATCAAAGTTATGATAATGGAAGATAATAAAAGATGAAAGAAACTAGTACTCCCCTGATTAGCTCGGTAGGATCCATGTAAAGTGGTGGTTACATCTTTCTTCAAGAAGAACGTTTGCGTGAAAAGCTCCTTCTCATCTTATGTATCTTCCTCTTGATAAATTAAACCTGCACACTTGAAGAAAACAAACAAAACCTTCGCGTAAAATCGGCGGTAATGATATATATAGGACTCTACTAAACTAGGATATAATGCTTGTGGAATGGATGTTTACAGAATTTCTGGAAATTAAGACCTAGAAAATTCCAAAAAATTATAAGTAGCTCAGAAAACGAGAAAAAGTAATCAGTTATTTTTGCTCCTTCCTGACGCCGTCAGGTTATCCTGACAAAAACTAGTCTGCGATTTTCTGGAAAAAATTCTGGAAAATTTACATCTTTAGAATCTGAAAAAATTTCCTGCAAAACATCCATTATGACTCGATACAAGCATTTGACTCGAACAAACACACATGTATATCTTTTAATTAATTGAAATTCTCATGTTTACGTTTCTTTTGAAAACGTGTGTAATCCTCTCTACACTTATCCTTTATGTAAAATACCTTTATATGTAATTAAGACGAGGTTAAAAACAAAATAAAGCATTTTTACAAATTTAAACATGAGAATAAACAATCAATAAAATATATATGACACAAACAAGCAAACAATTAAGCATGGGTTGCCTCCCACGAAGCGCTTTTCTTTATTAAAGAGTCTTGTAGCTAGACTAGACTCGTAGTGTTTGCCCTACGTGCTCATTACGTCACCTTCTTCCTTCGCTCTCCCTTCGTCAAAAGGGCGTTGTAGAGTGGTATGCTTACCGTGGATTCCTTGCCCACGTCGTCTATTATGGTAACGGTTTTATCCTTTAGATTAGTTTCCTTCACCATAAAAGGCCCAAACCATCTTGGTTTGTTTCTACCTTGTAATGCCCTTCTCCGTGATTTGTATAAGAGTACTTTTTCTCCTTTTACAAATTCCTTAGGGTTCCTTTGTGCTTTTGGTATCGAAGTGGGATTATTTCCTAATTTTTTATCGTGCTTCCACAATGTTGCATGCAATCCTTGAACCATAAAATCTCTAAGCCCTTTTTCCCAATCGTTCATTTCTTCTTAATCATATTGCTAGGGACTTGTGGATTCTCACCCGTAATCTTTTCCATGATCTTAAGAGGATACCTTGGAACAATGGGTATCCTAGCGTACCCTTTTCCGCTTTTAAGTATCATGATGCCCTCCCTGCATTTGATGGTTGCTTTGGCGGTGGCAGAAATGGTCCCAAGAATGAGTGGCATGTTTCTATCTTCCTCAACATCTATGATCACGAAATCCACCGGATAGACGATATTAGCCACCTCTATTAAAACATCCACCGCGATTCCTATGGGGTAGACGTAGGTGTGATTTGCTAAGGAAAGTCTAAGATCGCTCTTGGCTGGCTTCTCCCTAGTCAACTTATTATAGATTGATAATGGCATTATGTTTACATCAGACCCCTGATCAGCTAAGGCATTTATATTATCAATTTTACCTATGCTACATGGTATCACGAAGTTCCCTGTGGTGTCTCGTTTTTTAGTTACTGGTTTTTTTAGAACCAGATCATACAGAGGTCCCATAGGCATGGTGTCATACTCTTCTTCTGTTATTTTTCCTTCAAGGGCTTCCCTAAGAACCTCATTGTACCTAAAGTTGTTCACTTGGTTAACAATGGTTTTTTTGTTAATTTCGTGCTTAAGGTAGTACTCAATGGTCTCGGGCTCAGTATTAGGTTCAGCCTCCTCCCTCTTGCTTTTCTCAGTTTTCTTCTCCTCAACCTTTCCATCCTCAGGCATAATGGAAATGGCGTTAACAAACGAAGTGGGAGGATAATCGTTTCTTCTTACTAGTACCTTTTCGGGAACTTTTGTCTTAGTATATTCTTTTACCAGGTTCATCATTTCCGTCATCTTTGCTTGCATTTCCTCTCTTTGCTTATAAACCTCCTCCTTAAATTTTGCTAATCTCTCCGTATGAGCTGCCATGTACTCCCTCATTTGTTCCTTAAAGCTTGGTGAGAGTGGTGTTGGGGAAGTAGAACGGAAGCGCTGTTCGGAATTAGGATTTTGCTCACGACTTGGGGATTCAGAGAAGGGTGTTGGGTGGTTGGTGGAATTAGCAGAATTGACTATTTCCCGAGGGATTTGTATCAGAGCTCTCTTATGCCTTTCTATCAGATAATCAATCCTTCTCTCAAGAGCACTCATTTGCTCCTCGGAGACGTTGGAAGATTCAAGAGGAGTTGATATGGCATTAACCACTTTAACGGGGGTTTCAGGGGATTCATTCCAATCTTCGTAGCTTTGCTCGGCAAGCACTTCTATGATATCCCACGATTCCTCTGCGTTAAAGTCGCTAAGCCTTCCACCGGCGGCTTGATCAATGGATTTGATTCGCTCCAAACCGTCAAGTTTTCTCACACAAACCGGCCACTTGTGAATGGCCGACCGTAAGAAACTTAAAACGGTTCAGAAACAAATGCAATGAAGATCAGGGGAGTATAGTGTTTCCCCGGGTCGTTATTCCAGGAGCTATGCAATGGATCACCAAACGTATAGTGATCGAGAGATTTGAACGGAAAAGAGGGATTTGAACGATTATAACTACAGAAATAGCCTATAATTACAGAGGCTTAAATGCAAATTAAAGAAAATTAAAAAGATAAAAAAATATTAAATAAACGCTATCACTATTTTTAAAATGATGTTTTTGATTTTAAAACTTAATTTAAAAACTACGTAACGTACAAATGAAAATGCGAAACTGAAGCAGTATTAGTCCTAAAAATATGAAAATAATATTTTTGCAAACCTAATGATAAAAGAAAATTTATAGAAAAATAAAATTATTTTTAAAACTATTTAATTAATTATTATTAATTAAAAACTATTTTTACTTATTTAATAATAACCTAAAATACAAGAAAATATGAAATAAAGCTAGAAAAATAAAATTATGACTTGAAAAAATCTAAAATAACAAAAGAGAATTTTCAAAACTAATTTTATATTTTTCTGATTATTTTTGGATTTTTTATGATTTAAAAACTATTTAAAACTACTTAAATTACTTAAAAATACAAATTTAACTAAGAAAAATCTGGAAAAATATTTTTTTGTCTTTTTATATTTATCTTAACTTAAGAAAAATGAAAAATTATTTTTTTGAAACTTTTCTTAATTAATTGTATTAAAAGCTAATTAAAATGACTTAAAAACTGATTTAAATCAAGAAAAATAGTAAACTGACCTAGAAAAATGTGAAAAATTCAAGATAAGCTTAAAATAATATTTAGAATCTAGGAAAAATATAAAAAACAAGGGTTGTATGAAGGATTATGAAACTGATGTGCAAAGTGCTTAGAAATAAGCACTAGAAATAAGCCAACAACCACAAATAAGCACTAAACTGATACATAAGCTATATTATACTACAAGTACCCAAATGCAACTAATCTCAACTATTTTGAACCTCTAAATCACCATGTACACAGATTTGATGTATTTGAGTTTTAGTGCAAAAACAGTTTGAGGGTACCAAGTTTGAGCTTAAGCACAAGCTACTCCATAGGCTAAAACTTAAAACTAAAGATTGGAACCTAAACAAGACCTGGGTGGCTACTTATACCCCAAAAACTAGACCATGATGAGCTGATTTGAGCTCTGTGACAAGCATGCACAAAACCTGTGCACACTCAGTTAATACTGAGTGTGTACAGGGCACTTAAGCCCACATTGACAAGCCATTTTGAGCTTATAAAAAAAATTACAAAAATCTACTAAAATGGTGATAACAAAATAGACCAGTTGAAGTTTATGAAATACCAAGTTTCACTTAATTTGGCTCAAGAATGAACCAATGAAAAATCAACTCAGTTTGGCTCAAAACCACTTTTTCAGTTTTTGACTATTTTGACAGATTTGAAGTTTTACTTTTGAACTTTGAACTCAATTTGTGAGAATGATATGATGTTAATGGATGAAATGGGGCTAATACAAGCTTTGTCTATGAATCTTAAACACAAAACAAGTGTTTTGATTTGCAAAAACACAACAGTTAAGCAGATAAGACAGTTAGAGGATGATTTTGACTTAGGGCCTATGCAGGCACAAGTAACTGACTCAAATGAGTCTAAATGAACTCAATAGACCTAGAACAATAATCTTTATCCACTGAATAGACCTATAACACAGATCTAGCAGCAAATCCAAACACACCAGATTACTTCAGAGACAAGATGTTGCTTGTGCAAGCTCAGGACAATGGAGCCGCTTTGGATGAAGAGGAGTTGTTGTTTCTTGCTGAGGGAAATGCCCGAACCTATGATGCTGATGTTGATGAACAACCAATTCAGGAGATAGGTCATAATCATCAAAATGCATTTCAAGTAGCTGACTGTGATGCATTTGACTTTGATGTCGATGATGAACCACTCCCAAAACAATCTTCAGGCTAGCATCTCACCTTGTATCTCCAAAGGTCTCTCCACCACAACAAGCTGGTCCATCCAAAGACAAAATCATTTTAGAGGTATTAAAACTATATGATGATGTTGATGAGCAAAAGATGCATAATAAAGTACAATCTCATGAAATTATGAATCAGATAGTGAGTGAGGGATAGCAATATTGTCCCATATGATCAATATGTAAGCAAGTGAAAGTGAGGTTGTACCAAGTAATAATGCATCTTGCTGAGTCAATGATGATTATGCTTTTGATGAATACACTGCATGTGCCCCTGATGATTCTGTTATCTCTGAACAGAATGCCTATAAAGAACAAGTTGCTATTTATGAACAACGTGCTAAGTTTGAGTTAACCACCTGGTGGCAGGAAATGGGATGACAAAATAGTACAATTATTCGAAAAAGTATTTTAGAGAAGAAGTATTAAAACAAGAGTTAAACTCCTTACAAGAAAAAGCTTTCTAAAACTGCTAAGCAAAAACAAGAACTTCAAGAAAATGTTAAAAATGCTTAAGCAAGAATTCAATGCTAAGGAATCAAAACTTTTGAATGATTTTTCCAATCTAAAAACTTTGAAAAAAAAAGCTGAAAATAAGTTGTCAGTACAAAGGGAAATACCATTCGAATGCTCACTTGATCACTAAGCATAGAGTCTTAAGCGATAAGCACAATATTCCACTTGTTGAGGAACCAAATCCTGAGGTAGTTAAAATGGCTAGAACTGCTTATAAGGTACTTTATTGATGGTAATGAAATCCTTAAGCCAGGCAGAAACCTAGGTGCGATGAGTGCACTAAAGAAAGATAAGAAATCAGATGAAGTCACTAGGGAGAAAATGGATAAGAAACTTAACAATCCTGCATGTAAAGAGAAAAACATTACTATCAAACCTCATGATTATACTAAGGAAAATTGGATCTCCCTGAACATGTTTAAGCCTCAAACTCAATTAACCCCAGAACATATTTTTTGGAAGAAAGATATGGATATGCAAAAAGCTAAAAATCTTGTTGATAAAAATCCCCCTTGTAGGAAATTCCCTCAAGCAACTGTGTATCCTCCTAATACACTAATGCATCTAGTTCCTAGATCTATTGCCACTAATAGCAAGACCTTAATCAGCATGTATGTTGTTTATTAGCTGTTTGTTGATTTTGAGAAAACGTATAAGAAGAGAATCACACCTACATGGGTAACTGAGGGGGAAAGGGGTTTTGAGCAAACAAAAGAATGTTATTTAACTGAGGTCATGCCTTTCTTCAAACAATTAAAAGGTCAATTTGAGAGTCTTCAAAAAGGGATAAATTCATATATTAAAGAAATGGAAAACGAATTTGATGCAATGATTGTTGAGGTCATTGATTATGAACAAGAACTCAAATATAATGAAGTTGAAAGGAAGAACTTGCATATCTTAAATGAGAATTTGATTTCGAGTTGTGTTGCTCAAGATGTGTTTTATACTGCTACTAAGCACTCTATTACTGCTTCTCGATTTCCTGAATTATCTATTGCATTGAAAGTTTCCCATGATCGTGTCATTGAGCTTGAAAACAAAAACTCAGAACTAAATGAGAAAATTGATCAATCTGATCATGATAATTTGGTAAAACATCTTTCTAAACTAGAAGTTGAACATTTTGATTTGCAACTAAAATATCAACATCTTAAAGAAAATGTCAAAACCTCAAATATCAAGACATCCTCAGATGTTACATAGTTTGATGCAGTTTTGATAAACAAACGGACGAACAAATTCAAGCTCATTGTAACACATCGAAAGTTGAAAGCCCAAATTTCTCAATTAAAGGGTGAAAAGAACAATGTGACTGGCTCCCAAATGCCTCCTCCTTAGATTCTCGTATTCTCAAACTTTTCATCTTCAAAACTTGGTTAATGTTTACAAAAGAAAACGAGTTTTCTAGAAGAAAATGAAAAGTTAAATGACACTTTAAAGAGTTATATGATTCAATGAAAGTCACTCGTGACAAGAACAACGAAAAAATAACGTCTTGACAAAAAGAAATTGAGAATCAAGAGACGGAAAAAGGAAACTGCCACTTGTTTTTAATGAGAATGTTGAATCAAAGTCATCTACGCATCAAATATATCTGGATGTTAAATACATTCCTCCTCATCTTAGGAATAATGAACTTGTGTTTCATAACTATTGTGCTCACCTTAAGGATAGTCTAGAATGTCTCCGTGAGATTGTGGAAGAGGATTTCATTAATAAACCTCTTGATAGAGAAATTAGGTTTGCTTGCATTCATGCCAAACGATCTCAAGAGTTGCTAGAATGTGTAATTGCAACATGTCCTAAATCCTTAGGTGCGAAAGGTAAAGCTGTGATGCCTTGTGCCAAGCATACAAATCATTCTATGCCTAGTTTTAAGAAAGTGTACTCTAATGTGCCTTCAAGTAGTTCAGATCCCTGCACATCTAGTTCAAGAATGCAAAAAGTAGATCAACCAACTAATGTTCCCATAATTCTCTCAGAGTAATCATGACATTAAAGCGAAAGCGTCAAAGCCTCCAGGCAATACCAAGCAAGATAGGACCTCGCAAGCTAAGAATGTGCAATGGAAGAGAGTAGAAGATCACCCTAGGAATATTAAGTTTGAGTTGAATAAAACGAATCGTGTTGATTCAAGTATTAGCTATAAGCTGCATCGTAATTAATTCAATTCTGCTACTATTCGCAAAACCATGTAATGATGACTCCTTTATTTCTCGTACTAATCATGAATGTGGTGTGAATGTTTTGTCTAATGTCTGTCAAATGCCCATAAAACTGTTAATGTTAAAATTCAAGCTAAGAAGGCTAAAAGGCAAAGGCGAAAGAAAGGAAACGGGAAACCCACAGAAGGAAATTTAGTAATATAGGTTATTAATGGATACCTACTGGCCGTAAGATTAATGAGCTTTGTGCTAAAGTTGCTAAATCAATGCCCACTAGAAAATGGATGCCTACTGGTAGAACTATTCCCTTAAGAACTGAACATACTTTGAATAGGTCAAATACGGACACTAGCACTGCATCTATTTCTAATGAGTCCATTGTTTCTACCTCTAATGTGGGTGTTCCAATCACTGTTGCTAACCAAATGGAACCCATTCTTGCATGGGGATCCCAATTATCCAGTTATCCATTCTTGTCTGTGTTCAACGGCAGGTCGTTCAAATCGCTCGTGGTACTGGACTCGGCTGTTCCAAGCATATGACTGGAGACCGGTCGCGGCTCATGAACTTCGTGAGTAAATTCATCAGACTGTTAGATTCGGAACGATCATTTTGGTGCAATTATGGGTTATGGAGATTATGTTGTCTGTGATAGTGTTATCTCCAGGGTATATTACGTAGAAGGTCTTGGTCATAACTTATTCATTCGGTCAATTCTGTGATTCGATCTAGAAGGCCTTCAGAAAACATACTTGTTTCGTTAGAGAACTTGATGGTAAAGAACTTTTAAGAGGAACCGTGGTTCAAATCTATATACCATCTCTATCGAAGATATGATGAAGTCTTCTCCAATTTGCTTGTTGTCAAAGGCTTCGAAAACAAAGTCATGGTTATGGCATCGTCGTCTCAATCACTTGAACTTTGGCACCATCAATAATCTCTCCGAAAGGACTTAGTTGTAGGTTTACCTAGACTAAAGTATGAAAAGGATCATCTTTGTTCAGCATGCCAATTGGGAAAAGTAAGAAGTATGCCCACAAACCCAAACCTACAAACTCAAGCATGAAGTTCTTCATACAATTCACATGGATTTATGGACCCATGAGAGTGAATATCTGGGAAGAAATATGTGTTAGTTGTGGTTGATGATTACTCTCGATTCACCTGGGTTAAGTTCCTAAGGACAAAGGATGAAACTCCTGATATCATCATCAAACTTATCAAACAACTACGGTTCGACTTAACAAACTGCCGAATCATCCAACAGACAATGGAACTGAGTTTGTTAATAAACAACTTAGTGAGTTTTATGAAAGTGTTGGAATCAGTCATCAAAGAAGAGTTGCACGAACTCCTCAACAACGGGTAGTTGAAAGACTAAATCGAACTCTTGTAGAAGCCGCTAGAACAATGCTGATTTACTCAAAGGTTCCGTTTCTCTGAAGCCATTGCTGCATGCTACACTCAAAATCGATCCCTAATTCACACTGCTCATGGAAAACTCCATATGAACTTGTCCACAATAGAAAACCTAATCTCTCATTCCTTCGTGTGTTTGGTGCATTGTGTTATCCAACTAATGAGGGCCAAGATTTAGGCAAACTTAAAGCTAAAGCAGACATTGGAGTTTTGTAGGATATGCACCAAACAAAAAGGATACCGAATCTACAACAAAAGAACCCGAAATATCATGGAAACAATTCACGTTACTTTTGATGAGCTGACCGTCCAATGGCTCCGGACAAACCAGTTCAGACCCGATCTCAACTTTCATCAAGTAGTCCCTATCGTTCTACTCTCATTTCAAATCCCTCACCAGAACTCCTTATGTACCTCCATCAAGATGATTTAAGAAATTGTTTGATCCAATGTTTGATGAACACTATGAGCCAAATGCTAATGAAATGTCAATTCCATCATCAGAGGTTGCTCCTATCCCTATCAATGAAGTCAACCTTCTGCTTCAATATCATTAAGTCAAGAAGTGCCTACCGACTGTCTCATCAACAAATCATCAATCATCGAATGTACATCATGGAATTGTTTCTTGCACCCATGATGAAGTTAATCCCTTTGCTACTCCCGAAGATGCACCATTTGAAAACATATTTGCTCCTGAATCATCATCAGAACCATCTTATTCAGGAGAAATCGACCGCTACTTCAGCCTCAACAACAACCACACGAACACCTTAGAAAATGGACACATGATCATCCATTGGACAACGTCATTGGAAACCCTTCGCTCGCCAGTATCCACACGGAAACAACTTGCAACCGATGCCTTATGGTGCTTCTTCAACTCCGTACTCTCTAAGGTCGAACCAAAAGATGTTAAAACTGCCATGAATGAAGACAAATGGTTCAATGCCATGCAAGAAGAAATTCATGAGTTTGATCGACTGATGTATGAATTAGTACTGCTCCAGATTGTGCTATGATCATTGCTCTAAAGTGGATCTTCAAAGTGAAACTTGATGAGCATGGTGATGTTTTAAAGAACAAGGCTCGATTGGTTGCAAAAGGATACCGCAAGAGGAGGGTATTGACTTTGAAGAATCATTTGCTCCAGTTGTTCGTATCGAGGCAATCAAAATCTTCTTGGCTAATGCTGCAAGTAAGAACATGGTGGTTTATCAGATGGATGTAAAGACGGCTTTCTTAACGGAGATCTTAAAGAAGTCATATACGCCACCAACCTGAAGGCTTTGTGAATCCGAACATCCTACTCACGTCTATCGCTCAGAAGGCTCTTTATCGTTTAAAACAAGCTCCAAGGGCATGGTATGATACGCTATCTATGATACGCTATCACGTTCAAATATATGTTGATGATATTATTTTTGCCTCGACTGACCCCAATAAATGTGATCGTTTTTCAAATGAAATGGGTTCCAAATTTCAAATGTCAATGATGGGACAAATGCCATTTTTCTTGGGATTACAAATTTCACAAAGTCCCGGAGGCATTTTTATAAATCAATCTAAATATGCAAATGAGATTTTAAAGAATTTTGGATTTGATTCTATGACTCCGACACCTATGATAGAGCGTACTAAACCGGATGAGGACCACTCAGGGATCATGGTAGACCAAACGAAATATCGTAGTATGATTGGATCCTCGATGTACCTCACGCCAAGAGACCGTATATCTTGTTCGCTGTTTGCATGTGTGCTAGATACCAGGCTAAGCCTACTAAAAAGCACCTTGAAGCGGTAAGCGGGTCTTTCGGTTCCAAGGAACCATCAATATGGGACTTGGACACCCGGTGTCATCACTAACAAACCTACGCAGATGCCGATCATGCAGGATGTCAAGATACTCGCGAAGTACGCCCGAGGTGCTCGCGGTGATAAGCTTGTGAGTGGTCTTCAAAGAAACAAATGAGTACTTCTATTTCCTCTACAGAGGTGAATACATAGCCATGTCATCTTGTTGTGCTCAAATCCTATGGATGAGATCCCAATTATCCGACTATGGCTTTAAATTCAACAAAATCCCTCTGCATCTGTGATAATAAAGTGCCATTGCTCTCTTGCAACAACGTTCAACATTCAAGAGCCAAGCACATCGACATATCTCACATCATTTCATTCGAGAACAAGTGGAAAAAGGTGTGGTGGAACTCTATTTTGTGAGGACTGAATACCAGTTAGCGGACATCTTCACCAAAGCTCTTCCTAGAGAACGTTTTGAGTTAATCCTCCACGACTTGGTCTAAAGAGTCTTCAACCGGAAACACTTAAACGTCTTCAAGAGGAAGAAGAGGAGTAAAAGGTCTTTCTTCATTTATCTCTTGTATATATTTATTCAAAAAGCAAAATACAAAATTTTAAAACCCACAAAAGAAAATATAAAAATATAAAATTCTCAAAAATCCATAAAATAGAAAAATCTTAAAATTCCAAATATTGTTATTTTGTCATGTTTTTCCTTATTCGATATCATCTACGACTTTGTGTTGACATTCAAAGAATGTCAAGGTCTTTAGATGTTCTTCGAATGTACATAGTCTTGTTAAAAAAATGAAAGTGAGAAAAATGGTGGTTTATTGTCATTTCAAAGAACCCGCTTTTAAAAGTAAAGGACAGAGCCATGCTTTATCTCATTTTTCAAATCTCATGCTCTGATTCTTAAAACAAATGTTTGTCATCAATAAGACAAATGTTTTCCAAAAATATTTTTTCGTCAATGATTCTCGAAAAATATTTGCCATCTAATGAAAACTAAATTGCTTTGAAAATACCTCGTACTCTATTATTCATGTAAATCATTTGTGCTTATCATCTGTCAAAATCTCTATCTCTCAATCAACAACTTGTGTCATTGATTGAGGGGAGAATGATTTTATTCGAATTAAAAAGGTTATTTTGAAAGGTCATTTTTCAAACAATTGACACGTAAATGAGCAAGGTTTATTGTTGAAAAATCAAAAAGAATAATGTTTTATACATTGATTCAAAACCTTGCTAATGTTAATGTTTTCAAAAGACAATCTGCATGTTTAAAACAATGGAGTTTAAAGTCCAAAATCGATCCTTATCAGTTAAAAAATGTTTTTTTCAAAAGCAAGTCACTATTCTCCTCAAAAGCTCTCAAAATTTAATTTAAATCAATAGAGATCACAACTCTCAAAGGATTGGGAAAGTGTGATCGGGGGAGAATTTGTGATTTAAAATAGATTTAAACTGATAACTTGATAATTGGTTTTATAAGTGTTTTGCAGCTTTCCTCCCCACATGTGCCAAACGATTTCAAATTTTCCATGCACATGTTGAGGGGGAGCATCTTTTAAACCATAAAGAATTTAAATGATTGATTTGTCTATATGTAGGTTCCTCTAGTATGTGCAAAACTTTTTCAAATCTCGAGGCACATATTGAGGGGGAGCAAACCTTTGAAAACCTCATCCTTCTCCAATATGCGCTATCTACTTGATTTAATCAGGGAAGTGATGATGATATCTTTTAGAAAATGGTAATCAAAGTAGTTAATTCTTTCTCTTGCTTTCGTGTGCTAAAACAATTTCTAATACATGAAGCACATGTTGAGGGGGAGCTCTTTTTCTAAAAATATCAAAACAAAAGTATCTGGATTGATTTTCAAATGGTTTTCGATTGGTTCCAATGGAAGATGAACAATACCAAATAGACCGACCAAATTTACTTTATGCATGGTGATATAAGGATGATAAGGTTAGGTTTTTGTTCTCATGATCCGCCAGAATCGAGGGATCTACCAGTGGACAATCCACTAGATAGTGTAGAAGTCCTTAGGTATGATGAAAAAAGAGAAATGTGAGATATGGGAAGAGTGCGGATGAGACAGAGCTAGTACGGAATAAACCCAACAAGGTTCTAGTTATGAAGTCTCGTAAGCAATCTGGGGTGTTGAAGAATGAAAAGAATTGAATGTGAAAAGGGTGAAAATAAATAGCCTCCGATAATTCAACCTTAGGGCGATAACGGGTTCAATTCATATGCTACTGGTGGTTACTAAGGTAACATGGGTATTGAAGACAAGACGTCATGGACCCAGTGACGATCAGACTACAACTTCCCAAACCACTCAAGTTCCTCTTAAAAGGACTTGTTTCATTCTCACGGGGAACCGACATTATCTATCGACTTTCTCTTAGAGTTTGTTGATATTGAAGAAGAAGACCCTCTCCCTAGTCTCCGACATAGGAACCAAATATGCACAATTGAGTTTAGAGCCACGAGATCATCAAATAAATCTCTTTAGGACGCTGTCAATGAAGACTCTCTGTTTCACACAATGTGGAAAGAGAGATTATATCTTGATTCCTACGCATTATCCTTGTGGTATTGCAGAAACTGAGTGATATGCTAACATATTCACAATGAAGATGGAAAGCCTTCCGGAGCCAACATCAAACAAGCTCCTGGTGGGTGGCATGTGAGATCTATCCAATAGATCAACCATGTGAAAACTGAACAGAAACAATGGGACGATTCAATCTTTTGAATCAATCCTGGTTCAGGTTATGGATTGACGGATACCTATGAAAAACTAATCGTTGTGCTTAAAAACTCTTTTCTTTAGCACATCGACTGTGTACTAATATTTCAAAAAATACAAGGTATTTATGATTGATAATTGATTCTCACTAAAAACTTCGTTGTATTGCAAAAACAATTTCTATTGAGCGATACACGATTGTTTTTTTTCAAATATATTTTTCATCAATCGTGAATCTAATCGCTGGTTCACTCACTCTGTGTTGTCTTCTTTGAGACGTTCTTTGAGAACAACTAGAGTAGCTACGAAACTGCCATGGAAATTCTTCGAATTATACCTGATCACAAAAGATTTGTAATCGATCAACGAACCGGCCGTGTACCTCAATTCAACGAAAGTGATCAAAGACACTTTCGTGCTCTTTATTTCTAACTGTTGTATGTGTACGCCGACTTTTTGGTACCGATGTAATGATGCGGTCAATCCATAGCCGCATGCTCACACTACACATTCATCTCTAAAGAAATTATAATAAGTGCTTCAACGACTCGATACTTTCTTCTCCACGCCGCTATACTGCAAATATCATGATCCAAAAAAGCTTCCGCTACTGATGAGAATATATCATGATCCCGAATGTGAGCATGTCGGTCCAAATGTCACAACATCACATAATACCAACACCACAATGGATGAGTCATAGATTTATGTTAGCTGATGATCTCAATGCTGGCTAAAAACTCATCATCACGTGGATCAGTTAAATACCTCCACTTGAAATTATCCAAACATGCGGAACATGAAGAATCAAAGACTACAAGCTTTTGAGCAAAGAACTTAATCAAGAATCCTATAACAATCTAATGTAATATCTGTTTGTATTCATTGTAAATTGAGGTGACCTCCCTTAGGGGGAGATTGTTAGGAATTAGAAAATTCAGTCGTTAAAGAGTCGGTCACCTCAAGTATATGTACTCGATAGAAACCTCGTAGTCGTAGTCATAATATGTTAGTAAGTAGTTTGTTAAGTAACACCGTGGAGGACGGACGGGTCTTTACCCACTGTATGCCCGATCCAGTTCCAAGTAGTGGCGTTTATTTGTAAGACACTATAAATACCCTCTACCTCCCTGTAGAGGGTTGGAGCTCAATACCATTTTTCTTTGTTTCACATAGTTCCCAACTCTCTTCCCTTTCTCTCTCTAGAACTTTATCTCTCTAAACATATTGAACGCCCCATTTGATTATGGTTTAGTGTGTTTGTGAAATCCTATATCCTACACGACCCCATTCCCGATATGGCGGATACTCGAACCATGTCTGAGTTACTTCAAGCTCCCGTAGACGGCTACGGTGATGCTATCATCGTACCACCAATTGACACCGAAAATTTTGAACTTAATACTAATTTGATTCAATTGGTTTCATCTAAAACTTTTATGCCTTGATAGGGATGAGCCCCACGCATATCCGTTGGTTTAACAAGTGGCTTCCACTATTAACTTTCAAGGCCCCTCATGAGCTTCCATTAAGTTGATGTTATTCCCGCTTTCCTCGGGGCAGCCCGACTTGGTTGAGAAGAACCCCCTGCTCAATCACACAACGGGAAGACTCTAAGAAATTCGTTAACCAATTTTTCCCTCCTCGAGAACCACTATGCTAGAAATGAAATAACAAATTTCCGACAAATATTCGACGAGTTTCGTGAAGGATAGATTCAAAGAACTTCTACGAAAATGCCCACACCACGTTTCTCCGACCTTCATCAGATCGATACATTCTACAATGCTTTAAACCCAAACACAAGATTTGCTTAATGCGGCACGGGTGGTAATATCTTGAGTCGTGCCCGGGGATATTAGAACGATTATCGAGAACAAGTCAAAGTTCTAACATCTAGAAATAAAGCTGTTAAGCAAAGTCACTACCAATGCTTCATCGATGTGGAGTCAAAATTGAAAGGACTTACCGACGCTATTCATAGCCTGATAAAAGAGTTAAAGATTCAGAAAACGGAACCCATAAAAGCCGTTATCGAACTTGTGTTATTTGCGGTGGTCCCCATGATATTACAATTGTCGCCACCGATATTGACGTCAAATGCCACCGGGTGCCAAGCTAATCACAATCAATCCTAATCCAATCAGGATACCGTGCTAATCAAATGGGACCACCCCGGCTTTGCACCCGCATCTACCAACAAAACCGTTTTAATCGTAATCAAAACCAAAACGTTAATGGTAATCAAGGATACAATCAGAATCGAGGAACGAATTTCGATTATCAAAATCCTCAACCGCAAAATTATCAATCTCTTCCAACAACAAGCTTCCAAACATATACCTTATGTTGCACTAATTCCGGAGTTTGAGAACTACAAGAAAACCACGGAAGCAAGCATTCGTAACATGGAAAAGTCGATAACGAATATGAAAGCCGAGTTGAATAATAAGATTGATAACGACACAGGCTCGCACAAACAAATGAATTGAAAAACATGATGGCTAGTTTCTTGCATCAAGCTCAATCCTCTTCTTCATCTCAACCCTCGAGTTCGGGATCTCTCCCGTGTAACACAATTCCCAACCCGAAGGGAGAGTTGAATGCTATTGCCACCCAAAGTGGTAAATCATATGATGGACCCTCGATGCCTACACCCTCTCCGGTGAGGGAAGTAGAATGAGAAACCGAGGTGACCAAGGACAAAGTGCATTCTACAAGCCCAAAAAGTACCACACACGTCCAACCTCCGATGGTCCAAACTTTCATTCCGGAACCCGATGTTCTAAAGATTAAGCCTTCAATTCCATATCCTTCAAGGATTAATGATCAAAAGGCCCGTGACAAAACTAATCAACAAATGGAGAAGCTTATCCAAATCTTTCAAGATACGCACTTCGAGATTAGTTTCACAGATGCTCTCCTTCTAATGCCCAAGTTTGGTCCGACGATCAAAAGCTTGATGAGCAACAAAGAGAAAATTTCCGAGTTGGCTAAAACTTCCTTGAACGAGAATTGTTCGGTGGTTATCCTTAAAAAACTTCCCAAAAAGTTAGGAGACCCCGGAAAGTTCCTCATCCCGTGTGATTTTCAAGGATTAGTTCAATGCTCCGCTTTGGCATCTTGCCAGTATTAACTGATGCCACACCCATGGGAAAAGCTTTCGTTACCCAACTCACACACCTACATGTATGATCCTCGAGCTTGCCAACCGCATACCCCGTAGGTATAGAAAGAGATGTCCGTGAAAGTAGGAAATTTCATTTCGCCGACTTTGTTGTCGTCGATTTGATGCCGATCCCGAGTGCCTCTATCCTTGAGAGGTGCTTCTAAAACGGGCCGCAGTTGATCGATGTTGACAGGGGAAATCACTTGAGGTAAACAAGAAGCCGTAACTTTCAATGTTAACCAAGATTCTAAATCTCTGGCTACCATTTGTGGTATTGATAAAGTTGAAAGCCGAGAAACCAAGGTGACAAAGGACCCTGCTTCCTACTATAACGGAAGTACCGAAAACGTCCAACCTATGGTTATCCAAAATTCTCCGTCTCGGATTGATCAAAGTCTTTCACGATTTACGGTTAAAAGATTTTCGAGTAAACGCGTAAGCTGAGCTTTAAAACGATTACCAAGAAACCGGAGACCATAACTGGTGGTGGAAATTGCTAGCCTAAGAAAAACACCACTTGTCCCACCTCCGCATTCGGTTAATCGTATCGATTTGTTAAATCTTCGAGCCAGTAATCCCACCCAATTCAAACCCCATTATTTCTCGACTCTTCCCCTTCCTCACTCCGGTTTAGGGAAGTGGCCCTAATTTGAAAGAGATCGCTTATTACTTTCCGTCAGGAATTGATGACGATGAATCTGACCCGGAGGGAGACCGTTTTCTTCTTGAAAAATTACTTAATGAAAATGAAGACCCGTCACCTTCATTCCCTCCGGAGGAAATTGAAATTGAAGATATTACTGAAGTTGAACTTTATTCGAGTGGCAATCCCACTCCTTCTTCTGAAATTATGGAACCTTCTTCTGAACCAATCATTTCTGATTCTTCCCCTTCTCTCACTCCGTTTGAGGAAAATGATTCCATCATGGAAGAGATCAAAGCTTGTTTGAATAACAATTTAAGTTCACAGAAATTGATTTCGTTTGCCAGGATCCGGAGGAGATAT
This sequence comes from Chrysanthemum makinoi, assembly GCA_910596185.1. Taxonomy (NCBI): domain Eukaryota; kingdom Viridiplantae; phylum Streptophyta; class Magnoliopsida; order Asterales; family Asteraceae; genus Chrysanthemum; species Chrysanthemum makinoi. The sequence continues at coordinate 193,990,977 of OU343221.1, forward strand.
TCGTTAATTTAAGAAATGCTTAATGTGGACTCATCACCTCCCAAGAAACCTAATATTGATATTGAAATCAAAGAAGTTGAGATTTTGACCAAAAATCCTTTGGAGCCCGAGGATTCAGCTATTGATTTATTTCTCGAGGAGTTCACCGATGAACTCACTCGCCTCGGTCCTCTTCCACCGGGAATTAAGAACGAAGTCTTTGACTTTGAAGCCAACTTACGTGAAATCAAATATTTGTTGAATCGAGATCCGTCACTTGACCCTTCAATTAATAAGAAGGAGTTCTCCGATGAACTCGCTTTCACGAGCTCGATTCCATTTAAGAATGATAATTTGAACAATGATCCTTTGTAAAATTTTGATGATCCATTCTTTCCCAAGAAAGAGAAGAACTTGAAAGTTTCAATTGATGAACTTGTTGATCAAGATGTTCTTCATCCTTTTTTAACCGAGAGTGACTCCCCTTCTCTTGAGGATTTTACCGTGGTTGACACTTTCGATTCATGCCTCTACGAGGATAAAGTTTTCGAACCCGGTATAATACCTTCCAAGGGAGTTCACTCTAAGAGAACTTAAATTTTTCAAATTCTCTGACCTAACCATGAACTCCTCTTCTCTATGGAGTTACTTGTGACTAAGATTGTGCTTCTCGATGATCCATCATTCCCTCTTCTTCCCGCCAAACCGCCAGATGATGGATTCATCTTTGTTTTTAAACCCGATACGGGTACTTTGATCCCTAAGGTGGTGGGCAAAGATTTTGAAAACTATGTTCTCATGCCTAAAATTTTGCCCACCAAACCCACCCGTCTTACCTCATACGGAAATGAGGATTTCATTTTCGACCCCGGCATCTCCAATCATCATTCTTTTGAGCCGGGTATATCTCGTCGGAGTGGAACTTTGAGCACATTCAATGTTTATCCAAACCATTTGAATGAAAGTTCGATGGAGATATTCTATTCCACTTTCTCCCCCATGGACCAATGAATTCGGGGTCGAGTCAAGCTAGCGACTCGGTTAACAAAAACAGTAGCACTTCACGGGTGACTACCCATGTTTCTGACTTCTTTCTAACACTAAGTGTGGGGAATTTCCACCGCTATTTGCTTGTTGTGTGTTTGCTCTGTTTTGATTCCCTAGATCATGACGATTGATGCTACTGTTTTCAATCCAAATGCCCAATATTCGATCTTTTGCTAACGATTATCTAGGGATGTCTTATTAACTCTTTTGTGAAAAAGATTTCGCTTCCACACTTGGCTAGTAGTATTACCTTTTTCCGTTCTATAGTTTTGCCATAGCGGTACTTTGAATATTGAGGCCAATATTCAATTCTATGTGAGGGGGAATTCTAAGCGAATTTGATCACATGTGTACCTTCTAGTACCCTAGACCTGTTTTGGACCAAAATTTTAAAACATTTATCATTTTAAGTCAAGTATTTACATTTAAAAGAAGTGCTTTGCTCAAAAATAATGCATTAATGCTTCGGTATTAATGGTAGTTTAGTCGTGATTAGGCTAGAACAAGGGGAATCCCGACTCTGCTAGAGTGTTGATCTAGCTGCCTGCTAACATTTAAGCTAAGGTTTTACGCGCAGTAAATGAAAATGCTAAGCGTGGAGTAGTTGGTTCTCTTTAGAGCTTATATAAGTAATCTATGGCTTTTTCTCCTAGAAGATCACTAAACGGACTAAAATACGTGCTCATTGTCAAACTTTTGAACATTCAAATTGTCTTGTTACAATAAAAAGTTTTTAAGAAAAATTGATTTAGAGTCCGAGTTCAACTTTTTATTTAAATTTCATAGAAAGCATACTTTCTAAAAATCTGAATAATGTTGCAAAATGAAAGTATCGTAAAGTTGCTTGAACGATGCAAAAGTTGTAATTTTAAAGTTCAAAGTCAAAGTGAATGAAAAAAAAAATTGAAAAAGTGAAAAAAAAAGTTGAAGAAAAATGAAAAATGAAAAAATATGAGTTGCATGAATAAAAGTATTATGTTGCTTATGAATAAATGTGCGAAACTTGCTTTTTTGGTACTATTCCCACTAATTCTGGTACTATTTAGATTTAGTTTTAACTTAACGGTAGCCTCGTAAATCTTTGGAATCGAATTCCCACTAATTCTGGTACTATTCTCTCAAGTAGGTGTCAAAAGCCCGGTCACTTAAAACTGATGTTTTAGGATGTGCCGAGAAGAAAGCCGCTACATGGAAAAGGCCCTTTCGATCCTTAGACTTTCATCGTTTCCGGTGAGTTAGTATTTTAGTTAAGTGGATAACAACCATAACAAACATCAATTTCAATGGTCAAACTTTTGAAAATGAGCACACTCACTTAAATTTTATAAATTATGAGTGAAAAGTTAAGTCTCGACTCATATATATTTATTGATATAAGTAGTGTTAGGATTTTACAAAAACATTTGCACAATAAGTTTAAGCTTGGTTTGAGAGTATCAAAAAGAGGATGACGATTACAATTCCCCGGAGACACCCATTTTTTGTGAATCCCGTTCCATGATGCCATGTTTTGAAAATCAAGCATGTTATTTATTTACGTTCAAGTTTAAATTTCTCGTAGTGAATAAAAAGTCGAAACGGGGTATTCTTGGTGTTAGGAATTAGAAATACCAGGTATTAAAGAGTCGGTCACCTCAAGTATATGTAATCGCTAGAGAGCTCATAGTCATAGTTATTTTATGATTAAGTAGTATTTAGTTTGCACCGTGAGGACAGACGGTCTTTACCCACCACTGTATGCCCGATCCACCGTAGGTGGCGTTTGTTTGTAAGAAACTAAATAAATCTCTACCTCCCAAGGTAGAGGGTTGGAGCTTCAATACCATTTTTCTTTGTTTCACATAGTTCCCAACTCTCTTCCTTTCTCTCACTAGAACTTTCTCTCTCTAAACACTTTGTACGCCCCATAGTGATTATGGTTTAGTGAAATCCTATATCTTACAATTGGTATCAAGAGCCATGGTTTGATCACTCATCTTTCATGCTTTTTTGTTTTGGTGGATTTCATAAGGTTTTTGGGGTATTAAGGGTTTATGAGAGTTTGATTCATTTGGACAAATTCTAGTGTTAAAGTTTGAATTTTACTAGTACTTTTGTGTTTAGGATCATCATATGTGTTTATGTTTTGAATTGGAAGGCTTAAATCATTGGGTTTGTTGTTTTATTGATAAAGTGGTTATTTTTGAAGTTTGTACGGGCGAGTTGAGTTCTGATAGTTTGTTCTTCAAAGCGAGTTGCTTTGTTATTGGATGCGAGTTGGTACATGCGACTTGGTCGTTTAGCGAGTTAATTTTTATGACCGTCTAAGCGAGTTGTTTCTTGGGTTTACTTGAGATCTAAAGCGACTTAGCTATTAGCGAGTTGTAAAGCTACTGAAGCATTTAAGCGACTTGGTCTTCAAGCGAGTTGATTGAGTTGCGAGTTGATACTAAAGCGAGTTGGCTATTTAGCGATTTGATTCATTGCTTGTTGACAAGTGTTGCGAAGTTGATGCTAATGCTTGGCTATTTAGCGAGTTGATTCCTAGCGAGTTGTCCCTTGAGCGAGTTGGGTGTTTAGCGAGTTGATAACTGCGGAGTTGTGTGTTTTAATACTTGTCTAATTTTAGACTTGTCACTTCTTCGTGATACTCTTACTTCGTGTCTTTTGGTTTAGTAAAATCCCGTGAAAGAATCAATCACCCGGTTTAATCAAAGAATTGTAAAATCCCATAGAACTTGTAATTATGGCAAACATCGTTCCTACTATTGTTTCGTCAGTAGCTGAGGACGTTCAAGCAGCAGGGTCAGATACTCGTCCATCTATGCCTTCCTTCTTCAGAATGAGAGACATGCCATGTTTGAAAAAAGGATTCTTGAACAATTCAAAACACATCCGGAGAAAAACAAGCTCATCAAATGATTCAACTGCTTCTACTCAAACATTGGGATTACCACTAAAGCTTCACAAGTTATACCCATGGGTGATGGAACTCACAAACTCATTTCCGATCCAATGTTCAAACAAGCTGATGCTGATGCACACGTGGGTAACTCATTAATCAACCGCTCTCCTGATTAGTCAAAACATGAACTCTCTCCCACAACACCAACAATAACCCTTTAACATCTAATCCACACAATCAAGCTTTCACTGTCGAGAAGGGAAGGTTATAGTACAACCATCAAGAAAGGCCATGAATCGCTAAAGAGGGATTGTAGAGGCTATGACAAATCGAAATGGGAAGGAATGAAATCGGGACAAGTCAAGACAATCGTGTTACAACTGTGGAGTGAGGACACATCGCAAGGAACATGACATCGCCAAACCGCCTCGAATCTGAATACTTGGGATAAGATGTTGCTTTGTCAAGCCAGGATAATGGTGAAGCTGATGAGAAGAGTTGTTATTTCTGTCGAGGAAATGCCAAGACGTATGATGCAAATGGGATGAGCAAAACAGGAGATATGCCATAAATCATCAATGCCTTCAAGTAGCTGATTGGATGCATACGACTGGATGTTGATGATGGACTACTGCGACAAACAATTTTCATGGCTAGCATTTCTCCAATGGTCTCTCCTAAGGTCTCCTCTTCACCACAAGTTGGACCATCCAAAGACAAAATCATCTCAGAGGTATTAAAATTAGATGATGAAGTTGATGTGCAAAAGATACATAATGAAATACAATCAACTGAAATCATTGAGTCAGATATTGAAAATATGGGTAATATCAATGTTGACCCATATGATCAATACTGCATCATGTTGATGATGGACCTACCGCACAAACAATTTTCATGGCTAGCATTTCTCCAATGGTCTCTCCTAAGGTCTCTTCTTCACCACAAGTTGGACCATCTAAAGACAAAATCATCTCGAGGTATTAAATTAGATGATGAAGTTGATGCAAAAGATACATAATGAAATACAATCAACTGAAATCATTGAGTCAGATATTGAAAATATGGGTAATATCAATGTTGTCCCATATGATCAATATGTGAAACAAAGTGAAAGTGTGATTGTATCAAGTGATGTATCTCCTGCAGTCAATGATGATTATGTCTTTGATGAATACACCGCATAACCTGATGATTCTCATATCTCGAACTTAATGCCTATAAAGAAAGAGTTGCTATTTATGAACAACTTGCTAAGTTTGAGTTAACCACCTGACAGGGAAATGGATGACCAAATGCGCATAATCATTAGAAAAGTAATTTTAGAGAAGAAGTGTTAAAACAAGAGTTAAATTCCTTACAAGAAAAGCTTTCAAAAACTGCTAAGCAAAAACAAGAACTTCAAGAAAATGTTAAAGTGCTTAAGCAAGAATTTCATGCCAAGGAATCAAAACTTTTGAATGATTTTTCTAATCTAAAACTTTGAAGAACAAGCTTGAAAATAAGTTGTAATGCATAAGGAATACCATTCAGACTGCTCACATGGTCACTAAGCATAGAGTTTAACGCGATAAGCATAGTGTTCCCATTATAGATAAACCCAACCCCTGAGCAATTAAGTTAGCTAAGGCTCAAAATGTAATTTATGATGGCAATGAGATTCTTAAACCTAGACAGAAACCTAGTTATTGAAAGTGCTCGAGGAAGATAGATTATTAGATTATGCATGTAGGGTGAAAATGAATAAGAAACTAGAAGATCCTGAATGCAAAAAGAATAACATCACAATCAAACCCCATGATTACAAGAAGGAAAACTGGATCTCCTTAAACAAATTTAAGCCTCAAACGTTATTAATACCTGAACAAGTTTTCGAAAAGGATTTAGATAAGCTAAAAGCTGAGAATCTTGTTGAAACAAACCCTCCCCTTAGGAAAATGCTGGCAAAGAATCGTGTATCCTCCAAATACACCAATGCATTTAGTTCCTAGAACTATTGCCACTAAAAGCAAGACCTTAATCAGCCAATATGTTATTCTTCAACTATTTGTCGATTTTGAGAAAACTTGTAAGAAAAGGATCACACCCACTGGGATAATGAAGGGAAAAGGGTTTTGAGCAAACAAAAGAATGCTATCTAACCGAGGTCATGCCTTTCTTCAAACTACTAAAAGATCATTTTGAGAGTCTTAAAAAAAGGATAAATTCGATATTAAAGGAATGGAAAAGGAATTTGATGCAATGATAGTTGAGGTTAGTGACTATGAGCGAGCATTAAAATATAATGAGATTGAGAGGAAGAAAACTTGCATACCTTGAATGAGAATCTTATTTCTGAATGTATTGCTCAAGATGTGTTTTTTTAACGCTATTAATTGCTCCATTAATGCTTCTCAATTTCATGAATTATCTGCTGCTCGAAAGTCTCCCATGATCGTGTCATTGAGCTTGAAAAGATTAATTCAAAACTTAATGAGAAAATTGATCAAGATGATCACGATAATTTGGTAAAGCATCTTTCTAAACTAGAAGTTGAACATTTTGATTTACAACTAAAATATCAACATCTAAAAGAAAATGTTAAAACCTCAAATATCAAGACATCCTTGGATGTTCCTCAATTTGATGCGCTTTTGAAATTAGCAAACGGATGAAATGATTCGAGCTCATTGTAACACGATCAAAAAGTTGAAAGCCCAAATCTCTCAATTGAAGGGTGAAAAGAACAATGTGACTGAGTCCCAAATGCCTCCTCCTTTAGATTCTCAAGATTTCAAACTTTTCATCTTCAAAACTTAGTTAATGCCTTACAAAAGGAAAACGAGAGTTTTCTAGAAGAAAATGAAAAGTTAAACGACACTTTAAAGAGTTATATGATTCAATGAAAGTCACCCGTGACCAAAACAACGAAAAATAACGTCTCTACAAAAGGAAATTGAGAACTGAGAAGTCGGGAAATGGGAAACCGCCACTTGTTTTTAATAAGAATGTTGTCTCAAAGTCATCCTTAGATTGCAAATACACTGTGACAGTTAAATATATTCCTCCTCATCTTAGGAATAATGAACCTGCTTTTCATGACTATTGTGCTCACCTTAAGGATAGTCTAGAATGTCTCCGGGAGATTGTTGAAGAGGATTTCATTAATAAACCTCTTGATAGAGAAATTAGGTTTGCTTGCCTCCAGGCCAAACGATCTCAAGAGTCGCTTGAATGTGTAATTGCAACATGTCCAAAATTTAAAAGGCAAAGATGTGATGCCTTGTTCTATGCCTAGCCAAGCATGAAATGTTCTATGCCCAATGTTATGAATGTCAACCTAGGTGCTTCAAGTAGTTCGATTCCGATATGTTAGTGCTAAGAAAGTGAATTTTAGTGTGCCTACAAATAGCTCAAATCACAGTCTTAAGAAAGTAAACACTAATGTGCCTTCTAGTAGTTCATATCCTTGCACATCAAGTTCAGGAATGCAAAATTAGATCAACCAACTAATGTTCCCATTCTACAGAGTAATCGACATTAAAGCGAGCAAAGTCTCAAGACAATACAAGGAATGATAGGACCTTGCAAGCTAAGAATGTGCATTGGAAGAGAGTAGAAGACCAATCTAGGAACTTTAAGTTTGAGTTGAATAAAATGAATCGTGTTGATTCTAGTATTAGCCATAAGCGCATCAATTAATTTGAATTCGATACTATTTGAAAACCTTGTAATGATGTCTGCTTGAATTCTGTTACTAATCATGAATGTGGTTTGAATGCTTTGTCTATGTCTGTCAAATGCCCAGTTAAAATTGTTAATGCTAATAATCGTGCAAAGAAGGCTAAAAGGCAAAGACAAATGATTGTTAGAAAACAAAGGAAACCACAGAAGAACATTTATAAAGATAGGTTATTATTGGATACCTTTTGGCCATAAGAATAATCAGTTTTGCCCTCAAACCGCTAAGACTATGCCCACTAGAAAATGGATGCCTACGGTAGAACTATTCCCTTAAGAAGTGAACATACTTTGAATAGGTCAAATACGACACCCAAGATTGCATCTATTCCCAATGATTCCATTGCTTCTACTTTGATATGGATGTTTCTATTTCTGATGTGGGTGTTCCAATTACTGTTACTAAACAAGTGGAACCCATTCTTGCATGGGGATCCCAATTATCCGCTTATCCATTCTTGTCGTGTTCAACCGCAGATCGTTCAAATCGCTAGTGGTACGGACTCGGCGTTCCAAGCATATGACTGAGACCGGTCCGGCTCATGAACTTCGTGAGCAAATTCATCGGATAGTTAGATTCGGAATGATCATTTCGGTGCAATTATGGGTTATGGAGATTATGTTGTTGGTAAAAGTGTTATCTCCAGGTTATATTATGTGGAAGGTCTTGGTCATAACTGTTCTCTCGTTGGTCAATTCCTGCGACGATCTAGAAGTAGCCTTCAGAAAACATACTTGTTTCGTTAGAGAACTTGATGGTAAGGAACTTTTAAGAGGTTCACGTGGTTCAAATCTATACACCATCTCTATCGAAGATATGATGAAGTCTTCTCCAATTTTCTTGTTGTCAAAGGCTTCTAAAACAAAGTCATGGTTATGGCATCGCCGTCTCAATCACTTGAACTTCGGCACCATCAATGATCTCTCCCGAAAGGACTTAGTTGTAGGTCTACCTAGACTTAAGTATGAAAAGGATCATCTTTGTTCAACATGCCAATTGGGAAAAGCAAGAAGTATGCCCATAAACCCAAACCTACAAACTCGGTCCAGAAGTTCTTCATACAATTCACATGGACTTATGTGGACCCATGAGAGTGCGAATATCTTTGGGAAGAAATATGTGTTAGTTGTGGTTGATGATTTCTCTAGATTCACCTTGGTAAAGTTCTTAAAGACAAAGGATGAAACTCGATATATCATCATCAAACTCATCAAACACTAAGCAGTTCGCTTAACAAAACAGTCGAATCATCCGAAGACAATGGAACTGAGTTTGTTAACAAACAACTTGGTGAGTTTTATGAAAGTATTGGAATCAGCCATCAAAGAAGTGTTCCTCGAACTCCTCAACAACCGGTGTAGTTGAAAGATGAAATCGAACTCTTGTGGAAGCCGCAAGGACAATGCTGATTTACTCAAAAGTTCCAATTTCTCGGGTAGCCACACCCATGCTGCTACTACACCCAAAATCGATCCCTGATTCACACTGCTCATGGAAAAACTCCATATGAACTTGTCCACAATAGAAAACCTAATCTTTCATTCCTTCGTGTGTTTGGTGCTTTATGTTATCCAACTAATGATGGTCAAGATTTAGGCAAACTTAGAGCTAAAGCGACATTGAGTTTTGTAGGCTATGCACCAAACAAAAGGTTACCGATCTACAACAAGAGAACCCAAATATCATGGAAACAATTCACGCCACGTTTGATGAGTCGACCTCAAATGGCTCCCGACAATCCAGTCAGACCCGCTTCAAAGCAGTCCCATTGGTTCATCTCTTGTACCAAACTCCTCATCAACAACTCCATATGTACCTCCCTCAGAAGATGATTTAAAGAAATTGTTTGATCCAATGTTTGATGAACAATTTGAGCCAAGTAACAATGATATAACAATTCAATCAACAGCCTTCTATCCTCTGCAATGAAATTAACCCTTCAACTTCTATGTCATTAAGCCAAGCACCTCACTTGACCAATCTGCTTCATCAACAAATCTTCAATCATCAAGTGTACATCATGGAAATGCTTCTGATTCACATGATGAAGTTAATCCCTTTGCTACTCCCGAAGATGCTCCATTTGAAAACATATTTGCTCCTGAATCTTCATTAGAACCATCTTCTTCGAGACATCGACTGCTTCACTCTCAACAACTACCACATGAACACCTCAGAAAATGGACTCACAATCATCCATTAGACAACATCATTGGAAATCCCTCTCATCCAAGAGATCCACACAGAAACAACTTGCAACCGATGCCTTATGGTGCTTCTTCAATGCCATGCAAGAATAAATTCATGAGTTTGATCGACTTGATGTATGGGAATTAGTACCTGCTCCATATTGTGCTATGATCATTGCTCTAAAATGGATCTTCAAAGTGAAACTTGATGAGCATGGTGATGTGTTAAAGAACAAGACTCGATTGGTTGCTAAAGGATACCGTCAAGAGGAGGGTATTGACTTTGAGGAATCATTTGCTCCGTGGCTCAATCGAGGCAATCAATATTTTGGCTAATGCTGCAAGTAAGAACATGGTAGTCTATCGATGGATGTAAAGACGGCATTCTGAACGGAGATCTTAAAAAGTCGCTCACGCCGCCAACCTGGGTTTTGTGAATCCAGAGCATCCTACTCACGTTTATCGCTTGAAGAAGGCTCTTTATGGTTTAAAGCAAGCTCCAAGGGCATGGTATGATACGCTATCAAAATTTCTTCTATCTACCTAGCAAAGAGAAGTTGATCCAACATTGTTCACCGGAAGTCGAGGCAAACATTTAATTCACGTTCAAATTTATGTTGATGATATCATCTTTGCCTCGACCGATCCCAATGAGTGTGACCTTTCTCAAATGAAATGGTTCTAAATTTCAAATGTCAATGATGGGACAAATGTCATTTTTCTTGGGATTACAAATTTCACAAAGTCCCGAGGCATTTTCATAAATCAATCTAAATATGTAAATGAGATTTTAAAGAAATTTGGATTTGATTCAAGTGACCCCGTTGACACTCCCATGATTGAGCGTACCAAACTGGATGAGGACCACTCAGGGATCATGGTAGACCAAATGAAATATCGTAGCATGATGGATCCTCGATGTACCTCACAGCAAGTAGACCGATATTCTCGTTGTTCATGATGCATGTAGCATACCAGCTAAGCCTACCAAAAGCACCTTGAAGCGGTTAAACGGGTCTTTCGGTATCTCCAAGGAACCATCAACATGGGACTTTGGTACCCAAAGGACACGTGTATGTCACTAACAGATATGCGTGCGATCATGCAGGTGTCAAGATACCCGTCGAAGTACGTCTGGAGGTGCTCGTTTGGGTGATAAGCTGTGGCTGGTCTTCAAAGAAGCAAATGAGTACTTATTTCCTCTGAGGCTAATACATAGCCATGTCATCTTGCTGTGCTCAAATCCTATGGATGAGATCTCAATTAACCGACTATGGCTTTGTATTCAACAAAATCCTCTGTATGTGATAATAAAAGTGCTATTGCTTCATAACGTTCAACACTCAAGGGCAAAGCATATCGACATCTCACATCATTTCATCAGGGAACAAGTGGAAAAAGGTGTTGTGGAACTCTATTTTGTGAGGACTGAATACCAATTAGCAGACATCTTCACCAAAGCTCTTCCAAGAGAACGTTTGAGTTTATTCTTCCACGACTTGGCTTGAAAAGCCTTCAACCAGAAACACTCAAACGTCTTCAGGAGGAAGACGAGGACTAAAGGTCTTTCTTCATCTATCTCTTTGTATATATGTAAGATATAACTTTTCACATACACATCATAACATTAACACAAGGTAGCATATAGATGGAATTCTAGAGAGAGAAAGTTAGAGGTTTAGGGAACTTAGTGAGAGAAAGTGAAAGATATTATTATAAGCTCCAACTCTCTACCTTGGGAGGTAGAGAGTATTTATAGTCTTACATAAATCGCCACACATCTGGCTGTGATCGGCATACGGGTAAAGACCCGTCCGTCCTCCACGGTGTTACTTAACTAAATACTACTTAACTAAATATTACCATGACTACGAGCTTTCTAACGATTACATATACTTGAGGTGACCGACTCTTTTAATACCTGAATTTCTAATTCCTAACAATCTCCCCCTAAGGGAGGTCACCTCAAACACATACTAAAATGACATTGAATACAATCAGATATTACATTAACAATTGATCTTGCATTCTTGATGTGTATTTCTCAAGCTCGAGTCATTGATTCAACTCATCAGATGTTTGGTTAATCCAAGTGGAGGTCTTTACGATCCACGTGATAATAATGTTGAAAGCTTTTGAGATCATCACCTAGTAGAAAATCTCTCGATACATCCATTGTGGTGTTGGTATTATGTGATGTTGTGACATTCGGACTGACATGCTCACATTTCCGATCATGATATATTCTCATCAAAGTACGGAAGCATTTGTTGATTCATGATATTGGCGCCAGCCGTAGCGTATATGGAGTAAAAATATCGGAGTCATTGATGCACTAATCATGATTTCTTTTGAGATGAATGTGTTAGGTGAGCATGCCGGCTATGGCTTGACCGCTTCATTCTCATCACCGCAAACGCGGGGTGTACCTGCATAAGACAGCTTAGCAATAGAGCCACGAAAGTGTCTTGATCACTTTCGATGAATTGAGGTACACGCCCACCGGTTCTCGTTGATCAAGACAAGTACTGCCTGCGGATCGGTATAATTCCGAAGAATCCTTGACAGTATCATGCGCTCTAGCTGTTCTCAAACCGAACGCCTCAAAGAAGACAACACGGAGTGAGTGAACCAAATAATTTACGTCCAATCGATTGATTAAAAGAAATTTGAAAAACAATCGTGTATTGCTCAATAGAAATTGTTTTTTGCAATATAACGGGTTTAATGAAAATCAATTATCAATCATAAAACACCCTTTGATTTGAAAAATTAGTACACAGTCGACATGCTAATGAAAAGAGTTTTTAAAGCACAAAGACCGGTTTTCAAAGGTATCCGTCAATCCATAACCTGAACCAGGATTGATTCAAAAGAATGAATCGCCCCCATTGTTTCGTTCAGCTTGTCACATGGTTGATCAGATAATAGATCTCTCATGCCACCTACCGTGAGCTTGTTAGATGTTGGCTCTAGAAGGCTTTCCATCTTCATTGTGAATATGTTTGCATATCACTCGATGTTCCGCAATACCACAAGGATAATGCGTAGGACTCAAGATATAATCTCTCTTTCCACATTGTGTGAAACAGAGAGTCTTCATTGAAAAGTGTCCTAATGAGATTTATTGATGATCTTGTGGCTCTAGACTCAATTTTGTGCATATTTGGATCCCGTGTCGAGACTAGGGAGAGGGTCTCCTTCTTCAATATCAACAATCTCTAAGAGAAAGTCGATAGATAATGTCGGTTCCCCGTGAGAATGAAACAAGTCCTTTTAAGAGGAACTTGAGTGGTTTGGGAAGTTGAAGTGTAGTGCGTCACTGGGTCCATGACGTCTTGTCTTCAATACCGATGTTACCATCAGTAGCATATGAATTGAACCCGGGTTTCTGCCTCTAAGGTTGAATAAATGGAGGGCTATTTGTTTTCACCCTTTTCTCATTCAATTCTTTTTAATTCTTCAACCCTTCAGTGCTTACCGAGACTTCATAGCTAGAACCTTGTTGGGTTTATTCCAGACTAGCTCCCTCATCTGACTCTTCCCATATCTCATTTTTCTCCTTTTATCATCATAACTAAGGACTTCAACACTAACTAGTGGATAGTGTCCTCGGTAGATCCCTCCCTTCCGGATCATGGGAACCAATACCTAACCTTATCATCCTTATATCACCGTATATAAAGTAAGGTTGGTCGGTCTATTTGGTATTGTTCATCTGCCATTGGATCCAATTGAAAAACCATTTGAAAAGTCAATTCATACTTGTGATATATTATCAAAGCATTTTGTACCTGAATTGTTTTTGATATTTTTAGAACGAGAACTCCCCTCAACATGTGCATCAAGTATTTGAAAATGTTTTGCACACGGAGGCAAGAGAAAGAATTAACTTCTTTGATTACCATTTTCTAAAAGATATCAACATCACTTCCTAATCGAATCAAGTAGATAAAGCATTTTGGAGAAGGATGAGGTTTTATGATTTTGTTCTCAATATGTGCTTCAGGATTTGAAAAGAGTTTTGCACATACTAGAGGGAACTCGCATATCGGTGATAAATGATCACGCTTTCAAA
>OU343221.1:194004974-194066343 GCA_910596185.1 Chrysanthemum makinoi
CTCTCCGGATTCAGATGTGGCGGAGATATTAGATCGAGATGAATATGGTTTGTTCGAGTACCTGACAAGCCATCAGTTTCATACACTAGCTGTGGTCACTCATGTAGTCTGCATATTAGCCATCAACATAATGCTGCATTGGCCTGCAAGTCCTCCATATCATCATCTCGAACTGCATCTCATAAAGCTCGTTCTTTGTCTGTGAGAGTTCCACCAGCTTCATCCTTAAGAAAATCCAAAAGTAAAGCCTCCTTGTGATAAGCACCGCCCTAGTCCTCGGCTTTGGGCATGCATTAGCAGTGTCCCTTCTCATTACAGTTGTAGCAGCAAAGACCATTTATCCCATTCTGAGCATTACCCTGTTCAACCACTTGAGCTCTCTATTGTGGAGCACCCATGTTATTCCTACCCATAGCATTAAACCCTTGACCAGCCCATCCGACGACTTTATAACCACGATTCAACTTCAACTGTCCATTGTTCACAAATACCATTCCTTGTGTTTGATGAGGAACGAATGCGATTGTTGGATTTGTTTGTATAACGCCCAAAAGCTTTAGCAATCATAACAAATCCTTGTTGCAATGCATCGAAAGCATCTGAGTCCTCATTAGCTTCACTGTAAAGTACTTGATCATTGTTGTTGTTGTATGGAACCAATTGAGTTTGTTGAGATTGTTGCTGTGACGGATCATATGGTGTGATTGTGGCAGTTGGTTAAGGAGCTAGTTAAGGAGGATAACTAGTTTGAGCCCATAAAGCAAGTTGTTGGTTATCCGTAAGTGAAGGTGAAACAGTTTGGCCACGGATAACCCTTTCCTTATCAAATTCTTTTTGATGAGGCTTCAAATAGTCGTACAACAATCCGTATGAAGCATGATGAAGATTCTTCGCTTGACGGAGGAAAATGACATACTTCTCCCAATCAGGACCAAGACTACTTAGGAACTTTGTATTAACTGCAATTATTGGCATGATGATGTTGTGTTTATCCAAATCATTGATGATGTCTGAGAATCGATGATGATAAGACTCTAATGTCTCTCCGGGTTCAATCATGAAGTGTTCATAAGCCAAATAAATTTTGGATTCCATATCCTTGATTGGTGCAGTGCCTTCCATGAGAAGATGAATATGTTCCCACATTGCTTTTACGGTCTTTTGAGCATCAACACTTCGAAGAATTAGGTTTGGTAATCCTAAAAGGAGATATTGCATTGCTAGCTCATTCGTAGTGTAGAAGTTCATCACCGAAGGTCAGCAACAGTTGCAATGTTTGTGAGATCATCTCGTGGAACAGATTTGGATCTCCGTAACGACAATAGGCATCTGGAATGGACCTTCCAAGATAACCTTCTTTAAGAACTTTCCATGTGGCTTCTTTAGATCACAAAACCTAAAGAACCTAATCACCCATTGATCGTAGTTTTCGGGAGTGAGCATTGGAGGTCTATCAAGTGATCCTACCTCATGAATTGATTGTTGGCTACTTAAAGCTTCACACATCTTTGCAAAGCAAGTCGGTTCCTTCATAGTATTCCTTGATAGATGTTGATTGTAAACGATTGTGTAAGGTTGTACTTGAAGACTAGGTGGTGGTTGAACCATTTGAGGTGGAGTTGCTCCTTGTTTTGGATAATGTTGTTGATTAAATTGTTGTTGATAAATTTGTTGTTGTTGATTAAATTGTTGATGTTGTGACTTAGTTGTTGTTGTTGTTGTTGATTATAAGTGTAAGGAAAATAGCTAGAGTAAGGTTGTTGTAACATGTTGAAAACTTGTGTTGTTAAATGGATTTTTGTAGTCGAATGAAACTTTGTTGGTTGATGAAGTATCCTTAAGCGAGAAAACCAAGTTTAGGCAAAGCAACACTTAGGCTTAAAACACCAAATACGCGTAAAAGCAATAGTTACGCGTAGGATTAGCTTACGCGTAAGAATTGAAAAACACTAAAGTTATGCATAAACTGAAAGTTAGGCGTAGGATTAGCTTAGCAAGACAGAGCTTAGCGTAAGAAAAATCTTATGCGGAAAGAGTTCTACGCATAAGTTTGAGCTTATGCGTAAGATTAAGGTTTTGCCCAAAAAATCCTTTACACTATCACAGTGTA
Source organism: Chrysanthemum makinoi (assembly GCA_910596185.1). NCBI lineage: Eukaryota > Viridiplantae > Streptophyta > Magnoliopsida > Asterales > Asteraceae > Chrysanthemum > Chrysanthemum makinoi. The sequence continues at coordinate 194,007,085 of OU343221.1, forward strand.
AAAGATATCCAAAGTCGGGTTTTCAGGCTTATCCAAGCAAAAAAACTGAGTAAACCACGAAAACTGAAGATCAAACCAAGAGTGAAGCTACGCAAGATTAGGTTTTTCTTACCGTAGAAAGTAACCAAAAATGATTTCGCCAAAGATGTTTCTAAACCAGATTTTTGTGATGAAACAGCTTCAATATCACCAAAATAACACAAAAGTGTGAAACTTGATGAACCAAAACTTCTAAACACGTTATGCGTAGAAGAAACTACACATTCAAATCCAAGCTTAAAAACAATGATCCACACGTAAAGTTTGAAACTTTTTGCCAAAAACAGAAATTTTAACACCTAAAAACGTTGAAAGTACAAGAATCTTGGATTGAAAAGTGTAAAAATAAGTTTTTTAAGCGTGACAAAGTTTGAAACCGATACGCGCGTAAACCAACTAACTTAAAAGTTTTTCACCAACTATTTGGCAAATGATACCACTGTTAGGTTCCCATATTAGTAACACAAGCATCAATAGAAGAAATAGAGAAGAGAAAGGATCGGTTGAACAAAGACAAACACACACGTATGGTATATGAGAATAGTTATGCGTAGAGAGTGAATGAATTGAACAACCAACCCTCGCTGGGTTTACCAGAGTATTTATAGGAGGGAACTAGGGCAACACACCAAGTTCCCATCCTTTCCTTATTAATGCTAGGCTTATGGGCCTTCTACATAGCTTCCTAAGCTTAATAACAAACATAAAGGTCATAATTAAGCTAACTATTACATATTACTTACTAACATTTTAAATCTAGTTTAGGAGTGATTCCAACACGTATATCAAAGGAAAGAGGAGAGAAAGGTGGATCTTTTGGTGGTGATGGTGGCGGTTCACGTGCGGCGAGGCGGCGGTGGGAGGCGGTGAAAGTGGCGGCGGCACAAGATGGGTAGAGAGAGAAAGTGGTATTAGGGTTTTGGGTGGAAAATATGAAGTGTGTGTGTGTGTGTGTGTGTGTGAGAGTGGGTTTTTATATTTTGAGGTGGGGGAGAGATGTTTAAATTATTTGTCGTGAGGGGAAGGCACCGGCTAGCACAAACCAAGGGGACCCAAGTCGTTATTTTTATTATCTATCCTGATTTATTACTTAACGGCTCGTATATTTTATTTAATCGTGACCGTCAACTTTTATAATATGCACCATTGTTCTTAATTATCTCTTTCCGTAAACTTTGATTATTAACATGCCTATTTCCTCGTAACGAGTTAAATGTTACTATTTCTCACGCTTTTAGTTTTATTGTGCCGACTGGGTGCGTCTAACATAAAGATCATCAACATACATAATTCATTTAGTAACTCAATAATTCACGAATTATATCAAGGATGCGTATAATAAACCAAGTACAGGCTCACATAAGTCAAACCAGTTTCCTACATTTTGAGTTTCTCGAGACTATTCATGACGGCATATATGACTAAATTTTCTAAATTTTTCCAAGTTGTCACAAAGTAGTAAACACACGAAAAACAAAAATACAATATCTAATTTCACTTCCCATTGCATTGTGCAATTCCCGACCAATACTCAAACAAGAAATAAACCTTATTGCGATGTACAATTTCTGTAGGATCGATATTTTATGTTGTTTGATGATTCGGGTGGTCTAGGGAGATGATTATACAAGTATGCCATTGTTAGAGAGTGAAAGAGATGAGATGGAATTCTAGAGAGATAAAAAAAATGTGAAAGGTTAGATTAGAAGTTCCACCCCTTTCAAGGATGGAAGGGGTATTTATAGTTACAAACTAAACGCCTCCTGTCGGGTCGTGGATCAAGTATACAGTGGGTAAAGACGCGTCCTTCCTCCACGGTGTTACACTAAACTAATCTACGATACTAACTAACTAATTAACTACTAAATAACGTAAATAACGACATGTCTACGAGCTAACATATGCTAGACTATAATTGGGGTGACCGACACTTCCTCATGGAATTTCCAATTCCTAACAATCTCCCCCTAAGGGAGGTCACCCCATGAAATACATTTTGCATCCTAGCATTCTATCTTTGTCATTAGTTCTGAGCTCGTAGACTTCAATTCTTCAAGTTCCACAATCTTTGTGCTTTAGTAGCGATTCTTCAAAGTCCGCATAGTTTTGTACTTTCAATGGAGGTCTTTGAACTGATACACATCTTTGATGATCTTCGAGCTTTCGAGATCATCACAAAGATCACCGGATCACCCTTTATTGTGTTGCCTTTATGTGATGTTGTGACTTTTGGACCGACATGCTCACACTTTCTGGATCATGACATCTTTTCATCAGAGTAGCAGAAGCATCTTTGTTGTATGTCTTTGATGTTCATGATTTTCTTCAATTAAGTTTGAATGTTGTGAGCATGGGCGTGAATTGACTCTCAATATCGATCAGCTGCAACCGTCCAAATGTTCCTGCAAACAACAATTAGCACTAAAACATACGAAAGTGTCTTTGTTCACTTTCGTTGAATATAGTCGCAAGAACCACGGTTCCCCGTTGATCAAGATAAATACTCTGATAGGTAGGATTCTAAGAATCTCCTTGATAGGGTTTCGCAGCTGTTCTAGCCGTTCTCAAACCGGAGCATCCCAAAGTAGACAACACGGAGTGAGTGAACCAGCAAATTGAGATTTACTGATTGATGAAAAATGATTTGAAAACCAATCGCGTATTTCTTAAGAGAAAGAATTTTGCAATACGACGAAGGTTTAGAAGAAGAAATCAATTATCAATCATAAATACTTTTTGTATTTGAAAAAGAGTACACATTCGATGTGCTAGAGAAAAGAAGATTTGCGCATCGAACGGTTTTTCCAAAAGTATTTTTTCAATCAGATATACTTTTTGTGTTTGAAATATGAATACACATTCGATGTGCTAGAGAAAGAGATTTTTCCAAAAGTATTTGTCAATTCATTTCGAACCGGTTGATTCAAGAGTGAATCGCCCCATCGTTTCTGTCCAGTTGTCACAAGCTTGATCTTTTGGAAAGATCTCACATGTCACCCACTAAGAGCTTGTTTGATGTTGGCTCTAGAAGGATTTCCATCTTCATCGTGAATATTTTACATATCAATCGGATATTCTGGCACAAGGATAATGCGTAGGACTCTCAATATATATACTTACTTTCCACATTGTGTGAAACAGTAAGTCTTCATTAATTTTGTGCCTTAATGAGATTTTCGGGATGATCTCTTGGCTCTAGACTCAATCGTGCACATTTGGTTCCTATGCCGAGACTAGGGAGAGGGTCTCCTTCTTCAATATCAACAATCTCTAAGAGAAATTCGATAGATTATGTGGGTTCTTCGTGAGAATGAAACAAGTCCTTTTAAGAGGAACTTGAGTAGCTTAGGTTAGATGCGTGCGTCATCGGGTCCATGACGTCTTGTCTTCAATACCTGTTACCTTAGTAGACAAGTAGCATATGTATTGAACCCGGTTTCTGTCCTAAGGTTGAATTAATGGAGGGCTATTTCTTTTCACCCTTTTCACATTCAATTATTTTTCATTCTTCAACCCTTCGGTCTTACCGAGACTTCATAGCTAGAACCTTGTTGGGTTTATTCCAGTACTAGCTCTATCTTAGTCCGCACTCTTCCCATATTCTCATTTTTCTCCTTTTTTATCATACCTAAGGACTCTACACTATCTAGTGGATTGTCCTTGGGTAGATCCCTCCTCCCTCTGGTGGATCGTGGGGAACGAATACCTAACCTAACCATCCTTATAACACCATGCATAAAGTAAATTGGTCGGTCTTTAGGTATTGTTCTTTTCTTCTTGAAACCAATTGAAAAATTATTTGGAAAATCAATCAAGGTACTTGTAATATAAAATCAAAGCATTTTGTACCTTAATTATTTTGATCATTTAGAAATGCTCCCCCTCAACATCTGCATATGATTTTTGAAATTGTTTTAGCACATGGAGGCAAGAGTTCTTTGAAATATTCAAGATCACAATTTCGTAGAAAAGCCATTTGAATTTCTTTGGTAAATTCTCCCCCTCAATATGTGCGTAGGATATTTGAAATCATTTTATCACATAGAGGAAAGAGTTCTTTTTGAAGTACATCCACGATCACAAAAGCCATTAAGAAACCATTAGAAAATCAATCAAGGTACTTTATGTTGAAACATAGAAATCTTTGTACCTTGAAAGTTTATTTTCTTTTGAAATGCTCCCCCTCAATATGTGCTTCGAGATTCGAAAGCGTTTAGCACATATGAGAGAGCAGCTGCACATTGAATAAAATGATCACCTTATATGAAATTTCCAAATCACAAATTCTCCCCGATCAAAAATATCAAACCCTTTGAGATTTTGGATCCCAAGTGATTTAATAAGGTTTAGAAAACATGGGAGAAAGTGTGTCTGATTTAAAAGCTCTTCTGGTTTATGGTTAAATGCTCCTCCATAATCATGTGCATTATGTATTTCAAAATCATTTGGCACATGAAGGAAGGAGTGCTTTTGAAACAATCACCCTTTAAAACCAATTTGAGATTTAAATCACGATCTCTCCCCCGATCAAAAATTTCAAACCAATTGAGATTTTGGATCCCGATTTATTTAAATCATTTAGAAAATTTTGGGGAAAGACGTGGCAAAATTTAATTTTGAAAAATAACTAATAAGGATTAATTTTAGACATTAAATATTGTTAGTGTCGTATGATAGTTTTAAGAGATCTTTAAGTAAAATAAAACAATTTCACAATCAAACAAGAACATAAAAAATTTTATTTTGTAAGATCTTTGAGTTTTAAAGAAAATCATACCATGACATAACATTAAATCTTTAGATCACCACTTTATTACGTACAAACCGGAACTTTTATGAAGAAATATCGTTTGAAAATATTTTATTTTAAATCACTCTCCCCCTCAATCGATGACCATAGTCGTTGATTGAGTGACTTAAGATTTGATAAAATGAAGTCCGGTGATTTTTACAAATTAAGTCTGATTTATTTTCAAAAACAATATTTTTCCCATTTTCAAAACAATTTTATCAAATTTGTTGAAAAATGGTATTATTCACTACTTGTCCTGCACAAAGATACGTTAGGTAATTGAACTGCTTTTGTTGTTGTTGCTGTAGGCGCAGAAGAAACCATCTGCAAATGCAGTGAGACCTCTTAAGTTGCATCTATCGTGCCAACTCTCTATGGAGATCTTATTAAGCCCCGTTTCTTCATTTGTCGACCTAAGAAATAGTTACCCTTTCCTTTCGGCATCCAATCATCTTCATTTGTGGGATCCGGATCGGGAACAATATTATGAACCATGATATCTGCATATGTTAGTGGACAAAAACAGATATATGGTGGTCGACATCACCCAAACAACAATTGACTAATAAAAGTCAATCCAACAAATCAATCAGTTCATATAAGGCATGGGATATATGTGTTTATCAAACTCTAGTCATCTAATCCTAATAATCACATCCTAGATTCCTAGTCCTTCAACATAGGCAAATATATTTCTCGGTTAAGCACATATGATGATTACGAAAGCCCGTTAGATGATGTAAATTTGAAAAAAATTCTCCCCCTCAATCAATGACTCTTTCTATGAAAAGTTTTAAATAAGCTGAAGTCATTGATTTGGTTTTGCAAATTTATGAAAACTTGATTCTGATTGATTTTCAAGCAACTCATTTACCACCATTTTGTTAAAACAAATATTTTTCTGAAGAATTTTTGAAGGAAAAAATATTTGAGTAAAAGCAGCCCTTCGACATACTTATTTTGTTTTAGGATAAGTGCACGAAATATTTGAAAATTGGTTTAGCGCAGAACTTTCCTTTCTTGAAGAACGGGTTGCTATCTGAAATAATAGCAAACCATGGTTTAAAGCACGGGTTACAACCAAGTAACTGTAAGCCATAGTTTTACATGTTTTGAAAAGAATATTTACACCTTCTGCTCGAACTTCATCTATGGTCTCGTGCCATTATTGAATGACATTTCTAAGACCGTAAATGTTATCGATACCAGAAGACATGTCTTTGAAAAACAATATTTTTTGTATTTTTCAAATTTTCTGATTTTTATGGGTTTTTTTTTATTTTATATTTTTCTATTTTCTTTTAGTTGGTTTTACATTTTTGTATTTGGTTTTTTGATAAATATATACAAAGATAGAGTACATGATATAGTTTAAGAAGATGATAATATGAGTACCGAGATAAGGATATCGTCCAGCACCGTGGTAGAAGATAGAATCGTCATCTCTTAAACATTCACCGCCAAAGCTTTCGAGGCTCTTGAATGAGAGAAATTGAACCTTCTGAAAGTGAGACTTTGGCAGCTTCCCCCAAAACCGAAAATCCTTTTGTTGAGCGATTCGAAGCTCTATTTCAAGCTTGCCTTAGCCAAAACAAAGAAGCACATCATTATCATCTATCTTGTGCTCTTTTAATAATAATCATCGGATTCTTCGTTCGAGGTTATATCATCCAGAAGAAAGAACGTATCATCCCTCACACAAAACAATCTTCTCATATCTCTTTTCTACTGACGTCTGAAGCGATCCATACCAAAAGGTGTCAAGAGAACAATTCCTCCAAGTAGTTGAATTGATGCGTCCTCTTTGAATAATGCTCAAGAACTCTCCCGAATACACATCATGAAGGGAATGAAAACACCTCCCTAATGTTCACATTTTTCTTCCCTGATGATCGTGTAAGAAGCTCAAGAACCCGGCACACACCAATACCCAAGAACTCCCTCAATACATCATGAGGGAATGAAAACACCTCCCCAATGTTCACATTTTCTTCCCTGATGATCGTGTATGAAGCTCAAGAACCCGAAGTACACCAATACCCAAGGAAGAAATAACTGATAACACCTCCCTCATGTTATACATTTATCTCCCCTGAATATGTCATACTTGTGTACCTTTTTATTCAGAAACTAACTCTTCCATCTCTTCCCCCACATACTTGGAATAAGGACACTAAATGCCATGAGTCAAACCTTGAGATTCTCTGCGGTAATGAGATTAGTCCTCCCGGGATATCTTCAATCACATAGATGTATTATGCTCATCAAGTTTACTCGCGTTTAGATGCGTGTCTCCTTCCCCCTTGCTGGTTTTTATACTTCAGAATCAGAACTCTTATAAGCCTAAACACTTGAAATCTTGTGAGAAGAATACCATTGAAACTGTGAGAATCAACTTGCTGAAGAAAGAATGTGAGCAAGTCTAATTGGGAATTAAGTCTGACATTTCACTCTCCTCGAATTAGTGCTCTCCCATAATCGACAATTTGTTTGATAAAAGCCCAAATAAGAAGAAGTCTTTAAATAATCAAATGCAACTCGTCTTTAGTCTTCTAACATGTACCAGAAAAATGTAGAACCGACTGTAGACTCGACCTTCTTCAAGATTGTCCAATTGGGGAATATAAAGTCAACATCTTCATCTTACCAGATGCATTCCAATTAACTCATATCTTGCAAATCCCCTAACAAAAATCCTCCCAATCAAACAAGAACAGAAAGATGTTGATCAAGGAAATCTAATCACAACAAATACTTGAAATGGTAACGCCAAACAAACGATCACATCAAACAAGAACAGAAGGTTGTTCAGAATCATCATCTTGATGTGTACGTGAAGCATTAACTGGAAGCACTTTGTCGTTAAACTCATCAGCCCATGTGAAGATGTCAACCAACGGATCATAGAAGAAACTCCATGTGAAGATGACTCTATAAGAAAAAGCTCGGTTCTTACATGAGTTAGGAGCCGTATGACCATATATTCTCAAATATAACTCAACATGTAGAATTATCATACTTCTTCTCCCCCTCAAGAATTGCATACGGAGATGACATTCTTGATTAAACAAGTGAATATCTTTAAAATGTAGTCTCTTCATACTTCTCCCCCTCAAAGGTTGCAAATGATGTCACCATTGCCATTTTAATTGAGCAAGTGGAATAGGAGAACTAGCAACGATAGTTCGGTTCACTTGATGACTGAAAGCGCATGGAAAAAGCATGAAGTATGTTGACGAGAATGGTCATAAATAAGAAGATTTCTTCTTAAGAGCGACCGGCTGCGTACATTTCTTTTTCTTTGAGGTACGAGGCTTGAATTGTTGTGTTCAAACATCATAAGAAGATTTATCTTCTTTCGAAGATAATGCGCACTAAACGCATTACATTTTTTTCTTTAGAGTACGAGGCTTGAACTATTGTGTACAAACGTCACAATCTCTTTTCAAAGCATCTCTTGGCAGAACTTGTAATCAACCCCATTATCATTCAGGAGGCTCTTTGTCGTGACAGCTGATGGAGAAAACCCAATATGATGAATTTGACCCTGAAGTGAATTAACCCTAACTCGTGACTTAAACTTGCACATATGTAACAAAGAGCGATGCCGAGAATTCATGCCCTTTTGAATCTCTAAGTACTCTATACTCTTCAACCAACCAACCATCAAGTATTAGACGTACATCACCTCTTGAAAATCCACAATTCAATGTGACACTGAGCACTACAACGTAACTCCTTAAAGTGATAGTTATTTTGTGGTGGTAAGAGCTCAATTCCCCCAAGTGGTAAAAGAAAAGAAAAAGTCACCCAACAATAACTAGATTTCCAAGTCTTCATTTTTGATAATATTAAAAGCTCGAACAAGGATCTTGAAGAATCTTCATCCAACCATCCCGATACCTTCAGATACTAAGTACACTCGCATATTTCACTTCAACCTCAAATAAATAATAGTGAAATTAACGCCGTTGTCACATCTTCTGGTTAAAAGCTCAAATCTAGCCTTTTTGACGTTTTAAGTGAACTTTGATAATGGTTTTATCCCGACCATGGTTAAAAGCACATAACCCCTTAAAACTTTGAAATAACCAAACTGCCAAGAAGACACTCCAAACAATCACCCAATACATGAAGTACACCCTTTATCCATTCTTCGAAGTAGAAATCGTAGCACAAGCATCAGAGATACACTTTCCATTCTCCAGAATGGTTCCATCATTACGGGATTTTACAATTCTATGGTTTAAACCGAGAAATAGTTTCTTTTGCGGGATTTTACAAAACCAAGAATAAACCGCAAGATAGATCCGGAAATGCACATTACTTTTATCGGGATGTTTTCATTGTTACGGGATTTTACAAGTCTATGATTTAAACCGAGAAATAGATTCTTTCGCGGGATTTTAAAAAATCAAGACTAAACCGTAAAAAATGTTCTTGTTTGAATATGTTATGACAACTTCGGTTTCGGTGAATATCTGTTTTAGGGGAACACGCAGCGGTTCCTCAACGATTCTTCTCCAACATCAACAATTCTTAACCCATATGTAGATAACTTCACAAACCATACAAAGACGAGTAGTATACACTACTTCCCTCTGAGGTTGGCCGTAAAACATCAAAGTACACGTTTCTCCCCCATGATGGTTTCGAACTTTCGGAAGCATCATTGACGTGTACGATCATTAGCACGAAAAGTTCTTGTCATAAGCAAACATCTTGAAAAGTCATGACTGACGCAGAAGATTCTTGAAAGAATTTGCTTATACTGTGAAGTATTATTGACATTTTGTAGCGAAGAATATTCGATGAGAATTGCTTATCACATCACATCCAACAAACCCTTTGGTAAACACATCATTCACGAATTATGTCGGCAATTGCTCTGACCATTTGGAGAAGTAAGCCTGATATACCAAACTTGATCATGAAGTAGAATTCCCCAGATTTGTTACTTAAACTTGAACTAATCCTTGTGAAAATGGAAAGGTGTACCCAATGTACAAAACCTTTTGACGCATCCTCAATCGTGGAGACACCGGTGATAGCTACGTTGTAGGTCAAGTGAGAAAGAATCACAAAAGTAACTAAATAGTCAAGCCATTATCACATCCAATAGATGCCCAAACAAGTCATCTTCGCGGAAGGGTAGAAAGAAGACGAAATAAGTAAACGTTCCCAGAAAACGTCACTTCAAAACCAAATAAGAAATACCGAACAACATTCCCATAATTAACAAAACTCCAATAATAATTCAAGCCATGACAAAATATTCTACGTGAGAATGAATATACAGCGAATCTCATCATCTCATCAACTCTCATCAAATCTCATCATCAACAAATTTTGTCATCCAATAATTTCCAACCCGGTCCAAAAAACTATGCAATCCGATCCGGTCAATGTAAATTCTTGCAATGGTTATCTCATGTATTCCGATATCTTTGACATATAACAAATTGCTAAGAATTTGACCAGGCTCCAAGTCCATTTTACAGTCATTTGAGCCGTCACTTCCATACCACATCAATAATACCGGATAAGAACCTTGAACCAAATAAAGATCAATTACAAACTCAAGCCGTGAATAAGTATCTCTCGTGAAATTTGAATAACCAAACTATCAACTTTATACCACAACAAAGCTAAGTATATCCAAATTTAAACATTTAGGATAACAAAATTCTTAATACACGCCAACGAGAGATCCAGTGATCTAATATCCGGCCCACGTGAAACAAGTCATTACACCACTTTACACCGAATGTCCATAAGCAGGTAAAACAACACTCCAATATCCGGCCTAATCCAATCATCCAATATCCGGCCCATGTCCATATCATAACACCTAACCGTACAGAGATATAACCCTAATAATTAGGGTACTTAACACACATAATACACGCTCCACCCATTTTCACAAACCCTAAAACTTCTCAATCTTCAATAAAAACGCCCCCTTTAACACTTCAGACTCTCAAATCAATCCACCAATTTTATCATATGACTTCATATACGAATCAACCTTGAATCCTTTCATACGAATCAAACATATATGAAGCAAGAGCTCATTCGAATATCTTCATTCCACCTTGTTAGATAGGTCTCACACAGGGATGGCATGAGATCGACAATAACGCCACAGGGATAGCTAGAAGGATAATAGATGATCCATTTGAAGCTTCGTTTTTTTTGTAAGAATAAGATACAGCAAGCTGATTTTGATTCTTGTTTATATTTGTGTTACTGAAAGACCGAATCAAAGTCATGATTTAACAAATTTGTTAACATCACTTCTTTATTTTTCAAAAATTATCAAAAACATCTTGGTCAATGATGATTTAATTAATTCGTGTTATAGACTCTTTGGTAGTCTTGATGTTTCTTTTGAGAACCACGAATTAAGAGAACTGAGATCAAGTTAATTATCATTTAGTCCTTTTGACATTAGATCTATGAAGAAAGAGGTTCACACAAACAACGTATTGATGAGATTAGACATGATATCGAACACATTCTGAGATCCTTGAATAGTTCTGATTTCGTATAAGAGTGAGAATGGATCATACTTGTTCATGATAGATTGATAATTTGTATCTGTCTTCTTGTTTTAGTGAAATCGAAACATGAATTAAGATTTTAACATTCTTGTTAACAATCTTTTCATACATGGTTTCGGAAAGTAAATAGGAAGCTTAGTCTTCAAAGTACGAGATCTGTGATGATATTCTTTCTTTTGATGGATCCAAAAAGATCTTTGAGGACACTTATAATCACGAAAGAAAGAAATCTGAGATTAGGTGTTATTGATAATGAAACCCTTGAGATATCATACTTGTTAGAAACTTCTTGATGTAGTATAAGATATGTGATGATTGAACATGATAAGATATTTGATAATTGTTGATGTTTACTTCTTCTTGTGATGATATTACTTGATGTGGATGTTTGTAGAGATGTTTTAATGCTGATGATGTTGTATCAACTTGAATCTGTAGTAGGAATCAGTGGTAGATGTAGATCTTGTTGAATAATGCTATGATGTTTTATGAATCTTGTATATTCAGAACTCATAGTCTGTTGAGTCAAGTAGCATCATGTGACCAAACCGCTTTATTGAAGCAAGCCGCATATATTATCACAACCGCAACAATGTCTTCAAAACGCACATTTAATAAGACAAATCGCAGTTGACTATTTGACCATTTAGTAGACAAAACGCAGTTGACTCAAAAGTCAAACCGCTTCATTTCAAAACTGATAAGTCGCATCCAGCATCCAGGTATCATAGATAAACAGCATAGTGGAAAACGCGTCAAAACGCACTTCCATTTAACAAATCGCATAGCAGAAATTATGACAAATAGCATTTGACTTTAATTGAACCGCAGTTGACTTTTTAGACACAATGCTCTTTTGACAAAACGCACTAAGTGCATTGAATCTGGATAGATTTTGACACAAATCGCATTGAAGAATCAGACAAACCGCATAACTCAAAACTGTCAAACCGCATTCAATAAAGGAACACAAATCGCTACTCAGAAGGGTTTACAAACAGTTTCAAAACTGCCTTTAAACAAACAGATTAAAACTTGTAAATAACCGTAGCTTAAAAACCCAGCAGATTCACGATAAACAACAGCATCTAGCAACACCAAAATACATGAAACATCACGCAGACCTTATCAAACCTCATCAAAGAACCATATACAAATTGTGTTCAAGAAAATTACACAAACCGCATACAAACAATGAGAGAAAAACATACGAATCATCACAAAACAACACAACCTAGGCTCTGGTACCAATTGTAGGATCGTATATTTTATGTTGTTTGATTATTCGGGTGGTCTAGGGAGATGATTATACAAGTATGCCATTGTTTAGAAGTGAAAGAGATTAGAGGGAATTCTAGAGAGATAAACAAAAATATGAAAGGTTAGATTAGAAGTTCCACCCCTTCCAGGGATGGAAGGGGTATTTATAGTTACAAACTAAACGCCCCGTCGGTCAGATCAGGCATACAAGGTAAAAACCCGTCCTTCCTCCCCCGGTGTTACACTAAACTAATATACGCTACTAACTAACTAATTAACTACTAAATAACGTAAATAACGACATGTTGTCACAATTCTCAAATCCGGTCATTTCTAAATTATATATGCATCATATTAGTTCATTCATGGCATTTCATTTCACATTTAATGCGTGAATTTTATATTTAATAAACGTTATCGAGTGAGTTATTATTTTGAATATTTAACGTTACTTTCAAAATGATCCGATATATTTTATACTTACATTTAGTTATAAAAACTATATTTTGACTTTACCTAGTGTTTTGAGTTTATTTGGTACATAAATCGTTAAAGTATTATTATTACACTTTTTCTTAAAAATTACTCGATAATTATTTTATCACTCAAATTTCACAAGGAAAGTATTTTTACAATTTTTATGATATCATTATACCTTATTTTGATCTATTAAAATTACTTTTACCTAAAATTTCCTTAAATACACAAAGGTATATTAAACTTTACAAGTTAATTCTACCTACAAAATTTCTTACACCTTTTAACAAATTACACATACAATACAAAAAAAAAAAAAAGATATTTGAGACATTTGCCCCTAAAATCCCGCCATAGAGATTGCATTTATGGTTTGGTTGAAATTTTACTTACATATCTTAATATATACTCCAAACTTTACCTCATTCATGGGATCTCATTCACACTCATTATTCAAGTCTAGAAAAGTTCATCTCTCTTTGTTTTCTCTCCATAGAACCGGTTATCATCAAGAGTTAGCTAGGGATCATCAAAAATTTTACAAGTTCAAGTCTAACAATCTAGAATCACACTCTTTATTAGGTTTTGAAATAAAAGCCAAGAGTGTTTAGGTTTAACCTTGTTCCTTGCACCTCATCATATTAACTTGTAAGCATGTTTCTTTCATTTTTCATGTTTCCTTATCATCTCATATTTATCTCTTCATTTTGGAGCAAGCATGCATGATTTGTGTTGTTTATACCATTTTACATGATTTTTAGAGTTATTTATATATATGGTCATCCTATAATTATCCCCTTGGTACACTTCGGTCTTGATGATGTCTAGGAACCCATGACACCCTAAGAAGGTGTATGGTAGGATTAGATTAGTTTTGGAGTTGATTTGAAGGGATTGGAATAGGTTTAGTACGAGAAAAACTATTTTCGATAAGTATAAAAGTGTTCTGTCCTTGTTTTGATTTTCTGGAAAATCCGACAGTAGGCACGAAATTTTGGCCTTGATATTTAGAAAATATACTTTAAAACGAATCCGTGGCCGCTTGAACGGATAAAAACGGAGTTATAACGAAGTCGTGGTGAATTTTTAAAGTTTGACGACGAAATTTATACTTTTCTGAAAATTCAGCATGCTGTTTTTATTTTGTCCGAGTCAAAAACGAGCCTTAAGCTTCACAAATTATTTCGACTTATCAAAAATATATTAGTATACTTTGATACGAAGCTAAGGACGTATTATACGTAGAAAACGGATTTGAAACGACAAATATATGCATGTTTTTACAAACTTGCCGTAACTATTATTTTCTGAAAAAACTATATTATTTTACGAGACAAGTGTACGGTGCTGAAACGACCATGTTAGAGGCTGTTTTTAACTATGTTGTGAAACTTTTTGGAACGAATTGTCTTCTAATAAAATCAAGATCACCGAGCATATTTTTCAAAACAATCAACCGTTTGTATAGCGGAGTTGTAGTAACTTAGTTATGGATGCTTAAAGTTGGCCAAAACTCATTTTTTTCACAACAATTAGCCAAAATCACTATCTTTAACCCTTATTATCTTTATGATCGAGACCTTTTGGACGAAAACTCATGAACTGAAACTTCTAGATTTCGATACAAACTTTCCAAAACCGTCGAGTTCGTTCTCTAACGTTCGACGTGCACCATTTTACGACTAGTTTTCCAAAGCCATTTTTATCACTTTCATGAAAATTTCCGACGACATTGTTTTGCGACAAAAATTGATAATTTCACCATAAATCATTTCAAAACCATTGTAGGATGACATTTTGACGTAAAAACTTGTAAAGTCATTTTTGAAGGGTCAAGACGTCAAAAGAGTATTTTTCGACGATTAGTATTATTTTCAAAACTCACAAATGGTATAAATAAATATAATAATGCGCATAACATTACATCGTGACTTATTGCATATCATATCATTCATAATAGGTCGAGATTCCCGCTACATTTCGGTGTAACCACTTTTGTCGTCGCATCTATTCATCAAGTGAGTATTCACAGACTCCCCCTTTTAAATGCTTTAAATTGTTTTGGGGTGGAATGCATGATTTATACTTGAACTAAACTATCTATGTTTTATGAAATTATTGAACATTTTATGCTTAGGGAGTAATCACACTTTTACCGTTTTACTATATTTTTGGGGTGAATGCATGAACCGTACTTGAATTAAATTGATCCTTACAATTGTGAACTCTTTTGACTAGAACTTGTGAACTCGAATCAAATCCTTGAACTAAATTACGAACTTATTACTTGGTTGAACTTATTGAACCGTATATGTTATGACCCTGACCTAAAGTCTCCCATGTTCGGAGCATCATTATAAAGTCTCCCATGTTCGGAGCATCATTATAAAGTCTCCCAGGTTCGGAGCATCACTATAAAGTCTCCCATGTTCGGAGCATCAACTTAAAGCCTCCCCGGTCCGAGCAATGTCTCCCTATGGAACGGAGCATTTTCAATCTAAGTCTCGCCGCCGGAGCGTGCTCTAAGTCTCTCCTTATGGGTGGAAAAGGCAAAGCCTTATTGGTGGAGCGTTCTCAATAAATCTCGCCTAGGTGGTCGAGTGACAAAGGAGTCTCTCTTGTTGGAGCAGTGCAAAGTCTCCCATGTTCGGAGCATCTCTAAATTATTATATACTTGTTATATCTTTTGAGCAATGGGTTGTGCAACACAGGTTGCAAGTTTTGTATGGGCGGAACTTGGAACTGAGTGGATATACAATGCCTTTGCTTTGGGAACTATTATGACCACTTATACTTGACCACTTGTTACACTATCTTTTGAGCAATGGGTACACACACATGCAAGTTTTATGGGCGGAACTTGGAACTGAGTGGATATACAATGCCTTTGCTTTGGGAACTATTATGACCACTTATACTTGACCACTTGTTACGCTATCTTTTGAGCAATGGGTTGTGTACACACAGGTTGCAAGTTTTGTATGGGCAGAACTTGGAACTGAGTGGATATACAATGCCTTTGCTTTGGGAACTATTTTCGTTGACCGAAATCTTTGAATATTTCTTACGAGTTTTCTTATTTCGCTAAACGTGTTTACTCACCAACTATTTTCATAGTTGACCCGTTTTTTTCTCTCATGCATTTCGTGATCGGTAAGATTTTTTTATCAAGTCTTGCATAAAGAAGTTTTCACTTGTCGCTACAAGTCGTTATGTAATAAAACTCAATATTTTGGAATCTAAACTTTGTAATATATTTGCCGATGACGGCTAAACTGGTATTGTAACGGTGTACTCTTTCTTTTAAATATTAATGTTGGTATGTTCTATTATCTTGTGCTTATGTTCCCTTCCGTTACACCTCGTGTTTCGCCTCGGCGAGGGTGTGACAGATTGGTACCAGAGCCAAAGGTTATAGAGAATGCCGATTTTCAAAAATAAAAATCACAGCTATAACCGAAATTTTTTTATTAAACATTGAACATCATCCGAGTCATCTAGTCCTATCGTTGCATCGTTAATCATAAATTATACATAGCCTGATCAACTATGTCTAATTTATGAAGAACCATGCAATAATAAGAGTAGTAGTTTTAAATCATGTTTAGTCGAGTCTTTTGAGTCTGGTCACCTGAAGTTGCATTGGTCGGGTGGGTATGCATGGCATGTTTTTACGTTCACGTCTACATTACCGTACCTTGTTCATATCTCTCTTTTCCATCTTTCGACTTGTTAGACATAGCATGTCCCTGATCCTGTCATATTTCGATCACTATAACATATTACCACCGTTCTGCACCTCATCTGACCTCGTTAGAATGTCGTTTACTCAACCCGATGTTTTGGTCCTTTGTAAGATCATGGCTGCAAGAAACACACGCTCAGGAGGTAACAACAACGGCAACCCAAACAACAATGGCAATCCAAACAACAACGCGGCTAAGTATGAGTATGTATCGCTTGACAAATGATGTGATCAAGTCTGGAGAACTAACAAAAGAAAACGACAATGGACGAAAGCGACAGGAGGATCACCAGGGAAGCCGAGACCAGGGTCAGCAAGACAAAAGGCAACGAATAACCAGGACTATGGGCGATCACCCGCAAGCAAAAGATATAAAGGTCCACATTCTTTGTGTACTCGATGTAACTATCACCACTCGGGAGATCGAAGGTGCAGCAAATGTGGACAGACGCCACTTCGCCGAAATTGCTCAAACAGAACTGGGAATCAAGGACAGAGAAAAGCATGTTACGAGTGTGGAAGTCTAGATCACCTTCGCAATACCTGTCCAAAGCTGAAAAGAACTCCCAATCAAGGAAGTAATCGTCCAAACTGGCGTTGCAATAGAAGGTCCACAAGATCGAACATTGAAATTCCTCCCGCACGTGGTCGAGCATTCTATTTGGGTACCGAGGAAGCCCGCAACGCTTAACGGGTACATTCTTTCGAACAACTACTTTATTTCTGTGCGACATGATTTTGAGTGCATAACTTCCTTCCAATACTTACCACGTTCACGACCTTGATTAATTTGAGACCTATCGGTATCGACCTTAGTTGTTATATATTTTGTTGATTGGATTTGATTGTGTAAGCAAATCGAATATCGAGCGAATCTTTCAAAAGACTTCATTCAAGGATGTGGAATCCTACCTTTCTAACAACTTGTTTCCTAGCTTGATCTAGTGACAGTTCTTGTTTGATGAGTTGCGTAAATCAAGCTAAGAGACAAGTTTACTCAAGTCGGTTTAGTTTAATCTCATGACAGTTCTTGTTTGATGAGTTGTGAGATTAGGTTATAATCGACAACCTAAAGGTCTTTTGAGAGCTACGTTCGATATTGGGTAAGTTTTCACCTATTAAATCTAATCACGTAGTACGCATTTTAGTTATATGGGGAACCTGTACGCATGGGCATTGATATGATCATTTAGACTGTTCGTATGAGCATGAACTTTTAGAACTCTTGTCGAGGTTCACCATAGTGCGTTAATCGAATCACGGGGACGTGATTCCGCTGACATGGGAAGAATGTCACAATTCTCAAAATCCGGTCATTTCTTAAATTATATATGCATCATATTAGTTCATTCATGGCATTTTATTTCACATTTAATGCGTGAATTTTTATATTTAATAAACGTTATCGCGCGAGTTATTATTTTGAATATTTAACCGTTACTTTCAAAAATGATCCCGATATATTTTTATACTTACATTTAGTTATAAAAACTATATTTTGACTTTACCTAGTGTTTTGAGTTTATTTGGTACATAAATCGTTAAAGTTATATTATTACGACACTTTTCTTAAAAATTACTCGATAATTATTTTATCACTCAAATTTCACAAGGAATGTATTTTACAATTTTTATGATATCATTATACCTTATTTTGATCTATTAAAAATTACTTTTACCTAAAATTTCCTTAAATACACAAAGGTATATTAAACTTTACAAGTTAATTCTACCTACAAAATTTCTTACACCTTTTAACAAATTACACAATACACTTAATAAAAAAAAAAGATATTTGTGAGACACTCCCCCCTAAAATCCGGCCATAGATTGCATTTATGGTTTGGTTGAAATTTTACTTACATATCTTAATATATACTCCAAACTTTACCTCATTCATGGGATCTCATTCACACTCATTATTCAAGTCTAGAAAAGTTCATCTCTCTTTGTTTTCTCTCCATAGAACCGGTTATCATCAAGAGTTAGCTAGGGATCATCAAAAATTTTACAAGTTCAAGTCTAACAATCTAGAATCATACTCTTGTTAAGATTTTGAAATAAAAGCCAAGAGTGTTTAGGTTTAACCTTGTTCCTTGCACCTCATCATATTAACTTGTAAGCATGTTTCTTTCATTTTTCATGTTTCCTTATCATCTCATATTTATCTCTTCATTTTTGGAGCAAGCATGCATGATTTGTGTTGTTTATACCATTTTACATGATTTTTAGAGTTATTTATATATATGGTCATCCTATAATTATCCCCTTGGTACACTTCGGTCTTGATGATGTCTAGGAACCCATGACACCCTAAGAAGGTGTATGGTAGGATTAGAATAGTTTTGTTGATTTGAAGGATTGGAATAGGTTTAGTACGAAAAACTATTTTCGAGCACGATAAAAAGTGTTCTGTCCTTGTTTTATTTTTCTGGAAAATCCGACAGTAGGCACGAAATTTTGGCCTTGATATTTAGAAAATATAATTTAAAACGAATCCGTACGCTTGAACGGATTAAAACGAGTTATAACGGTCGTGGTGAATTTTAAAGTTTGACGAATTTTAAATTTATACTTTTCTCAAAATTCAGCATGCTGTTTTTATTTTGTCCGAGTCAAAACGAGCCTTAAGCTTCACAAATTATTTCGACTTATCAAAAATATATTAGTATACTTTGATACGAAGCTAAGGACGTATTATACGTAGAAAACGGATTTGAAACGACAAATATATGCATGTTTTTACAAACTTGCCGTAACTATTATTTTCTGAAAAAAAAAAAACTATATTATTTTACGAGACAAGTGTTACGGTGGCTGAAACGACCATGTTAGAGGCTGTTTTTAACTATGTTGTGAAACTTTTTGAAACGAATTGTCTTCTAATAAAATCAAGATCACCGAGCATATTTTTCAAAACAATCAACCGTTTGTATAGCGGAGTTGTAGTAACTTAGTTATGGATGCTTAAAGTTGGCCAAAACTCATTTTTTTTCACAACAATTAGCCAAAATCACTATCTTTAACCCTTATTATCTTTATGTTCGAGACCTTTTGGACGAAAACTCATGAACTGAAACTTCTAGATTTCGATACAAACTTTCCAAAACCGTCGAGTTCGTTCTCTAACGTTCGACGTGCACCATTTTACGACTAGTTTTCCAAAGCCATTTTTATCACTTTCATGAAAATTTCCGACGACATTGTTTTGCGACAAAAATTGATAATTTCACCATAAATCATTTCAAAACCATTGTAGGATGACATTTTGACGTAAATACTTGTAAAGTGATTTTTGAGTGGTCAAGACGTCAAAAGAGTATTTTTCGACGATTAGTATTATTTTCAAAACTCGTAAATGGTATAAATAACATACGCAATGCGTGCATAACATTACATCGTGACTTATTGCATATCATATCATTCATAATAGGTCAGTTTCGAGATTCCCGCTACATTTCGGTGTAACCACTTTTGTCGTCGCATCTATTCATCAAGTGAGTATTCACAGACTCCCCTTTTTAAATGCTTTAAATTGTTTTGGGGTGGAATGCATGATTTATACTTGAACTAAACTATCTATGTTTTATGAACTTATTGAACATTTTATGCTAGTGAGTAATCACATCCCCTTTTTACCGTTTTACTATATTTTGGGGCTGAATGCATGAACCATACTTGAATTAAATTGATCCTTACAATTGTGAACTCTTTTGACTAGAACTTGTGAACTCGAATCAAATCCTTGAACTAAATTACGAACTTATTACTTGGTTGAACTTATTGAACCGTATATGTTATGACCCTGACCTAAAGTCTCCCATGTTCGGAGCATCATTATAAAGTCTCCCATGTTCGGAGCATCATTATAAAGTCTCCCAGGTTCGGAGCATCACTATAAAGTCTCCCATGTTCGGAGCATCAACTTAAAGCCTCCCCGGTCCGGAGCAGAATGTCTCCCTATGGGAACGGAGCATTTTCAATCTAAGTCTCGCCGTATCGGTGGAGCGTTCTAAGTCTCGCCTTATGGGTGGAGCAGTGCAAAGTCTCGCCTTATTGGTGGAGCGTTCTCAATAAATCTCGCCTAGGTGGTCGAGTGACAAAGGAGTCTCCCTTGTTGGAGCAGTGCAAAGTCTCCCATGTTCGGAGCATCTCTAAATTATTATATACTTGTTACGCTATCTTTTGAGCAATGGGTTGTGTACACACAGGTTGCAAGTTTTGTATGGGCGGAACTTGGAACTGAGTGGATATACAATGCCTTTGCTTTGGGAACTATTATGACCACTTATACTTGACCACTTGTTACGCTATCTTTTGAGCAATGGGTTGTGTACACACAGGTTGCAAGTTTTGTATGGGCGGAACTTGGAACTGAGTGGATATACAATGCCTTTGCTTTGGGAACTATTATGACCACTTATACTTGACCACTTGTTACGCTATCTTTTGAGCAATGGGTTGTGTACACACAGGTTGCAAGTTTTGTATGGGCAGAACTTGGAACTGAGTGGATATACAATGCCTTTGCTTTGGGAACTATTTTCGTTGACCGAAATCTTTGAATATTCTTACGAGTTTTCTTATTTTGCTAAACGTGTTTACTCACACCAACTATTTTCATAGTTGACCCGTTTTTCTCTCATGCATTTCAGGTGATCGTTGGTAAGATTTTTTTTATCAAGTCTTGCATAGAAGTTTTACTTGTCGCTACAAGTCGTTATGTAATAAAACTCAATATTTTGGAATCTAAACTTTGTAATATATTTGTCGATGACGGCTAAACTGGTATTGTAACGGTGTACTCTTTCTTTTAAATATTAATGTTGGTATGTTCTATTATCTTGTGCTTATGTTCCCTTCCGTTACACCTCGTGTTTCCGCCTCCGGCGAGGGTGTGACACATGTCTACGAGCTAACATATGCTAGACTATAATTAGGGTGACTGACACTTCCTCATGGAATTTCCAATTCCTAACAATTCCCGACCTAACCATAGACAAGAAACATACACAAAGACATAGAAAATAAACCAAAGTAACTAACCACGGACTTAATCTACAGGGAAGGGTAATGTGTATTGCTGTAACGAAGCATATATTTGGTGTAAGAAACGAAATGAATGACTCTGATGGTTTTTCTAGGGGCTTACTCAAAAAATGAGAGTAACAAAAGGGTTTATACGGGGGTTAACTAACCAGTGTAGTTAGTTAATAAAACATGACATAAAAGGCTTTTTTGGGTGTAATCTTAGAAATTTATCATCTTAGACAAGTTACTCCAATTATATCAATAATACTTATTATGGTGGTCTCAAATAGTATCCAAGCCAAATTCTAAAGTTTACTGCTAGTCACTGGCACACTCATATTTTTGTGGAATTTGGGTAAAATATTGGAAACGAATAAGCCTTAATTCTCACAATATAGAAATAAGGGTTATGTTTGTGGGTCATGCAACTTTGATTTCACAAAAACATGCTAGAAAATTTTGAAAATTTGATATATTAAGCACACATTAGCATATTAAAATAAGGGCAAGTTACGTTCTAATTCTCCATCCCCCCGCTTAAAGTAAACAACGTCCCCGTTGTGTAAAATAAAATAAAAAAATAGGAAATAGAAAGAATTAGAACGGGAATCTCCCCTAAGATTTGCTCAGTATGATCCTCCATGATGCGTTTGTGCGCAACGTTTTATTTTTTGTGTGTGAAGGGCGTTCAAGTCTCCATGAATGGTACATACAGAAAATATAGGATCTTTTGTACACCTCAATTTCTTTCGTATAAATACCACTTAACCTGTATAAATGCATAAGAATCATAATTAGTGCTTTGACGTTAATCGCATGGTTAGCTAAAATAAAAAAAAAAAACAAATTATAAATCATCAGGTCAGTCGACACGCCGCACCTTATTAATTAAGATGCACCGTATCGAGCCTGGAACAAAAAATTAAATAAAGTACGAGTAAGATGTGATACCTCGCATCGCAAAACAGGATGCGCCGTATCAAAACCCATCTGACAGAATGTTTAAAACTCTAAATTAAATTAAAGTGTAGGAAAAAAAAATGATAGATGATATCATCAAATAATCCTGATTTTTAAGTGTTAATTATTTTATATTGTTTATATGGATATATGCTTTTATTTCTTTATATTTCATATCCAGGTTATATATGAGCATAGGAGCTGAAGAGACACGGTATTGGAGATGCAATTTGATGATTTATACCTTAGTATGCTCACATGGAAGAAGCTATGGGGTACCTCACACTCTCATTTACGCCGTAGCTATGAATTCAAATATGAAGACCAAGTCACCACTAGTTACAGCGTAACTATCAACTCAAGTTACGCCATAACCATCTAGGTCAAGATGAAGTTCGGGCCTCCAAGAGTTACGCCATAATGCACAATTCTAGTTACAGCGTAATCATGTTTAGAATGTTCGGATAAGATCTAATTAGATTGCGGCGTAGCCACATTGAAGATTACGACGGAGCTGAAGAGGTTACAGCGTAACCATGTATTATATTTCGCCGTAACCACAACTACGAACATGGATCAAGGAGGATATATTAGTTACGGTGTAACCAATTCATAAGGTTACGTCGTAGCTAGATCGGGCCTATAAATACCAACCATAGTTTCTGCATTTTACATCATTCACACAACACCAAAAGTCAAAGAACGTGAAAAGGTTCCACAAGGCCGATCTTACATAGCATACAGAGCCATTTCCAACTTTTTCTCAAGATATACTAAGGAGTATTCTTGAAACACTTTATTTGCTCTAGAAAACCAAATCGTGTAGTAAATAACAACTAAATAAACAAAGATGTCATCCATGAGTTCATGTAATACACCATACAAACCAAATAATCTTTAAATCTCAAACACATGATTAAAATACCGTGCTTGTCTTTGTTAAGTTTTTGTGTGAAACATGTCAACTTGATTATACTGACTTTTAAAATATGGTTAGTTGAATTTTGTAAGGACATGTACTAGCGGTATTAGCTAAATATCATCTTTGGTACACTTCAAGAGAAAAATATAGGAATTCGACTTTTTCTAACATGAGAATGACTACTGAAGAACCTATCGCACTAGAAATTCAATTTGACTTAACAGTTGAATTGCTTTCATGGGTGAGGTTGGGTTTGTGGTAAACCCGTCAAAGTGGTCGTGTTTAGCCTTAATTGAGCACCACTAGTGATAGTCTCATATTCATTCTCTAACTTGAAAATTTTCCATTCCTACATTTGACTAAAGTTAGTTTACATCGGTGAACCTTTTCTCCCATTAGGATTTCACCTTGAACAAGTAGTAATTAGGATTCTTCTTAGCGATCCTAGATTACTTGCATTTCACATATGTGTTTTGATGCTTCAAAATGACTATTTGCTCTTGTGAGATATGATTAAATGTCTTTATGCTTTCCTAAATGCTCTATGACTATTGAATGCATGTTTTTTAGAAAGGTTTTATTATATATTCATGATACATGCTCTTATGTGCTAAATGTCAACATGTTTTACTTAATGTTTGCATTTATAGTAATCATGTTTTGTATGCATCTCTTTACATGACTTATGTGCTATTTGTGCACCCACACTATGTTGGTTTGGTATAACAGACTAGGTATTCCTATCATGATAACCTCTTAGATGTCATATAGTCGTACACGTTAGTATCTTTGATTTTTATGTGATGCATGCTTAAATGTGCTCGCATGCTTAAACCCTTGACTGTTATGCACCTAGGCAATATCTCCTCATACTAGAATATTGTTCTTAGGGTCTCTAGTGCCACAAAAGGTCATAATAGTTGAAAATTGATCTTAAATAATCCACTCTTCCTTAGGGTCTCCCAAAGTCTTTGTGCACACATTTACTCTCTTTCAAATAATTTTGTGCATACACTTCCTTAATCATCTCGCTCTTTTTCAAATAACCCACTCCTTTGTCTAAGAAATGTTAGATACAAATCTAATACTCCTCCAAGTAGGTTTGACAAATTAACTATTCCATCCAGAATATTCAAGTAATTTAACTTGCGATCGCAAACGTTAAAGGTCATGTCCGAAAATTCATATTCAAGCTTTTTAACTACCTAAGTTAAAACACTCATCCATAAGCTAAAAACCAACAACAACCTTCGGGTAATAAAGGACTTACGAATTTCTACATAAGTAAGTATTATTTCATTTCATTACTCCACTACCTACTCTAGATCACCAACCAATAGACATCACCTTCTCCTTCAACTATGAGTCTCTTGGACTTTGCTTTTCTTATTCCATCAACACCATGGGCTACCCCATTCATCTAAACATTCTTGCTCTTCATGATGTCCATCATCAATGTTTACTTATTACCTACACCTCTCTTTTTTCTAAACATTCTCTAATCATTTGTAAATTCTCTTCTTACCTAACAAATGGTTATTCATACCTTTCCAGACAATCTCAACATTCCTATAAACATTTTTTACCAAATACCTAAATCATTCCTTAATCATTATTTCCCAATTCTTTTCTTTCTTAATGGCAATATGATTCTCAAATAATCAATCCTTTGATTATTTCTATCCTTTGATTATTTCTGGGAAAACAAGAAAAAATGGAAAGACTCTGCACCGCCGCTGGCAATGGTCCAAACTTACAGGACCGTCCCCAACAATGGTATCATGAACTGGTTCACTGTTTTTCCTTTTCTGCATCTTTGAATCACAATTTCTCATAACATACTTTGTCCAAAATAAAAACCACTTTGATCACATCCTTTTTCATTACATTCTTTATTTTCCTCATTTCATCTTCTCTATTTTTCACTTCCCATGGCTCTTACTAGAATTTCCTTCTCTTATCCAAGTGCACTCATGAAAACTTGATCAATTATAGGAACCTATTCCTCTTCTTCCTCACTTTCTTGACCATACTCATAGTCCACACTACCGCCTTTCTTCTTGTCTTACATCTATCTCTTCTTGATAACACACCCAACAAAACTAGGATCACATGTAATTTCTTTGAACATGTCATGCAAACGGTCCTTTCATGGTTTCCCCTCACACTTTTCAACACACTTTTCTTCTCATCTTCTTCTACATATGTCAAAATTAAACCACTAATTTCTAATAAAAAGTGTTTCATCTTCTCATTTCTTCTCATCTTCACTCATTGTTAGTGGAAAGGATGTACTAATCCATACCGTCTCTTCCAACCTTGGCTCAACACCTTCCCTCTTTATTTTTACTCATCCTTCCCCACTTTTCAACTTTAAAGAGCATATCACCTTCCCTCCTTTTTTTATTTTATTTATCATAATATAACTCTATTCAAGTATATATGTCATCATGTCTAGTTTTAATTTCTTTTGTGTCATACTTTAGAGTACTCATATCTAAGTCGTGCATGTCTTATTCTCTAATAGTGTCTTGATATATATGGAATATATATATATATATATATATATATATTGTGTGTGTGTGTATGTGTGTGTGTGTGTGTGTGTGTGTGTGTGTGTGTGTGCCTGTCTACTAACTCTATTTTGTAGCATTCCTTCATCGCTCAATTCTTTGGTAGCTCAAACAAGAGGGAGCATTTGCAAATGTCAAACTCGTTTGCGAATCGTTGACGCATCTACACATTTCTTGCTATGTATATTCCACCTTTACAATGATACTCATATCCTTTTACATACTTTTTTTCTTGAAACTAACCCTTTATGTAGGTTAAGCCTTTGCAACATATTTGATTCACGGATCCGCTCAAGTCAATATGAAAGAATCATGGGGATGCAATGAGCTAGGGGGAGCTCGGAGGTATTTGGATATGACCAAGGCTTTACTAGGATGCTGCAAGCTCGCCTAATGTCTACATCACTTAGTTTTTTTAATCTCTACAAGCCAAGAAATTGCCAATCTTCTTTCTATCTCCACATTGGTGACACCAATTTCTACTCTCTTCAAGTATTCTTCTAATGCAAATAAAGAAATCTCTCATATTTTTACCAATATTCTCTCTTTCTCTACATTGGCGGCACCTTTTTACTTCGACAAAAGGGGGATAAGAGAGTGTAAACGTGTAACTTTTACATTTTACCAAGTCTTACAGTTTACATATTTGTCATC
Organism: Chrysanthemum makinoi; assembly: GCA_910596185.1. NCBI lineage: Eukaryota > Viridiplantae > Streptophyta > Magnoliopsida > Asterales > Asteraceae > Chrysanthemum > Chrysanthemum makinoi. The sequence goes on from OU343221.1 coordinate 194,034,101, forward strand.
ATCAAAAAGGGGGAGATTGTTCGTGCAAATATTATGATATTTAAACTAGAAGGTCTCTTCGGTTTTAATGATAACAAACATGTAAATTGTTAATACATAACATAAAGTGCACAAGTTACTCATAAACACAAATTAGCAAAGCATGCATGCATCAACATCTCTCGACGGCTCAAGTCTCTTAAGGTATGTACAAACAATACTTCAAACTTGTTAAGTGATCAAAGAAGTTATTTTGTTCCTAAAACTTATATTTTCATAAATGTGACAAAAGCTTTTACAAATAACTTATACAAATTAATTTTGTAATTAAAAGAAATGTTTTATTCATAAGAAAATATTTGAATTTGAATTTTCCCGCCAAAATAAGATAAATTTTCACCAGATAAACATTTTAACACTAAAGGACAAAAAAAGAGCTTCTACTAGGGACGGTCCCTTATATATATGAGACTGTCCACCTTTATGGGACCGTTCCACGCTCCTGTTGTACCTATAAATACTGCACTATTCCTTTTAGAAAAACTAACCCTCTTTAGCACAAAACTTAGAGAAGAACTTTCGTTATCATCTGGATACGAAGTTATGTAGTCAAGATAGTCCACGTGTAACATTGGTTACATATAGATCGAGTCCATATCTTTCAATCATGTGTAATAGGTAGATCCGGACGATGTGCAAGTCCGGGAGTTGTTGTATGTTGATTGGGTAGATCGTGTTGATCGTGTTGATTGTGTTGATCGTATATATCGTGTAGATCGTGTTGATCGTGTGGATTGGTTCTAACCAAGATTAGAACTTGAATTTTCCTTAGTGTCAGAAATTGGTGTAAGAAATGGTGTATGGTTTTCTCCGCCTAAAGGGAGCTTGTTGATTAGTGAAGTAATTCTCGATTTGGGTACTCGGGGAGTGGAGTAGGGTGAAGAGGAGCTTTGTGACCGAACCACTATAAATCTTCATGTCTAGTTTGCATTTTCCTCACTTATCTCTTTACGCTTTATTCTTGCATTTATAGTTTTTCATTTATAATTGTATTTAGTTTGTGTTAGTGTGGCTTGTTGCTTATATTGTGATTATAAAAGTACATAATTCATCACCTATCTAAAACACCCAACTGTCGGCAGTCCCTTAAACAGACAGCTAGTCCTAAACATATATGGGACCGTCCGTACATATATGGACCATCCCCATAATCTAATAAAACTTGCTCTAATGTCTCTTATTTTTTAGTGTGTCTATTGCTTTAAGTTGGATATAGATATACATAGTTTCTGTAACTGTCATAACCACTATTCATATTTAGACACGCTTGGTCAGAACAAGCCACAACTCACGCAATAAATACAACGAGAGCCTACTAGTGCTCTCTAGGGCTAATAATAACTATTTAGGACGTTCAAGCTCACAACAATGAAAGAAGAAGCCAGTTTTCTTTAATCTAGCGTGACAACCAATTAAACAAGAGACAACCTAACAATAATTAATAACTAGGTTTCATTAGATCTAACAAAACACTAATTAGTTTAGTTACACATAATAGAGAAGCAAGAACACAAGCAAGCAATCACATAAAAATCAAACATGGTGATATAATGGATAAACAAACTTATCTTTTATTAATAATGAGGGTTTAGAACCCTAAATAACTATCCAAGTCAGACCACAAATGTTTTAGGGTTTGCTCTCCAAAATAGCACACTAAATATAGAAAATTTGAGGTATATATATAGATTTTACAATTGCGACGGCGTCGCCTTTTGCTGTGACGCCCGTCTGATCGCCGTCATTAGGGTTTCATCTACACCAAGTCATCATTGCGATGGCGTCAGGTAGAAGATCGTCACACCATCCGGATAGATAGTGGACGCCATCTTGATAAAGTTATGGTCATCTGGTGTATAAATATTACGTGATGGGAATGTTGAGATACACGTGACGCCGTCACTTGTTAAGATCCAAAATTGAACTGAGTCATCGCTTGAGCGAATTTGAGTCCATCATATAAGTGACGGCATCGCCCTTGAGTTTGGGACGCCGTCCTGAAGGCTGTTTGCACCATGTTTTTTTGACTTAGCCATTTTCTTCATGTTTTCATGCCTTTTCATCCAAAAATGCTTGATTCTAGCATTTTGCTTTCAAATGACCTAAAATGTAAAAAGAAACGATTTTAAGCAGTAACGGATATAAAATGTAACGATTTAGGGCTTAAATGACCCCCTAAAAACGTATGTTTTAAATCCTTATCACATACTGTGATTGAGAAAGAAACATCCCCGAAGTAGTACGCGTCACAGAAATGCCCAAAAAATAATTAAAGGGGCCAAGATCAGTCATGGAAAACTCTGCATGAAGAGAAGTAATAATCTGTTGTGGATGAGTATCTGAGGATGCAGTCAAAACTATATCATCAACATATAACAATAAATAAGCAGTATCCGAGCCATGTCTATAAATAAAAAGTGAGAAGTCGCACTGGCTATGATGAAAACCAACACGAGCAGCATAAGAAGCAAACCGCTGAAACCAAGCCCAAGGATCCTAGTTATACCCATAGAGTGATCGTTGTAGAAAGAAAACATGATCAGGACGGCTAGGGTCCTGAAAAACAAAGAGGCTGATACATATAGACAATCTCAGATAAGAAGCCATGCAGAAATGCATTCTTGACATCAAGCTTATGAACAGGCCAATGTCGATAAAAAACAAGACTCAAAATTGTGCGTATAGTAGCCGGTTTGACAACCGGACTAAAGGTCTCATCTACATCAATACTTGCAAGCTGTGTACTACAATTTTCCATAATACGAGTCTTGTAGCGACTAAGACTGCCATCTGCATTATGTTTGTGTCGAAAAAGCAACATAGCACGAACAATGTTCATGCCTGATGGTTTAGGCACAAAAATCCAAGTTTTATTTTTAGTTAATGCATTATACTCATATAGCATAGCACTATACCAATTCGGGTCATTAACTACATGGGTGTAAGATTTGGGAAGCGGGGAAATGGTGGACACATTAAGGGTAAAACATTGGGTAGGACTGTTAGAACCAACACGAAAGCGAGTAACCATGGGGTGAGTCAAGACGAGATTAGGATTATGAGGCGGTGCGGGTGAACTAGGTTGTGAGGTGGTACCGGGCTGTGAGAGTTTTTTTATTAGGTCCGGGCATAGTGGCTTGGTATACAAGTGGGGAGATGGCTTGGTGGGCAGCGGTTTGGTTAGTGGGTTGGGATGGTGATTGGGTTGGGAGCGATGTGGTAGTTTAGACAGGAGTGGGTGTAGGTAAGTTTAGGGGGTGGTTAATATACGTTTTTGGATAACGTTAGGGGAGGTATCAAGGAAGGTGTACGATGGTGCCGTATTAGGATTCATAGAGCCATAATGGAACACCGTCTCATCAAAGGTAACATGACGAGAAAGTATTATCTTGTTGGTGTTGAGATCAAGACACCTATAGCCACGATGGTTGGAGGGATAACCAAGAAAAATAGCATGTGTGGCACGCAGTTCAAGCTTGTGATTGGTGTTAATGTGAGGGTAACAAAGACAGCCAAAGATTCAAAGATCCGTGTAGTTTGGGTGGGTCTTGTAAAGATGAATGTGAGGAATGTCATTGTTTATGGCTGTGGAAGGTATAATGTTGAGGAGATAGGTTGCCATATGAAGGGCTTCAACCCAAAACGTTGGTGGTAAATGTGCTTGAAATAAAAGTGTGCGAATGAGGTTGTTAATGGTACATATCTTCCGTTCTGATTTGCCATTTTTTTCAGATGTTTTTGGGAAAGAGAAGCAATGATATTACCATTGGATGAAAATAATTGGTGTAGGGCATGTTAGGATCATATATTTATTGTGTTTGATGATTCGGGTGGTCTAGGATGGTGGTGATACAAGTATGCCATGTTTTAGAGAGAAAGAGTGAGAGGGTGTTCTTGGTAGAGACTTGGTTAACAAATGAAAGGTTAGATTGAATGAGAAGCACTACCCCTTCCATGGATGGAAGGGGTATTTATAGGTACAAAGCTAACGTCCTCCTGACGGGCTATGGATCAGGCATACAGTGGGTAAAGACCCGTCCTTCCTCCACGATGTTACTCTAAACTAATCTACGCTACTATCTAACTAATAAACTACTAAATAACGTAAATAACTATAAGTCTACGAGCTAACATATGCTATACTATAATTTGGGTGACCGACACTTTAACATGGAATTTCCAATTCCTAACAATCTCCCCTAAGGGAGGTCACCCCATGAAATACATTTTGCATCCTAGCATTCTTTCTTTGTCTTCGTTCTTGAGCTCGTAGACTTCCATTCTTCATGTTCTGCAATCTTTGTGCATTAGTAGCGAATCTTCAAAGTCTGCATTGATGTGTACTTATAGTGGAGGCCTTTAACTGATCCACATCTTTGATGATATTCGAGCTTTCATTGAGATCATCAGCCATAGTAAATCTCTGGATCACCCTTTATTGTGTTGCCATCATGTGAAGTTCTGACTTTTGGACCGACATGCTCACACTTTCAGGATCATGACATCTTTCCATCAAAGTAGCGAAAGCTTTACTGGTTCATGATATTTGCAGCAGCATAGCAGAAGCATAGTATAAAAATATCAGAGCCAGGTTATGTAGATATGCACCAGTCATGATTTCTTCAATTAAGTGTGGATGCTGTGAGCATGCGGCTTTGGATTGACTTCTCAATTCTGATCAGCTGCAACCGTCCAAATATACCCGCAAACAACAGTTAGAAATAAAACACATGAAAGTGTCTTTGATCACTTTCGTTGAATTGAGGTACACGGCCCACGGTTCCCCGTTGATCAGTACAAGTACTGCCTGCGATCAGGTATAATTCTGAAGAATCTCCTTGACAGGGTTTCGCAGCTATTCTAGGTGTTCTCAAACCAGAACGTCTCAAAGAAGACAACACAGAGTGAGTGAACCAGGGAATTGAGATTCACTGATTGATGAAAAATTGATTTGAAAACAATCGCGTATTGCTTAGAAGAAAGAGTTTTGCAATACGACGAAGGTTTTATGAGAAAGTTCAATTTTCAATCATAAATACTTTTTGTATTTGAAAAGAGTACACATTCGATGTGCTAGATAAAAGAAGAGATTCGCACATCGAACGGTTTTTCCAAAAGTATTTTTCAATCAGAGATACTTTTTGTGTTTGAAAACATGAATACACATTCAATGTGCTAGAGAAAAGAAGATTTGCACATCGAACGGTTTTTCCAAAAGTATTCGTTGATTGTACAATAATTCGTACGACCAGGCCTTCGATGGTGATCGAAGGGTATGAGGGGTGATATGCTTGCGCCAAACTTGTAGCCAATCTGCAATAAGAAATAGTAGACACTTCGTTAAGTGATTGCGCAGGGGTTGGGCCCTGCGAACCACCTCCGGCGTGAGAGTAAGTATGTGATATGTGTTGTAAATAATATGGAGTATGTGAAATACTGTGTTGAATGAACATACCATTGAAATGACTCGTCCAACCTATTTATAGGTGATAAAATAGCTTGGAGAGTGTTAGCACACGTTTAGGAGATCATGGGGGGCGTCCCCTGATTTGTGGTAACCGTTAGGGCTTCATCCCCACTATCTCGGACTTGGCGGGGAAGCTAAGGAAATAGTGGGAACGTGGGGGAAGACCAAGTCAAGGTTCTTCTTTTTCTTGGCATCTTCAAGAGAAGACACCGAATGGCATAGGCCTTCGGCTGGCGAATTCCCAACTGGTAACCATGTCAATGATGAATGGTTTTACCCCACCAATGACTTATGAAGAAAGACTTGGGTCTTCGTAATGCCATTTCGACTGAGACCGAAGGGGAGTCCTTCGACCTGATCGGAGGGTACGTCATCAAGCCCCCCAGTCAAAAGTGATATGTACGAACAAGAAATGTTGCTTACGACTCAGAAATAAAAACGAAACCTCCTCTTCGTCACAAAAAACGAACGAAGATGAAAAGTCTTGTACTTATTGACCGTAATTAATGCAAACACTTATCCTAACCACTCCCTTTTCCTCGATAAAAGTAAATGGCATTTCAAATTTTAAAAAGGGTTTGAAATTCGGTGGTAAGGGGATAAGTCAGGACACGTGTAGGGCCGAGATTTAACATATGTAGGGGTATATAAAATGTAAAAACAGTAAAACCCTAACATAATTTTATCTCTCGCCCAAGTTTTTCTCCTACTAAAACCTCTTCCGATCAAGCTTTCGATCAAACAAGGTAAAGTGTTCCTTCGTATCTATTTTCAAATACGTTATTGTGGATTTTAGAAGGATCAATGTCTACCAATAAAAAATTTGTAATCAAACAACAAGGTTGCACCTTGACAAAGGAGGAGCTCAAAGCGTTCCTCACCGATTACCCAATTCCAAAAGAACATAAAATCATGCTACCTAGTAGAAATCAAGGGATATTTGATGCCCCCGAAAACTATGTAGGCCTGTATACCCATCCATTCACCACCTCCAACCTTAGGATACCGTTGCACCCTTTGATTTTAGAATTCCTCCGGTACTATGAGGTACACATTTCTAGGTTCAACCATTTTGGCCTAGCCAACCTTACGACATACATTGTGATGTGCAAAGCTTATGGGTTCGAATCATCATTGACTGTGCTTAGGGGTTTTCTGAATTTATACCCTGGAGGAGATTGGTTGACCTTAGCTAAGAGGGGTGAAAGGGATGTGCCCATTCTCATAGATAGGCCATTTACGAATATCAGGAACTGGAAAGGCAAATTCTTTTATATCCAAAACACCATTATCCCTCCGACATACTCTGCATCGTTAAACCCAGAATTTCAATTTGACGAAAAAAGGTTCAACGATCCCTTGCCCTATACTGTGAGAAGGAACCCTTTGTATCAGCGTTTGGCTCGTCATCCAGCTGATTGCCAAACATTCCCTGAGCCAATTCTTTTCATGGCTGGCATTGCTGAAAGATGGGAGGGATCTCCTTTGGTACCTGAAATTATTTATGATGGAGAAAGTATGTATTTTTGTGATTAATATAAGAAATAAAAACTTATCTTTCTGATATTTATCTTATTTGCTCCTTCGTGCAGAAATGTCATTCAGAAACTTTGTGGTAGCTGGTGGTGCAAAGGAGGTGAGCTTCATTCCAAAGAATCCCCAAGAGATGAGCTATGGCGTGGGCTCTCCGTCAGTGTCAATAAATAACAATGATGTGGAAGCCCAGCCCATCGAGCCTGTATCCTCTGCTCCTCCGTCAAAGGAACTCATAGATGTGGAAGACCAACTTGTGGAGAATGTTGCTGACTCTGATGAACAAGTCTCCGAAGGACAGTTAGCCATCGTAGGACCCTCCGGCATAGGTGAGAGGGTCCGAAGCAGGAAAGGTGCCAGTGCAAAATCTTTGAAGTCCGCTTCGAAGAGGAAGCTCATCCTACCTACTCCTCCCTCTCGAACTACCCGGCAAAAGAGTGCCCAGGGTAAGGCTGTGGAATTTCCAGCCATCGAAGAGCCCAGCGGAGATGATATCCATGGTAATGTTTCTTGCCTGGAGAAGAAGTGTGAGGATGCCTTGGAGGATTTTGACAAAAACCCCTTGGTGCAAGATCTCGTGAGAATGAATCAACTGGGCGAAATTTTGAATCGCAGGGATAACTATCGAAGGCTCAAAGGTCATAGGCTATAAAGAGCATATATCAGTTCTTTCATCTAAGTGCGGAGGTCTCGAACAAGAGAGCGAGGTTCTTTGGACCAAGAAATCAAGCTCGAGAAAAGGTAGATGGGTTAAACCTTCGTCTGAAGATGCTGAAGAAGGATAGGGTGGACTTGGTAACCAAGGTGATCCCAATGTTGCTATGGAACTTTACCATAGCGATGATGTGGGGATTGCAATTGGGAACTTGGTGAATGCGGCCATATTCCATGGCAAGTGTACCACTTTGGAGGAGATAGCTGCGACGGAGGAACCGGTGAAGCTGGAGGAAGTTCCATACTACAGGGCAACTCATGAGTAAGAGTATGATGATGCACTAATCACTTAACGCTTTAGAGTTCCCTTTCCTACAGATGTGACGAAGGATCCAGCGGCCTCTATTGAGGACCTGCGGCCAAGAAGCAAGGAAAGTCCAGCCTCCGTCTCCCTCTGAAGACTCTGTCAAGGCTCCCTCAGTTGTTGATCCTACTCATTCCAAAGTTTGATGAATGCAACCATGTGGTTGTAATTTGATCCCAGTGGTATGTACCTGTTTAAAACAATTAGTCTGTGTTCTTTTCCAGGCTTCGTTCCAGATGAAACAATTAACATTTGGTATGTGTGATGTAGGCTACGGCCTAATACAATGTTTTGTTTGGTTGGATCGTTAAGGCTACGGCCTATTTAGACTATTTAAACTAGTCATTAATCTACATTAAAGCCACTAGGGCTTGTATTTTGCCATGTGTGATTCTTCTCTTTTTACTTGCGTAAAAAAAATTTTACAACCTAAGGCGTATGGTAGATGCATAGCCTAATTGTGTGTAGATACTTGATTCGTTGAGGTTTAGGGGTGTCTGTGTATGGATAAAACCACAATATCGATATCAAAAATAACCACAAGGAATGATTTAAAATCCATTTAGGAAAAAGGATATTGAATCAAAACCCGTGAGTGATAGTGATCTGATTTGAAATCAGTCGTTTAACGAGGTGTGAATGGGCAACGTCGTTATTGGTTCGTTATTAAAATGCTCAATGTTTTGGATTTAAGATTATAAAACTACGGGAATGGGAAAACAATTAAGGAAAATTACACTACGGGGAATCCTAAATAAACGATTTAAACTAAAACGTAATAAACGAAACGAAAATAAAATGCAACTACGTCTATTCTAAGTCCTAAAAATAATCTAAAATTACTTTCTAACTAAAAATGATATTAGAAAATTAACTAAGAATTAAAACTAATTTTTATGATTTTTCTGAAATTTATTTGAATTAAAAACTAATTTAAAACTAATTTAAATGCTTAAAATTACAAATTAAACTAGGAAAAATCTGGAAAAATTATTTTTTTGCTTTTTATAATTTTCTTAATCTAGGAAAATTGAAAAATTATTTTTTAGAAACTTTTCTGATTTAATTGTATTAAATGCTATTTAAAAAGTCCTAAAAACTGTTTTTAATTAAGAAAAATAACAAACAGTGGTGAAAAATTATGAAAAATTCAGAAAAATTCTAAAATATTATTGGAAATCTAGGAAAAATGATAAAATATATTTTGGAACAGTGGAAATGAGAGCTATAGTGAACTGTTTAATTATAAGCTACTTTAAAATAAGCTACAAGCTATAATTAAAAACCAGAAGCTACTAGGATCCAAATTAAGCTAAAACTGAGTGAAATCAACTTGAAACAACTGAGCTATACCACAGAATATCAAGCAACAAGCTTATGAGTGCCAAATCAAATAAGTGCAAATCAGTCCTGAGGTGCTCAATTCAAGCTTAAAAATAAGTTATCTATCCTACTTGGAACTCAACACCAGATATCAGATCCTCTAAAGGACCTAGCTAAGAACAGTTAAACCAAATTTCAGGTCCTAACTATCTAGAATGACCCGTGCAAGGCACAAAGATGCACGGTTCACACTCAGTGAATCTTGAGTGTGAACAGGAAATCAGAGCTTATTGATCCTTATTTAGTGCTTATAATGATTCCCAAAAATTCCACAAAATTCACTTTTCAAAAATAGACCAGCTGAACTAGCAAATCCCAAAATTTCAATAGAATAGGAATAGAAGTGAAGCTATGAAAAATCCATAAGTTTTGTGAAAACCACTTTTGACACTTTTGACTATTTAGCACAGTTATGAAAATTTGACCAATTTGAACTTTGATTCAATTTTGTTAACTGAGATTAATGTTTCAAGCTAAAACAAAGTTAAATCAAGCTTCTCTAACAATATTTAGACCTAAATCAAGCTTTAGAACTTCAAAACTCCAACTGATACGAAAATGAAAACTGATTTAAAAGGATTTTGACTATTTGTAAGTGCAGATGCAAATTATGAACTAGAGTGAGCCTAATTATCCTACAAAATACTTAAACAGTAGATCTCAACCTCTTAACAAGCTTCAAACTCAGATTGATGATCTGATCCAAACACACCTTAAGCTAACTGTTAAGCAAAGATTAAACACTTAATCTACTTTTCAACCTTAATTATCACTAGATCTAAGTTTGTTTATTCAAATTATACCTATCTGCAATAATCTAAACTACTAATAACCTCAAATTCAAAATCAAGCAACTATGTACTAGTCTAATATGATGCAAACATGAGAGATATGAAACATTAAGATTATAAATCAGCTACACAGATCAACTAATCAACTAATAAAGTAAAACTATTCTACATAAAACGCAATTAAACTACTGACAATATATCTATCCTACTGAATCAGATACTAGATGAAATATGGAACTTACAAGTGTCCAGCCACGATGGCTTGCCTCTGATTTCAATGAAACAGTAACCTAAATCTGATATTAACCCCAAAGTAAACACAATCAACCCAAATCCATATCCTTATCAGCAATTCAGATCCACAAGAGCTTAATGGCTGCAGTTTGACTTATGTTGACTGGTTTTATGATTTAGTTGTGAATTTAGATTGAAATGAAGATAAGCTCACTATAAGCTATAAGAAACTTAAATGAGCTTAATGAAACAGTAGCTGAAGCTTAAGATAAGCTTATAAGAGCTTGAGAGTATTTTTTTTATTTTTCAAATATTTTTCTGATTTATTTTTTATTTTTGATTAAGATGAAAACAAACTGCAATTACTTTTAGATTAAGCTAAAATGATTTGAACAACATTAATAAGCAATAATCAGTAACAATCAAGGATTAAACAAGGATTTATAGAATGAAGATAAATTTCATTAAAACTTTAAAACTAAGAGTACAAGAACTGAATTAACTTTAAAACATTAAAAACATAAAGACTGAATTAAAATTACAATTTAGCTACTAAAAATGAAGGTAAGAAAAGGTGTCCTCAATTCATGGGTGAAGGGGTCTTTAAATACTAGAGCTCAAGCCTCTTAGAAGGATCCAGAAACCATCTTGTGCTTTCTCTGAGTTTTTTCAGTCCCTTGGATCATGTATACACCTCATCCCATCAATATCTACCCTTGGATTACTAACACCACGTCCCTTCCCGACTGATGAGAGCAAGGATTTGGAATGTGACACACGTTGCCAACGGCATCCGTGTGTGTGTGTGGTGTCGAGCGGTAACTACCCTTAATTAAAGTGATTTGGTCAATTACTCTGGGGTAAATGGGTTCATACCCTGGGGATTTTGGGGGTGAGTTTTGGCGGGAGGGTTTTTATTCTTTTCGGTTTCTGTTGACTGGGTTAGTGGTGGGTTGACCTGGGTTAATACCGGGTAAAGGGTTTTAAACGGGTTGAGTTATAAACCGGGTATGGGATAGTGTGTGGTTTGGGCTTTTGTTTATTTTGGGCCTCAAGGTGTAATAAGGATTTGGACTAGACATGTATACATAGAAGCTTATAAGGGTTAAACTTGTACAAACTGATTTTTCAAGGACCAAATGTGTAATTCTGAAAATGTCTTCCAAGGGCCAATCTTGTCCTTCTCAAATAATCCAGGGACCACTTTTGCCATCTTTGAAAATTTCTAGGACCAAACATGTCAGTTCCGAATCTTAGGGACTAAAATCGCCATTTTAAGAATTGATTGTCCAAACTTGCAAATTCCTTTCCCAGCCTCGGCTTTTGCACTCTTCTTTCTCTCGTGCTTGGTTTTCTTTGGTTTTGGCTTTTCTTGTCCGTTTTGTCATATCCGTACCTGCACATGCAAAAACTCAAGAAACACGCAAATATTAAGCATTAACGGCTCTTTCTTGGTTATTTTGGGTCAGCTTTGATAAACAAAAGATATGTGTTTAAGCACATATCAAAATACCCAACGAGACCATTGTCGTGTCCCCACGCAATGCAATCAACTCACGCTTCTAAAACCAAGGATTTCAATATCTTTCTACTAAATCTATGAAGAAGTAGCAAAGATTCCTCAAAAGAGATTAAGAACCCTTAATTATAAAAACGCCCCGTTTACCTTTTAATTCACATGTAGATATTACGATTAAGCACATTCCGGTTTGTTGAACTTTCATGTCGATCAATAACTCCAACATTTTTCAAAAGACACGTTAGGATCACGGAGTAGGAAACACAACACAGCGTGAAGTTACCATACGGATAGAATACATCGTCCCTGATTTTCACAAGTCCCCAAACTAAGCGTAAAATCGAAATCATTGTTACATATGACTCTAGATGCTAACACTACCCATGGAAGTTACTTGTGTAATTACCTTTTGCTCCCATTTTCCTATTTTCCTCTAGATTTTTTATTTTTGTGAGAAATGAATTTCTTCAAATTTCTCATTTCGATAACTTTTATTCCGATAAAGATGAAGCTAAGTAAGCTAATTAGTTATCCACCTTCCCTCGAAAACCGTTGCACACAAGAATGAGGTCCACATCAAGGTCCTAATTTAACATGATTTAGGGAGATAACTCCCGGATTCAAAGTTTGGCTTAACACTTATTTCAGCACATTTGCATTTTTGCAACTTAGGCCCCTGGTCTTTTCAACCACTAATTCAACGGGATTACCGTTTTATCAGAAGTCTTATTATGACTTTGGATTTTTCCTCTGCCTTTTGGAAGTCTATGACAACTTTTATGGCTTTGGATTTTTCAACTTTAATACATTTGGGCTTTATTACATGTCAATTTTTGTGCCAAACTCCAAATCCTACGGCTTTTATAACAATAGAAACAATAGCAACAAACTATCGGAATCGGTTGTCTATTACACCGCAACAGACAGTACCTTGATGTGTACCCAACTCTCATGGGCAAGGATTCTCTAAAGAAGAATAAAGAACTAACTATCGCCAAAAACTAAACATCTTTAATTATTATTTAAGATATGGGGTGAAACAATTTTGTGGGAACAAAAAGCCATAAGTACCTTCGATGGGCTCTAAAGACAACCATCTACTCCACGTTTAGCATCTAAACTCATAAGTAACTCTATCATTCCTCGATCTCCGCAAATTTAAAATCCCAAATAATGAGATCCGTGGATGCTTAGCCGATAATTTTTAGATTATCTATGGTTAAGGGAACAAGCTAGGGCTCAACACGCCGGTCAAGTCAGAATTCTATAACTACCCTCACCAGCGGAAAGTCAACAAGGTGTCAAAACATATATTAACTTAGCAATTTTTTCGTCAAATAATCTCGCATTTTAAAGTAACTTATAAGAAACTAGCAAATTCTTGTTAAGCTTCGCATATATAAAATCACTTAGGGAGACTTGCAAATTCTTGACCTTGTGAGCTAGAATCGCATTTTATAGCCTCTTGTCGAGCAATTAGCAAAGACTTTTTCAAGAAAACGTATATTTAAAGTAACTTCTAAGAAACTCGCAAAGACTTTTCAATCATAAAACTAACAAAAGCTTACAAAAATTTTAAATTTTGCTCATTTTTGCACAATTTTTCATTTCCTAAGGAAAAACGGGGTTCTTGAGAGTACGACAAAAACAAGCAAGTGCGGTCAAATCAAATCGAAGATTACCCTACACCAGACTAGAACGAAACATTGTCCTCAATGTTTAAAAGCAAGGGTATCAACGAAAATCTAAAAGCCATTTATTAAGTATGCTCAAAGATAAACGTTAGTCGATAAGATTAGGATATCGGATTTCCATCAGCATCGATCATGAAACTCGAGTGAGAAAATGACAAACTTCGAGCGAGGGGAGTCTTCATATCGGAAATCCTAAACACAACATCACAAACAACCAAACACGAGAAATCAAAGAGGCTAACCCCTTCACGTCACTTATTAGAAAATAGAAAGAAGATAGAGATAAGCATGGAATGCCTCCCACGAAGCTATCATGTGTTTGACCCACGAGTCGCTAGCTACTGACTCGTCCCGTCATTTGTCCTGGGGAAGAAAATGGTAGAGATACCAGGGTCAAAAATGGTGTCCTCATTCCCGAAAGAATGAGACTGGGTGGGTTGGGAGGAGAAGAAAATGTCGGGCTCAAGCACATACGGAATAACTCCTCCCAAACTCACATAAGGCATATGAAAGAACGATCCATCATCCGGCGGTTTTGCGGGCGGACGAAGGGATGAAGGATCGATAAGAGAATACTCCAAAGAATTCGGGAGCTCGTGGTATAGAAAGGTGTTACTCAGAGGTTCATCAACGAAGGCATCCAAGAGAGGATCCTTTTTCCGAAAAACTTTGTGATATGAATGTCCTCTCCGATGAGTATCGGGTTTAAAATCTTGTTTCGGAGAGGAAGGAAATCAAAGTATTATCCACGTGAAAAACCTCTCGAGAAATGGGATCACTCTCGGATAAAAAATAATATTGGACCTCAGGATCAACAAGTTTATCTGTCGAAATCTTCACTTCCTTATCTTTCTTCGGAAAAAACGGATCATCATTCTTCTTCATCCATGAAAAAATCGAGTCGGTAGGAGCAAGTTCATCGGTGAACTCCTCACTTTCTTCGTCAAAGAGCGGATTGTCAAAATTTAGAGTATATTCAGAATCGAATTCAAACAAGGGATTTGTGAATGTTTTAAAAGATTCTGGATCGAAGATGTCTCAAAGAAGGTTCCATGATTTCAAAAGAAGGAGTGGGATTTCCACTTAAAGGAAGGTCGATTTTATTAGAAATCGGAGGTGGGACAAGTGGTGTGCTCTTAGAGCTAGCATTTTCCACCACTACCGTTGTAGACTCCTTTTCTTGTATCTTTTTCCGTTCAGCTCGTTGTTGTCGACTCTTAATCGTAAACCTTGAAAGATCAATTCGAGACGTTTTAGGCTCAACTTTCTCCACATCATTCGGATCATCCAGGGCAAGCGGTTCGATATAACACTTTCTCGGTAAAAGATGTCCCCTCCGGGTCAAAAGTAGCATTATCAATCTCAACGGGCTGAATCATCATTAAGAAAGGCCTCGATCTCTTCCCAAATGGGGTCACTATCCGTAGTGAGAGACGGGAAAGAGTCGGTCATAATTGGATGAGACGGTAAAATGGGATCGCCACTTTCTCGAGAAAAATCAATCACACCGATGCTATGAATCGAATGATCATCGGGTGGAGGTTTTGACATTTTTTCGGCATAAAACACTATCTTTTCATTTCCTTTTCGATTAGTTCCTTGGTAATGATCCACAAGGACTTTCGCGGTTCTCAAGAATGTTCTTCCTAAAGTGAGAGGACTCGGTGATCTACTGGTAATCCACGGAAAATGGAATTTATCCACTCGTACCATAACATCGTTGACTACACCAACCGTGTGATCAATAGTTCGATTAGCTAATTCGATAGTCATACGAGTCAGTATAAGATTCTTCAATCCAAGCTCATGATATATCGCAAGAGGCATGAGACTTATGCTTGCAACTGAATCGGTTAGGGCATTACATTCCTCAATATCATTTAAGGAGCAGGGAAGGAGAAATTTCCCGGGATCACCAAGCTTCTTGGGAGCTTGGTTCGAGGAAGAATTAGACGGTGTAGGCTCAAGTGAAATCTTTGAAATTTGTTCCAATTTCTCTTCATAAATCTTTTCAGCAACTTTGATCATATCAGTCGTAAGTTTGAACTTGGTTCCAGAAACAACTTTCATTTTGTCGAACCGTGATTGAATCGATTTGCACGGTGTAAGGTTAGAACTTGGCATTATGACAGAAATAGAAGGAACTTGGGCAACAGAGGTTGGACGTATTTGGCTTTTCCATTATCAAGAGGAATTACCGGGTCCTTTGTCACCTCGGTCTCTCGTGCTACACTCATCATAGGAGAGGAAGTAGTCATCGAGGGCCCATTATCTCGAATGGTAACAGATTTCATTTCTCCCTTCGGGTTTGGAATGGTGTTACTTGGGAGAGAACCGAAACTCGAGGGTTGACTCATTTGGCACAACATTCAACATATTCTCAAGTTTATTCGAAGCATCCATCTTGTTGTTCAAGTTTCGTTCTTAAACTCATTGCTTTGTCTTGTTAATGAAGATTGAAACTCGTTTCTCAAACTTGAAATCTGGGTTTGCATGGTGTGAATTTTAGCATTATTGTCTGAGCGTAATTAATTCATTTGAAGGCAAAGGCGGAGCTTGATAGCTTGAATTTTGATATCCTTGATTGTAATTGACTCCTTGATTCGGGTATTGATTTGATGGGGCTTTGAATTGGTTTTGAACATTTGGCCCACGAACTTGATTCGGATTAAAACGAGTCTGATTGTTCGATTGAGAAAATCCCGGAGGTCCCATTTGATTACTAACACGAGGATTTGGTTCAACTTGAGGACGGTATTGGTTACCTCCGGTTACGGTATTAGCTTCAAAAGGATTTCCATCGGTGGCGGTACAATTATAGTAAGCATGCTATTGGGATATGAAAGTGCTGAAGATATCAAAGTACTGAAGATATCAAAGTACTGTAAGTTGCAAAGTACTGGAAGAAGTTAAAGACTCAAAGTACTGTTAAAGACAAAGTCAAAGTACTGCAATATGAAGTCAAAGTCTTGCAAGAGCAAAACTGTTATATTCGTTTATGGAAAGTATTGTATTCTATGTTTAGATTACTTGTGGTACAAGGTTATCAATTGTAAACCGACTAGGATATCCTTGAGCCTATAAAAGGACTCCTAGATTGGCATTAGAGATATGACTTACGATTTTAGAATTAGAGTTTTAGAGAAAGTTCGATTATCTTAGAGTTGTATTAGAGTATCGCATAATAAGCGATTTAGAGTTTATAATAAAAGGTTATTCTTCTTAGCTTTGTTAAGTAAATTCAGCGTACTTAATAAAGATTACTCGGTGTTTCTTTGTTAATAACTTAGGATTTATCCGAGGTTATTAAACCTTAACAAGCTAGTTAAGATAGTTTGATTAAAGTATATCGATCCAACAAGTGGTATCTGAGCTTGTGTGGAAACTCTGACTAGGAAGAAACCCTACTACAACAATATTCAAGATGTCGTGCATCCAACTCTATCACAAGGTATGTTCTAAGTGTCATGATTTTTATCATAAATTACTTCGCAGTTATGTGATTGAGAGAGATAGTTGTGTTAAGGCTAGGAGTAGCAGGTTATCAAATAACCTTAGAATCTATGGAAGCCAAAATTTTAGCACATGAAACTAATGAAGTAGCTTGGGCTGAAAAAATATGAACAACAGGATTACCAGTTAAAGCTTAGTGAATGGAAATTAAACGTAAAATTGTGAGAAATTAACTAAGGAAAGAGATGATTTGTTAGCTAAGTTTGCTGCTTGGGGTGAAGCTGTTCTGTCACATGTTTCTTATGTTCAAAAACAGCAAAGAGCCTATCTTAAAAGCGGATTAGGTTTTGGTATGGATTTTAGTAACATAGAAAAAAACCAATCTAGTAATCAGGATGAAGATGAGTATGAGGATATAACCACTAGTGATGAAGAACTCATTAATTATGTAGATACATCTAGTAATGGTTCAATAAGTGACTCACCTCCTGAATATAAGAAAGCTAATGATTATCATGCTGTTCCACATCCTACTGACATTCATCAACCCCTTAGGCCGATGTTTCGTTTGGAATAGACAGTCTAGCGTTTAGGAAAAAGCTAGTTGCTAAATCTAGGTCGAAACACCCAAAGCTGTAAACGGTTCAAAATCAAGCGTTCTTTAAATCAAAGTATGCGCTCCACAAGCATACCTTCTTCAAAACCTTTTCAAAACATACGCTAAACCTTTTTGGGATAATTTTGGTCAAAACAAGTTTAATCACTCACCAAGAAGGCAAAATAATTTTGGGCATAGACATAGAAAATGTCACTTTGACAGTATGGGTCAGAAACTGTGTTTGTGTGTTTCAGTCCTACTCATCTAATTAAGGATTGTGAACATCACTCAAAATACCTTATAAAATTTCCAAAGAACAGGGTACAACCGAAACCTAGAGTACAAACCAGTTTGGACTAATTCAAATAGGTTTAATCACAGAAACTTCACATCAGATCATAGATACCCACAACAGAGAGACCTTCATTATCCAGATTTCTCCAAAGTACGTTAACTCTGGCCCAGTACTTTCACAAATGCGCTCGACAAAACAAGGTATCTGATCACAATACTTGGTATAGAAATTCTAGGCCATCTCACTATCAACCTAGAAGGTATTCCAATTCACATAGGAGATTTAGATCAGAGGAACCAAGTGTTAAAAGCATGGGTTAAGAGGAAAGGGCGGGCAGTACTTTCAACCAAAAAGTGAATCGATGTTTTGTGCTACAAGAAAAAGAGATTTGTGTTGAAAACCAGAAAGTTTTGAAAATCCACATGTTTTGAATAACAAGATAATACTGGATCATGCTTTAGAAAACAGTGGAGATTATATACTCACAGAATGTGAGTATGTCACTCCACAAGGGGAACACAAGTCAGTAATGGCTTGGGTTCCTCAAAGCCACTAACTTTTTCATCTTATTAGACAGGGCAACCCAGAAGAAGAGCTTAAAGATCATTTTGATAGTGGTTGTTCTGTGAGCATGATAGAGACAAGGGTTTCGTCAGGTGTTTTGGAGTATATTTAGCTACTAAGCTATGTTTGAGGGGAGGACTATAGGGTGTTAGTATAGTCTTGTGTATTGCTTGAGGGGAGGATGCTTGTTGATACTTAGTTTATATGAAGATTTTGGCAAAGTCTGTTTTTCCGAAAGTACTGCTTGGAAGTATGCTTGGGAAGATACGCTTATGTGGAAAGTACGCTTTTGGTATTAAAGTACTTGTTCCAACGGTAATATTGATGGGTAATTGATAATACTTGGTAACTTTGTTATTATAGGTCGTGATTTTTCAAATCCTACCTATAAATAACTACTTTCGATTTCCCTCTCATATTATTACTTTACATCTTTTCCATACTTATCTCCCGATCACCATCTCTTTCTTCTTCAATAAAATCTTTATTGTGCTCACTCATTCAAAAATGGCGAATCGTTTAACTGTTTCTAAGCACAATATGGTGGCTAATTTGGACAAGACTGAGGCGAATATGGCTTTCTATGATATTGTTGATTATCTTCTTGGTGTACTATTAGTTATGCTCTTTTGGTTGAACCGGATGTTATTGAACCATGGATTCAAGAATTTTGGGCTAATGCTAGAGATAACATGGAGGAGGATGATTATTATATTAGATCTAATTCTTTGGACGGACTATCAAGATTACAAGCCTCTATTAGAAGATTTATTATTTGGAGATGAAGATGGGGCTATTTGATTTGACAAGCAACTGATTTGGGATACTTTTAGGAATCTTGGTTATGAAGGATCTTTAACAGAACAAACATTCAAGAAAGCATTATTCTGTCCTCAATGGAAGTTTTTGATTCATGTACTACTTCATTGCATAAGTTCTAAAAGTACTTCTTGGGAGCAGTTTGGGTCTAATATAGCATCTGCAGTGGTTGGACTAGCTATTGACAGAGTGTTTAATTTTTCAAAGCTTATTTTGGATGGGATGCTATCACATATATCCTCTGGGTCAAAATGGCTAATGTACCCAAGGTTTGTACAGGTTTTCTTAAACAAGCAATTGGTTGATGTTCCAAAACCTGCGCTTTGTTACTGTTATTGTGCAACAAGCCAAAATCTTTACATTTATGGCTAGGCAAAGTGCTTTTGTTGAGTGGAGATATTCCATTAACTCCTACAATGATGGAAGTTGTTCAAGCATGCGTAATGGTGGAAGGATGAAGAAAGTGAAGCTCGATTACGTACATGGTAGCTTCACAAAGTTCGTTTCAAAGATCGCTTCAAGTCTTTGCCTCACAAGGTACTGCATCTTTACAGTCTTGTTTCTCCAAGCCGAGGTTCAAGCGAGATTGAAAGAACACCTACTCTCCACAACAATCTGTTCTTTGAAGAACATTCACATCTTCAAGGTGATGATCATACTATACCTCGTGAAGGATTGACTTTGGATAATTATGCTTTGACAAGGGAGCTTATTAGGTTGAACAAAGACGTTGAGTTTCAAGCTAAAGCGCTTAGGAAATTGAAACGTAGGTATGTTTGGTTGAGGAATTTTATTAAACCATATATTCAAGGTTTCAACTTATGGGTTAAAGAGGAAAACAAACGTCGAAAACAACTTCGAAAGGAAAAAGCGAAGAAGGTTCCTAAATCATCTTCTGTCAACTTGGGGAGGAATTTAGAAAAGGAAAATTTGAAAGAAGATGTTGCGAAGAAGAAAGAATCTGTAAGTACTGCAGAAATGATTATTTCAGATTCGAGGTGGAAGTTCAAATCTCGATATTCACGATGTACGAACATCAAGGTACTTGATGTTCAAGGTATTGAACATCAAAGTAATGTTTTCATGATACATCTAGTCAAGTAATTACACCAAGGGTATTGAATTTTGAAGAAGATCTGGTCCTTACAATTGTTATAGAAGAAGAGAGAGGAAGCTACATTCAAACCCATTTACTCACTGAAGTGATGATGAATTAATTGCTACAATATTAGATTTGTCACAACCAAGAGGAGGAGTTACTATTAGAGATGTACAAGAAGAAGAACAACCAACAACTTCTCAACCTTCATTGATCCAAAGATAAAGGGAAAGGTATTCTGGTTGAAACAAAGAAAAAGAAACTCACTTTGGCAGAACTTAGAGCAATTGAAGTTGCTAGGAATGAAGCTGCTGCTAGAAAAGTTCAAGAAGAGTTAGATGCTCAAGATAGAAAAGAACAGGAAGCTCAAGAAGCTGAATAGAAAAGCGACTCAAAAGGTGCAAGATAAATTAGATCTTTGAAGCTTGAACCTTTGATCTCCTACACTGTTAGATATATGCCAAGAAGACCTAATTTAGCTAAGGATAGGAATGCTATGATGGCTTATTTAGAAGGTCGAGGATATAAGGGTTTGCAGAAGTTAAACTATGTTGATATGAAAAGACTTATGATCTGAAAGCAGCTTATAAGAGTGTTGTTTGATATTAAAGACTTTAGAGAAGCTCATTGGACTGAATCTGGCGAAAGGAAGAAAGAGCAAGAAAGAAAAACGAAGTTACAGATGTTCAGTTTTCAAAGAAAAGGTTGAATTAAGATCACGAGAGACTAGAGATGAATTGAAAAATTATCTCAGAATGGTAGATTTTGATTATACAAAGGAAGATGATGACATGAAGATGAACAGATCAAAGATCAGTGTTTTTAAAGTTGTGAAATCCAAGAATGAAGAATACATGATTTTTCATAAAGAAGATGAAAGCTTCAAAGTTTTCAAAAGGCTATGGGATTTACTGCATATTATAGATAGAGTAGACCTATTCTACTTATATCATGTTGTGAAGGCTTACTTTGAAAATAATCCATTGGAAGGGATTGGTTTGATTTTACATGGTGATCTTATAACTTTATGGGAAACTGATGAATAGAGCACTGATGATATCTGGAAGAATCAAGAAAGTCGGAAATAGTTTCTTTGGAGATTCTTTGAAGAATCTGGAGTTCATGTTTTGGAACTAGAAAATGGAACAATGATACACATGTTTGCTGAAAGAAGATATCCTCTCACAGTTGAGCTCATGAGAAGAATGCTAGAGCATGGATTGGAAGTGAAAGAGGATAATGAAACTGCTTGCATGGTTATCAACTTGTTTATAAACTGGACTACCATTGCGAGAATGATCAATAACGGTATGAATTTTATTTGAATAAATACTTTTGATATATCAGACTTTTATTCAAAGTGCTAGCGATCAGACAGTACTTTCATCAAAGTACTTGTTTCTGAACTAAACCGTTAAAAAATTTAGAAGAAACCTTGTTGCTAAGTAATAAATATTTTGAAATAAAGGTTTAATAAATGGGTTTTGTGATGATAACATCAATAGGTTATCAATCCACCATGGTTACAAAAGGATTGACTAATCCATGAGCAAACGGCTCCGGTAAAGATATATCAAATCCGTTTTTAGTTGACAACTTGCTAATAAGTTGGATGGTATTCAACTCACCATATCAGTAATATGAAGAGTTGGCTAGCACAAAATGGCTTGTGGTAAAGGTCGTGGAAAAACCATTATTATTAGTTCACCATTAAAGTAAGAAGTGACTTTGGTGGTAAAGACAAAACAAATCGTTGATAGTGCGGTGGTTTGCTAAAAATCATATGGTTATCAATGTACCATGGTCTTACACACAAAACATTTGGCCTCCAGAGATAATGGCTTTGGTAAAGAGTTCTAAATCCATTAATTTTTCAATGATTCACTTGAAAGTGATGAGAATAGTATGCAACTTAAACTGAATTACTGTACAAATTGTCATATGTTCTGTGTTGAAAAGATGGAGCTTCTTGAATCTTTGTGAAAAATTCTAAGAGATACTTTGACAAGAACAGTGTTCAGAGATAAAAGCTTAAAGACTAAGAAACAATCCGTCTTTAAAAGATGAAGCTTTTAAAGATATATTCACAAAGGAACTTGAAGTCAAGCAAGTAGAATTCAAGTTAGGGGAGGATTGTTGGGATATGAAAGTACTGAAGATATCAAAGTCTGAAGAATTCCAAAGTACTTAGTTGCAAAATCTGGAAGAAGTTAAAGACTCAAATACATTAAAGACAAAGTCAAAGAATACTGCAATATGAAGTCAAAGAATACGCAAGAACAAAAGAACGTTATATTCGTTTATGGAAAGAATTGTATTCTATGTTTAGATTACTTGTCGGTACAGGTTATCAATTGTAAACCGACTAGGATATCCTTGAGCCTATAAAAGGACTCCTAGATTGGCATTAGAGATATGACTTACGATTTCAGAATTAGAGTTTTAGAAAAAGTTCGATTATCTTAGAGTTGTATTAGAGTATCTGCATAATAAGCAGATTTAGAGTTTATAATAAAGGTTATTCTTCTTAGCTTTGTTAAGTAAATTCCGCGTACTTAATAAAGATTACTCAATGTTTCTTTGTTAATAACTTAGGATTTATCCGAGGTTATTAAACCTTAACAAGCTAGTTAAGATAGTTTGATTAAAGTATATCGATCCAACACATGGGGGCCACCACAAGCAGTACAAGTCGTTTCCACCGCTTTGACTTGAGCGGTGGAGAAGAATTATCTTAGCGGTCTTAATCTTAACCAGCACGAATCATATCCGTAAGCTTATCAATCTTAGCATCGGTGCTAGACGTATTTTCGGTAAGACGGGGCGATGGTGTAACACTCACCGGCGACAACCGATTTGCTAAGGAGTGCGAACGGTTTGTTCTCAATAATCGACAAGGCATCTCGTTGATCGGTCAACAATTACCACCTGCGCGGCATTGAGAGAGTCTTGATCAGTCTCATTCAAACCGTTATAAAGCGTATCAAGTTGGTGTAATTCCGTAAAACCATGATGGGGACATTGCCTAAGCAAATCTTTGAATCGATCCCATGCCTCACTAAATGATTCATCAAATCTTTGTGTGAATTTTGTTATTTCATTTTTTAAGCTTGTTGTTTTAGGCGGTGTGAAGAATTCATTCACAATTTTGACACTAAATTCTCCCATGTAGTTATCGACGAGGGGTAGTTTTTCGAGCCAAATCCGGGCCCCTCAAGTGAAACGGGAAGAGTAGTTGCTTGATAGCCTCTTCCGGAACGTTACGATCTTGATCGTAGACGTGAGCTTGTTAAACCTTGGATATGAGGTGAGGATCGGTCTCAAATCCATAAAATTGGCTCGACGAAACCAAATTTATCAATCCGTGTTTAAGCTCAAAGTTATCGACAACGATTGCCGATACGACGATGGCTTCTCCATAACCCTCGGTGGGTGCTTGGAGTTGCTCTAGCATAGATCGGTTGTCCTCTGCCATTTCGACGATGGTAGTCGGGGATGGTTCGAATATCGGGTTCGACTAATGGGCAGCCCCGCCTTCTTGGAATTGTAGCGGCTTCACGTATGGGTCTTAGTTATTAGAACGAGTGCGCATATACTTTCAAAACCAAGGCAATTAAAAGCGACGGTATTCGAAACAACGATTGAACTTAACCAATAATCCCAAGTGAATAAATCACTTCTATAAGACAAAGCGCAAACAAGGGAGAAGCTTTTTAATTAAGGAAGCTTATTAAAACCGCCTCTTTTCAGCCGCAATTTAATGTCGGCCGTCCTTATACCCACCACACAGGTGTGTTTATCCAATAGAAATAAATCGACTGGCGACACAAAGGCAAGTTTTTGATCTTTGGTTCGAGAACTTACTAATGATAACACCTCCGTTGAGAATGTTATATAATTGATGTATTCTATTTAAGCTCAAAACAAAGAGAAATCTTTTGTATTTTTAATATGATATATATATATAAAAGAAAAAGGAAAATATTTTTTACTTTTTTATTTTATAGAAAAATAGTAACCATGAAGGATCGAGTCACTAATCGTCCAAACCTTTAACGATATTGTGCGACACAACCTCGGCGTGGCGTAAAATTTGATTCGTTGAGGTTTAGGGGTGTGTGTGTATAGATAAAACCACAATATCGATATCAAAAATAACCACAAGGAATGATTTAAAATCCCTTTAGGAAAAGGATAATGAATCAAAACCCGTGAGTGATAGTGATACTGATTAGGAAATCCAGTCGTTTCCCAACGAGGTGTGAATGGGCAACGTCGTTATTGGTTCGTTATTAAAATGCTCGATGTTTTGGATTTAATATTATAAAAACTACGGGGAATGGGAAAACAATTAAGGAAAATTACTACGGAATCCTAAATAAGCGATTTAAACTAAAACGTAATAAACGAAACGAAAATAAAATGCAACTACGTCTAATCTAAGTCCTAAAAATAATCTTAAATTACTTTCTAACTAAAAATGATATTAGAAAATTAACTAAGAATTAAAACTAATTTTTATGATTTTTTTGAAATTTATTTGAATTAAAAACTAATTTAAAACTAATTTAAATGCTTAAAATTACAAATTAAACTAGGAAAAATCTGGAAAAATTATTTTTTGCTTTTTATAATTTTCTTAATCTAGGAAAATGAAAATTTATTTTTAGAAACTTTTGATTTAATTGTATTAAATGCTATTTAAAAGTCCTAAAAGCTGTTTTTAATTAGAAAAATAATAACAAACGATTGGTGAAAAATTATGAAAAATTAGGAAAATTCTAAAATATTATTGGAATCTAGGAAAATGATAAAATATATTTTGGAACACTGGAAATGAGAGCTATAGTGAAACGCTTAATATAAGCTACTAAAATAAGCTACAAGCTATAATTAAAAACCGAGAAGCTACTAGGATCTAAATAAAGCTAAACCGAGTGAAATCAACTTAAAACAATGAGCTATACCACAGAATATCAAGCAACAAGCATGAGTGCCAAATCAAATAAGTGCAAATCAGATCCCCGAGTGCTCAATTCAAGCTTAAAATAAGCTATCTATCCTACTTGGAACTCAACACGGATATCGAGGATCCTCTAAAGGACCTAGCTAAGAACAGTTAAACCAAATTTGGGTCCTAACTATCTAGAATGAACCACAGTGCAAGGCACGCAAGATGCACGGTTCACACTCGATGAATGTGAGTGTGAGCGGAAATCGAGCTTCTTGATCGCTTATTTAGTGCTTATAATGATTCCCAAAAATTCCACAAAATTCACTTTTCAAAAATAGACCCATTTGAACTAGCAAATCCCAAAATTTCAATAGAATAGGATTAGAAGTGAAGCTATGAAAAATCCATAAAGTTTTGTGAAAACCACTTTTAACACTTTTGACTATTTAGCACATTTATGAAACTTTGACCAATTTGAACTTTGATTCAATTTTGTTAACTGAGATTAATGTTTCAAGCTAAAACAAAGTTAAATCAAGCTTCTCTAACAATATTTAGACCTAAATCAAGCTTTAGAACTTCAAAACTCCAACCGATAGAAAATGAAAACTGATTTAAAAGGATTTTGACTATTTGTAAGTGCAGATGCAAATTATGAACTAGAGTGAGCCTAATTATCCTACAAAAGACTTAAACAGTAGATCTCAACCTCTTAACAAGCTTCAAACTCAAGTTGATGATCGATCAAAACACCTTAAGCTAACTGTTAAGCAAAGATTAAACACTTAATCTACTTTTCAACCTTAATTATCACTAGATCTAAGTTTGTTTATTCAAATTATACCTATCTGCAATAATCTAAACTACTAATAACCTCAAATTCAAAATCAAGCAACTATGTACTAGTCTAATATGATGCAAACATGAGAGATATGAAACATTAAGATTATAAATCACTACAAGATCAACTAATCAACTAATAAAGTAAAACTATTCTACATAAAACCAATTAAACTTGGACAATATATCTATCCTCTGAATCGGATACTAGATGAAATATGGAACTTACAAGTGTCCACCCACGATGGCTTGCCTCGATTTCAATAACAGTAACCTAAATCTGATATTAACCCCAAAGTAAACACAATCAACCCAAATCCATATCCTTATTAGCAATTCAGATCCACAAGAGCTTAATGGCTGCAGTTTGACTTATGTTGACTGGTTTTATGATTTAGTTGTGAATTTAGATTGAAATGAAGATAAGCTCACTATAAGCTATAAGAAACTTAAATGAGCTTAATGAAACAGTAGCTGAAGCTTAAGATAAGCTTATAAGAGCTTGAGAGTATTTTTTTTATTTTTCAAATATTTTTCTGATTTATTTTTTATTTTTGATTAAGATGAAAACAAACTGCAATTACTTTTAGATTAAGCTAAAATGATTTGAACAACATTAATAAGCAATAATCAGTAACAATCAAGGATTAAACAAGGATTTATAGAATGAAGATAAATTTCATTAAAACTTTAAAACTAAGAGTACAAGAACTGAATTAACTTTAAAACATTAAAAACATAAAGACTGAATTAAAATTACAATTTAGCTACTAAAAATGAAGGTAAGAAAAGGTGTCCTCAATTCGTGGGTGAAGGGGTCTTTAAATACTAGAGCTCAAGCCTCTTAGAAGGATCCAGAAACCATCTTGTGCTTTCTCCGAGTTTTTAGTCCCTGGATCATGTATACACCTCATCCCATCAATATCTACCCTTGGATCACTAACACCACGTCCCTTCGACCAATGAGAGAGCAAGGATTTGGAATGTGACACACGGATTGCCAACATCCGTGTGTCGATGTCGGCGAAAACATAACTACCCTTAATTAAAGTGATTTGGTCAATTACTCTCGGGGGTAAATTAGGGTTCATACCTAGGGATTTTGGGGGTGAGTTTTGGGGGTTTTTTATTTTTGGTTTTGTTACTTGGGTTAGTGGTGGGTTGACTGGTTAATACCGGTAAAGGGTTTTAAAGGTTGAGTTATAAACGGGTATGGGATAGTGTGTGGTTTGGGCTTTTGTTTATTTTGGGCCTCAAGGTGTAATAAGGATTTGGACTAGACATGTATACATAGAAGCTTATAAGGGTTAAACTTGTACAAATGATTTCAAGGACCAAATGTGTAATCGAAAATGTCTTCCAAGGGCCAATCTTGTCCTTCTCAAATAATCCAGGGACCAATTTTGCCATCTTTAAAAATTTCAAGGACCAAACATGTCAGTTCTGAATCTTCAGGGACTAAAATCGTCATTTTAAGAATTGATTGTCCAAACTTGCAAATTCCTTTTCCCGACCTCGGCTTTTGCATTCTTCTTTCTCTCGTGCTTGGTTTTCTTCGGTTTTGGCTTTTTTTTGTCTGTTTTGTCATATCCGGTACACACGCACATGCAAAAGCTGAAGAAACACGCAAATATTAAGCATTAACGGCTCTTTCTTGGTTATTTTGGGTCAGTTTTGATAAACAAAAGATATGTATTGAATGAAACAAGAGATTTGAAGGAAATGCGTTATATCATTAAGTGGGTAGGGAGGATTACATCATTTTAAGAAATGAATACTAGACGCCTACCTTTAATGCTTCTTTCCCCAAGTGAGAAGAATGCAAATACATTGATTGAAAGAAAAAATAAAAAATGTCCTCAGACATTGTAAGTTTCATCATTAGAACTTACGAAGGGTAGTGCCATTCGTGGTTCTATGAATAGCGTCTCCATCCAAGGTTTCCAGCTTGTAGGCTCCGTTGCCATATGCTTCCTTAATAACGTGGGGCCCTTCCCATGTAGGTCCTAGTTTACCCTGGTACTCGGCTTTACTTGCGCTGTTGAGTCGGAGGACGTATTCCCCTAGTTTGAAGGTCGAAGGCCGAACCCGACTGTTGTAGTACCTTTCAATCTTTTGCTTATGGATAGCCTCTCTGATTGAGGCTATTTCCCTTTGTTCTTCGAGTAGGTCTAGGTTGCTACGGAGTCTTTCTTTGTTATCTGTTGCTTCGAAGTTCATGACCCTTTCAGGTTTCGTTACTTCCGAAGGGATGACAACCGTTGCCATATGTCAAGCTAAAAGGTGTCTCTCCGTGACTTGACTTTGTATGCGTTTTGTGAGCCCAAAGTACTTGAGGTAGTTCATCTACCCAACCGTGGTATTGTATCCCGACCTTCGTTATTCCTTGTATGATGCCCCTGTTAGTAACTTCCACTTGTCCGTTACCTTGAGGATGATAGACGGAAGTGAAGGATTGTTTGATATTCAGGCCTCGCAAAACAAGAATACCCCTTCGCTGACTTATGGAAAACTAGAAGGGGGTTGAATAGTTTTACCGATTTTACGTTAGTTTCAAAAACTTTTAGATTCGTTAATATGTGAGATCTTGTGGATGTAGAGAAAGTATAGATCTAATGATAAAGCAAGTAAATAAAGTAAAGTAAAGGGAAAGAAAAGACACAACCGATGTATAGTGGTTCGGCTACAAGTACACCTTCCTTGCCCTACTTGCACTCCCGAGTCACCTACTCGAGAGTTCAAGCACTATGTCAACAAACTCCTTCACTTGGCGGAGAAGCCTCCACAACGTTGCTTACACTTTTTCCGGTACAAAGCTAAATACCGAGTCCGTAGCCCGGTGGACCAAACCAACACGACTATTACACAACAAATATGTGAAATATCAAATAAAAGATCTTCGCTACAAATCTTGCGGAGTGACAAATCAATCAAGGACCCCTTGCTTGGATGACTTGTAGAATGCTCGTGATCTCGCCTTAGAGAAGGACCTATATGAGGATCACAAATAGAAAGAAAGAAGAACAACTCTCTAGATCAAGTGATCTATATGTTAGAAAAGAATGAGAGTGTATGAGAGATTTAGTAAGAAGAGGGGTGAGTTAGAATGAAGAAATGGCTCTCTATTTATAGGCAAAAATCTTCACTGTTCCCCGGATCCCACGGATCCCTTCCACTTGGGATCCAGCTAGCACAAAGCTAGGGATCCGTGGAACGCTCCTCTTTGCCCATGGGTTTTTTGGTTATGGCTCATGGGTTACGGGTCGGTCCATGGGTTTTCTTTAGATTCAATGTATCTAAGTATACATTGTATCAAGTCTTCTTTGGTATGGGTCAAGATCCATGGGTTATGGTTTTTACCCATCCTAATAAAGTATTACAACAAATGCTTAATTACTACATTTTTGTATTTAAATGGCTATATGTAAATGCTTTACAAAACTGGCATGTATCCTTATAATTATACTTAAGATAACATTATATTTGTAATCAACAAAACACAAAGAGATCGCAAAATATTAATAAACGTTTTTACGGTTTATTTGTATTAACAATCT
Source organism: Chrysanthemum makinoi (assembly GCA_910596185.1). NCBI lineage: Eukaryota > Viridiplantae > Streptophyta > Magnoliopsida > Asterales > Asteraceae > Chrysanthemum > Chrysanthemum makinoi. Next base: position 194,063,958 of record OU343221.1, read on the forward strand.
CCCCTTTTTGTTGATGACAAAACATAATGTTATGATGAGTAAAACTTTAGAATAGATGTAAGTTTTGAAAGCCCCTAAGTTTTACTTCTTCTCCCCTTTTTTGTCGAAACAAAAAGTTAACCCTTGGAAGAAATAAACAAACTTCTAACTCACCCTTGACGGTAGCTCCCCCTTGTTTGGGGCGTCAAGTGAAGAAAAAAAATAAAAATCCTACAAAAAGAAAGGTTAGTAACATGCTTATATATATCTTGTGGTTGCGAGAATCAATATTGGGAGCCAAGGTATGTAAACAAGGCCTTGTAATAAAACATCAAAGTGTAGTGGTATTTATGCCAACAAAGAGCATATAAAAATAAGAACAAGACTTGTTCTTGAAAAATGACATCAAAAGAAAAAAATATACTAAAAGTAGAAAATAGTAGTAGTGATTCCTTCCATGCTTGCATAAGGTTATGGATGGAGGTTTTGATGAGTGATGGTATTGATGCGATCAAGGATGAGGTTGAGTATGAAACGCCTTTCTTCCCTAACTTCTGCAATTTCCCTAGTGGATTGGCAATGTTCACAATGTAAATGATGTGGGTAATGAGTGCGGAAGTTTTCGGGTTGTTTTGATTTGAGTTATGCGGAAGTTGTGGTGGAAAAATAGGAAAATATGGATCAATATCCGAAATGTTTGTAAATGGTGGTGGAAAAGAAACTAGATGTTCTTGTAATGTGATGGGAGCTAATGGTGGTGATGTTTCAAGATCTTGAAATATAGTATTTGGAGATGTGTGGGGTGTTGAAAAGACTAATTCTTTTCTTTAGGTTGGTTAGATCTTGTTGGAGTCTTAAGGAGTTCCAAAAGAGTTATTTTAGGTGGTGATGAAGTTGGTGTACTTGTTGGTGATGAGGGAGGTGCTATAATGGAAGCATCTTGTGGTGAGTTATTTGTTGAGGATGAACCATTTGAGGTTGGTTTTGCTAAACAACAAGATCGGATACTAATCCGTGCGGATATCCTAGTGTTTGATTGTGGTATTTTTGGATGGTGGAAGTACAAAGGTTTGGATATCATGATTGTTCGTGTAGATGATTCTCTAAAAGGGTTTTGGATGACATGATGTAGTGTGTTTGTGAGAAGAAGATGGAGTATGCAAGAATTTTGGGAGTTCTATATATATAAAAAAACAAAAGCATTGTAATGAATGCTTGACCCAAAATGTGGATTAAAATCTAATGATTAGATATGAATTCAAGGCATGTGATCATGAGAACACAAGCATTAAAGAGCATACTCCCAAAAATGAAACAAATGTGTATTTTTTATCCAAAGTGAAAAATAGAGAGTTGAAAACAGCTTCTATTTCATGGATCCACGGATCCTTCCGAGGATCCGTCCACATGGTTTGCGGGATCCGTTGATCAGTGATTCAGCAGCACAAAATTTTCCTTTTGGAAACATTTTTGCCTAGTGTGTGCCTATATGCAAACTATTTAGAGTTTCGGTTATCTCGACCCTAAAAGAAATAGAAAATAAACTAGAAGTATAAAACCATCCTATTGAGATAACCCGAAAACACATATTTAGTACATGAGTACATAATTTTGTGTTATCAATGCTCTAATTCATTGTTGCTTAAATGAATGTACCCGAAAACACATATTAGTTATGTGTCCCCTTTAGCATTCATAAGACATGAGATGCATGAAGGGTTTTACTTTGTATTATAATGAAAAGCGATTTGCCCTAGACAGTAGAAATTGCTTTGTGAAATTGATACGGAAGGTATCATCCTTTTAGAAAACATTGTGAAAGTAGGTTTTCTTTGAAAATGTGTATATGAAAAAATAAGTAAGCTATAGAGGTGAAACTCATCTTGGGTTTTGAAAATTCCATTGTTTGTGAGTTGTTGCATGAAATAGAAATCCTAGACTTCGAGAAAGAATAAGGCTAGTGTTTACATGTAGAGTCATATAAGTTACGATGTTTGTTCCATTAGACCAAGAGACCAAGGCGAGTAGGTTGAATTGTTCCCTTTCAGCGGTTTGGTGAGGGCGTCGTTATGTTGTCTTAGGATGCTACCCTCAATAGAATGTTCCCCTGTGAACATTGTCTCTTAGGAAGTGATGGCCAATCTCTATATGCTTTTGTCTTGAGAGTGCAATAGGATTCTTGCTTAAGTCGATGGCACCTTTGTTGTCATAGAATGGCTATATTAAGCTTAGATGAATATTAAGTAGTCGACTAACTTTTGAATCATCCGTAGTGCTGTTGGCATGTACTTTGCGGCCCGAGGTACTTTCGACTTCGGTTGTTGATATTCTAATTACGTTTGTTTCTTAGAAAACCAAGATGTTAAACAACATCCTATGAAAGTACATACCCCCACTTGTACTTTTT